>JAUIMM010001424.1:0-628299 GCA_031769625.1 Taudactylus pleione
GGGTGACAGAAGATTGTCACAGATGAGGGGGGGGCCGGAGGGGAGGTGACAGAAGATGATCACAGAGGAGGGAGGGCCGGAGGGTAGGTGTCAGAAGATGATCAGAGGAGGGAGGGCCGGAGGGTAGGTGACAGAAGATGATCACAGAGGAGGGAGGGCCAGAGGGGAGGTGACAGAAGATGATCACAGAGGAGGGAGGGCCGGAGGGTAGGTGTCAGAAGATGATCACAGAGGAGGGAGGGCCGGAGGGTAGGTGTCAGAAGATGATCAGAGGAGGGAGGGCGGAGGGGAGGTGACAGAAGATGGTCACAGAGGAGGGAGGGCCGGAGGGGGAGGTGACAGAAGATTGTCACAGATGAGGGGGGGCCGGAGGGGAGGTGACAGAAGATGATCACAGAGGAGGGAGGGCCGGAGGGGAGGTGACAGAAGATGATCACAGAGGAGGGGAGGGCCGGAGGGTAGGTGTCAGAAGATGATCACAGAGGAGGGAGGGCCGGAGGGGAGGTGACAGAAGATGATCACAGAGGAGGGAGGGCCGGAGGGGAGGTGACAGAAGATTGTCACAGATGAGGGGGGGCCGGAGGGGAGGTGACAGAAGATGATCACAGAGGAGGGAGGGCCGGAGGGTAGGTGTCAGAAGATGATCAGAGGAGGGAGGGCCGGAGGGTAGGTGACAGAAGATGATCACAGAGGAGGGAGGGCCGGAGGGGAGGTGACAGAAGATGATCACAGAGGAGGGAGGGCCGGAGGGTAGGTGTCAGAAGATGATCACAGAGGAGGGAGGGCCGGAGGGTAGGTGACAGAAGATGATCACAGAGGAGGGAGGGCGGAGGGTAGGTGTCAGAAGATGATCACAGAGGAGGGAGGGCCGGAGGGGAGGTGACAGAAGATGATCACAGAGGAGGGAGGGCCGGAGGGTAGGTGTCAGAAGATGATCACAGAGGAGGGAGGGCCGGAGGGGAGGTGTCAGAAGATGATCAGAGGAGGGAGGGTCGGAGGGGAGGTGACAGAAGATGATCACAGAGGAGGGAGGCCGGAGGGTAGGTGACAGAAGATGATCACAGAGGAGGGAGGGCGGAGGGGAGGTGACAGAAGATGATCACAGAGGAGGGAGGGCCGGAGGGTAGGTGACAGAAGATGATCACAGAGGAGGGAGGGCCGGAGGGTAGGTGTCAGAAGATGATCAGAGGAGGGAGGGCCGGAGGGGAGGTGACAGAAGATGATCACAGAGGAGGGAGGGCCGGAGGGGAGGGTGTCAGAAGATGATCAGAGGAGGGAGGGCCGGAGGGGAGGTGACAGAAGATGATCACAGAGGAGGGGAGGGCCGGAGGGTAGGTGTCAGAAGATGATCAGAGGAGGGAGGGCCGGAGGGTAGGTGACAGAAGATGATCACAGAGGAGGGAGGGCCGGAGGGGAGGTGACAGAAGATGATCACAGAGGAGGGAGGGCCGGAGGGTAGGTGTCAGAAGATGATCAGAGGAGGGAGGGCCGGAGGGGAGGTGACAGAAGATGATCACAGAGGAGGGAGGGCGCGGAGGGGAGGTGACAGAAGATGATCACAGAGGAGGGAGGGCCGGAGGGTAGGTGTCAGAAGATGATCAGAGGAGGGAGGGCCGGAGGGGAGGTGACAGAAGATGGTCACAGAGGAGGGAGGGCCGGAGGGGAGGTGACAGAAGATTGTCACAGATGAGGGGGGGCCGGAGGGGAGGTGACAGAAGATGGTCACAGAGGAGGGAGGGCCAGAGGGGAGGTGACAGAAGATGATCACAGAGGAGGGAGGGCCGGAGGGTAGGTGTCAGAAGATGATCACAGAGGAGGGAGGGCCGGAGGGAGGTGACAGAAGATGATCACAGAGGAGGAGGGCCGGAGGGGAGGTGACAGAAGATGGTCACAGAGGAGGGAGGGCCGGAGGGGAGGTGACAGAAGATTGTCACAGATGAGGGGGGGCCGGAGGGGAGGTGACAGAAGATGATCACAGAGGAGGGAGGGCCGGAGGGGAGGTGACAGAAGATGATCACAGAGGAGGGAGGGCCGGAGGGTAGGTGTCAGAAGATGATCACAGAGGAGGGAGGGCCGGAGGGAGGTGACAGAAGATGATCACAGAGGAGGGAGGGCCGGAGGGGAGGTGACAGAAGATGATCACAGAGGAGGGAGGGCCGGAGGGGAGGTGACAGAAGATGGTCACAGAGGAGGGAGGGCCGGAGGGGAGGTGACAGAAGATTGTCACAGATGAGGGGGGGGCCGGGAGGGGGAGGTGACAGAAGATGATCACAGAGGAGGGAGGGCCGGAGGGGAGGTGACAGAAGATGATCACAGAGGAGGGAGGGCCGGAGGGTAGGTGTCAGAAGATGATCACAGAGGAGGGGAGGGCCGGAGGGGAGGTGACAGAAGATGATCACAGAGGAGGGAGGGCCGGAGGGGAGGTGACAGAAGATTGTCACAGATGAGGGGGGGCCGGAGGGGGAGTGACAGAAGATGATCACAGAGGAGGGAGGGCCGGAGGGTAGGTGTCAGAAGATGATCAGAGGAGGGAGGGCCGGAGGGTAGGTGACAGAAGATGATCACAGAGGAGGGAGGGCCAGAGGGGAGGTGACAGAAGATGATCACAGAGGAGGGAGGGCCGGAGGGTAGGTGTCAGAAGATGATCACAGAGGAGGGAGGGCGCGGAGGGTAGGTGTCAGAAGATGATCAGAGGAGGGAGGGCCGGAGGGGAGGTGACAGAAGATGGTCACAGAGGAGGGAGGGCCGGAGGGGAGGTGACAGAAGATTGTCACAGATGAGGGGGGGCCGGAGGGGAGGTGACAGAAGATGATCACAGAGGAGGGAGGGCCGGAGGGGAGGTGACAGAAGATGATCACAGAGGAGGGAGGGCCGGAGGGTAGGTGTCAGAAGATGATCACAGAGGAGGGCCGGAGGGGAGGTGACAGAAGATGATCACAGAGGAGGGAGGGCCGGAGGGGAGGTGACAGAAGATTGTCACAGATGAGGGGGGGGCCGGAGGGGAGGTGACAGAAGATGATCACAGAGGAGGGAGGGGCCGGAGGGTAGGTGTCAGAAGATGATCAGAGGAGGGAGGGCCGGAGGGTAGGTGACAGAAGATGATCACAGAGGAGGGAGGGCCGGAGGGGAGGTGACAGAAGATGATCACAGAGGAGGGAGGGCCGGAGGGTAGGTGTCAGAAGATGATCACAGAGGAGGGAGGGCCGGAGGGTAGGTGACAGAAGATGATCACAGAGGAGGGAGGGCCGGAGGGTAGGTGTCAGAAGATGATCACAGAGGAGGGAGGGCCGGAGGGGAGGTGACAGAAGATGATCACAGAGGAGGGAGGGCCGGAGGGTAGGTGTCAGAAGATGATCACAGAGGAGGGAGGGCCGGAGGGGAGGTGTCAGAAGATGATCAGAGGAGGGAGGGCCGGAGGGGAGGTGACAGAAGATGATCACAGAGGAGGGAGGGCCGGAGGGTAGGTGACAGAAGATGATCACAGAGGAGGGAGGGCCGGAGGGGAGGTGACAGAAGATGATCACAGAGGAGGGAGGGCCGGAGGGTAGGTGACAGAAGATGATCACAGAGGAGGGAGGGCCGGAGGGTAGGTGTCAGAAGATGATCAGAGGAGGGAGGGCCGGAGGGGAGGTGACAGAAGATGATCACAGAGGAGGGAGGGCCGGAGGGGGAGGTGTCAGAAGATGATCAGAGGAGGGAGGGCCGGAGGGGAGGTGACAGAAGATGATCACAGAGGAGGGAGGGCCGGAGGGTAGGTGTCAGAAGATGATCAGAGGAGGGAGGGCCGGAGGGTAGGTGACAGAAGATGATCACAGAGGAGGGAGGGCCGGAGGGGAGGTGACAGAAGATGATCACAGAGGAGGGAGGGCCGGAGGGTAGGTGTCAGAAGATGATCAGAGGAGGGAGGGCCGGAGGGGAGGTGACAGAAGATGATCACAGAGGAGGGAGGGCCGGAGGGGAGGTGACAGAAGATGATCACAGAGGAGGGAGGGCCGGAGGGTAGGTGTCAGAAGATGATCAGAGGAGGGAGGGCCGGAGGGGAGGTGACAGAAGATGGTCACAGAGGAGGGAGGGCCGGAGGGGAGGTGACAGAAGATTGTCACAGATGAGGGGGGGCCGGAGGGGAGGTGACAGAAGATGGTCACAGAGGAGGGAGGGCCAGAGGGGAGGTGACAGAAGATGATCACAGAGGAGGGAGGGCCGGAGGGTAGGTGTCAGAAGATGATCACAGAGGAGGGAGGGCCGGAGGGGAGGTGACAGAAGATGATCACAGAGGAGGGAGGGCCGGAGGGTAGGTGTCAGAAGATGATCAGAGGAGGGAGGGCCGGAGGGGAGGTGACAGAAGATGATCACAGAGGGAGGGCCGGAGGGGAGGTGTCAGAAGATGATCAGAGGAGGGAGGGCCGGAGGGGAGGTGACAGAAGATGATCACAGAGGAGGGAGGGCCGGAGGGGAGGTGACAGAAGATGATCACAGAGGAGGGAGGGCCGGAGGGTAGGTGTCAGAAGATGATCAGAGGAGGGAGGGCCGGAGGGTAGGTGACAGAAGATGATCACAGAGGAGGGAGGGCCGGAGGGGAGGTGACAGAAGATGATCACAGAGGAGGGAGGGCCGGTGACAGAAGATGATCACAGAGAAGGGAGGGCCGGAGGGGAGGTGACAGAAGATGATCACAGAGGAGGGAGGGCCGGAGGGGAGGTGACAGAAGATGATCACAGAGGAGGGAGGGCCGGTGACAGAAGATGATCACAGAGGAGGGAGGGCCGGAGGGGAGGTGACAGAAGATGATCACAGAGGAGGGAGGGCCGGTGGGTAGGTGACAGAAGATGATCACAGAGGAGGGAGGGCCGGTGACAGAAGATGATCACAGAGAAGGGAGGGCCGGAGGGGAGGTGACAGAAGATGATCACAGAGGAGGGAGGGCCGGAGGGGAGGTGACAGAAGATGATCACAGAGGAGGGAGGGCCGGTGACAGAAGATGATCACAGAGGAGGGAGGGCCGGAGGGGAGGTGACAGAAGATGATCACAGAGGAGGGAGGGCCGGAGGGGAGGTGACAGAAGATGATCACAGAGGAGGGAGGGCCGGAGGGGAGGTGACAGAAGATGATCACAGAGGAAGGGGGCCGGAGGGGAAGAAGATCACAATCTGGGCAGCTTGAGGAGCATGAAATGTAGAAACGGATCTCAGATCCATAACTTATTTAGGATATAGAGCAAACTCACTGCGATAAAACTAACAGGTGTTAGGCCGTCACACTGTGCAGCGCCCCATGAATTCTGGAACTCTGTCCATTTTGGTGCCCAGAGCTCATATTCCACTGGAACCACCCTCGCAACTCCCCTGGGGTGAGGTTAGGTTCAGCCACTGGGGGGGTGTTAAATGTCGGTATCCTAACCCTCTCGGGATGTCGGCATCTGGATTTTGACCGGCAGCATCTTGTACCCGTCCCTTCTAAAGATGCTTTTTGAACAAGTGAATAATTTTGGTTACTGGGCGAGCTACCCAAATTACAGCCACAAGCTACGCGTCGGAGACCACTGCTTTATAACCTGTCCACGATTTTTACCCATCACGTGTTAATGAAAGACACTGTGGGCTGAACATCATTTCACCCACTCATCAGCTTTTTCCTTTGTTTAAATTCAGTCACCTTAAAAACAGAACCGGACACGAGGGGTAAGGTGACTCCATAAATCAGGTAACAATGGGTTTTGTGTTTACACCACAACTCTATACACATCTAAGCTACAGGAAAGTAGGGTCTGGGGATGCGATCGTCTTACTCTGCTACATATTACATCTATGAACCTATTTAGAACAGGGGCCAAACACCAATAATGATGCGAAATCCCAGACCTGGACCGTTTGCATGAAAGCGTGTAGCACCCACAGCTCAACTCCCCATCGCCTGATGAGTGCTCTCTCCTAACAGTGCATGGTAAACCATGAACCATAATCATAATGAAATAACGACACAGAGACTTGTTTTTAAACGACTGAAATTAATTAGTATATAACTGAACTAACTAGTAGAAGAATAAAGAAAGACAGACAGAGTATGGTGGCGCAGAGAGAATGGCCCCACAATGCAAGATCACCAACTGCATACTCACACCGATCTTCTAAATGGGATGCGAGCAGCCAGCCCATTACTACGCCCAAGGTATCCACCTCCCACCCCAATGACATGACGTGAGGCCCACCTGGTTAGGTGGTTGCTGTTGACCCCAGTCGGGTAAAATCAGCCTAAGCCATGTATTGGAAGGGAGAGCACCTCAAGCTGCAAAGACAGATGGCGACTGCTACCGTTCTTTCCCGCCACAAGAAAAGCCGACACCAAACAACTCAATGAATAAGGGAGGGAGGATGGGAAACAGCAGAATGGAAACATTTCTATGAAATGGCACCGACAGCCCACCCCTTGCCCATTCCTATAGTCCAGTGTTGGCTAACCTTGACACTCCAGCTGTTATGGAACTACATAACCCAGCATGCACTGCTACAGTTTTGCTATTAGGGCATGCTAAAACTGTGGCAGGGCATGCTGGGATATATAGTTCCACAACAGCTGGTGTGTCAAGGTTAGCCAACACTGCTATAGGCTAACCAAACCAAACCCCACCCCCTGCCCAATCCCATACCTCCCAACTGTCCCGGCCGCAGTGTCCCGCGGTAGGGGGGAAGTTGGGAGAGCACAAACTGTTGCTCTGCATAGCAGAGCAGCGGGTGTGCAGGAGGAGAACCGCACGGCATCTATTCTCTTGTGTAGGGAGAGCCTGGGGGCTGCCCAGCGTCTCTGTGAGTGCTGGGCATGCCCCCAAAGTGCCGAAAACGTAAGCTCTGGTCCTTTTTCCTTAAGCTATGCCCCCTTTTTGGCTGCGCACGTCTTTGGCGCGCGGCCTGTCCCTCCTTCACAACTTTAAATGTTGGGAGATATGCAATCCTATAGGCTAACCAAACCTATCTCCACCCCACAACACTGCCTCACTAAACAAATAGTCCCTTCTTGTCCATAGGCCGACACCCACAGGCTTGGGTGTTTAATTACCTCCTTGCATATGAATTGCACTCCGTCCTACTAATGTTGTCAGTCGCAACACTATAAACCCAATCCTCATTGGTGGATAGAAGAAACCACTAGAGGGGATGGGTATGGGATGTCTGCGCTCTGTATCCCGGTGGTCAGAACCCCAACAGGGTGCCTAACCCCAGCCCTCTCCCTAACCCCGCTACTTACCTTCGGGTTTCCGGCGGTTGGGGTATTGACCGCATCCCATCTCCAGAGGTGGGACATGTCACCCTAGATTAATCCCGAACTTGTGTGTTTGTGAAGCTGCCCTTGGCTCCTGATACAGCAGAGGATAATTAATATTTACATGAAAATGAGTCTCTGTAAAACTGAGCCGTCTCTTTTCTTACACATCGTTTTCCAGTGTGTAGTTTACAAATTTACTTACACACACATGAGAATAAATATATATATATATAATTTTCACAAAACAACGAAGTCCCGGCACTCACTCGATAAGTATAGTTGGTGCTTGGGGTGTCTTCCATGGACCCAAAGGTCCCGTATAACAAGATACAAATGGCGGCACTCCACAACTGAGTTACTGATTGAGTTTTAATCCGACGTTTCAGGCACATGTCTGTCTTCTGGGATACAAAACAACATTACAAAAAGTTAAAAACACACACGTATATATATACATAAGGTTAAAATTACCTCTTTCAGTTGATCCAGTGCACCTGGTGCCCGCCGTCACTCGTTCACTGAACCACGCACACACTCTATGGGGTCGGGGTACGCAGGACGTCATACAACCTCGCCTCCAGGGCAACCCAATCAACTGAGCTGCTACCGTAACCATGGTAACATAACAACACACTGCGTTAAACATACACGTGTAACATCAAGACTCTGCAGATTCAGTTCTAATGGCAATAACATGATATACATAGCCTAGGATATTATAGATGTCATTTGCAACTTTCCTCTGACGACTTATAAAAAGCATTGCAGTCCCAAGGATTCCTTTAACCCCCTTAGGGGCCAACGTATCCAATTTAAAAATCCAGCGACTTTCTGCTTGTAACAGGCTCTTTGTAACAAAAGAAACAGCGAAAATAGGTTAAAATACAGGTAGATTGCGTGAAAAGATGTAACACTCGGGCAAATTCACAGGAGTATATAACAGAGGGATACTGGAAAATGTATTACATGTATTATTTGGTTACACCCATCATGACATAAGGATCATCTAGGGATAATAAAAGTGCCACCAATTCACTAATATTTAAGTGACTGTAATAATACAAGTACTCCCAAAGAATTACTGTGGGGGTACTGAATAGTATCCAGGTGTATAACCAGAAACGTGATTGATGACATATGTCAAAGATACGATATGTTGTCGCTATAGTAACCCTATGAGAGACTATATGGGATACTGGCAGATGGACAGAACCTTTTCAAGTACGTAAGGTATAGCAGTAACCAGGGCATTACTAATACTAACAGCAGGGATTATTATCCTGATTTATGTGGTGTTACATTAAAGTGTGGGAACACTATATACGTATACTATATAATATATACACACCACAAACATTATCAAGAATAACAAGAAACTGTATGAATATGTAGGAGCGCTGCCTTTAATGTTCTTTTTAGAACAAAATCTTAAATCACATATATTCTACATCTACCTGTATTTTAACCTATTTTCGCTGTTTCTTTTGTTACAATCTGAATATATCAGAATCTTATTATTTATTAAATAAAAGTTATGTTTTAAGATAATACTAGCCATCCCAGGACATTTCATTTCCCCCCCTCTTTTGTTGTTCTAGTCTTAACATTATGTCCTTGGTAGCACCCCCTTCACTACATTATTATTTAAAGGGGTAATCATTGTCCCCAAACTCGGGAGACCTATATCTCCTGTGCGACTAGAGAACTAATATCTACAGATCTGTGAAGTGCCATGCGTTCTTTGATTTGGCGTTCTGTCTTGCCCGCGTAGTGCAACCCACATGGGCAAGACAGCAAGTACACTACAAATGTGGTACTACAAGTTACTGGGACTCTGATCTGGAACCTCTTTCCCGTATATGGATGATGAAAAGTTTCACCTAAAATCACCGATCCACATGTAATATATACAACCCAAACATCGTGATCCCCATTCTTTTGAGTCAAGAAATGTTGTTGTTTTTTTTCTTTAATTTGGCTATATCTAGCTTCAGGTTCTTCCCACTGGTATAACAGGGCATCACTCTAGAATTAATCAAATTTGGCAAATCACCATCAGTATTAATTACTGATCACAGGTTCTTAACAATACTTGTGGTATCAGCACTTTTAGTTTTAAATTGGTTTACCCATGGTATGGTTTTTGCTTTCCTTGGGGGAGTTCAATTCAGCGCGATGTTGAATGGCGACAGGAGGGAGCTCCCGAAGATATTCAATACACCGCGCTGTTTGGGTGGTCTAAGGATTTCCTCTTGCACCCCCCTGGGGAGGGAGTGTTAGATTTAGGGTGCGGGAAGGGGGAGGTTAGGTTTAGGCACCAGGGAGGGAATGCTAGGTTTAGGGTGTGGGAAGGGGGTGGTTAGGGCTAGGCATCGGGGAGGTAGAGGTTAGGGCTAGGCATTGGGGAAGTAGAGGTTAGGCTTAGTCTTGTCTTCTGTCCTTATGGCTGTCGGGATTCCGCTGTCGGTATTCTGACCAGTGGCATCCTGACTGCCGAGATCTCATACCCAACAAGCAGTTGTCACATTCATTGTATCTGTGTACACCTGTGTACCATTAAGCGTTTCAATCAGTGGCAGATCTTACCTAGGGGCTGCGAGGCTGCAGCCCCCCCCCCCCAGTAAAATCCTCCACTGTTCAGTGACTGCACTGTGACTATATTGGAGACAGGCAGCCAGGAGGAGGCGTCTCCTCCCCCTGGCGTCTCCTCCCCCTGGCGTCTCCTCCCCCTGGCGTCTCCTCCCCCTGGCGTCTCCTCCCCCTGGCGTCTCCTCCCCTGGCCTCTCCTCCCCCTGGCGTCTCCTCCCCTGGCCTCTCCTCCCCCTGGCGTCTCCTCCCCCTGGCGTCTCCTCCCCCTGGCGTCTCCTCCCCTGGCGTCTCCTCCCCCTGGCGTCTCCTCCCCCTGGCGTCTCCTCCCCCTGGCGTCTCCTCCCCAGCCAGTCTGGGCTGTAATGAGCAGAGAGCGGATTCTATTGGAAGCTGCTGCTCTGCCTCTCGGGCAGCCCTACAGGGCTTCTCTGGGCTGCAACCATTGCAGCCCCGAGAAGCTGGTGTTAGGCGTGTACATGCGTGGCGCCATTGCTCATGCGCAGATCCGAACACCTGCCAGTTTCATTGAGCAGGTGCCGGGACCCAGGCCAGCAGCAGCAGCAGTCGCCCCCTCAGGTAAGAGGACAGGAGCCGCTGCTGGTTTCAATTAATTTCCGAATAAATAAATACACCGGTCTGTGGAGGTCTACTGTGTGCTAGCCATGGAAATATGACCACCTAAGTGTCTCATATAATCTGGAACACAGGTTCTCAAACTCGGTCCTCAGGAGTGCATGTTTTCCAGGTCTCCTCACAGATTCACAAGTGAAATCATTAGCTTCAATTGTGGATCTTTTAAAATGTGTCAGTGAGTAATGAGTACACCTGTGCTCCTGCTGGGTGACCTGGGAAATGTGTCCTGTGTGGGGAGGACAGAGTTTGAGAACCACTGATCTAGAACTTATAAAAACAGATAATATAAAACATAACATAATTTTTTATTATGTATAAGTGAAAACAAATATCTGTCACCATTTTCACGTGTGGTAAGTATTGGATCCCTTACAGCATAGCTTACACTGGCAAGGAAGATGTAGACTCATAGAAACTCCTGTTCACATCATGCCACGCAGTGCCCCCGGTTCACATCATGCCACGCAGTGCCCCGGTTCTCATCATGCCACGCAGTGCCCCCAGTGACCCCAGTTTGCATCATGTCACACAGTGACCCCAGTTTGCATCATGCCACACAGTGACCCCAGTTTGCGCCATGCCACAGTGTGACCCCAATTTGCGTCATGCCACAGTGTGACCCCAGTTTGCGTCATGCCACACAGTGACCCCAGTTTGCGTCATGCCACAGTGTGACCCCAGTTTGCATCATGCCACAGTGTGACCCCAGTTTGCATCATGCCAGTGTGACCCCAGTTTGAGTCATGCCACAGTGTGACCCCAGTTTGCGTCATGCCACAGTGTGACCCCAGTTTGCATCATGCCACAGTTTGACCCCAGTTTGCATCATGCCACACAGTGACCCCAGCTTGCGTCATGCCACAGTGTGACCCCAGTTTGCGTCATGCCACACAGTGACCCCAGTTTGCATCATGCCACACAGTCCCCAGTTTGAGTCATTCCACACAGTCCCTAGTTTGCTTCATGCCACACAGTCCCCACTTTGCGTCATGCCACACAGTCCCCAGTTCACATTATGCATTCCCACAGCTATTGTTATCTGTTGCTCCGTGACACCAGTCCGATGCTGGTAATGGTTTGTACTTGCTGATCACCAATGGTCCCCATCCAACCCGTTATACCGTAACACATGGCAAAGAGGAATAATGATTGCCATAGACCACATGATCAGCGCAGATGCTGTATGGAATGGACAAGGCCAGGAGCTACTGCACGAGAATTGGACTGCGGAATCGGCTGAACAAAGGTTGGGAGGATCGGACAGGACTGACTATAACAATCCAGCCCTTTATTCAGGCCGCAAACAATCATTGTTCCGAACAGTTGTGTAAGTGTGCGGCCGTCTTAAGGAGTAGAACTTTGCCATGGCCGAGGTAATGGCTGGTGGAACTATCAAGCATTATAAAGCAGAGGAGTGATCCCTTATATAATTAGTGTCTTTATTTGTGATAATGACTAAACTCTTAGTTTACTTTCTTATTGACATTAGTGAGTGTTTGTGTCCATCAGCTCAGAAAATATTTGGTAATAAATCTATGCTCATCCAATGATCTAACGCAATGTGAAATAACAGAATACAGCGCGTGGATGGGCTTTATGTCCATAGTAGATGTAATAGGAACAGAGAAACCGGGAAAGTCGATGAACCAGTTGTGACTCCTTAAATGTAAATCCAAGGTGACAATTGTGTATTGTGCTTGTTACTATGGATACTTGTTACCATACCCCCCTCTCCCTCCTGTAAGACACATTCTGGTCTGTTGTGGGGTATTAAGGTCTGACGTTAACTTCTGTTCGTCTCTCATTGTTGTTTGGATTTATTTTTTATTTTTGTTTGAATTTTCGGTCTGTGGTGTCCGCTTTTGTCCTGTTCCATCTTGTACATTGTTTTCACTCAATACATTGTGCAATAAAAAGGGTTAGGGGGCTGTACACGGACTTATCTCTGTGCTGTAGTCTGTAGACGGTTGTCCAGTAACTTCACCATGGCTTGTAAGGTAAGATACATATATATTTTTCTCTCTTGCGGAACTTATTGATACATTGCTAGAGGTTTATTTTAAAGAACCAAGGGCCTGATTCAGACCCACTCGCGAGCGGCTGTCCGCTCGCAAGTGGGTCGATGTTATGCACTGAGCATGCGCACGACGGAGGGAGCTCCGTAGTGCGCATGCGCCAGACGCGACGAGCGAAGGAAAGTCCTTCGCTCGTTGTGTCCGATCAAAGGGGGCGTGCTGTCAATGTTGATTGACAGCACGCCCCCTTTGGTGGGCGTGCCGGGGGCGTGCCTCCCTGATGGGGGCGTTCCCACGGGAACGCCTCCCGTCAGAAGCCGGCCCACTGACATCACTAGTGATGTCAGTGGGAGTGATTTTGGCTCTGATAGAGCCAAAATCACTCCGGAGCTTGCGGTTGAAAACCTCAACCGCAGGCTCCGGCTCGCAAATTCGATGGTCGCGATGGTCTCGACCATCGCGGCCATCACAAAGCACGCTCGTATAGCCTGTGGGTGGTGACCCACAGCTATACGAGCGTCCAGGAGGACGCTCCATGAAAATGGAGCCCGGCCCTCATTCAGAGCGTGCGCTCTGCTCAGAGCGTACGGCTCTGAATGAGGGCCCAAGTTCAAAATCACATAATACAATGTGAAAGGCCACTGAAACTATATTATTACAATTTATAAAAATTTTATAAAATGACTAAACCATGTACAGTACAGTACAGTATGCTGACTTCTACAATCTAGGCCTCTGGGGTTACCAACTTATATATAAATGTTTCTTCATTAGTTCAAAAGAATTTGTGGTTAACTATAATGTGATCTACTCAAATAGCTAATCCGCTTCTGCCGGGTGTTCGGTGGTCCCCAAACTCAGTCCTCAAGGCACCCTAACCAACCAGGCTTTCAGGATAACCATGCTTGGGCACATGTGACTTAATTAGTACCTCAGTCGTTTGATTTAACCATCTGTGCTCAATCATGGATATCCTTAAAACCTGGACCGTTAGGGTGCCTTGAGGACCGAGATTAGGAACCTTTGAGTTACACGGAGCAAATTTCTTCGACACATTAATGTACATGGTGCAAATATTCTGAAACAACAGCTGTATGTATTCCCCCTTCGATACTGGTGTTAAAGGACTTGAGTCGATGTTTTATGTTGGATTAAGGCGTTAAGGTCACCGCTTTTTAATAAAAAAAAAAAAAAGGAAAAATAACTATTTAAAAAAACAATCAGATGCTTTTTTGATTGAGGCTTTTTAAACCCCCTGCAGTCAAAATGACAAAAGTGAGATGAAGTTTACATATTTATCTTCAGAATCTGCGAGTACGGTATTATGTGGTTTATTGTTTCCATTTTTGTTGTTGTTGGAGGACAGCGCTTTGTGTGGTCTCATCGGAGCCACCCGGACCCCGTACAGCTATAGTCCCTGTCACAGCACAACCTCCAACCTGGCTAAGCTAGATGTGCTACTGCACGTGCACGGCCTGTCTGCCTGTCTTCTAGCTCTGTCGTCCAATGTGGAAGGACGTGCCCCTGTGCGGAGAGGGTGAGTTACGCCAGACACCCTGCAAGTGCCACTGGGTCACCACAGCTATTTGGACTAAATACTTCACTGTGTATTAGTAACCCATGTGTGTGCCTCACTATACCGCACACCAGCACCTGTATTATCCCCGACACTTTCCCGGCTGGATCTGTTGAACCTGCTACACACATTGTGTTCCTGCTGCATGAACCCTGAGTTATTCTGCCCGGTTTAGTTACTCATCATGTGGACTGACCTCCATCACGCGCCTCTGACTCCTATATCCGCACCTATAGGTTCTTCTGACAATATTTTTTACACTAAACATTTTACATTCCGTTTTGATATTTTCAATTTATAGAAGTTTGAAGTTGGTCATAAAAAAACTTACTGTAATTGTCAAGACGATCTCTAAAGTGTTTCCTATGATCTGGACAACTTGCTGGTTCTCAGGACACCAGGCTGAGCTCCTGGAAAGGCGGTCACTGGCCACCAAAGTGCTCGTGAATGTGCCAAGATGCTGCAAACTGCATTGAATGGGCCCTTTCCCAGCCAAAGAATGTCCTATAGCAGAGGTTCTCAACTTCAACCCTCAAGGTTTCCTAAAAGGTCATGTTTTAGGGATTTCTGTCTGTGGAAGCAGCTGGGATAATTAATTATTGACCCAGCTATAGATTAACTTACCTGTGTATGATAAAAAAAATCCACAAACCATGATCTGTTGGTGGAACTTGAGGGCTGGAGTTGAGAACCCCGATCTATAGACCAATATAACACAATTATTTGCAACTCTTGCTAATAGGGTTTAAGATGTTAGACTGATGTCTCTGTCACACAGGATAGATGGCAGGGGGTCAGAAAATAGGGATAATGTAATATGGACCTTTTTTTTAGTAGAGATGAGCGGTTTGATTTTGACTTGGTTCTTTTTGCCAAATTAGCACAAGTTCCGATTTATCCTATTAGCTATCCAAACACGTGAGAGCTGGAGAGCCCAGAAGATGCCGTTTTTGAGATCGGAATATAACTATAAGTAAAACTGAACCGCTTATTTCTACTTTTTAGGTCTGTGCGCTGACAGGGCTAATTTAGATGCCCAAAGATAATTTGTTTTTCTGATAATTAAAGACCATTCAGCATTATTTGTTGTTGCTATAATTTCACTCTATTACTAAACATTGTACAGAAAAAATTGCCTGGTCTATTTGTGAGGCGGACAGCCCAAATTTGGTAAATTGTCCCGTCAGACCTCATTGATGTGCACATACATTGGGGGTGGGTTGGAGGGGGAACTGCCCTGGACTCTAATGAGCTGGCCCCAGGCAGCGATATAGTATCTGTTTTACTGGATGTGCTTAGAAGTAGAACGCCTGTTCTATCGGAGGACAGAGCAATGAGAATAAAGCATTCAGGATCTCATTCTGACCCGGTCGCTAGCGCCGATGTGCTCGCAACCCGGTCGATGGTACCCGCAGAGCATGCGCACGACGGAGCCGGCTCCGTCGTGCGCATGCGTGAGACCCGGCTAGCGATGGGCACTCTGTCGCTAGGGGTCTCGTTGCAGACGGGGCGAGCTGTCCATGTTGAGTGACAGCTCGCCCCGTTTGCTGGGCGGGCCAGGGGCGTGCCCGGCCAAACGGAGGCATTCCAGTTGGAACGCTTGCCGTTTGAGGGCGGCCCCACTGACATCATTGATGGATGATGTCAGTGGGGAACTTCCTGCTCAAATAGAGCAGGAAGTTCCCTGGGGCTTACGAGAGCCCAGACCCAACCATAGGGTCTGGTCGTTAGCCTCGATGGTCGCGATGGTGATGACCATCGCGACCATCACCCTGGTCAGTCGCTAGAGCTGTGGGTGGTAACCCACAGCCTAGCGATCGACCAGATGGCGGCACTTTAAAAAGTAAGTGTCCGCCCTCATTCAGAGCGATCGCTTGCAGCAAGCGATCGACTCTGAGGTCCTCAATGCTGATTTACTCTCACTTCCACCACTTCTACAAGATAATCATCAATGCAGACTTTGATGAAATACACACAAGAACCTGGCTCCATTCTCGGAGCAGTGTTAGGATGTTATTTATCCAGGCCCATTTATAAGACTGTCTCAGCCCCTGATGTGTTCTGCCTGGTCAGATCAGTGGCGGTGATGTCACCATTGTACTAAGCCCTCTAATGGCGTGCAGTCATCGCTAGGTAACCATCCATGGAGTCAGGAATTATCTTCCTGCATAAAGGATGGCTGCAGATGCCCGTAACACACTGTATATACACACGCCATCAAATGGGCATCGGAGACCTGCATGCAATGGGGGCACTGAATGCAACACTTTTCCCATTAAACATTGATGTCTGTCAAATATGGGCTTCCGATGTCCATCCCTCTCACTGACGATCCTAGGCATTTGCAGAATCCGGAACAGAGGTCATGGACTATTCCAACCCCCTGCCGGTACATAAGGATCCCCATTTAAAAAATGGGGCTGTGGTATCCGGTGTAACTTAGCTGAATGTAGGAGATATCACCATTATCTCAGCTGTTGTTATGGGGAAATGGAATCGACTGTTTCCAGAAGATTTAAGGGGCCAAAAAATAGCCCCCCACCCCCCGGTAATAGAAAGATTTACAGATGGTAACACGCTGACAATGGGCGGGATGTACTAAAGGGGAAAATGCAGCAAAACCCCTGGAAATGTAGTTTTTGGGGGATTTACAGCATGCCCTTATGCACTTAGCACCGATGCATTCCGATGCCTCGACCCGTTGAGTAACACCATCTTCAGGTGGCGTTAGCCTATGGACTTCTGTCCGGGATGGTCCCCTTGAAAGGCATCCAATCGGCACCCTCCCTTCACACCCAATGGCCACCGTCCTTCTGTACATGCACGGAAGGACGCGACAGGGACTTCTGGGTTGTAGACCTAGAAGTCCCTCTAGCCGGGGGCATCACAAAGGACAGATCTTATCGGGAGAGCTAGGTAGATACCATCAATATTCTAGGTACATACCATGGTAATCAACCACAGTATGTACCCAATGAGAGGCGGGTTTACCGCATTGCAGATGTGGTGCTTAGTGCATCCCATCCTCAAACACCAACTGTCAACCCAAGTGCTGCTAAATGTCACTGGCAGTGGGTGTGGCTCCTCTATTTGAATAGAGAGGGATGGGAATGTGTTACTGCAGAGGTGAGAGAGGAAAATGTGTTACTACACAGGTGAGGGAGGGGAATGTCAAATGTGAGAAGGAAGAGAATGTGTTACAAAATGGGTGAGGGAGGGAAATGTGTTACTACAGGGGTTAGCGGGGGTAATGTGTTACTCCAGAGATGAGGGAGATGAATAAGTTACAACAGGTGTGAGTGAGGGTAATGTGCAGGGCCGGGTCTTGGGGTGTTTGACCAGTGCTGTCGAACAGGGGCGCCACCCCATAGAGGGTGCACCCCTCTCCAACATCCCGATTTCAGCGGGACAGCAATGTCCCGCTGTTACACCCGTGGGCCGAAGTGGCCCATTGGTGGTCTGGTCGGGAATTTGGGTACCCCCACCTCCGCAACTGTGCGGCGGTGCTGGAGGCTGAATGGATACTGCGTGCGGCATCCATTCAGTGCCGGGAGAGGGCTGGGGGAAGCCCAGCTAGTGAGGAGTGCTGGGCTCCGCCCAGCCTGATGTTACATGGGAGGCATGCCATGTGGGCACACCCCCAAATAACATCAGTTAAGGGGCGTGGTCTATGTTAATTAGGCCACACCCCCATTTTTCAGTTGCTGTAAGAGGCGCCATGCACCCAACTGGCACAGGGCGCTACTATCCCTGGAGCCGGCCTTGGGAATGTGTTACTACAGCGGTGAGGGAGGGGAATGTGTTGCTCCAGAGGGAGGAGAATAAGATTCTATAGGTATGAGAGAGAGTAATGTGTTACCACAGTTGTGAGGGAGGGGTTGCATTTCTACACAGGTGAGGGAGGGCAATGTTGAATGTCTTATAACAGAGATGAGGAAGTGGAATGTGTTAGTGCACAGGTGAGGATGGGTAATGTCTTACTAATGCAGTGATGAATTACTATAGAGGTGAAGGATTAATGAGTTATTGAAGTGGTGAGATGGAAATGGAAATGGTAAATGTCTAAGGTGTACCCGGGTGATACCGGTTATATCAGCTAGTGGTTATATAAGAGAGTAACTTACATGCTTTCTGGTTTGTTTCAGGATGTCCAGCTCTGTCTTGTGATTCTAGGGGCCATTCTGGCCGCAGGTGGGTGAAATAAGGGGCTATTTTTTATTCTGTCCCAATGAAGCCGTTTGTGGGTGGTGATGGGAGGGTGGTCGGGTGAACGCTGGCGTGTGCCAGTGCATTGGGATGGCGTTGCTGGGACGTCCATAAATTATCCACTGCAATTCCATACGCAGCCTGAGGGCTCATAGCGTGCGCTGAAGTTAGCAGTTCCTGAGTGAGGTCTGACCTGCATTACCTGTGCGTATGGGTCCGATGTTACTCGATGTTACCGATTATTTCGCTATGCTGCCAAGTATACGGATGTGTGTAAGGTGAAGGGTGCGTCCTTATGTTAGGCTGTGATCACAATGTGCTTGCAAACATTTACATATCACCGCTAATATTAGCAACTGCGTTGCGTGCGTATAATATAATAGCGCTCCTTGCTGAATCAGGCCCTCAGTTCGGAACTTGATCTCGGATTTTGGATTTCCTGTAAACATGTCCAACCAAGTCCAAATTATATGATTTTAGCTGTTTTTTTTTTTTTTTTAATTTGAATACAGATCAGAAATCAAAACACAAAGATGAATCCGGATCCTAAACCAAAACCAAAACATGGGGGTCCGGGCACATCTTTAATATGTATAAATCCTAAAAACCCGCGAATAGCATAATGTAACAGAGCGGAAACCATAAATACACAATCTGTCATGTACTTCTCTTCTGTGCATGAGTTTAGACATTTTGCTTTTGAGTTCATAGGTAAACTGTAAAATAAAGTGTTTGACTAAAGTGTTGTTTATCCATTAATGATGATGTAAATGAGGGCAGTAGTGTGTTGTTCTTTATGCTGCATATGCTGGAGGATGTTCCTCTAACTCTCTGCTGCCCCCTGCAGGACGGGCTGAAGAATACGATCACTTTCATTATGGTGAGTTCTTTGTATTGTTTATTTATACAGAGGCACCAATTATTCAGCGCTGTACAGGGAATATTTGTCATTATTTGCCCTGCCCCAGTGGAGTAATATGATATATATACATTCAAATGTGATCATTAGTATAATTTCCCTGCATTGGGTATTAAACACAATGATCCCTATGGCTATATGTATTTTTGAAAAGTATCAGTGTGTTTTTATCAACAAATAGATCTTACTGACTGCTCTGGGGCTCATTTACATTTGGATGTAAAGTAATTTTATGGCACGCCTCTCAGATGTAGCAGTACAGTCCACTTTACCACCGCGCTCATAGGTGCTGCTTTCACAATCTCCCTGACATGCACTTGCAAAAGTAGATAAGTCATGTATGCACTAAGGTAAATTTATTCAACAGCCAATTAACTTGCCAGTATGGCTTTGGATTGTGGGACAATACCGGAACAATTGGGGGAGACCCAAACAAATACAGGAAGAACATATAAACTCTACAAATACAGCACCCTGGCCAGGCATTGAACTCATGACCCTAGTACTGCTATGTAGCAATGCTAACCTCTGTGTCTCCATGCTGCCCCAAGTGATGTCATTACTAATTGACGTGTAGCATTTTATTTTACTTCATTGGAAGTCATCTCCACCATGATGCCCACTGATGACCCATAACTGATACCATAAGTATCCGTGCCCCATATGTAAGATTTCTCACTGTCATTGCTAGGGACCAGTTTAGGGGCCACAGACGAGAACGGAGCTTGCTAAGTCGCTCACTGCCATACCTGATAGCTGGGCAGAGGTGAGGGACTGTAGGGGAACCCTCACTGTTACCAGATTATAGTCACTCCCATACCTGATAGCTGGGCAGAGGTGAGGGACTGTAGGGGAACCCTCACTGTTACCAGATTATAGTCACTCACTGCCATACCTGATAGCTGGGCAAAGGTGTGGGACGGTAGAGGGACACTCTCTGTTACCAGATTATAGTCACTGCCATACCTGATAGCTGGGCAGAGGTGAGGGACTGTAGGGGAAACCTCACTGTTACCAGATTATAGTCACTGCCATACCTGATAGCTGGGCAGAGGTGTGGGTCTGTAGGGGAACCCTCACTGTTACCAGATTATAGTCACTCACAGCCATACCTGATAGCTGGGCAGAGGTGTGGGGACTGTAGGGGGACCCTCACTGTTACCAGATTATAGTCACTCACTGCCATACCTGATAGCTGGGCAGAGGTGTGGGACTGTAGGGGGACCCTCGCTGTTACCAGATTATAGTCATTATAGTCACTGCCATACCTGATAGCTGGGCAGAGGTGTGGGACGTGGGACTGTATGGGGACCCTCACTATTACCAGATTATAGTCACTGAGATACCTTATAGCTGGGCAGAGGTGTGGGACTGTAGGGGGACCCTCAATGTTACCAGATTATAGTCACTGCCATACTTGATAGCTGGGCAAAGGTGTGGGACGGTAGAGGGACACTCTCTGTTACCAGATTATAGTCACTGCCATACCTGAAAGCTGGGCAGAGGTGAGGGACTGTAGGGGAAACCTCACTGTTACCAGATTATAGTCACTGACATACCTGATAGCTGGGCAGAGGTGTGGGTCTGTAGGGGAACCCTCACTGTTACCAGATTATAGTCACTCACAGCCATACCTGATAGCTGGGCAGAGGTGTGGGACTGTAGGGGGACCCTCGCTGTTACCAGATTATAGTCATTATAGTCACTGCCATACCTGATAGCTGGGCAGAGGTGTGGGACTGTAGGGGGACCCTCACTATTACCAGATTATAGTCACTGAGATACCTTATAGCTGGGCAGAGGTGTGGGACTGTAGGGGGACCCTCACTGTTACCAGATTATAGTCACTGCCATACCTGATAGCTGGGCAGAGGTGTGGGACTGTAGGGGGACCCTCTCTGTTACCAGATTATAGTCACTGCCATACCTGATAGCTGGGCAGAGGTGTGGGACTGTAGGGGGACCCTCACTGTTACCAGATTATAGTCACTGCCATACCTGATAGCTGGGCAGAGGTGTGGGACTGTAGGGGGACCCTCACTGTTACCAGATTATAGTCTCTGCCATACATGATAGCTGGGCAGAGGTGTGGGACTGTAGGGGAACCCTCACTGTTACCAGATTATATTCGTTCACTGCCATACCTGAAAGTTGGGCAGAGGTGTGGGACTGTAGGGGGACCCTCACTGTTACCAGATTATAGTCACTGCCATACCTGATAGCTGGGCAGAGGTGTGGGACTGTAGGGGAATCCTCACTGTTACCAGATCATAGTCACTCATTGCCATACCTGATAGCTGGGCAGAGGTGTGGGACTGTAGGGGGACCCTCACTGTTACCAGTTTATAGTCACTGCCATATCTGATAGCTGGGCAGAGGTGTGGTACTGTAGGGGGACCCTCACTATTACCAGATTGTAATCACTCACTGCCATACCTGATAGCTGGGCAGAGATGTGGGACTGTAGGGGGGACCCTCACTGTTACCAGATTGTAATCACTCACTGCCATACCTGATAGCTGGGCAGAGATGTGGGACTGTAGGGGGGACCCTCACTGTTACCAGATTGTAATCACTCACTGCCATACCTGATAGCTGGGCAGAGGTGTGGGACTGTAGGGGGATCCCTCACTGTTACCAGCTTATAGTCACTCCCATACCTGATAGCTGGGCAGAGGTGTGGGACTGTAGGGGGGACCCTCACTGTTACCAGATTATAGTCACTCCCATACCTGATAGCTGGGCAGAGGTGTGGGACTGTAGGGGGGACCCTTACTGTTACCAGATTATAGTCACTCACTGCCATACCTGAAAGCTGGGCAGAGGTGTGGGACTGTAGGGGACCCTCACTGTTACCAGATTATAGTCACTCACTGCCATACCTGATAGCTGGGCAGAGGTGTGGGACTGTAGGGGGAACCCCCACTGTTAACAGATTATAGTCACTCACTGCCATACCTGATACCTGGGCAGAGGTGTGGGACGGTAGGGCATCCCTCAATGTTACCAGATTAAAGTCACTGCCATATCTGATAGCAGGGCAGAGGTGTGGGACTGTAGGGGGACCCTCACTGTTACCAGTTTATAGTCACTGCCATATCTGATAGCTGGGCAGAGGTGTGGGACTGTAGGGGGACCCTCACTATTACCAGATTGTAATCACTCACTGCCATACCTGATAGCTGGGCAGAGATGTGGGACTGTAGGGGGGACCCTCACTGTTACCAGATTATAGTCACTGACATACCTGATAGCTGGGCAGAGGTGTGGGACTGTAGGGGGATCCCTCACTGTTACCAGATTATAGTCACTCCCATACCTGATAGCTGGGCAGAGGTGTGGGACTGTAGGGGGATCCCTCACTGTTACCAGATTATAGTCACTCCCATACCTGATAGCTGGGCAGAGGTGTGGGACTGTAGGGGGATCCCTCACTATTACCAGATTATCGTCACTCCCATACTTGATAGCTTGGCAGAGGTGAGGGACTGTAGGGGGGACCCTCACTGTTACCAGATTATAGTCACTCCCATACCTGATAGCTGGGCAGAGGTGTGGGACTGTAGGGGATCCCTCACTGTTACCAGATTATAGTCACTCACTGCCATACCTGATAGCTGGGCAGAGGTGTGGGACTGTAGGGGACCCTCACTGTTACCAGATTATAGTCACTGCCATACCTGATAGCTGGGCAGAGGTGTGGGACTGTAGGGGGACCCTCACTGTTACCAGATTTCAGTCACTCACTGCCATACCTGATAGCTGGGCAGAGGTGTGGGACTGTAGGGGGACCCTCACTGTTACCAGATTATAGTCACTCACTGCCATACCTGATAGCTGGGCAGAGGTGTGGGACTGTAGGGGGGACCCTTACTGTTACCAGATTATAGTCACTCACTGCCATACCTGATAGCTGGGCAGAGGTGTGGGACTGTAGTGGACCCTCACTGTTACCAGATTATAGTCACTCCCATACCTGATAGCTGGGCAGAGGTGTGGGACTGTAGGGGGGACCCTCACTGTTACCAGATTATAGTCACTCACTGCCATACCTGATAGCTGGGCAGAGGTGTGGGACTGTAGGGGACCCTCACTGTTACCAGATTATAGTCACTCCCATACCTGATAGCTGGGCAGAGGTGTGGGACTGTAGGGGGATCCCTCACTGTTACCAGATTATAGTCACTCCCATACCTGATAGCTGGGCAGAGGTGTGGGACTGTAGGGGACCCTCACTGTTACCAGATTATAGTCACTGCCATACCTGATAGCTGGGAAGAGATGTGGGACTGTAGGGAGACCCTCACTGTTAATAGATTATAGTCACTCACTGCTATACCTGATAGCTGGGCAGAGGTGTGGGACTGTAGGGCATCCCTCACTGTTACCAGATTAAAGTCACTGCCATAGCTGATAGCTGGGCAGAGGTGCAGACTGTAGGGGGACCCTCACTGTTATCAGATTACAGTCACTCACTGCCATACCTGATAGCTGGGCAGAGGTTAGGGACTGTAGGGGGACCCTCACTGTTACCAGTTTATAGTCACTGCCATATCTGAGAGCTGGGCAGTGGTGTGGGACTGTAGGGGGACCCTCACTATTACCAGATTGTAATCACTCACTGCCATACCTGATAGCTGGGCAGAGATGTGGGACTGAAGGGGACCCTCATTGTTACCAGATTATAGTGACTGCCATACCTGACAGCTGGGCAGAGGCTTGGGACTGTAGGGGAACCCTCACTGTTACCAGATTATAGTCACTGCCATACCTGATAGCTGGGCAGAGGTGTGGGACTGTAGGGGGACCCTCACTGTTACCAGATTATAGTCACTGCCATACCTGATAGCTGGGCAGAGGTGTGGGACTGTAGGGGCATCCCTCACTGTTACCAGATTATAGTCACTGCCAAACCTGATAGCTGGGCAGAGGTGTGGGATTGAAGGGGACCCTCATTGTTACCAGATTATTGTCACTGCCATACCTGATAGCTGGGCAGAGGTTTGGGACTGTAGGGGGACCCTCACTGTTACCAGATTATAGTCACTGCCATACCTGATAGCTGGACAGAGGTGTTGGACTGTAGGGGGCCCTCACTGTTACCAGATTATAGTCACTGCCATATCTGATAGCTGGGCAGAGGCGTGGGACTGTAGGGGGACCCTGACTGTTACCAGATTATAGTCACTCACTGCCATACCTGATAGCTGGGCAGAGGTGTGGGACTGTTGGGGACCCTCACTGTTACCATTTTATAGTCCCTGCCATATCTGATAGCTGGGCAGAAGTTTGGGACTGTAGGGGGACCCTCACTGTTACCAGATTGTAATCACTCACTGCCATACCTGATAGCTGGGCAGAGGTGTGGGACTGTAGGGGGACCCTCACTGTTACCAGATTATACTCACTGCCATACCTGATAGCTGGGCAGAGGTGTGGGACTGTAGGGGGACCCTCACTGTTCCCAGATTATAGTCACTGCCATACCTGATAGCTGGGCAGAGGTGTGGGACTGTAGGGGGACCCTCACTATTAACAGATTATAGTCACTCACTGCCATACCTGATAGTTGGGCAGATGTGTGGGACTGTAGGGGCATCCCTCACTGTTACCAGATTATAGTCACTCATTGCCATACCTGATAGCTGGGCAGAGGTGTGGGACTGTAGGGGCATCCCTCACTGTTACCAGATTATAGTCACTCCCATACCTGATAGCTGGGCAGAGATGTGGGACTGTAGGGGAACCCTCACTGTTACCAGATTATAGTCACTCATTGCCATACCTGATAGCTGGGCAAAGGTGTGGGACTGTAGGGGGACCCTCACTGTTACCAGATTATAGTCACTGCCATACCTGATAGCTGGGCAGAGGTGTGGGACTGTAGGGGGATCCTCACTGTTACCAGATTATAGTCACTCACTGCCATACCTGATAGCTGGGCAGAGATGTGGGACTGTAGGGGAACCCTCACTGTTACCAGATTATAGTCACTCATTGCCATACCTGATAGCTGGGCAGAGGTGTGGGACTGTAGGGGGACCCTCACTGTTACCAGATTATAGTCACTGCAATACCTGATAGCTGGGCTGAGGTGTGGGACTGTAGGGGGACTCTCACTGTTACCAGATTATAGTCACTGCCATACCTGATAGCTGGGCAGAGGTGTGGGACTGGAAGGGGATCCTCACTGTTACCAGATTATAGTCACTCATTGCCATACCTGATAGCTGGGCAGAGGTGTGGGACTGTAGGGGGATCCCCACTGTTACCAGATTATAGTCACTGCCATACCTGATAGCTGGGCAGAGGTGTGGGACTGTAGGGGGACCCTCACTGTTACCAGATTACAGTCACTCACTGCCATACCTGATAGCTGGGCAGAGGTGTGGGACTGTAGGGGGATCCCCACTGTTACCAGATTATAGTCACTGCCATACCTGATAGCTGGGCAGAGGTGTGGGACTGTAGGGGGATCCCCACTGTTACCAGATTATAGTCACTGCCATACCTGATAGGTGGGCAGAGGTGTGGGACTGTAGGGGGATCCTCACTGTTACCAGATTATAGTCACTGCCATACCTGATAGCTGGGCAGAGGTGTGGGACTGTAGGGGGATCCCCACTGTTACCAGATTATAGTCACTGCCATACCTGATAGCTGGGCAGAGGTGTGGGACTGTAGGGGCATCCCTCACTGTTACCAGATTATAGTCACTCACTGCCATACCTGATAGCTGGGCAGAGGTGTGGGACTGTAGGGGGATCCTCACTGTTACCATATTATAGTCACTCACTGCCATACCTGATAGCTGGGCAGAGACGTGTGGGACTGTAGGGGGACCCTCACTGTTACCAGATTACAGTCACTCACTGCCATACCTGATAGCTGCGCAGAGGTGTGAGACTGTAGGGGGATCCCCACTGTTACCAGATTATAGTCACTGCCATACCTGATAGCTGGGCAGAGGTGTGGGACTGTAGGGGGATCCTCACTGTTACCAGATTATAGTCACTCACTGCCATACCTGATAGCTGGGCAGAGGTGTGGGACTGTAGGGGGATCCTCACTGTTACCAGATTATAGTCACTCACTGCCATACCTGATAGCTGGGCAGAGGTGTGGGACTGTAGGGGGAACCCTCACTGTTACCAGATTATAGTCACTCACTGCCATACCTGATAGCTGGGCAGAGGTGTGGGACTGTAGGGGGAACCCCCACTGTTAACAGATTATAGTCACTCACTGCCATACCTGATACCTGGGCAGAGGTGTGGGACTGTAGGGCATCCCTCACTGTTACCAGATTAAAGTCACTGCCATATCTGATAGCTGGGCAGAGGTGTGGGACTGTAGGGGGACCCTCACTGTTACCAGTTTATAGTCACTGCCATATCTGATAGCTGGGCAGAGGTGTGGGACTGTAGGGGGACCCTCACTATTACCAGATTGTAATCACTCACTGCCATACCTGATAGCTGGGCAGAGATGTGGGACTGTAGGGGAACCCTCACTGTTACCAGATTATAGTTACTCACTGCCATACCTGATAGCTGGGCATAGGTGTTGGACTGTAGGGGGATCCCTCACTGTTACCAGATTATAGTCACTCCCATACCTGATAGCTGGGCAGAGGTGTGGGACTATAGGGGGGACCCTCACTGTTACCAGATTATAGTCACTCCCATACCTGATAGCTGGGCAGAGGTGTGGGACTGTAGGGGGATCCCTCACTGTTACCAGATTATAGTCACTCCCATACCTGATAGCTGGGCAGAGGTGTGGGACTGTAGGGGGATCCCCACTGTTACCAGATTATAGTCACTCACTGCCATACCTGATAGCTGGGCAGAGGTGTGGGACTGTAGGGGGATCCCTCACTATTACCAGATTATCGTCACTCCCATACTTGATAGCTGGGCAGAGGTGAGGGACTGTAGGGGGGACCCTCGCTGTTACCAGATTATAGTCACTGCCATACCTGATAGCTGGGCAGAGGTGTGGGACTGTAGGGGGATCCCTCACTGTTACCAGATTATAGTCACTCCCATACCTGATAGCTGGGCAGAGGTGTGGGACTGTAGGGGGACCCTCACTGTTACCAGATTATAGTAACTCCCATACCTGATAGCTGGGCAGAGGTGTGGGACTGTAGGGGGATCCCTCACTGTTACCAGATTTTAGTCACTCCCATACCTGATAGCTGGGCAGAGGTGTGGGACTGTAGAGGACCCTCACTGTTACCAGATTATAGTCACTGCCATACCTGATAGCTGGGCAGAGGTGTGGGACTGTAGTGGGACCCTGACTGTTACCAGATTATAGTCACTCACTGCTATACCTGATAGCTGGGCAGAGGTGTGGGACTGTAGGGGGAACCCCCACTGTTAATAGATTATAGTCACTCACTGCCATACCTGATACCTGGGCAGAGGTGTGGGACTGTAGGGCATCCCTCACTGTTACCAGATTAAAGTCACTGCCATACCTGATAGCTGGGCAGAGGTGCCGACTGTAGGGGGACCCTCACTGTTATCAGATTACAGTCACTCACTGCCATACCTGATAGCTGGGCAGAGGTGTGGGACTGTAGGGGACCATCACTGTTACCAGTTTATAGTCACTGCCATATCTGAGAGCTGGGCAGTGGTGTGGGACTGTAGGGGGACCCTCACTATTACCAGATTGTAATCACTCACTGCCATACCTGATAGCTGGGCAGAGATGTGGGACTGAAGGGGACCCTCATTGTTACCAGATTATAGTCACTGCCATACCTGATAGCTGTGCAGAGGTTTGGGACTGTAGGGGAACCCTCACTGTTACCAGATTATAGTCACTGCCATACCTGATAGCTGGGCAGATGTGTGGAACTGTAGGGGGACCCTCACTGTTACCAGATTATAGTCACTGCCATACCTGATAGCTGGGCAGAGGTGTGGGACTGTAGGGGCTTCCCTCACTGTTACAAGATTATAGTCACTGCCAAACCTGATAGCTGGGCAGAGGTGTGGGATTGAAGGGGACCCTCATTGTTACCAGATTATTGTCACTGCCATACCTGATAGCTGGGCAGAGGTTTGGGACTGTATGGGGACCCTCACTGTTACCAGATTATAGTCACTGCCATACCTGATAGCTGGACAGAGGTGTTGGACTGTAGGGGGACCCTCACTGTTACCAGATTATAGTCACTGCCATACCTGATAGCTGGGCAGAGGTGTGGGACTGTTGGGGACCCTCACTGTTACCAGATTATAGTCACTCATTGCAATCCCTGTAGCTGGGCAGAGGCGTG
The DNA here is from genome assembly GCA_031769625.1 of Taudactylus pleione. Taxonomy (NCBI): domain Eukaryota; kingdom Metazoa; phylum Chordata; class Amphibia; order Anura; family Myobatrachidae; genus Taudactylus; species Taudactylus pleione. The sequence continues at coordinate 28,494 of JAUIMM010001424.1, forward strand.
GGACTGTAGGGGGACCCTGACTGTTACCAGATTATAGTCACTCACTGCCATACCTGATAGCTGGGCAGAGGTGTGGGACTGTTGGGGACCCTCACTGTTACCATTTTATAGTCCCTGCCATATCTGATAGCTGGGCAGAGGTGTGGGACTGTAGGGGGACCCTCACTGTTACCAGATTGTAATCACTCATGCCATACCTGATAGCTGGGCAGAGGTGTGGGACTGTAGGGGACCCTCACTATTACCAGATTAAAGTCACTGCCATACCTGATAGCTGGGCAGAGGTGTGGGACTGTAGGGGGACCTTCACTATTACCAGATTATAGTCACTGCCATACCTGATAGCTGGGCAGAGGTGTGGGACTGTAGGGGCATCCCTCACTGTTACCAGATTATAGTCACTCACTGCCATACCTGAAAGCTGGGCAGAGGTGTGGGACTATAGGGGGACCCCTCAATTTTACCAGATTATAGTCACTGCCATACCTGATAGCTGAGCAGAGGTGTGGGACTGTAGGGGGATCCTCACTGTTACCAAATTATAGTCACTGCCATACCTGATAGCTGGGCAGAGATGTGGGACTGTAGGGGGACTCTCACTGTTACCAGATTATAGTCACTGCCATACCTGATAGCTGGGCAGAGGTGTGGGACTGTAGGGGGATCCTCACTGTTACCAGATTATAGTCACTCACTGCCATACCTGATAGCTGGGCAGAGGTGTGGGACTGTAGGGGGACTCTCACTGTTACCAGATTATAGTCACTGCCATACCTGATAGCTGGGCAGAGGTGTGGGACTGTAGGGGGATCCTCACTGTTACCAGATTATAGTCACTCACTGCCATACCTGATAGCTGAGCAGAGGTGTGGGACTGTAGGGGGACTGTAGGGGAACCCTCACTGTTACCAGATTATAGTCACTCATTGCTATACCTGATAGCTGGGCAGAGGTGTGGGACTGTAGGGGGACCCTCACTGTTACCAGATTACAGTCACTCACTGCCATACCTGATAGCTGGGCAGAGGTGTGGGACTGTAGGGGGATCCCCACTGTTACCAGATTATAGTCACTGCCATACCTGATAGCTGGGCAGAGGTGTGGGACTGTAGGGGGATCCCCACTGTTACCAGATTATAGTCACTGCCATACCTGATAGCTGGGCAGAGGTGTGGGACTGTAGGGGGATCCCCACTGTTACCAGATTATAGTCACTGCCATACCTGATAGCTGGGCAGAGGTGTGGGACTGTAGGGGGATCCCCACTGTTACCAGATTATAGTCACTGCCATACCTGATAGCTGGGCAGAGGTGTGGGACTGTAGGGGGATCCTCACTGTTACCAGATTATAGTCACTCACTGCCATACCTGATAGCTGGGCAGAGGTGTGGGACTGTAGGGGGACCCTCACTGTTACCAGATTACAGTCACTCACTGCCATACCTGATAGCTGGGCAGAGGCGTGGGACGTGGGACTGTAGGGGGACCCTCACTGTTACCAGATTACAGTCACTCACTGCCATACCTGATAGCTGGGCAGAGGTGTGGGACTGTAGGGGGATCCCAACTGTTACCAGATTATAGTCACTGCCATACCTGATAGCTGGGCAGAGGTGTGGGACTGTAGGGGGACCCTCACTGATACCAGATTATAGTCACTGCCATACATGATAGCTGGGCAGAGGTGTGGGACTGTAGGGGGATCCTCACTGTTACCAGATTATAGTCACTCACTGCCATACCTGATAGCTGGGCAGAGGTGTGGGACTGTAGGGGGACCCTCACTGTTACCAGATTACAGTCACTCACTGCCATACCTGATAGCTGGGCAGAGGCGTGGGACGTGGGACTGTAGGGGGATCCCCACTGTTACCAGATTATAGTCACTGCCATACCTGATAGCTGGGCAGAGGTGTGGGACTGTAGGGGGATCCTCACTGTTACCGGATTATAGTCACTCACTGCCATACCTGATAGCTGGGCAGAGGTGTGGGACTGTAGGGGGACCCTCACTGTTACCAGATTATAGTCACTCACTACCATACCTGATAGCTGGGCAGAGATGTGGGACTGTAGGGGAACCCTCACTGTTACCAGAATATAGTCACTCATTGCCATACCTGATAGCTGGGCAGAGGTGTGGGACTGTAGGGGGACCCTCACTGTTACCAGATTACAGTCACTCACTGCCATACCTGATAGCTGGGCAGAGGTGTGGGACTGTAGGGGGATCCCCACTGTTACCAGATTATAGTCACTGCCATACCTGATAGCTGGGCAGAGGTGTGGGACTGTAGGGGGATCCCCACTGTTACCAGATTATAGTCACTGCCATACCTGATAGCTGGGCAGAGGTGTGGGGACTGTAGGGGGACCCTCACTGTTTCCAGATTACAGTCACTCACTGCCATACCTGATAGCTGGGCAGAGGTGTGGGACTGTAGGGGGACCCTCACTGTTACCAGATTATAGTCACTCACTGCCATACCTGATAGCTGGGCAGAGATGTGGGACTGTAGGGGGACCCTCACTGATACCAGATTATAGTCACTGCCATACCTGATAGCTGGGCAGAGGTGTGGGACTGTAGGGGGATCCTCACTGTTACCAGATTATAGTCACTCACTGCCATACCTGATAGCTGTGCAGAGGTGTGGGACTGTAGGGGGACCCTCACTGTTACCAGATTACAGTCACTCACTGCCATACCTGATAGCTGGGCAGAGGCGTGGGACGTGGGACTGTAGGGGGATCCCCACTGTTACCAGATTATAGTCACTCACTGCCATACCTGATAGCTGGGCAGAGGTGTGGGACTGTAGGGGGACCCTCACTGTTACCAGATTATAGTCACTGCCATACCTGATAGCTGGGCAGAGGTGTGGGACTGTAGGGGGATCCTCACTGTTACCAGATTATAGTCACTCACTGCCATACCTGAAAGCTGGGCAGAGGTGTGGGACTGTAGGGGGACCCTCATTGTTACCAGATTATAGTCACTGCCATACCTGATAGTTGGGCAGAGGTGTGGGACTGTAGGGGGACCCTCACTGTTTCCAGATTACAGTCACTCACTGCCATACCTGATAGCTGGGCAGAGATGTGGGACTGTAGGGGAACCCTCACTGTTACCAGAATATAGTCACTCATTGCCATACCTGATAGCTGGGCAGAGGTGTGGGACTGTAGGGGGACCCTCACTGTTACCAGATTACAGTCACTCACTGCCATACCTGATAGCTGGGCAGAGGTGTGGGACTGTAGGGGGATCCCCACTGTTACCAGATTATAGTCACTGCCATACCTGATAGCTGGGCAGAGGTGTGGGACTGTAGGGGGATCCCCACTGTTACCAGATTATAGTCACTACCATACCTGATAGCTGGGCAGAGGTGTGGGACTGTAGGGGGACCCTCACTGTTTCCAGATTACAGTCACTCACTGCCATACCTGATAGCTGGGCAGAGGTGTGGGACTGTAGGGGGACCCTCACTGTTACCAGATTATAGTCACTCACTGCCATACCTGATAGCTGGGCAGAGATGTGGGACTGTAGGGGGACCCTCACTGTTACCAGATTACAGTCACTCACTGCCATACCTGATAGCTGGGCAGAGATGTGGGACTGTAGGGGGATCCCCACTGTTACCAGATTATAGTCACTGCCATACCTGATAGCTGGGCAGAGGTGTGGGACTGTAGGGGGATCCTCACTGTTACCAGATTATAGTCACTCACTGCCATACCTGAAAGCTGGGCAGAGGTGTGGGACTGTAGGGGGACCCTATTGTTACCAGATTATAGTCACTGCCATACCTGATAGCTGGGCAGAGGTGTGGGACTGTAGGGGGACCACTCACTGTTACCAGATTATAGTCACGGCCATACCTGATAGCTGGGCAGAGGTGTGGGACTGTAGAGGGATCCCCACTGTTACCAGATTATAGTCACTGCCATACCTGATAGCTGGGCAGAGGTGTGGGACTGTAGTGGGATCCTCACTGTTACCAGATTATAGTCACTCACTGCCATACCTGAAAGCTGGGCAGAGGTGTGGGACTGTAGGGGGACCCTATTGTTACCAGATTATAGTCACTGCCATACCTGATAGCTGGGCAGAGGTGTGGGACTGTAGAGGGATCCCCACTGTTACCAGATTATAGTCACTGCCATACCTGATAGCTGGGCAGAGGTGTGGGACTGTAGGGGGATCCTCACTGTTACCAGATTATAGTCACTCACTGCCATACCTGAAAGCTGGGCAGAGGTGTGGGACTGTAGGGGGACCCTATTGTTACCAGATTATAGTCACTGCCATACTTGATAGCTGAGCAGAGGTGTGGGACTGTAGGGGGACCCTCACTGTTTCCAGATTACAGTCACTCACTGCCATACCTGATAGCTGGGCAGAGATGTGGGACTGTAGGGGAACCCTCACTGTTACCAGAATATAGTCACTCATTGCCATACCTGATAGCTGGGCAGAGGTGTGGGACTGTAGGGGGACCCTCACTGTTACCAGATTACAGTCACTCACTGCCATACCTGATAGCTGGGCAGAGGTGTGGGACTGTAGGGGGATCCCCACTGTTACCAGATTATAGTCACTGCCATACCTGATAGCTGGGCAGAGGTGTGGGACTGTAGGGGGATCCCCACTGTTACCAGATTATAGTCACTGCCATACCTGATAGCTGGGCAGAGGTGTGGGGACTGTAGGGGGACCCTCACTGTTTCCAGATTACAGTCACTCACTGCCATACCTGATAGCTGGGCAGAGGTGTGGGACTGTAGGGGGACCCTCACTGTTACCAGATTATAGTCACTCACTGCCATACCTGATAGCTGGGCAGAGATGTGGGACTGTAGGGGGACCCTCACTGATACCAGATTATAGTCACTGCCATACCTGATAGCTGGGCAGAGGTGTGGGACTGTAGGGGGATCCTCACTGTTACCAGATTATAGTCACTCACTGCCATACCTGATAGCTGGGCAGAGGTGTGGGACTGTAGGGGGACCCTCACTGTTACCAGATTACAGTCACTCACTGCCATACCTGATAGCTGGGCAGAGGCGTGGGACGTGGGACTGTAGGGGGATCCCCACTGTTACCAGATTATAGTCACTGCCATACCTGATAGCTGGGCAGAGGTGTGGGACTGTAGGGGGATCCTCACTGTTACCAGATTATAGTCACTCACTGCCATACCTGATAGCTGGGCAGAGGTGTGGGACTGTAGGGGGACCCTCACTGTTACCAGATTATAGTCACTGCCATACCTGATAGCTGGGCAGAGGTGTGGGACTGTAGGGGGATCCCCACTGTTACCAGATTATAGTCACTCACTGCCATACCTGAAAGCTGGGCAGAGGTGTGGGACTGTAGGGGGACCCTCATTGTTACCAGATTATAGTCACTGCCATACCTGATAGCTGGACAGAGGTGTGGGACTGTAGGGGGACCCCTCACTGTTACCAGATTATAGTCACTGCCATACCTGATAGCTGGGCAGAGGTGTGGGACTGTAGGGGGATCCTCACTGTTACCAGATTATAGTCACTCACTTCCATACCTGATAGCTGGGCAGAGGTGTGGGACTGTAGGGGGACCCTCACTGTTACCAGATTACAGTCACTCACTGCCATACCTGATAGCTGGGCAGAGGTGTGGGACTGTAGGGGGACCCTCACTGTTACCAGATTATAGTCACTGCCATACCTGATAGCTGGGCAGAGGTGTGGGACTGTAGGGGGATCCTCACTGTTACCAGATTATAGTCACTCACTTCCATACCTGATAGCTGGGCAGAGGTGTGGGACTGTAGGGGGACCCTCACTGTTACCAGATTACAGTCACTCACTGCCATACCTGATAGCTGGGCAGAGGTGTGGGACTGTAGGGGGACCCTCACTGTTACCAGATTATAGTCACTGCCATACCTGATAGCTGGGCAGAGGTGTGGGACTGTAGGGGGATCCTCACTGTTACCAGATTATAGTCACTCACTTCCATACCTGATAGCTGGGCAGAGGTGTGGGACTGTAGGGGGACCCTCACTGTTACCAGATTACAGTCACTCACTGCCATACCTGATAGCTGGGCAGAGGTGTGGGACTGTAGGGGGATCCCCACTGTTACCAGATTATAGTCACTGCCATACCTGATAGCTGGGCAGAGGTGTGGGACTGTAGGGGGATCCCCACTGTTACCAGATTATAGTCACTCCCATACCTGATAGCTGGGCAGAGGTGTGGGACTGTAGGGGGATCCTCACTGTTACCAGATTATAGTCACTCACTGCCATACCTGAAAGCTGGGCAGAGGTGTGGGACTGTAGGGGACCCTCATTGTTACCAGATTATAGTCACTGCCATACCTGATAGCTGGGCAGAGGTGTGGGACTGTAGGGGGACCCCTCACTGTTACCAGATTATAGTCACTGCCATACTTGATAGCTGAGCAGAGGTGTGGGACTGTAGGGGGACCCCTCACTGTTACCAGATTATAGTCACTGCCATACCTGATAGCTGGGCAGAGGTGTGGGACTGTAGGGGGACCCTCACTGTTTCCAGATTACAGTCACTCACTGCCATACCTGATAGCTGGGCAGAGATGTGGGACTGTAGGGGAACCCTCACTGTTACCAGAATATAGTCACTCATTGCCATACCTGATAGCTGGGCAGAGGTGTGGGACTGTAGGGGGATCCCCACTGTTACCAGATTATAGTCACTGCCATACCTGATAGCTGGGCAGAGGTGTGGGACTGTAGGGGGACCCTCACTGTTACCAGATTACAGTCACTCATTGCCATACCTGATAGCTGGGCAGAGGTGTGGGACTGTAGGGGCATCCCTCACTGTTACCAGATTACAGTCACTCATTGCCATACCTGATAGCTGGGCAGAGGTGTGGGACTGTAGGGGCATCCCTCACTGTTACCAGATTATAGTCACTCATTGCCATACCTGATAGCTGGGCAGAGGTTTGGGACGGTGAGTACGATGACCCTTTGATAGCAGTGACTTTGCTGTTTTGTTATTTATGATGTAAAAAGAATGTTTGATAAATCTCCCTGCATATCATAACATAGACACCGGATACAGCGACTACTCTGTCTCCCTCCAGATTATAAGACTCTTCGTATGGGCGGCTTGATCTTTGCTGGAGCGATGCTGGTGACCGGGATGGCCGTGCTGCTCAGTGAGTATAATTCTCTTCTACCTTATACAAAAGCTTCCACAAATGACCGTGATTATGTTCTGCTGTCATCGGTCTGGGCTGCAGCAATATTACATATATTTATATAATGAGACCTCAGGAACCAGGGACGGAGCAGTATTTCAATGTGCATTTCTCGTTTAAAATGGCTCCCTCCAATGTACTGTATATGGCCGACCGGTCACTTTAATAGCGGAATTGTCCTTTATGTGGCGTGTTTAAAATGGTTAATTGATCTTATTTCTTTAGTATTATTAGTGAACTTTTGGATAATTATTTATTTTATCCATGTTATTGACTGTAGACACCAATAAGGAGCCAGTCAGGGGTCCCAATTCGGAGTCTCATATTCACAGAGTTTAGTGTGGAAAATCCGGAGAATCCTCACATGGCGAATGCGTTACACTGCGTGTACAGTATGCGCAGGGGCGCAGTGACAAGATATGATGCTAGTGCAATCGCATCTGCGAAAATATGCTAATACTTCCAAAGCTTTCCCGAGCATAGAGACGCTCACTGCCGCCTTCTCATCTGCTTCCGACACCGCGTACCACCGTAAATATTGGTCACAGCAACGCACTTCGACCAGCCATGCAGCCCTTGCGGAAGGTCGGACCTGTCTCAAATACAGCGGCTCTCCTGGCACGCTGAGATCTCTCATGCCGCGTATGTGATCGCAATGGCTAATCTGTGCACGCCCATGTAGTGGCGTTTAAACGCTAAAACACGCCGGTAATTTTCTAACCACGCCCCGTTACCTCCCCCAAATGCTTACTACCTGTCACTTACTTTGTGCGGAATGGGTTCTCTGTGTGTGCAGAACACAATCGCTGCATGCGTGGCGTTCGCACATGCGCAGTAGCAAAAATATCACTCGATTGCATAAAAATCGGCATTGCGCACATCTCTGAATGAGGCCCAGTGTTTGCACAGATTCTGTTATGTACAATAATAATATTCCAAAGCTCCCAAAATACTGCAATACTCAAACTTATACAATGTAAGATCAGTGGCCCTCGGTGCTCCCATTGGACGTATTATATATTTATGTTTCTTTTCTTTTAGGTGATTTGAATCTGTTTAAGAGAAAACACAAAGGTGCAGCGGAGGTAAGAGGGCGACTGGGCCAGCAGGAAAATCCTTACCACAATCATAGGATCTGACCATCAGTGGGGCCATTGTCCACCTGGAATGACTGGGGCCCAGTAACTGACCATTCAGGTGTGACCTCCAGCCTCCGGCTGGCGCTGCGGGGAGGGAGCCGGGGGCCATCTGGTAACAAAATCTCAGCGGGCGCCTGGCAAATGGAGCCTTCCTGCGGCGCCGGGGTTAGGCCCAATTTAATCCCTTGTGGGGGGCCCTTATGTGTGGGGGTCCCAGGGCAATCGCCCCCCCCCCTTTAATCCGGCTCTGCAGCCAACTATTGTTTCATAGCAAAGCGAAAAGACCTTGAGAGTCAGAGAGGAACCTCCAGACACAATAACCATAACTCTCACATGTGGGAACTTTCATTTCACCGCTAACACAGCACGAACGTGAGATAGCAAAGAGCCGGGAGCTTTTCCCATAGAAAATAGATAATTTTATATGTAAATATACAACAATTTGTCACGGTAGAGAAAGCAGACTGTACGCAGGGAGTTTCTCCTTAGGAGACAATAGGATGCAGCTTCCGTTATTTAGAATTTCTCCAAAAATTATCATTTAAAAGAACAGAACATTCATGGCGGCTCCGGGTCAGCGCACGTACTTCCGTCAGCTGCCTCTGATTTCTGTCCCTGATGTGACCTGAGGTTTCCTTGGCGGTTTTCCTCCAGCTGTGCCCCAGAGCTGAAATGCAAAAAGGGGCTGGGGTCCCGGCCAGGCCTGGAATTGTGCAGAGGTCCAGCATTGGCAAGCCTATCCCCGTACCAGCCTCACTGCTCCTGACAGCGGTACAGGCTTCCATGTATTATGTCGACACTGATTAAATGTTGACAGTGGGCCAGATTCACTACAGATCGCTATTCTGCTGATACGCACACAGCGCAGTTCCTAATATCAGCGGGGTATGTAAATAATTGCATTCGTATTGCGTACACAGCCTAACATAAGGACGCCCACCTCCCACTACTCACATCCGTATATTAGGGCAACATAGAGACACGATCGGTAACATCGGACAGTTACTGAAGCTCAGACCTCACTCAGGAATTGCTGACATGCGCACGCTATCAGGCCTCAGGCTGTGTATGGTATCGCAGAGGATAATTTATGCACGCCCATGTAACGGTGTTGAAAAGCACTGGCACGGCCAACCACCCCCCGTCACCACCCACAAACGGCTCTTCCTGCCAATCACTCCACGATGGGTCTGCGTAGTCACTGTGATCGATGTTCCCATCGCAGTGGCTAGTTTGTGCATGCGCAGAACTCAATAATCGACCGATTGCACCTGTATAAGCAACTGTGATCCTTCCTGTATATGGGCCTAACGCTAACCTTACCCAAAGAGTTCTGCCGATGTCCACATTTCATATGTTGACTTTTATCCATGTTGACATTTTCCAGGTGTTGAGATGTATGATGTTGACATTTTTGTCAACATCACAGCTATCGAGATAATGGTGTCGACCATACGCACACGCAGGGGGGGTTTCCGAGTACCTAGAAACCCCCCCTGCCCACCACTACAGCGCTGCGCAGCTTAGCAATATTTTTTTTTTTGTGAAGAGGTCAGAGTGAGTCGGCAGCTGTTCCTGGCTGAGCTGGCTGTAGGGGGAGATGCAGCAGTAGTGCAGCTCCTCCCGTGCAGCTCTAAATTCCTATGGGCACCACATTGTGGGAGGCTGAGAGCTGGTGTGTCAGATCCTTCTCAGTGACCGGTGCTCTCTCCCAGAGCCGCAGGTGGGTGTAATCTATTACATGTGGGGGGAGCCGTGATCTTTAATAAGCCATGCCAGCGCTGTATTTATAAGGCTGCATTTGTGTCAAGTGAGAGGTGTGTTTGTGTCAGTGTGTATTTCAGTGTGTGACTCTAGGCTTTGTCAGTGTGTCTGTGTGTGTGTGTGTGTGTGTGTGTGACTCTAGGCTTTGTCAGTGTGTCTGTGTGTGTGTGTGTGTGTGTGTGTGTGTGTGACTCTAGGCTTTGTCAGTGTGTGTGTGTGTGTGTGTGTGTGTGTGTGTGTGTGTGTGTGTGTGTGTGTGTGTGTGTGACTCTAGGCTTTGTCAGTGTGTCTGTGTGTGTGTGTGTGTGTGACTCTAGGCTTTGTCAGTGTGTCTGTGTGTGTGTGTGTGTGTGTGTGACTCTAGGCTTTGTCAGTGTGTCTGTGTGTGTGTGTGTGTGTGTGTGTGTGTGTGTGTGTGTGTGTGTGTGTGTGTGTGACTCTAGGCTTTGTAAGTGTGTGTGTGTGTGACTCTAGGCTTTGTCAGTGTGTCTGTGTGTGTGTGTGTGTGTGTGTGTGTGTGACTCTAGGCTTTGTCAGTGTGTCTGTGTGTGTGTGTGTGTGTGTGTATGTGTGTGTGTGTGTGTGTGTGACTCTAGGCTTTGTCAGTGTGTGTGTGTGTGTGTGTGTGTGTGTGTGACTCTAGGCTTTGTCAGTGTGTCTCTGTGTGTGTGTGTGTGTGTGTGTGTGTGTGTGTGTGTGTGTGTGTGTGTGTGTGTGTGACTCTAGGCTTTGTCAGTGTGTCTGTGTGTGTGTGTGTGTCTGTGTGTGTGTGACTCTAGGCTTTGTCAGTGTGTGTGTGTGTGACTCTAGGCTTTGTCTGTGTGTGTGTGTGACTCTAGGCTTTGTCAGTGTGTCTGTGTGTGTGTGTGTGTGTGTGTGTGTGTGACTCTAGGCTTTGTCAGTGTGTGTGTGTGTGTGTGTGTGTGTGTGTGTGTGTGTGTGTGTGACTCTAGGCTTTGTCAGTGTGTCTGTGTGTGTGTGTGTGTGTGTGTGTGTGTGTGTGTGTGTGTGTGTGTGACTCTAGGCTTTGTCAGTGTGTCTGTGTGTGTGTGTGTGTGTGTGTGTGTGTGTGACTCTAGGCTTTGTCAGTGTGTCTGTGTGTGTGTGTCTGTGTGTGTGTGACTCTAGGCTTTGTCAGTGTGTGTGTGTGTGACTCTAGGCTTTGTCTGTGTGTGTGTGTGACTCTAGGCTTTGTCAGTGTGTCTGTGTGTGTGTGTGTGTGTGTGTGTGTGTGTGTGTGTGTGTGTGTGACTCTAGGCTTTGTCAGTGTGTGTGTGTGTGACTCTAGGCTTTGTCTGTGTGTGTGTGTGTGTGTGTGACTCTAGGCTTTGTCTGTGTGTGTGTGTGTGTGTGACTCTAGGCTTTGTCAGTGTGTCTGTGTGTGTGTGTGTGTGACTCTAGGCTTTGTCAGTGTGTGTGTGTGTGACTCTAGGCTTTGTCAGTGTGTGTGTGACTCTAGGCTTTGTCTGTGTGTGTGTGTGTGTGTGTGTGTGTGTGTGTGTGTGTGTGTGTGTGTGTGTGTGTGTGTGTGTGTGACTCTAGGCTTTGTCAGTGTGTGTGTGTGTGACTCTAGGCTTTGTCAGTGTGTGTGTGACTCTAGGCTTTGCCAAAATATGTAATAAATTCATCTGACATGTTGCACAGTAATAGATTAACAAGCTTTTATTATTGAGTACCCGAGGAGCGCTGCCTGTATGTGATTAGATTTTTTGACATTGGTTTTGTAACCAAGTATTGGAAACCCCCCTTTCAAAATCCTGCGTTCGACTTAATGACGGCATCCCCTGGTATTTTGGGGCACACTGACCTCCCCAGCGTAAAATGCTCAGGGTCTTGTTTTTCTCCTGTGGGTACACTGGAAAATACATTCAGGGCCTTAAGCTGCTGGGCCATCGCTGGCACCACACAGTGTACAGGTAAGGAGGACTGATGAAGACAACGATGTACATTATGCGGGTTGGGTACGGGATACCGACACCAGCATCCTGACAGGGTTAGAATACCGACATCTGTTGGCTGGTATCCATCCCTCCCCCTCTCCCTACCCTAACCCTCCCTGCTGCCTAAACCTGACCTCCCCTTCTCTGCACCCTAAACCTAACCCTCTCCCTAGTGCCTAACACCTAACCCTCCCCCCAGTGCCTAAACCTGACCTCCCCTTCTCTGCTCCCTAAACCTAACCCTCTCCCTAGTGCCTAACACCTAACCCTCCCCCCAACCCTGCTACTCACTTTCGGGATTCCGGCAGTCGGGAATATGACCGCATCCTCATTATTAGCCTACAGACTCTCTCTTGTTTGTTCTCTTACACAGGCCAGAAGTAAAGCATGAGGACGCACCTGATGTCACAACCTTGAAATATATAATTATCCATGGTCCAGCCATGTCTGAGCACAAGAAGACTATACACCTGGCACATCTGCTGGACGGACAGTGTCTCAGGGTGTGAGGACAGACTGACACTGTTATATCCGCTGTACAGACAATATGGAGAATGTTATAGACACTGTATGGAACAACGCACTAAATAAAGATTCAAGAGAGGCTGAGGAAGAAATTCCACCTGTTGGAGGATTATATGAAACATGATCAGGGTGTGGGGCGGGTTGGGGATTATTATACTATTATATTACATCTTCTATCCAGGAAGAGGTCATTTATACCCAGCAGAACGTACAAACATGCTGCTTTCTGTGCTCTTTCCGCTTAGGGAGAGGCTTCTGTGCAGGATTATTTGTGGCTCAATTTAAAGTTTTGCGCAGTAAATTAGTAATCTTGTCTCTGTCTCTTCAGGTCACGACCCCCCTCCTCCTTTCCTGTTCGTAAATTAAAGCAGTTTTAATTATACTCCTAAAGTAAAGCACTGCTTGTTCTATCTCCTCGTGTCATAAAGGAATCGTAACAGTAACAGTAAGGGGACAGTGGCACCATCTTCATTTAAAGTAGGGATGTGCGCTGACCCCCGTCTTTTGCTTTTGGATCTGGGTTTGTTTTTTCAAATGACAAAAAGTTTTTAAAAACAGCTAAAATCATATAAATTTTGCAATCCAAAACCTGAAATTTGGATCTAAAATCCAAATTCCGAACCGCAAGATCAGAAACGCGACTCAGATGTGTCTGGATTCACAAAATTCGTGTGGATTTGGTTTTCAGGGGAATCGGACCTAATTTAAAGTGTTCCATCCTGTGTTTCTTCTATATTAATTGTTCTTTCCCCTGTATATAATATCCCTGATTGGTGCTAAAGACCATATGATAGGCCAATACGCAGTTATGGGCCCCCCTGACGATGTGCACAATCCAGCACTAGTGACCACCGACTCCTTCAGGCAGTAACCTGCATAACCCACGACTCGTAGCCGGATAATCCATTAGGTAACCTGGGCTCATACCTCGGGACCACCGATTACTTTAACCCATTTATGTTTTGCCTTTCCTGACAAATGGAGGGGGATGGGGGCCCAATACTAGCACCAGCAAACCTACAGCGAGATGTTATTTGGCATCGCTTCTGTTCTCGCCTTTGCAGGTTACGCTTCACTTTTGACATTTTGTTCATTTTAGAATGCAAAATTGGGGCAAAATAAATCCTGCCCCCAAATTATCCAAACTGCGCCCCAGCATGGCGGCGTCCCATCCAGGGACTGACATTTGTGACTATTAGGTGGTGTGAGACTGTGCTGGCTGCAGTGATGAAACGTGCTGGGGTATTTCTTGCTGTAAACGCTCTAGAAGGAGGGAAGAAGCCTCTCTGCGCCCATGTTGGAGGGTGAAATACTAATATATAATAAGAGCTTGAGATCTGTCTAGAAGTTTTCTAATTTTTTTAATATACAGGATGTCACTGCCACCTGGTGGATATATTGGTAACTACACCACAGTATAGCAGCTGCCGTATTGTTTAGCTAGGACTGTTTTTATGGTAAAAACGTTGACAGTGTCTAGAGAGACACCAGATGTGAGACAGTCAATAGGTCGACAGGGACAAAATGTGGACACACTAAAGGTCGACATTTAAAAAGATCGGCGGGTCAAAAGGTCGACGTAAAAATGGTCGACATGTTTTTTTTTAACCCTAATCTTCATCCTAACTCTGCCTTCCTGGTGACTGACCCTAACCCTCCAGCAATGCCTAACTCTAACCCTAAAAAACAAAAAATATCATGTGTTGACCATTTTCATGTCGAAATTTTGACCCTGTAGACCTTCTTACATGTCTACCTTTAGTGTGTCAACCTATTGTCTCTGTCGACCTTTTGTTCCATTCGACCTATTGCCTGTCTAACATCTGGTGTATATCTAGACATTTGATTTGAGCAACTACCATACTTTTGGTTTGCAGTTTGGAGGCATTAAGGGAGTCAGCATTAGGAGGAGGTGCTGGTCCTTGTAGTGCCATGTGGAGGTTTTTTGGGGTACCTCCAAGGTAAGTCAGCTCTCAGCTTATACATGTGCTGTTACCATGCAGTACACCAATTGTAATTATATGACCCAGAGTGGGTGCTACTATTATGTAGCAATAATTATTTTGGGGTGAGCGTTTGGGAGTGGGGCCCCCGGGTTTGTTCTGGCTGGACCTTTCTCATGGCATCACCACTTAATTCACATAGAATATTTTTTCACTTCTCTATTCATTTGTATGTTATTTATGTCATTTTAATTCTTTTACATTTCATTAACACTTATTGATTTATCCTTACACATCTATCCTATTACACTTCACTATCACCTTTTTTCCCCTTTTCGTGTGATGCCCTGGGGATGGTCCTTGGCTGGAATTTTTTGGGGTGCCTTGCTTCTCGGACGTGAACCCCTTAATGTTAGGGACGCCAGTATAGAGGAGCCTTGACATCGGCCCAGCGCTTATTCTTATATTTGCAAATGTATGTAACCAATACCTCTGAATTTCTATTATCATGTAGGATTCAAGTATTTTTGATTTATCTGCAGTGTGCTGGGGGGCAAATTTCCTTTTTTCTGTATTCAGTGTAAACCCCGCCCTTTACAAGCACCTGTAGTATATCCTTAAACTGATTGAGCAACTACCATATTTTTGGTATATCTAGACATTGTTGACCTTTTTACTGTCTATCTATAGTCCGGACCCAATTTTTATGAAACAGCAGCTGCTTCTTGGTAAATATAAAGCCCGGCTGGTTTTGCACTTAATAGAGGTGTTGCTTTAAATTTTGAGGACAAATACACAAAATCCACCCCTACGTAAATACCGCCTTGGGTCCTTGTTCTGAACCTGAAACTGTCCCATGATGCTCTGTTTTCTCTCCTTACCACCTGGACAGTTTAAAACTACAATTTCTGAATTCTCTGTGGGGTTTGTACGCTGGAGAATGGGCGGAGTCACATAGAGGGCCCCATTTATTGGTCGTCAGGTTTTAGACCCCATCATTATAATTATTGCGGCAATAAGAGGTGAACGACCACTGACATGTATTGTAATTATACTAGCCAATTTATGGTTGCTCTCCAGGAGAAGCCCGGATTAAAGACGCAGCTGGCCACTTCAGGGGGCGTGGTTGGGTCCCAATGTCATTAGGCCCCGCCCCTGTCATGCTAAACTGCCACAAATTGCAGGACCGCAAGGAGCCATGATACCCGGCAATTGTCTCCCCATCCTGCCCCCACCTCACTAGGAATGCGTATGTGCGAGATCCAGACACTCCTGAAAATACGGGAGCCTCCTGCAATTAGGTATAGGAGTAGGGGTCTTCTCTGCGATATGCAAACAAAGATCACTGAGAGAGCAGGGGAGGGGTCATAGGAATCCCTCTCATGGTACAGTAGCTGGAAGGTAGCACATAGGCGAAAATGAGCTAACGCACCCTTAGCTACTGGGGCTAAGCCTGGTAAATTTGGCACTAAAGCAGCCTCATATCAACTATTACCAACTGAAAATGGGGGATCACAGCCGTTATCTTTTATATTTGCTGCAGTCCCCCATAGATATACAGTATACAGGGGATAATTAATATTTGCAGGTACCGCCCGAACACACCAACAACATTTCTTTGATAAATGGGCCCCGATTGAGGATCCCACATTTCAGGGTTTTCAAAGGAGCCGTTTTTCCTTTTACAAATGTACAGTCTTAATTTGATACAAATATATGTCTGGAATATGAATATACAATATCAGACTGGGTGATGACAGACTGTTCTATTGCAGCAGTAAATGAAAGTGAAATGTGTCTTCTACAAGCTGAAAAAACTCTTTATACCAATGAATTACCTACAGTGATCCTGTATCGGATGCTGCGGTGTCAGTCTAACCCCTGCCCCGTCCGCATCAGTGATGGAAAGATGGATCTGAGTATTACTTATTAATGTTTGTTTCTTATTCTGTAGCAAAGAGGCAGAATACTTAGGGATAATAACAAGATGCCAGTAGGCAGAGGTGTAGGGCACATGCATAGTGTACACGTCGTTACCCCTTGTGTGTTTTTCAATAGACTTTCATAGTGTAGAAACGTTTAAATATTCTCAGCTTTCTGGATTCTGCTTGTCATTATTTCAGTGAATTAAAGTGCAGTTAGCGATTCCACCTGCAGGTGTCGCTCTTGCTTTGCCGTAAGTTTCCTCGGAACAACTAAAGCGGTTTCCAAACCCTAAGTGACACAAATGTTTCCAGTGATTACATTATAATTCATTCTATATCTGAGGTATAATCCCCGAAAACACCCGTTTTTGTGGGTTAACCATATAGTTTCCTCCAGATGTATGAAGGAGGGACAGCAGCAGATATCTCCGATACCTCCTGTGATCCCTCCATTCCCGCAGGCAGCCGCTGCCCCTATAGGTTTCTATGGGGGATGCGATGCTGTCAAATTTACCAACATCCGGAATGCGATGCGTTCCAGATATTGGCCCCCGCAGCGAGCGCCATCTGAAGATGGCGTTAGCCACTGTAGCCTATGGATTACACCAGACATACTTAGCTAGCGGAGGGATCCTCCGGAGCCCTCCCAGCAATTGCGGCCATGCATGTGCGGTTAACACCGGTAGCCCTCCTGGCACATCGCATGGATGAGATCCTTCAGAGCCCGGGTCCCTGCATGTGCCGGATGACACGTATTGCAATGCGCTCATTACTAGATGGGGGCCTAAGTCAGATGCTGCGGATGGTTTGCGCTCTGCTATCACCATCCCATTAGCTCGGAGCAGATAGTACGGCAAAGGCGACTTCCTGGAGTGGTCGCTGGGAGTGTCCATAAAGTGACAAATAACAGTATAATACAGAAAATGGAAAGGAACTTGGGGCCTGATTCAGCATGGATCGCTATTGCGATAGCGTACGGAGACGGCCAATTGTTGCGTACTGTGCATAAATTAGCCACTGTGACGGCATACGCAGCTTGTGTACTCGCTGCGTGCGATGAGGTTAGCAATGTCTGAGTAAGGTCAGGCCTGCTGTAATTGTGCGCGAGGAACCGATGTTACTCCATGTGCGAAAGCGGCAGTGGGGGTCTGTATGCTGACTTTGGGTGTCTCTATAATAGCTTTGCAATTGCTGTCATTAGCATATGAACGCAGCATGCCTGCGTGCGTAATCGCAGCTGTGATTGCAATAGTGAATCAGGCCCTTTTGCAAGCACATCAATTATTTAAAAAAAAAAAAAGTATGTAAGAAGGAATTGGAGAGTGAGAAGGGCAGAGGCCAAAGTGCAGAGGGCAGACCGTGGTTAAAAAAAAAAAAAAAACATTTCCACATTCCCATCTTTTTCCCAGCGAACTAATATGTGTCTTCATAGATCGCCACCTGGAGGCACCATGCTGCATTGCAAATACATTAATTTTTTTATTGCAGGCGGGGTAAATCCTACTTCCCGACCTTTTGACTGCACGACAATGCATACATTGCTAGATAGATAGTTGTACAATGTATAAAGCTATAACTGCAAGTGTGTTATCTGTCAAGAATAACTAATTCCCACTTTTATGAATTGTTCAATGTGCAAAGCAGACAGATGGTTCGATGCACTAATGGGATAAAGCTACATAATAATGGACATTGAATATAAATGACATCTCTAAACACGGTTTTAAAAAGAGATATAACAGATTATCTGATTTAGCAGAGATAGAACTCTGCACATACTTTAGATAAAATAGTTTTTTGTCTATTTAACACAGCTCATAAATACATAAATAAGTTGAAATTAATTGTTTTATAAGAAAGTGTGTTTGCCACCATAATCTTCACACATCAGAGTGACAATAGCCTCACATCACTACACTGTACTGCTGCAGATCACTCATCTCCTGATATACTCTGTGCTGCTGGGGACCCTGCTCCTTCCACTATGTAACTCTGTCTGTAGCTTCCTGCTGCCCCCATTCCCCTCCTCACGTCATGTCACTGGCCCTGTCACATGCAGCCCTGTCCTCACTAACACATCACTCATCTCCTGATATACTCTGTGCTGCTGGGGAGCCTGCTCCTTCCACTATGCAACTCTGTCTGTAGCTTCCTGCTGCCCCCATTCCCCTCCTCACATCATGTCACTGCCCCTGTCACATGCAGCTCTGTCCTCACTGACACATCACTCATCTCCTGATATACTCTGTGCTGCTGCGAGACCCTACTCCTCCCACTATATAACTCTCAGTCTGTAGCTTCCTGCTGCCCCCATTCCCCTCCTCACGTGATGTCACTGCCCCTGTCACATGCAGCCCTGTCCTCACTAACACATCACTCATCTCCTGATATACTCTGTGCTGCTGCAAGACCCTACTCCTCCCACTATATAACTCTGTCTTTGGCTTCCTGCTGCCTCCATTCCCCTCCTCACATCATGTCACTGCCCCTGTCACATGCAGCCCTGTCCTCACTAACACATCACTCATCTCCTGATATACTCTGTGCTGCTGGTAACCCTGCTCCTCCCACTATATAACTCTCAGCCTGTGGCTTCCTGCAGCCTACATTCCCCTCCTCACATCATGTCACTGCCCCTGTCACATGCAGCCCTGTCCTCACTAACACATCACTCATCTCCTGATATACTCTGTGCTGCTGGTAACCCTGCTCCTCCCACTATATAACTCTCAGCCTGTGGCTTCCTGCAGCCTACATTCCCCTCCTCACATCATGTCACTGCCCCTGTCACATGCAGCTCTGTCCTCACTGACACATCACTCATCTCCTGATATACTCTGTGCTGCTGGGGACCCTGCTCCTCCCACTATATAACTCTCAGTTTGTGGCTTCCTGCTGCCTCCATTCCCCTCCTCACATCATGCCACTGCCCCTGTCACATGCAACTCTGTCCTCACTGACACATCACTCATCTCCTGATATACTCTGTGCTGCTGGGAACCCTGCTCCTCCCACTATATACCTCTCAGTCTGTGACATCCTGCTGCCTCCATTCCCCTCCTCACATCATGTCACTGCCCCTGTCACATGCAGCCCTGTCCTCACTGACACATCACTCATCTCCTGATATACTCTGTGCTGCTGGGAACCCTGCTCCTCCCACTATCTAACTCTCAGCCTGTGGCTTCCTGCAGCCTCCATTCCCCTCCTCACATCCTGTCACTGCCCCTGTCACATGCAGCCCTGTCCTCACTGACACATCACTCATCTCCTGATATACTCTGTGCTGCTGCGAGACCCTACTCCTCCCACTATATAACTCTCAGTCTGTAGCTTCCTGCTGCCCCCATTCCCCTCCTCACATCATGTCACTGCCCCTGTCACATGCAGCCCTGTCCTCACTAACACATCACTCATCTCCTGATATACTCTGTGCTGCTGCAAGACCCTACTCCTCCCACTATATAACTCTGTCTTTTGCTTCCAGCTGCTTCCATTCCCCTCCTCACATCATGTCACTGCCCCTGTCACATGCAGCCCTGTCCTCACTAACACATCAGTCATCTCCTGATATACTCTGTGCTGCTGGTAACCCTGCTCCTCCCACTGTATAACTCTCAGCCTGTGGCTTCCTGCAGCCTACATTCCCCTCCTCACATCATGTCACTGCCCCTGTCACATGCAGCTCTGTCCTCACTGACACATCACACATCTCCTGATATACTCTGTGCTGCTTGGGGACAATGTTCCTCCCACTATATAAATCTCAGTCTGTGACTTCCTGCTGCCTCCATTCACCTCCTCACATCATGTCACTGCCCCTGTCACATGCAGCCCTGTCCTCACTGACACATCACTCATCTTCTGATATACTCTGTGCTGCTGCAAGACCCTACTCCTCCCACTATATAACTCTGTCTTTTGCTTCCTGCTGCCTCCATTCCCCTCACATCATGTCACTGCCCCTGTCACATGCAGCCCTGTCCTCACTAACACATCACTCATCTCCTGATATACTCTGTGCTGCTGGTAACCCTGCTCCTCCCACTATATATAACTCTCAGCCTGTGGCTTCCTGCAGCCTACATTCCCCTCCTCACATCATGTCACTGCCACTGTCACATGCAGCCCTGTCCTCACTAACACATCAATCATCTCCTGATATACTCTGTGCTGCTGGGGACCCTGCTCCTTCCACTATGTAACTCTGTCTGTAGCTTCCTGCTGCCCCCATTCCCCTCCTCACGTCATGTCACTGCCCCTGTCACATGCAGCCCTGTCCTCACTGACACATCACTCATCTCCTGATATACTCTGTGCTGCTGCGAGACCCTACTCCTCCCACTATATAACTCTCAGTCTGTAGCTTCCTGCTGCCCCCATTCCCCTCCTCACGTCATGTCACTGCCCCTGTCACATGCAGCCCTGTCCTCACTAACACATCACTCATCTCCTGATATACTGTGTGCTGCTGGGAACCCTGCTCCTCCCACTATATAACTCTCAGCCTGTGGCTTCCTGCAGCCTACATTCCCCTCCTCACATCATGTCACTGCCCCTGTCACATGCAGCCCTGTCCTCACTAACACATCAATCATCTCCTGATATACTCTGTGCTGCTGGGGACCCTGTTCCTCCCTCTATATAACCCTCAGTCTGTGACTTCCTGCTGCCTCCATTCCCCTCCTCACATCATGTCACTGCCCCTGTCACATGCAGCCCTGTCCTCACTAACACATCACACATCTCCTGATATACTCTGTGCTGCTTGGGGACAATGTTCCTCCCACTATATAAATCTCAGTCTGTGACTTCCTGCTGCCTCCATTCACCTCCTCACATCATGTCACTGCCCCTGTCACATGCAGCTCTGTCCTCACTGACACATCACTCATCTCCTGATATACTCTGTGCTGCTGGGGACCCTGCTCCTCCCACTATATAACTCTCAGTTTGTGGCTTCCTGCTGCCTCCATTCCCCTCACATCATGTCACTGCCCCTGTCACATGCAGCTCTGTCCTCACTGACACATCACTCATCTCCTGATATACTCTGTGCTGCTGGGAACCCTGCTCCTCCCACTATATACCTCTCAGTCTGTGACTTCCTGCTGCCTCCATTCCCCTCCTCACATCATGTCACTGCCCCTGTCACATGCAGCCCTGTCCTCACTGACACATCACTCATCTCCTGATATACTCTGTGCTGCTGGGGACCCTGCTCCTTCCACTATGTAACTCTGTCTGTAGCTTCCTGCTGCCCCCATTCCCCTCCTCACGTCATGTCACTGCCCCTGTCACATGCAGCCCTGTCCTCACTGACACATCACATCTCCTGATATACTCTGTGCTGCTGCGAGACCCTACTCCTCCCACTATATAACTCTCAGTCTGTAGCTTCCTGCTGCCCCCATTCCCCGCCTCACATCATGTCACTGCCCCTGTCACATGCAGCCCGGTCCTCACTAACACATCACTCATCTCCTGATATACTCTGTGCTGCTGGGGACCCTGCTCCTTCCACTATGTAACTCTGTCTGTAGCTTCCTGCTGCCCCCATTCCCCTCCTCACATAATGTCACTGCCCCTGTCACATGCAGCCCTGTCCTCACTGACACATCACTCATCTCCTGATATACTCTGTGCTGCTGCGAGACCCTACTCCTCCCACTATATAACTCTGTCTGTAGCTTCCTGCTGCCCCCATTCCCCTCCTCACATCATGTCACTGCCCCTGTCACATGCAACCCTGTCCTCACTAACACATCACTCATCTCCTGATATACTCTGTGCTGCTGCAAGACCCTACTCCTCCCACTATATAACTCTCAGTCTGTAGCTTCCTGCTGCCCCCATTCCCCTCCTCACGTCATGTCACTGCCCCTGTCACATGCAGCCCTGTCCTCACTGACACATCACTCATCTCCTGATATACTCTGTGCTGCTGCAAGACCCTACTCCTCCCACTATATAACTCTCAGCCTGTGGCTTCCTGCAGCCTCCATTCCCCTCCTCACATCCTGTCACTGCCCCTGTCACATGCAGCTCTGTCCTCACTAACACATCACTCATCTCCTGATATACTCTGTGCTGCTGGGAACCCTGCTCCTCCCACTATATACCTCTCAGTCTGTGACATCCTGCTGCCTCCATTCCCCTCCTCACATCATGTCACTGCCCCTGTCACATGCAGCCCTGTCCTCACTAACACATCACACATCTCCTGATATACTCTGTGCTGCTTGGGGACAATGTTCCTCCCACTATATAAATCTCAGTCTGTGACTTCCTGCTGCCTCCATTCACCTCCTCACATCATGTCACTGCCCCTGTCACATGCAGCTCTGTCCTCACTGACACATCACTCATCTCCTGATATACTCTGTGCTGCTGGGGACCCTGCTCCTCCCACTATATAACTCTCAGTTTGTGGCTTCCTGCTGCCTCCATTCCCCTCACATCATGTCACTGCCCCTGTCACATGCAGCTCTGTCCTCACTGACACATCACTCATCTCCTGATATACTCTGTGCTGCTGGGAACCCTGCTCCTCCCACTATATACCTCTCAGTCTGTGACTTCCTGCTGCCTCCATTCCCCTCCTCACATCATGTCACTGCCCCTGTCACATGCAGCCCTGTCCTCACTGACACATCACTCATCTCCTGATATACTCTGTGCTGCTGGGGACCCTGCTCCTTCCACTATGTAACTCTGTCTGTAGCTTCCTGCTGCCCCCATTCCCCTCCTCACGTCATGTCACTGCCCCTGTCACATGCAGCCCTGTCCTCACTGACACATCACATCTCCTGATATACTCTGTGCTGCTGCGAGACCCTACTCCTCCCACTATATAACTCTCAGTCTGTAGCTTCCTGCTGCCCCCATTCCCCGCCTCACATCATGTCACTGCCCCTGTCACATGCAGCCCGGTCCTCACTAACACATCACTCATCTCCTGATATACTCTGTGCTGCTGGGGACCCTGCTCCTTCCACTATGTAACTCTGTCTGTAGCTTCCTGCTGCCCCCATTCCCCTCCTCACGTCATGTCACTGCCCCTGTCACATGCAGCCCTGTCCTCACTGACACATCACTCATCTCCTGATATACTCTGTGCTGCTGCGAGACCCTACTCCTCCCACTATATAACTCTGTCTGTAGCTTCCTGCTGCCCCCATTCCCCTCCTCACATCATGTCACTGCCCCTGTCACATGCAACCCTGTCCTCACTAACACATCACTCATCTCCTGATATACTCTGTGCTGCTGCAAGACCCTACTCCTCCCACTATATAACTCTCAGTCTGTAGCTTCCTGCTGCCCCCATTCCCCTCCTCACGTCATGTCACTGCCCCTGTCACATGCAGCCCTGTCCTCACTGACACATCACTCATCTCCTGATATACTCTGTGCTGCTGCAAGACCCTACTCCTCCCACTATATAACTCTCAGCCTGTGGCTTCCTGCAGCCTCCATTCCCCTCCTCACATCCTGTCACTGCCCCTGTCACATGCAGCTCTGTCCTCACTAACACATCACTCATCTCCTGATATACTCTGTGCTGCTGCAAGACCCTACTCCTCCCACTGTATAACTCTCAGCCTGTGGCTTCCTGTAGCCTACATTCCCCTCCTCACATCATGTCACTGCCCCTGTCACATGCAGCTCTGTCCTCACTGACACATCACTCATCTCCTGATATACTCTGTGCTGCTGGTAACCCTGCTCCTCCCACTGTATAACTCTCAGCCTGTGGCTTCCTGCTGCCTCCATTCCCCTCATCACATCATGTCACTGCCCCTGTAACATGCAGCCCTGTCCTCACTAACACATCACTCATCTCCTGATATACTCTGTGCTGCTGGTAACCCTGCTCCTCCCACTATATAACTCTCAGCCTGTGGCTTCCTGCAGCCTACATTCCCCTCCTCACATCATGTCACTGCCCCTGTCACATGCAGCTCTGTCCTCACTGACACATCACTCATCTCCTGATATACTCTGTGCTGCTGGGAACCCTGCTCCTCCCACTATATACCTCTCAGTCTGTGACTTCCTGCTGCCTCCATTCCCCTCCTCACATCATGTCACTGCCCCTGTCACATGCAGCCCTGTCCTCACTGACACATCACTCATCTCCTGATATACTCTGTGCTGCTGGTAACCCTGCTCCTCCCACTATATAACTCTCAGCCTGTGGCTTCCTGCAGCCTACATTCCCCTCCTCACGTCATGTCACTGCCCCTGTCACATGCAGCTCTGTCCTCACTGACACATCACTCATCTCCTGATATACTCTGTGCTGCTGGGGACCCTGCTCCTCCCACTTTATAACTCTCAGTTTGTGGCTTCCAGCTGCCTCCATTCCCCTCCTCACATCATGTCACTGCCCCTGTCACATGCAGCTCTGTCCTCACTGACACATCACTCATCTCCTGATATACTCTGTGCTGCTGGGAACCCTGCTCCTCCCACTATATACCTCTCAGTCTGTGACTTCCTGCTGCCTCCATTCCCCTCCTCACATCATGTCACTGCCCCTGTCACATGCAGCCCTGTCCTCACTGACACATCACTCATCTCCTGATATACTCTGTGCTGCTGGGAACCCTGCTCCTCCCACTATATAACTCTCAGCCTGTGGCTTCCTGCAGCCTCCATTCCCCTCCTCACATCCTGTCACTGCCCCTGTCACATGCAGCCCTGTCCTCACTAACATAATTATTGCCTGTCACAAAACTAGTTGAATTGTCGACTGAAACCAGCGTCAGTTCTAGAGTGGTATAAATGTGCACCCTCCCTCTCATTTGTTATAGTAGGTACAGCACACGTTTAAGGCATGCGCCGCAAAAAAGGGTCATGGCCTCACAAGGAAGGGGCATGGACACAAGATAGTACCCCCAATTCAAATTACACCACACAGTAGCGCAATCTTATTCACATTACACCACACTTAGTGCCACTGATTCACATTACACCACATAGTAGTGTACCTTATTCACATTAAATCACACAGTAGTGCCCCTTATACACATGCCCAAGTAGAATTGTCCCTTATACAAATGCCACATAGTAGTGACCCTTATACATATAATGCCACAGTAGTAGTGCCCCTTATACATATAATGCCACAGTAGAAGTGTGCCTTATACACATAATGCCACAGTAGTAGTGCCCCCTAGAAACATAATGCCACAGTGGTAGTGCCCCTTATACATATAATGCTCACAGTAATAGTGTCCCTTACAAATGCCACAGTAGTAGTGCTCCCTAGAAATATAATGCCACAGTGGTAGTGCCCCCTATACACACAATGCCACAGTGGTAGTGCCCCCTATACACAATGCCACAGTGGTAGTGCCCCCTATACACAATGCCACAGTGGTAGTGCCCCTTATACACAATGCCACAGTGGTAGTGCCCCTTATACACATAATGCCCACTGCAGTACTGCCCCCTATACATAATGCCACACAGACACACAGCACTGTAGTTACCTGAAGCCCCGCTCCTGTGCCTGCTGCCCTCAGACAGCTCCTCGCACTCAGTACTATGGGAGAGATGCCATGACGTCTCTCCCTACACACACTGCAGGAGCTGGAAGGCGGACCTCAGGAAAGAGCTCCAGCCTATGGCTGCAGGGGAGGAGCTGCCGGTCACCTGCTGGTAACAAAATCCTGCAAATGGAGAAGGTGGCGGGTCCTCTCCAGCCCGGTGCCTCCCTGCTGCACAGGGGCGCCTCACCGCATCGTGCTGGCCCTGACTGAAACATTCTGTGCTACTGTGAAAACTCTTATTATCTGAGTAGCTAAAGGTTGCTCTCAGTGACCACAATAGGTCCCCTGAGCCTCACCAAACACACCTTCTAGTATTACCAAATATTTGTAAGGTTTTTATATTGGCATCTACTTTTCATAGAACGGTCAGTACTTGGTGGGTACAGTATGCCTACTGCAGACAACTGAAGGTACTCTGGGCAGGTGCAGCAGTCAGGAGACCCGGATATTCCAGAGCTACTGACACCCCTGTGTCACTTGCAGCTGACTGGTTGACTAGATAATAGGCAGAAGAGCAAAGTGGGGCCCTCTGTAGGAATGAATAAGTATTACCAGCCAGCAGTCACCCCACAATACATTGCAATGTGATTCTGTGTTATACTCTGGGCCCTGATAGAACCTCTTTAAAATAGTGTAGAACTCAAATCCAGTCGTATACAGGTTACACGCAGCATATTTATTTTTCATTATCATTATAAGGAAGTTGCTGATGGTGTTTGATAACAGATCGATTCTTTGTATTTGAAGTCACTGAAAACCTGTCAGTCAGTAATATTTTTGTTGGCTTAATAAAAAAATTAATTTTGTAGCCTGGTCAGTTTTCTGTACACTCGCTCCCTGTGTGCCTCTGGCCTCAAGTGCTCCTATCCTGCTATATCCCTGCTGGATTATCCCAGATGAGGTGGAACCAGGCTCCAGTCCATGGGGCATATTCAATTGGGTGCGTGAATATCAAAAATCCAGCACTTATGAGGTTTTACCTGCAGGTGCGGGATTTCTGCTATACAATTAGTTGCGTTTTTTTTTATTTTTTGTGCCCCAGGAGGTTTTTTTTCACGCACCTCCAGCGCAAGTGTGATTTTTCCCAAAATCGTTATTTTGGGGTAAAATCAGTGGGACTTGCTCTGGGACCCCCCACCCCCACCTAAGGACTAATTATGCAATGGGAAGTTTCCAATTTGCTTAATTAGTCTTTAATTACTCACCTTCTGCAGCGCTATCTTCTGCATCTTCTTCATCCAGCGTCGAAACCCAGGTCCTCTGCTGCAGGGTGAGTATGTCAGTGTGTGTGTGTGACCCCCCCAGTGTCTGTGTACCCCCCCCCCGGAATGGGTGCAGGAAGAACTACATCTCCATGCAGCCCTTGCCCCTTCCACCAGCCCCTGGAGCCTCCCAGCAGCCCCCTCTCCACTCAGAAGATGGAGAGGAGGCCCCCGGCAGCCGCGGAGACCACGGAGCCCTCCGGCCAGGTAAGTGAAGATTTTTTTTTTTTTTTTTTTGTCTCGCACTGCGGGGTTTTCAGAGCTGAAAACCCTGCGACCATTTTTTTTATTGGCTACCGCAGGTATTGGGAGTATGCATACCTGCGGTATTCCAAAATTGGGCACGAGGGACACAAGGTCTTTTACCTCGCTAAACCTCGCGCCCAATTGAATATGCCCCCATATCTCTGGTATAGGCCCAGCTGAAACTAGACTAGAACCTTTAAATTATTATGCACAACTTTAAACACTTGAAACGTTTAGCAACACTTGCTGGCAATGTCTTTGGTTGTCCCTGTAAACATTGGTGACTTATGCTGACCATAGGTGGGTGTCTTTTTGCATTTTTAGTAGGCTTACAGTATCTGTTTTTAGGCCTTTTCACAAGGCTTTGGTCTATACCGTGAGGTGTCCAGTTTCCCCCTGCACTTGTTAATAGTTTTATTGCTTCATACTGTGTTTTCCTTTTCCACATATTCATACACCACGGTATCCCCTCCAAAACTTGCCACGAACACAAACTGCCGGCCCCGCACCTTGACAGTGGTGAAAGCGCGGGCTTCCAGGACCTTCAGTTCCTGCAATGGCACCAATGGTCCTGGAGGTCCATCCTTATCATTTGATTCTTCAACCTCCCAATGTTTCCATTTTTCCAGCTGGTAAACCCAAGTGTAGCCAAAATCATTACCAAGGAGTGCGTGCCACCGTTGGCCGAGCAAGAGAGGTTGAAAGACGTGGGAACCACGGGATGGAAGCTGCTGGAGTTGGCGAAACATGGAACCATCCCAACGTACGAGTGAGGAGTCCCCCATATACCGGACCAAGCAGGCGAACACCCCATCCTCTGCATCCGTGAAGTGCTTCACAGCATACACATCCCAAGCCTCAGGGATATCCGTCAGCCTTACTAAACGCTTGTTCTCAAACCGGTAGACAAGTGGCCTTTGAGAACCGCTGCTCATGATGAGGTGAGGGGAACCGGAGAGGAGGAGAGTTTCAGCGTCAGTATCGCGGTGCCAGCGAGGCAGCTGTTGTTGAGGATAGAATCCACGACCATCCCACCGGTACAAGGTGCTAGCCCCAGACTTTGCGCTGTCTGCAATGATGAAGTAGTGCTCACCTTCCGCTGTAGTGAAGCTCTCAATGTCGTTGGGCTTGCGAATGTCGGGAAAGTGTTGGAAAAGTTGAAAGGAGGAAGCGCTTCCAGCCGATGGGTCCCGACGATAAACAGAGGAGCCGCCAAAAAGTTTGGCCACCACGACGAACAGCTGCTGTTTGATCACCAATGGCAGGCAGGAGACAATGGAGATACCTACAGGTTTGAAACAAAAAGACATAATGAATACCACCAGAGTCATAAATGTTATGTGAGGCGGATTACCAACACTGTAGCACCATTTATACATGCGCAAATACAGGGCATCATTGTGGCATATTATTACTATTGTGTATATTAATGAGCAAAAAATCACCATGGGCGGAATGTAGACAAACGGTTGACAATGTCAAAATTCATTATGTTGACACCACAAAATCAACAGTTATGATGATATACATATCAGTAATAACATACCCAATAGAACGCCTAATAATACTCATATTTCTGGGGATATGGCCATGAGGGGCTGGGTATGATATGATGACAGTTATAATGTCATCATTCATCATGAGAAGACATGTTAGAATGTTGACATATCGTCCTTAGTGGACCAGTGGTGACTTACCTGCTTCCGATGGCTGCAGCGGCATCTTCCGGGTGCTGGCGGTCAGGTGACCGTCACTTCTGGGTAGGACCTCTGATGCTACATCAATCCAGTGAGTATTTCTTTCCTGTCGGGATTCTGTCCTTGGCCCTGTGCTCTTTGCTCTGTACACCTCCTCGCCACCTCTATGCTGCTGACCCTCACATCTACATCTCCTCTCCTGAGCTCTCCCCTTCCCTGCTCTCTCGGGTGTCTAGTTGCCTATCTGCCATCTCTTCCTGGATTCCCGAGTGTTCTCCACAACTCAACATGGCCAAAACTGAACTGAATGTCTTCCCTCCATCTAGTCCCCTCCCCTCCCAACCTCTCAATCACTGTCAATGACACCACTATCTCCTCTGTTGCCCAACTCTGCTGCCTGGGAGTCATTCTTGACTCTTCCCTCTCCTTCACCCCCCACATTCAATCTCTTGCCCTATCCTGTCATTTCCAGCTCCGCAACATCCCTCGTATCAGACCCTTCCTCTCCCAGGATGCCACCAAAACCACTGTCCACTCACTGATCTTCTCCCGACTACTGCAACCTTCTCCTCACTGCACTCCCCTGCTCCCATCTTGTTCCTCTCCAATTTGCACTCAATGCTGCAGCCAGACTTATCGTCCTCTCACACCTCACCACATCTGCCTCCCCTCTCTGTGAAGCCCTTCACTAGCTTCCCTTGTCCTACAGAGTCTTTTTCAAACACTAATCTACTACATACAAGGCCCTCTTCCCTTACTCCAGAATTTAACATTTCTCCAGAGCTGCCCCCACCATTGGAATGATCTCCCTCGTTTTATCAGACTATCCCCCATGCCTGCATTGCTTTAAGCGGGCGCTGAAAACCCACCTGTTCATAAAAGAATATCCGTCCACCACTTAACCATATGTCACCACATAATGTATCTCATCCTTTTGTACTCTGAAATTCTCTCACTCCTGTTTCCTGCCCTTAACTCCCCTTACACTCACCTAGCCCTTATGTCTTCTGTTTGCCTCCCCTTTCCATTTAGACTGTAAGCTCAATGAGCAGGGCCTTCCTCCCTCCTGTTCTCATTATCTACTTCCCTTGCACACTAGCTACACTCTACACATCCTCCTTCTGCTCTCTGCCCCAGGACTCCACTCCTCTGGGGTTTTTTCCCAACGACCAAGACCCATTCTCTGCACCCAGACTAATAGCTACAGGTCTCATCTGATGCTGTACATTTCAATTACACACATTGCATCAGTGGCTGTGTCGAGATGTCAGTGCTGTTTGTACTGTACTGTACTGTTTTACCCTGTACCGTCTTATGGTTTTGCCCTCTGTACGATGCTGTGGAACACTTGTACATTTAATAGTAATAATATCCCTAACCCTAATTCCTACCCATTAGGCATATTATTGGGTATGTTATTAATGAGCTGTATATTACTTCTGCTGGGCATAGTCATTCTTACACCTACAGGCACCTGATCTCTACCAGCTTAGATGTGGAATAGACGTAGAATACATAGAGACTGATCAGTGCCATCTTGGGCTGTTGAACTTGATGTTAGGTTGTGTCCTGGGACTCCTGAGAGCGTTACACACCCCTCAGTACCACTATACACATAAATGTTGTTCACAATCAAAGTTCACATGAGAGATAAAACTTTTCCACAAGAGCAGATCTCAGGCATCAGATAGTTCTGACTGTCCTTATTGGTGTTGTCCATAGCAACCAGTGGCGGTTTCAGAGGTGGGGCTGCAGTGTAGTCCAAAATTCAAATAGGGGAGTCACACCAAATGCCACCCCAAACGCTGTCAAACATCACCGTCCGGGACTCACTGGCAGTTGGTGTGGTTCCCTATTTGAATTTTGGGCTGTGATGCAGACCTACCCCTGCAGCCACCACTGATAGCAACCAATCAGATACTTGCATGCATTTTATAATTTGCACTAGAAAAATGATAGTTAATGTGGTTGGTTGCCATTGGTTATACTATCTTAAAAGTTCTGCCATGGTTTGTGGAAGCTAAAACCCCCTTTTGTGTTATATGACCCGTTCATCCAGCTGTGTCCCGTGTCTCTGGCTCTGCACAATGCGTAGAATAGAGCGCGTTATTGAGTCGATGCTAAAATAAATGGCACATCTTCCGCCAGTATGTATGGATATAAACTCTTACGGACTGCCGGTGCAATCATGGACAGGCCTGACGGTCAGTAACGGCATTCCACAAGAATACTTTTACTACTGCGCATGCGCAGAGTAACCAAAAACATGCGCAGAAGCATACACAGGACGCCAGTCAGAAGACCTCTGATCGAGCAAAAGCGCAATTAACAGATGCTTCTCTTTTGGAGAACAGGTAAGTAACGTGCTATTTTAATAAACAATATATGTGATGTGCTATTTTAATAAACAATATATGTGATGTGCTATTTTAATAAACAATATATGAATGTGCTATTTTGATAAACAATATATGAAAATGTACTGTAGTAATAACAATAGTAACAAAAAGTTTTATGCGTTTCGTGACGGAAGGTTTAACAGAAGCACCAATAACTCACCTTTGATGCTGTCGTAGTGCCTGAATTGGTAAGCCACGTGATCCCACTCCAGGAAGGTGCAGCGACCCTCAAACGGGTGAGTGATCACCACATGCTGGTCGGAGAGATATTCAAAAGACTTGACGGACAAGGACGACAGTTTGAAGGTCCAACGTTGGACGATGTCTGTAGAAAAAAAATGCAAAGTAGGGCAACAGTTAAATCTGGAGATCCACATCCATATGCAGAATACCATGAGATATGGGGCGGGATGCACTGTCCCCAAAAATGCGGTCAAACCTCTAGAAAATGACAAGTTTGACCATATTCCCCATATCCATATGCATCAAGTGCGGGAAGCAAAACGTTCCACATCTTGCTCCCCATAGACAATGGCGTCCATAGATGACATTAGATTGAATATTTCGGTGTGTGTTTTAGCGCTCAAAAAGGGCCTATCGCTCAGTTTACTTCATAACAGATTACAATACAGCTTCAAACAATATAAAAAAAATATTGAATAAACATTGGAACACGCTATTGAAAGAGGAAACACTCAAAAAACATTCTCCCATCAAGACCAACAATAGTTTTCAGAAAAGCCTCGGGCATCAAAAAGCAACTCGTACATAACCACATAAAACCAAAAAATGACCAACAATCATCAATTATCACCTCTCGCAAAAACAATGGTTTCTTCCATTGTGGGAAATGTAAAAACTGTCTCACCATGGGAAACAAAACAACGAAACCCACGACAACATTTTTCTCTAACGCAACACGAAAGACGTATCAGATACAACAATTTATGACATGTGACACAAAGGGCATCATTATATTTGCTAGAATGTCATTGCGGAAAACAGTATGTGGGCAAGACAATCAGACAATTGAATCAGAGGATCGGAGAACATAGGAGAAATATCATTAATGGTTTTGAGATGCACAGCGTCTCGCAACATTTCAAACAACACAACAACCAAGATCCTAGTAAACTCACATTCACAGCAATAGAAAAAAATAGAATCCAATTGGAGAGGAGGAGATCAGAACAAAAAAATAAATAAAGCAGAAATAAAATGGATAATGACATTAGGTCCACTTAGACCAAGTGGTCTAAACATAGACCTAGAAATACAAAATATTCTCTAAAATCCTATTTACTCTAAAGTAACCAGAACTCATTCTATAAATCTGTCGAATTAATAACCCTGTTCCAATTGAATCATAGGTAAACACAGTTTAGTAAAAAGAGACATATAAACACGAAGTGAATAAACATTGCATGTTATATAATGTATTTCTATACACAACACTCAACAAATAAGGAGTAAATATATACAATAAGAAATAATATTCATAATTATGAAAATATTGACCTATACACAAAAAAATACCTACAGTGAATAACTTAGTATTTATACACTGTGGCTGAATGTTACAAATACTGCAACAAATGTCTACATTAAATGTTACTAATCTCCAGAATGCTACAGACACTGTTACAAATAATTATATCAATCATACTATAATGAAATTTACCACCACATATCACTTTATCCACATAATGTGTCACCCTCACTAATCACCCTAATGCAAAGCAGCTAAATCAACTTAACCGAACCGCACCCCACAAACTCCACACAGTTAGGGCCGTAGTGGCAATCGAACCCATGACCTTAATGCTGTGAGGCAGTAATGCTAACCATTACACCATCTGTGCTGCCCCATATATACAAACCTGCAACTACTACAAGAGGCATAATTTGAAACTGTATGATTCATTTTATTTTAAATAAAAGAAATACATGCATGACGCAACACTGACTAAAAGAAAATACTTTATAGGTAGCCACAAAATATAGGTAGAGCGCTGGGATACGACAATACTTTCTTATACTACGCATAGATGACATTGCCTAATAGAAACCTACGGGCTTCTTACTGGAGACTTCCCTGGGAGGGATACAATAGGCCCGAATGTCCCTCATTTGCAAAGGGCTGCTCTTACCAAGAAAGCGGTCCTTTGCACACTCCTTTATGCATACCGGCATTACGAGTGCAGGCATGCATGCTAAAAGCGGCGTCATGCACCTCGCCCCACAACGGCATTTTAAATGCGGATCGTGGTAAATAGGCCCCTAATACACACAATTATTTATACATGCCGGTGCCCTCTCTGGCACAGGCGGCAAATGTCTAGTACCGACTCCGCCTGTAACCAGAGGCACCGTGAGGGGGGTGGGGGGGAGCGGGTACTAATTACCCGGGCCCGCTGCTCCCCTTCCCTCTTAAATCACAGCAGCCCAGCAGTGGGAGGGCTTTGCGCCGGGCTGGGGGGCTCACAGCGTCCCCCTCCCGAGCACGCAGCGCTGCAGAAGTCTTTTTTTTTGTGAGCAAATCCAAAAGGAGATGTGGCCACGCCCCCTCCTTTCACCTGGGCCCGCCCACCTCTACACGCCCCTGCCTGTAACACGCAGTAGTGTGTACAGTATAATCATTTTGTATAACAATTAAAGAAGACAAATACGGTTTTGTTCCAGCGATAGGTTTGTTGCTCTGATGTCTCACATTCTTTAAAGTCTCAGCAGATAGGAACAAAGTCATCAATTGTTTATTGTTTCACTGTTTATTTGAACATCAGACTCTGTCATTGTCTATTTGTAAATACAATTATTTTTCAGAGGAATTATCACAGTGTTGTATAAATATTTATAGCTTGTTGTGTTATAGCGATGATCGTTACAGTAAACACCAATAATCTCAGTCTGATGTTGGCATCTCCTGCTGTAAGAGGATAAACATATCGCTAATACCGCGCATCCACTACCCGACCCAGGGAAGACAGTATGATTACAACATCGTAATCGTACCGTCGTTCCCCATCCCCTGCAGTGCTCACACTGAACGATATGTAGCGGAGTGCAGGCACTCTCCATCATCCCCGAACATGGTCAATATGTCGCTATCGGCAGATTGGCCGACATGTTCGGGCGATGAGTGATGTCAGAAATGACCAGCGGGAGCGCGCATCGCTGGTTGTTTCCGACATTTGCATGCCCAATTTGTGCCCGATTAACGTTATCGTTCAATCGCTCTGTTTAATCGGGTAGTGGATACCCGCCTTAAGGATGGAGTCGCACATTAGGCCCAATTTAGAGATGGTTGGTAATGCAGCCGCGCTTTCCATATCGGTTTCGGGAATATGAAATGATAATCTCAGCCTTTGTGCTCCATGGTGCGATGGAGTGTATGAGCGGTGAGATGACCACGTTCAGGATAAGTGGTCCCTGTATTTGTGATGAAGGTTGTAAACACTACAACATTGATGCAACATCGGTTGCACTATCAACATTTGCATTAGCCTGGGGCAGGAGTGGCTGCTTATTGCCTAACCCTGGCCTAGGGTCTACTCTAGCGACTCTCCTCACATCCAACCAAAAATGGCCTCTGAAGAGGGGTATTTGCAACATGCCCATGACACCCCCATAACACTCCTATGACACCCCCATAACACGCCCGTGACACCCCCATAACACGTCCATGACACCCCCATAACACGCCCATGACACCCCCATGACACCCCCATAACACGCCCATGACACCCCCATAACACCCCCATAACACTCCCATGACACCCCCATAACACGCCCATGACACCCCCATAACACTCCTATGACACCCCCATAACACGCCCATGACACCCCCATAACATGCCCATGACACCCCCATAACACGCCTATGACACCCCCATAACACGCCCATGACACCCCCCATAACACTCTTATGACTCCCCCATAACACCCCCATAACACTCCCATGACACCCCCATAACACGCCCATGACACCCCCATAACACGCCCATGACACCCCCATAACACGCCTATGACACCCCCATAACACGCCTATGACACCCCCATAACACGCCCATGACACCCCATAACACGCCCATGACACCCCCATAACACGCCTATGACACCCCCATAACATGCCCATGACACCCCATAACACGCCCATGACACCCCCATAACACGCCCATTACACCCCCATGACACCCCCATAACACGCCCATGACACCCCCATAACACCCCCATAACACGCCCATGACACCCCCATAACACGCCCATGACACCCCCATAACACTCCTATGACACCCCCATAACACGCCCATGACACCCCCATAACACGCCTATGACACCCCCATAACACCCCCATAACACGCCCGTGACACCCCCATAACATGCCTATGACACCCCATAACACTCCTATGACACCCCCATAACACGCCCATGACACCCCCATAACACTCCTATGACACCCCCACAACACGCCTATGACACCCCCATAACACGCCCATGACACCCCCATAACACGCCTATGAAAGAGCCCTTATTGCTATCACTTTAGGTCACCTCCCAGTCTCCACCCTGATGCTCCCAATCACAAGTGCTAGCGATGCCATATGCAATCACGAGCGGCATAGGACACGTGGGTTAGTGGGTGCAGTGAGGAATTCCTGGACTTTTCGCGTAAGCGCAGTAGCAAAACCTCTCTACATCAGGCCCCTGTGGTGTATTTTATAGCTCGGGTCATGGAGTTACTATGAAACTGCAGGAATCCCATCTAATATCACATTATAGTGCTCGGGAAATGCCTGAGCATTTTTATAGATGTATTTGGAACCTGTCAGCATTGCAGTTATCTCTACTATCTCCTCTCCTGTACTCCGCCGTTACAGCGCCCCTAAATCATACAAGTCCCCCAACTGTGCAGCCAGGCTATACTGGGGCAGCTGTAAGGTGCCAACTGCCCATCTCACTCTCTGGCACTAATGTTTCCTGCTGCTGGAATAGAACAAAACACACTGGCAAAATGAGACAATTCGCAGTCCCCCCTCCCCCCCTCCTTTTAGATTGTAAGCTCCAATGGGCAGAGTCCTCCCCCCTCCTGTTCTCACTACCTACTGCTCTCACACACCAGCAGCACACCCGCCTCCTTGGGATCAGTGCCCCCAGGCACCAATGCCTCTCTCCCTTCCCCCCTTTAGTGGCTCTAAACCTGTTAGTTGTGCCTACACTAATGGGTACAGATGTACTTCCTCTGTACCCCCTGCTCCCATTGTTGTGTTGTGACTGTAGTGCTATTTGGTAGTTGTTATTACTGTAATGTACTATTTACTGTTTTGTATTATTTGCCTTCGGTATAGCACTGCGTAGCACATGTGGCTCCCTATAAATGCAGAAGAAAGAATCAGAATCAGATATACAGTGCATTATATTACTAACCGTTACAGAGACCCAATACAATACTACGCTGACAGACTGGCATTGGGGGTCTCAGCTACTAAAGGATTCAGCATCACTGCAACAACAGCTGCCTTCTCCCACAGACACCAGTAGGGGGCAGCAACAGAACACAATACACAAAGTGCATAACACAAAGCACAATAGTGACTACAAGCAGCACAATAAGCTATTGCCTCATTTGTTTCTATTATTACATTATTATTATTATTATTATTATTATTATTATTATTATTACATTATTATTATTATTATTATTATTATTATTATTATTATTACAATTATTATCATTATTATATTATTATTATTATTACATTATTACATTATTATTATTATATTATTATATTATTATTATTATTACATTATTATTATTATTATTATTATTATTATTAGCCTGTATAAAGTTCCAACATTTTACATAGTACAAGCGTTTGGAAGTTCATGTTACCCATACATGCCTACTCTCCCGGGAATCGCGAGAGGCTCCCGATTTTTTGGGTAACCCCCCGCACCCCTGGAAGAGTAGGCATATCTCCCGCATCCCACCCCTTCCTAGTGAAGTGGGCAAGATGGGGAGATTTACCTGGAATTTTTGGGTCCGTAGGGAAGGGACAGGGCTGAATGGCGCAAATCGCATCATTTAGCCCGCCCCCTCACGGACCCGCGAATCGGGGCCTAATTGTGTCTATAGCAGTGTTGGCTAACCTTGACACTCCAGCTGTTATGGAACTACATAACCCAGCATGCACTGCTAGAGTTTTGCTATTAGGGCATGCTAAAACTGTGGAAGGGCATGCTGGGATATATAGTTCCACAACAGCTGGAGTGTCAAGGTTAGCCAACACTGATCTATAGTCTGGCCCTGCCCCCCGAAGAGGAGATTAGCAGGTCCCCTCCTGCTGCTCCCGGACAGCTGCCCAGGAGTGTCGGTAAGTATGATGTTACCCCTCAACTATGGCAGACAACACCCATAAGTAGATCGTCAGTTCCTGCTAACTCTCACGGTGGGTACAAACCTGACCGATGTGTCTGTATGTGGAACAAATGTGCTGTAAAATCTGCAGACTGCCCGATTCATCGTGAATGACATCACAGCTGGGCGGGCACTTACATGCGCCCGCCCAGTTGAGCTGTCAATCAACGCCGGCCCGCGCAGCAAGTGTATGTGCAGATATATTGGGCAGCGGCTGTGCAGTATGGCTGGCGTGATATGTCTGTGAACAACGTCGTTCACAGACATATCGCTGGTACACACTGGCCGATGCACACACAATATATCTGCCAGTGTGTATCCAGCATGACAAAGCATCATTCTGTACAGAGGCTGGTCCTGAATGATAATGGTAGCGCCCGGCCCCTCCCCCAATGGACCATAATGCAAGTTCTGTCCTCACAGGACCGTCCCGGTAAAGGTGAAATAAAAT
Source organism: Taudactylus pleione (assembly GCA_031769625.1). Lineage (NCBI taxonomy): Eukaryota > Metazoa > Chordata > Amphibia > Anura > Myobatrachidae > Taudactylus > Taudactylus pleione. The sequence goes on from JAUIMM010001424.1 coordinate 67,010, forward strand.
GTAAAATAAGCCCCCTGCTTGGGCGATGATCACACTCGGGGGGTTGCATCCGCCCCTTCTTTGCCTTATTCTAACCAAAACTTGGTAACACTCCAATGATGTCATACGCCCCACACCCCCCAATAATATGACAAATACGAACATCCCATACACTCATGTCTTTATCTTTACATTAGACAAATACATAAACATATAGAGCTTGTATTCCCTTTACACAGCCACGGGGACCCCTCTGTTATCCAGCTGGAAAAATGTAAGACCTGCATAGACTGTACAAGTAAGACACAGGTGCACGGTACTCACTGCTGCTCATGCAGTAGAAGTCTTTCTCCGATAGGTTATTTAAGGTCATCCCTTTAAATTTAGCTGGTTCCTCACACGGTAAAGGGGGCCACACAGCCACGTTCTTCCCCTCCCCGCTGATCCATTGCACGAGCCACTTGATCTGGCAGTCACAGTATAACGGGTTTCCACGCAGATCTCTGCAGGCAAAAGTCACTGTTACACTTCTGTGGGCTTCTAATATGGAACATTCTAAGCATAGATGCTCTGTTTCCCTCATGTGTAAGGTGTACACACCCAAATATCTCTAATTCCCTGAAAGGGGTGTCTGATATCAATTACATACCTCCAGCATTTACCACCTTGGGCATTTTTTATTCTATGGGGTATATTTAGCAAAGTTTGATTTTGCATTCGATTTTATGTTCGATTTAGTTCACCTGTAAGACTTTTCTAAATCAAATTCGTGGTGGTTCAATTTTGATTAGTGATTTATTGTTCGGCTTTGGATGCCCATGCCAAAATCAAGCATAAAATCGAACAGTGAATTGAACACTAAATACCTATAATAATAATAGCCCTGCTTCATGCTGGTGATTTAGCATGAGAAGGTGCCAGTTACACAGAAATATGTACAGATCAGTGAGATCCAAGCATGGTTCTGTGTGAAAATAAAACTATTAAGAGTATAAAATAAAAAAACAAAACAAAGTGGGGCACCCCCCTAAATACACAACCAGCTCTGGGCTTTTCTGAGCCGGTGCTGGTTGTAGAAATACAGGGGGGCAATACATCAACCAGCACCAGGCTCAGTGAACCAGTCCTGATTTTGGAAATACAGGGGACAAAATAAGTAGGGGTCCCCCATATTTACCAAAATTAGCACCGGACTCTTTCTAGTGGTTACCTAGTGGTTCCCACCATTGAAGTCAATGGTGGGTACCGCTCATTGGCTGAGAGAGGCAGAGGCTCATCTGTCTCAACCAATAAACGCTCAGCCAATGCATTTCTATGTGAATTTCCCTGGCTGAGCCATCAATCGAGAAGTACCATCCTTAGAGGATGATACTTATGTCCGTGGCTCTGGTATTGTTGTTTTTTGTTTTCTGAAGACATTGATACCTACATGAATTAGAGGACATGAATGGCTACAGGGATTACAAGTGAGTATGTGTGAGTGTAATAAAGTTGTACTTTCGCGGTGTGTGAGTCTTGTACTTAATTTAATATTTCTTTTGCAGGTGAACTAGAGGTACCAGCGGTCCCTTAATGCCCCACATGCTAGTACTTGTGGTTCTTCAAATATCAGCATGCAGAGGAGTCTTGCTGGGGCCTCTAGTTCTACTGTCAAGACAATATTAATTCATCTTATTTTTGACAAAATCAACCTGCCACCCTCAGCCCAGGTCTGGGGTGCCCTGAGGAGCGGGAACCTCTTTATTGGGGGGTCCCCATTTCTTTAGAGATCCCCAGCCTGAGCTGACTAGTAGTCAGGTGATAATTCTTTGGCTGGGGGACCTGGTGAAAGAATCCCATGTCTGTGGCATTACACCCCAACTAGAAAGAGTCAGGTGCTAATTTTGGTAAATAGGGGAACCCCTACTCATTTTGTCCCCCATATTTCAAAACCAGGACTGGCTGACTGAGCATGGTGCTGGTTTATAAAAATACATGGGAACCCTACGTCTTTTTCCCCCATATTTTCACAATCAGGAACAGCTCAGAAAAGCTCAGTGCTGGTTGTGCATTTAGAGGTGGACCCCACAATTCATTTTTATTTTACTCTTTTAATAGTTTTTTTTTCGCACAGAAGCCTTCATGGATCTCATTGATCTGTGCATGTTTCTGTGTAAAATTGCCAGCATGGAGCAGGTCTATTATTTTGGGGAATTTGTGTTCGGCTACAAATTAAATATTAGTAAATGAGGGGATCCTATGTTGGTCTATGCTAAAGTACCGATGTTTAGATGATTTTCAGTTTTGAAGTGGATTCGGTTTTATATTCGCTTTTGACTTTAGTAAATCTCTGGGGCTCAAAACTGAATGCAAAATCCCCCCAAAACACAAAATCAACCAAGATAAATATACCCCTAACTGTAAATCCGTTATAATATTATTATCCAACCCTATCACCCACACTAGGGGGCAGATTCTCAGTCTTGCGATGGTACAAATCCATCTCGGTGCGCCATTAGAAGCACAATCGAACGCACCATGAAAACTTGCACTAGCCCTATAGCTGGTGGAGTTTCTCCGTCTGAACATGGCGTCCTGTGTGACCGTTGTGCGTCTTTGGACGCAGCCTGTCACTTGCCCACATTGGCCTAGCCACCCTGTTACCCCCCAGCAACATCCACTGATTTCCACAGACCTTTGCGTCCAATCCTACTCAGTCTAATCCTACGTGTCTCTGAGCGCTAACTATCGGGACACATTCGCAGTGCGAATCAGACAAATGCACAGACTTAAAATGTCATCCAAATGTGCGCAGCATCTACACTGCATGCAACCCAGAATCAGGCCCTAGTTCTTTAGCTGGGGCCGGTACGAATACTTACATCACTGGGGTCCTCCAGAGGAGAGGAGGTATAGAAAGCCTGGGATGGAAATGATAGCCAGCTCATGGTTGGATGAGCATTCGGTAATATGGACCCCCACCAACAGTAAATACCAGTATTGGGGGGGGGGTAATTTTAGTTAATGTAGAAGACCTCTTTGAGGCAAGACATATCTGTGACAGCGTTAGGGAACTAACAGTGATCCTGGCTGCCTGGCAAAAGCATTGTATAAAAAATTAAAAAAACTACAAGTTGCACTTTAACCCCCTCACATATAGACCGGAACTACTGGCAGGTGTGCATGTGGGAGAATCATTTTGCTGGCTATAATTACCCCTTTTGGAACCAACTAAATGAAAGCATCAGGGACGGACAGGGGCTCCAGACCAGCCCTGGCATCAAGCTCTCTGCACATGCATCTAAGTAGACGTGAGCGCTCGCACAAAGGAGGCGTGGCATCGCCACATGTCCATGTCTCTCATTATCCCAGTCAAGCAGTGGGCCAGGAGGCAGAGCTGCTCGGCCAGGTTTCAATCTGGACCGGCCCATCAGGCCATCGTCCTTCTGACATTTGCCAGCAGTACTGGACGGCCAGTCCTGCCCTTGGTGTCATTTCCTATTTATGATGTTACTTTGGCTGCATTATGAGTCCACGTTTATTTAAAGTGACAAATAACTGATGGCTGACATGTGAGCCCCTATGGAATCATGTGGAGGTGTTGCTGCTTGTTGTGATGAGACCCCCATGGTGAACGCCGGCATTATCTCATTTATGTGGATTGAAAGATCTACAGTAAAAAGGTAGACAATGTTTAGATATACACCAGATGTATCATGTTAGACAGTCAATAGGTCGACAGGGACAAAAGGTCAACAGGGACAAAGGAGCGACACACTAAAGGTCGACATGTAAGAATGTCGACATGTACAAATGGTCAACATGATCAAAAGGTCAACATGTAAATGTTCGACACAAAAATAGTGGACTGTAAGTGCCTGACCCTAACCATCTCTTCTAGTGTCTAACCCTAACTCTCCCTCCTTGTTCCTAACCCTAACCCTCCGGTAAGTGCCTAACCCTAACCCTCTGGTAAGTGCCTAACCCTAAATCTAAAAAAACCCAAAAACATGTGTCGACCATTTTTGTTTTGACCATTTTCATGTCGATCTTTTGACCATTTCGACCATTAGCATCTGTCGACCTTCCTACATGTCGACCTTTAGTGTGTCAACCTTTTGTCCCTGTCGACCTATTGACGGTCTAACATCTATTTAACATTGTCTATCTAATTACTGTAGATCTTTAGACCGGATCCCTATCCCATTACAGGTTTCCTATTTCTCGTAGCTGGATAAAAGCACTTACCCTGTAGACGTTTGGTTTTATACGTTTACAGGTCTTGGTGTGATAATATCTCTATATATTATACTAGGGGTCAGATTATTGCCATTGTCTCCCATGGTGGCTGTAAGACTAAACCAAGTCCTTATTCCCCCTATTGCCTTACATGTGCTTGATGGCCGCCAGAGACCGGAATAACCCGCTGGGAAGCGATTCCAGATGATTATTAGCCAAACTCCTGTATGGGAGGGAAACAGATTAAATGATTATACGTCAAACCAGGATCTGTCCCCTCACCCAGCTGTCCCCTCACTCCGACAATTAGTTTACATGGAAATGTATATAGCCCTGTGATATTGTACTAATCGTCCATCTTTCATCACCAACTATCCCTCCGGTTAGCCCTATAGAGCTACATCTGCACCTCGCCCCTAGTCTTATACTCACAGGTGAATCAGCGACCGCAGTCCGCGCAGTGCGTTTCCTGAGATCGATTTGATGTTGTTGTTTTCAATGAACCTGATGAAGTTAAAAAGATTATCTTACATGTTCTCATATACTTAGTGCTGACGAGGTGACCACAAGCTTGGCCCAATCTCTGGCAGTGGTTAAAATTGGCTTTGAAGCTCCAACAAAAAAAAATTAGGTAACATAAAATAAAATCCATAAGGGGGATGTATCAAACCTTATAAAGGCGACGAGTGGAGGAATTACCCATAGTAACCAATCAGCTTTTAGCTATCATTTATCAAGTCAAAGCTATATAATAGCTAGTAGCTGATTGGTTGTGTCTTCTCCAACGTTCCACTAGAGAAGGGTTCATACATCTCCCCCAAAGTCTAACTTTCTGGCAGGCGTTTTATCCAACTCTATAACCGGTCACCCGATGCCTCTATACAGAAACACTACAGAGGGATTAGACAGGGATTAGACAGCAGCACTACAGAGGGATTAGACAGCAGCACTACAGAGGGATTAGACAGGGATTAGACAGCAGCACTACAGATGGTTTAGACAGAAGCACTACAGAGGGATTAGACAGAAGCACTACAGAGGGATTAGACAGAAGTATTATAGAGAGATTAGACAGAAGTATTATAGAGGGATTAGACAGAAGTATTATAGAGAGATTAGACAGGAGCACTATAGAGGGATTAGACAGAAGTATTATAGAGAGATTAGACAGGAGCACTATATAGGGATTAGACAGAAGCACTATAGAGGGATTAGACAGAAGCACTATAGAGGGATTAGACAGAAGCACTATAGAGAGATTAGACAGAAGCACTATAGAGGGATTAGACAGAAGCACTACAGAGGGATTAGACAGCAGCACTATAGAGAGATTAGACAGCAGCACTATAGAGAGATTAGACAGCAGCACTATAGAGGGATTAGACAGAAGCACTATAGAGAGATTAGACAGGAGCACTATAGAGGGATTAGACAGGAGCACTATAGAGGGATTAGACAGAAGCACTATAGAGGGATTAGACAGAAGCACTACAGAGGGATTAGACAGCAGCACTACAGAGGGATTAGACAGAAGCACTACAGAGGGATTAGACAGCAGCACTACAGAGGGATTAGACAGCAGCACTATAGAGAGATTAGACAGGAGCACTATAGTGAGATTACACAGAAGCACTACAGAGGGATTAGACAGAAGAATTATAGAGGGATTAGACAGAAGTATTATAGAGGGATTAGACAGGAGCACTATAGAGGGATTAGACAGGAGCACTATAGAGAGGTTAGACAGAAGCACTATAGAGGAATTAGACAGGAGCACTATAGAGGGATTAGACAGCAGCAGCACTACAGAGGGATTAGACAGAAGCACTATAGAGGGATCAGACAGAAGCACTATAGAGGGATTAGACAGGAGCACTATAGAGGGATTAGACAGAAGCACTATAGAGGGATTAGACAGGAGCACTATAGAGAGATTAGACAGGAGCACTATAGAGAGATTAGACAGGAGCACTATAGAGGGATTAGACAGGAGCACTATAGAGGGATTAGACAGAAGCACTATAGAGGGATTAGACAGAAGCACTACAGAGGGATTAGACAGCAGCACTACAGAGGGATTAGACAGAAGCACTACAGAGGGATTAGACAGCAGCACTACAGAGGGATTAGACAGCAGCACTATAGAGAGATTAGACAGGAGCACTATAGTGAGATTACACAGAAGCACTACAGAGGGATTAGACAGAAGAATTATAGAGGGATTAGACAGAAGTATTATAGAGGGATTAGACAGGAGCACTATAGAGGGATTAGACAGGAGCACTATAGAGAGGTTAGACAGAAGCACTATAGAGGAATTAGACAGGAGCACTATAGAGGGATTAGACAGCAGCAGCACTACAGAGGAATTAGACAGGAGCACTATAGAGGGATCAGACAGAAGCACTATAGAGGGATTAGACAGGAGCACTATAGAGGGATTAGACAGAAGCACTATAGAGGGATTAGACAGGAGCACTATAGAGAGATTAGACAGGAGCACTATAGAGGGATTAGACAGGAGCACTATAGAGGGATTAGACAGGAGCACTATAGAGGGATTAGACAGAAGCACTATAGAGGGATTAGACAGGAGCACTATAGAGGGATTAGACAGAAGCACTATAGAGGGATTAGACAGAAGCACTATAGAGAGATTAGACAGAAGCACTATAGAGGGATTAGACAGAAGCACTATAGAGAGATTAGACAGAAGCACTATAGAGAGATTAGACAGAAGCACTACAGAGAGATTAGACAGGAGCACTATAGAGAGATTAGACAGAAGCACTACAGAGGGATTAGACAGGAGCACTATAGAGAGATTAGACAGAAGCACTACAGAGGGATTAGACAGGAGCACTATAGAGGGATTAGACAGAAGCACTATAGAGGGATTAGACAGAAGCACTATAGAGGGATTAGACAGGAGCACTATAGAGGGATTAGACAGAAGTATTATAGAGAGATTAGACAGGAGCACTATAGAGAGATTAGACAGAAGTATTATAGAGGGATTAGACAGAAGCACTATAGAGGGATTAGACAGAAGCACTATAGAGAGCACTATAGAGGGATTAGACAGAAGCACTATAGAGGGATTAGACAGAAGTACTATAGAGGGATTAGACAGAAGCACTACAGAGGGATTAGACAGAAGCACTATAGAGAGCACTATAGAGGGATTAGACAGAAGCACTATAGAGGGATTAGACAGAAGCACTATAGAGGGATTAGACAGAAGTACTATAGAGGGATTAGACAGAAGTACTATAGAGGGATTAGACAGAAGCACTATAGAGAGCACTATAGAGGGATTAGACAGAAGCACTATAGAGGGATTAGACAGAAGCACTATAGAGGGATTAGACAGAAGTACTATAGAGGGATTAGACAGAAGCACTACAGAGGGATTAGACAGAAGCACTATAGAGAGCACTATAGAGGGATTAGACAGAAGCACTATAGAGGGATTAGACAGAAGCACTATAGAGGGATTAGACAGAAGCACTATAGAGGGATTAGACAGAAGTACTATAGAGGGATTAGACAGAAGTACTATAGAGGGATTAGACAGAAGTACTATAGAGGGATTAGACAGAAGCACTATAGAGGGATTAGACAGGAGCACTATATTAGACAGAAGCATTATAGAGGGATTAGACAGAAGCACTATAGAGAGATTAGACAGAAGCACTATAGAGAGATTAGACAGAAGCACTAAAGAGGGATTAGACAGAAGCACTATATTAGACAGAAGCATTATAGAGGGATTAGACAGAAGCACTATAGAGAGATTAGACAGAAGCACTATAGAGAGATTAGACAGAAGCACTAAAGAGGGATTAGACAGAAGCATTATAGAGAGATTAGACAGAAGCACTATAGAGGGATTAGACAGAAGCATTATAGAGAGATTAGACAGAAGCACTATAGAGGGATTAGACAGAAGCACTATAGAGAGATTAGACAGGAGCACTTTAGAGGGATTAGACAGGAGCACTATAGAGGGATTAGACAGGAGCACTATAGAGGGATTAGACAGCAGCACTATAGAGAGATTAGACAGAAGCACTATAGAGGGATTAGACAGAAGCATTATAGAGAGATTAGACAGAAGCACTTTAGAGGGATTAGACAGAAGCACTAAAGAGGGATTAGACAGAAGCATTATAGAGAGATTAGACAGAAGCACTATAGAGAGATTAGACAGAAGCACTAAAGAGGGATTAGACAGAAGCATTATAGAGGGATTAGACAGAAGTACTATAGAGAGATTAGACAGAAGCTCTATAGAGAGATTAGACAGAAGCACTATAGAGGGATTAGACAGAAGCACTATAGAGGGATTAGACAGAAGCACTATAGAGGGATTAGACAGAAGCACTATAGAGAGATTAGACAGAAGCACTATAGAGGGATTAGACAGGAGCACTATATTAGACAGAAGCATTATAGAGGGATTAGACAGAAGCAATATAGAGAGATTAGACAGAAGCACTATAGAGAGACTAGACAGAAGCACTATAGAGAGATTAGACAGAAGCATTATGGAGGGATTAGACAGAAGCACTATAGAGGGATTAGACAGCAGCACTATAGAGGGATTAGACAGCAGCACTATAGAGGGATTAGACAGGAGCACTATAGAGGGATTAGACAGGAGCACTATAGAGAGATTAGACAGAAGCACTATAGAGGGATTAGACAGGAGCACTATATTAGACAGAAGCATTATAGAGGGATTAGAGAGAAGCACTATAGAGGGATTAGACAGAAGCACTATAGAGGGATTAGACAGAAGCACTATAGAGGGATTAGACAGAAGCACTATAGAGGGATTAAACAGAAGCACTATAGAGGGATTAGACAGGGATTAGAGAGAAGCACTATAGAGAGATTAGACAGAAGCACTATAGAGAGATCAGACAGAAGCACTACAGCGGGATTAGACAGGGATTAGACAGGAGCACTATAGAGTAATTAGACAGAAGCACTACAGCGGGATTAGACAGAAGCACTATAGAGGAATTAGACAGAAGCACTATAGGGGGATTAGACAGAAGTACTACAGAGGGATTAGATAGAAGCTCTATAGAGGAATTAGACAGAAGCACTACAGTGGGATTAGACAGGGATTAGACAGAAGCAGTATAGAGAGATTAGACAGAAGCACAATAGAGGAATTAGACAGAATTCTATTCCCGCACTACAGCGGGATTAGACAGGGATTAGACAGGAGCACTATAGAGTAGTTAGACAGAAGCACAATAGAGGAATTAGACAGAAGTACTACAGCGGGATTAGACAGGGATTAGACAGAAGCACTAGCGGGATTAGGCAGGGATTAGACAGGAGCACTATAGAGGGATTAGACAGAAGTATTAGAGAGGTATTAGACAGAAGCACTCTAGGGAGATTAGACAGAAGCACTATAGAGGAATTAGACAGAAGCACTACAGCGGGATTAGACTGGGATTAGACAGAAGCACTATAGGGGGATTAGACAGAAGCACTACAGTGGGATTAGACAGGGTTTAGACAGAAGCACTACAGAGGGATTAGACAGAAGCATTATAGAGGGATTAGACAGAAGCACTGTAGAGGGATTAGACAGCAGCACTATAGAGAGATTAGACAGAAGCACTATAGAGGGATTAGACAGAAGCACTATAGAGGGATTAGACAGGAGCACTATAGAGGGATTAGACAGAAGTATTATAGAGGTATTAGACAGAAGCACTCTAGGGAGATTAGACAGAAGCACTATAGAGGAATTAGACAGAAGCACTACAGCGGGATTAGACTGGGATTAGACAGAAGCACTATAGGGGGATTAGACAGAAGCACTACAGTGGGATTAGACAGGGTTTAGACAGAAGCACTACATAGGGATTAGACAGAAGCATTATAGAGGGATTAGACAGAAGCACTGTAGAGGGATTAGACAGCAGCACTATAGAGAGATTAGACAGAAGCACTATAGAGGGATTAGACAGGAGCACTATAGAGGGATTAGACATGAGCACTATAGAGGGATTAGACAGAAGCACTACAGAGGGATTAGACAGAAGCACTACAGAGGGATTAGACAGAAGCACTATAGAGGGATTAGACAGGGATTAGACAGAAGCACTACAGAGGGATTAGACAGGGATTAGAGAGAAGCACTATAGAGAGATTAGACAGAAGCACTATAGAGAGATCAGACAGAAGCACTACAGCGGGATTAGACAGGGATTAGACAGGAGCACTATAGAGTAATTAGACAGAAGCACTACAGCGGGATTAGACAGAAGCACTATAGAGGAATTAGACAGAAGCACTATAGGGGGATTAGACAGAAGCACTATAGAGGGATTAGACAGAAGCACTATAGAGGAATTAGACAGAAACACTATAGGGGGATTAGACAGAAGTACTACAGAGGGATTAGATAGAAGCTCTATAGAGGAATTAGACAGAAGCACTATAGGTGGATTAGACAGAAGCACTTCAGAGGGATTAGACAGAAGCACTTCAGAGGGATTAGACAGAAGCACAATAGAGGAATTAGACAGAAGTACTACAGCGGGATTAGACAGGGATTAGACAGAAGCACTATAGGGGATAAAACAGAAGCACTACAGTGGGATTAGACAGGGATTAGACAGAAGCACTACAGAGGGATTAGACAGAAGCACTATAGAGGGATTAGACAGAAGCACTATAGAGAGATTAGACAGCACTATAGGGGGAATAGATAGAAGCACAACAGCGGGATTAGACAGGGATTAGACAGAAACACTATAGAGAGATTAGACAGAAGCACTATAGAGGGATTAGACAGAAGCACTATAGAGAGATTAGACAGAAACACTATAGAGAGATTAGACAGAAGCACTATAGAGAGATTAGACAGAAGCACTACAGAGGGATTAGACAGATGTATTTTAGAGAGCACTATAGAGGGATTAGACAGAAGCACTATAGAGAGATTAGACAGAAGCACTACAGAGGGATTAGACAGAAGCACTATAGGGGGATTAGACAGAAGCACTATAGGGGAATTAGACAGAAGCACTATAGAGGGATTAGACAGAAGCACTATAGAGGGATTAGACAGAAGCATTATACATGGATTAGACAGAAGCACTATAGAGAGGTTAGACAGAAGTATTATAGATGGATTAGACAGAAGCACTATAGAGGGATTAGACAGAAGCACTATAGGGGGATTAGACAGAAGCACTATAGAGGGATTAGACAGAAGGACTATAGAGGGATTAGACAGAAGCACTATAGAGGGATTAGACAGAAGCACTATAGAGGGATTAGACAGAAGCACTATAGAGGGATTAGACAGAAGAATTATAGAGGGATTAGACAGAAGTATTATAGAGAGATCAGACAGAAGCACTATAGGGGGATTAGACAGAAGCACTATAGAGGGATTAGACAGAAGCACTATAGAGGAATTAGACAGGAGCACTGTAGAGGGATTAGACAGAATCACTATAGAGGGATTAGATAGAAGCACTATAGAGGGATTAGACAGAAGTATTATACATGGATTAGACAGAAGCACTATAGAGAGGTTAGACAGAAGTATTATAGATGGATTAGACAGAAGCACTATAGAGAGATTAGACAGAAGCACTATAGAGGGATTAGACAGAAGCACTATAGAGAGATTAGACAGAAGGACTATAGAGAGATTAGACAGAAGCACTATAGAGGGATTAGACAGGAGCACTATAGAGGGATTAGACAGAAGGACTATAGAGAGATTAGACAGAAGCACTATAGAGGGATTAGACAGAAGCACTATAGAGAGATTAGACAGAAGGACTATAGAGAGATTAGACAGAAGCACTATAGAGGGACTAGACAGAAGCACTATAGAGAGATTAGACAGAAGCACTATAAAGAGCACTATAGAGGGATTAGACAGAAGAATTATAGAGGGATTAGACAGAAGTATTATAGATGGATTAGACAGAAGCACTATAGAGAGATTACACAGAAGCACTATAAAGAGCACTATAGAGGGATTAGACAGAAGAATTATAGAGGGATTAGACAGAAGTATTATAGAGAGATCAGACAGAAGCACTATAGAGGGATTAGACAGAAGTATTATAGAGGGATTAGACAGAAGTATTATAGATGGATTAGACAGAAGCACACTATAGAGAGGTTAGACAGAAGTTTTATAGATGGATTAGACAGAAGCACTATAGAGAGATTAGACAGAAGCACTATAGAGAGATTAGATAGAAGCACTATAGAGGGATTAGACAGAAGCACTATAGAGGGATTAGACACAAGGACTATAGAGGGATTAGACAGAAGTATTATAGAGGGATTAGACAGGAGCACTATAGAGAGATTAGACAGAAGCACTATAGAGGGATTACACAGAAGCACTATAGAGGGATTAGACAGAAGGACTTTAGATGGATTAGACACAAGCACTATAGAGAGATTAGGCAGAAGCACTACAGAGGGATTAGACAGAAGCACTTTAGATGGATTAGACACAAGCACTATAGAGAGATTAGACAGAAGCACTATAGAGAGCACTATAGAGAGATTAGACAGAAGCACTATAGAGGGATTAGACAGAAGCACTATAGAGAGCACTATAGAGAGATTAGACAGAAGCACTATAGAGAGATTAGACACAAGGACTATAGAGGGATTAGACAGAAGTATTATAGAGGGATTAGACAGGAGCACTATAGAGGGATTAGTCAGAAGCACTATAGAGAGCACTATATAGAGATTAGACAGAAGCACTATAGAGAGATTAGACACAAGGACTATAGAGAGGTTAGAAAGAAGTTTTATAGATGGATTAGACAGAAGCACTATAGAGAGATTACACAGAAGCACTATAAAGAGCACTATAGAGGGATTAGACAGAAGAATTATAGAGGGATTAGACAGAAGTATTGTAGAGAGATCAAACAGAAGTATTATAGAGGGATTAGACAGAAGTATTATAGATGGATTAGACAGAAGCACACTATAGAGAGGTTAGACAGAAGTTTTATAGATGGATTAGACAGAAGCACTATAGAGAGATTAGACAGAAGCACTATAGAGGGATTAGACTGGGATTAGACAGAAGCAGTATAGAGGGATTAGACAGAAATTTTATAGAGCGATTACACAGAAGCACTATAAAGGGATTAGACAGAAGTATTATAGAGGGATTAGACAGGAGCACTATAGAGAGGTTAGACAGAAGAACTATAGAGAGATTAGACAGAAGCACTATAGAGGGATTAGACAGAAGCATTATAGAGGGATTAGACACAAGGACTATAGAGGGATTAGACAGAAGTATTATAGAGGGATTAGACAGGAGCACTATAGAGAGATTAGACAGAAGCACTATAGAGGGATTACACAGAAGCACTATAGAGGGATTAGACAGGGATAAGACAGAAGCACTATAGAGGGATTACACAGAAGCACTTTAGAAGGATTAGACACAAGCACTATAGAGAGATTAGACAGAAGCACTTTAGATGGATTAGACACAAGCACTATAGAGAGATTAGACAGAAGCAATATAGAGAGCACTATAGAGAGATTAGACAGAAGCACTATAGAGGGATTAGACAGAAGCACTATAGAGAGCACTATAGAGAGATTAGACAGAAGCACTATAGAGAGATTAGACACAAGGACTATAGAGGGATTAGACAGAAGCATTATAGAGGGATTAGACAGGAGCACTATAGAGGGATTAGACAGAAGCACTATAGAGAGATTAGACACAAGGACTATAGAGGGATTAGACAGAAGTATTATATAGGGATTAGACAAGAGCACTATAGAGGGATTAGACAGGAGCACTATAGAGGGATTAGACACAAGCACTATAGAGGGTTTAGACACAAGCACTATAGAGAGATTAGACAGGAGCACTATAGAGAGATTAGACACAAGGACTATAGAGGGATTAGACAGGAGCACTATAGAGGGATTAGACACAAGCACTACAGAGGGATTAGACAGGAGCACTATAGAGGGATTAGACAGGAGCACTATAGAGGGATTAGACAGGAGCACTATAGAGGGATTAGACAGGAGCACTATATAGAGGGATTAGACACAAGCACTATAGAGGGATTAGACAGAAGCACTATAGAGGGATTAGACAGAAGCACTACAGAGGGATTAGACAGCAGCACTACAGAGGGATTAGACAGATGCACTACAGAGGGATTAGACAGAAGCACTATAGAGGGATTAGACAGAAGCACTACAGAGGGATTAGACAGAAGCACTATAGAGAGATTAGACAGGAGCACTACAGAGGGATTAGACAGAAGCACTATAGAGAGATTAGACACAAGGACTATAGAGAGATTAGACAGAAGCACTATAGAGGGATTAGACAGAAGCACTATAGAGAGATTAGACAGAAGGACTATAGAGTGATTAGACAGAAGCTCTATAGAAGGATTAGACAGAAGCACTATAGAGAGATTAGACAGAAGCACTATAGAGGGATTACACAGAAGCATTATAGAGAGATCAGACAGAAGCACTATAGAGGGATTAGACAGAAGTATTATAGAGGGATTAGACAGAAGTATTATAGATGGATTAGACAGAAGCACACTATAGAGAGGTTAGACAGAAGTATTATAGATGGATTAGACAGAAGCACACTATAGAGAGGTTAGACAGAAGTTTTATAGATGGATTAGACAGAAGCACTATAGAGAGATTAGACAGAAGCACTATAGAGGGATTAGACTGGGATTAGACAGAAGCAGTATAGAGGGATTAGACAGAAATTTTATAGAGCGATTACACAGAAGCACTATAGAGGGATTAGACAGAAGTATTATAGAGGGATTAGACAGGAGCACTATAGAGAGGTTAGACAGAAGCACTACAGAGGGATTAGACAGAAGTATTATAGAGAGATCAGACAGAAGCACTATAGAGGGATTAGACAGAAGTATTATAGAGGGGTTAGACAGAAGTATTATAGATGGATTAGACAGAAGCACACTATAGAGAGGTTAGACAGAAGTATTATAGATGGATTAGACAGAAGCACACTATAGAGAGGTTAGACAGAAGTTTTATAGATGGATTAGACAGAAGCACTATAGAGAGATTAGACAGAAGCACTATAGAGGGATTAGACTGGTATTAGACAGAAGCAGTATAGAGGGATTAGAAAGAAATTTTATAGAGCGATTACACAGAAGCACTATAGAGGGATTAGACTGAAGTATTATAGAGGGATTAGACAGGAGCACTATAGAGAGGTTAGACAGAAGCACTATAGAGAGATTAGACAGAAGCACTATAGAGGGATTAGACAGAGGCACTATAGAGGGATTAGACACAAGGACTATAGAGGGATTAGACAGAAGTATTATAGAGGGATTAGACAGGAGCACTATAGAGAGATTAGACAGAAGCACTATAGAGGGATTACACAGAAGCACTATAGAGGGATTAGACAGAAGGACTACAGCGGGATTAGACAGGGATAAAACAGAAGCACTATAGAGGGATTAGACAGAAGCACTATAGAGAGCACTATAGAGAGATTAGACAGAAGCACTATAGAGGGATTAGACAGAAGCACTATAGAGAGCACTATAGAGAGCTTAGACAGAAGCACTATAGAGAGATTAGACACAAGGACTATAGAGGGATTAGACAGAAGTATTATAGAGGGATTAGACAGGAGCACTATAGAGAGATTAGACAGAAGCACTATAGAGGGATTAGACTGGGATTAGACAGAAGCAGTATAGAGGGATTAGACAGAAATTTTATAGAGCGATTACACAGAAGCACTATAGAGGGATTAGACAGAAGTATTATAGAGGGATTAGACAGGAGCACTATAGAGAGGTTAGACAGAAGCACTACAGAGGGATTAGACAGAAGTATTATAGAGAGATCAGACAGAAGCACTATAGAGGGATTAGACAGAAGTATTATAGAGGGATTAGACAGAAGTATTATAGATGGATTAGACATAAGCACACTATAGAGATGTTAGACAGAAGTTTTATAGATGGATTAGACAGAAGCACTATAGAGAGATTAGACAGAAGCACTATAGAGGGATTAGACTGGGATTAGACAGAAGCAGTATAGAGGGATTAGACAGAAATTTTATAGAGCGATTACACAGAAGCACTATAGAGGGATTAGACAGAAGTATTATAGAGGGATTAGACAGGAGCACTATAGAGAGGTTAGACAGAAGCACTATAGAGAGATTAGACAGAAGCACTATAGAGGGATTAGACAGAAGCACTATAGAGGGATTAGACACAAGGACTATAGAGGGATTAGACATAAGTATTATAGAGGGATTAGACAGGAGCACTATAGAGAGATTAGACAGAAGCACTATAGAGGGATTACACAGAAGCACTATAGAGGGATTAGACAGAAGGACTACAGCGGGATTAGACAGGGATAAAACAGAAGCACTATAGAGGGATTAGACAGAAGCACTTTAGATGGATTAGACACAAGCACTATAGAGAGATTAGACAGAAGCACTATAGAGAGCACTATAGAGAGATTAGACAGAAGCACTATAGAGGGATTAGACAGAAGCACTATAGAGAGCACTATAGAGAGATTAGACACAAGGACTATAGAGGGATTAGACAGAAGCATTATAGAGGGATTAGACAGGAGCACTATAGAGGGATTAGACAGAAGCACTATAGAGAGATTAGACACAAGGACTATAGAGGGATTAGACAGAAGTTTTATATAGGGATTAGACAAGAGCACTATAGAGGGATTAGACAGGAGCACTATAGAGGGATTAGACACAAGCACTATAGAGGGTTTAGACACAAGCACTATAGAGAGATTAGACAGGAGCACTATAGAGAGATTAGACACAAGGACTATAGAGGGATTAGACAGGAGCACTATAGAGGGATTAGACACAAGCACTACAGAGGGATTAGACAGGAGCACTATAGAGGGATTAGACAGGAGCACTATAGAGGGATTAGACAGGAGCACTATAGAGGGATTAGACAGGAGCACTATATAGAGGGATTAGACTCAAGCACTATAGAGGGATTAGACAGAAGCACTACTGAGGGATTAGACAGCAGCACTACAGAGGGATTAGACAGAAGCACTATAGAGGGATTAGACAGAAGCACTATAGAGGGATTAGACAGCAGCACTACAGAGGGATTAGACAGAAGCACTATAGAGAGATTAGACAGGAGCACTATAGAGGGATTAGACAGAAGCACTATAGAGAGATTAGACACAAGGACTATAGAGAGATCAGACAGAAGCACTATAGAGGGATTAGACAGAAGTATTATAGAGGGATTAGACAGAAGTATTATAGATGGATTAGACAGAAGCACACTATAGAGAGGTTAGACAGAAGTATTATAGATGGATTAGACAGAAGCACACTATAGAGAGGTTAGACAGAAGTTTTATAGATGGATTAGACAGAAGCACTATAGAGAGATTAGACAGAAGCACTATAGAGGGATTAGACTGGGATTAGACAGAAGCAGTATAGAGGGATTAGACAGAAATTTTATAGAGCGATTACACAGAAGCACTATAGAGGGATTAGACAGAAGTATTATAGAGGGATTAGACAGGAGCACTATAGAGAGGTTAGACAGAAGCACTACAGAGGGATTAGACAGAAGTATTATAGAGAGATCAGACAGAAGCACTATAGAGGGATTAGACAGAAGTATTATAGAGGGGTTAGACAGAAGTATTATAGATGGATTAGACAGAAGCACACTATAGAGAGGTTAGACAGAAGTATTATAGATGGATTAGACAGAAGCACACTATAGAGAGGTTAGACAGAAGTTTTATAGATGGATTAGACAGAAGCACTATAGAGAGATTAGACAGAAGCACTATTGAGGGATTAGACTGGGATTAGACAGTAGCAGTATAGAGGGATTAGAAAGAAATTTTATAGAGCGATTACACAGAAGCACTATAGAGGGATTAGACAGAAGTATTATAGAGGGATTAGACAGGAGCACTATAGAGAGGTTAGACAGAAGCACTATAGAGAGATTAGACAGAAGCACTATAGAGGGATTAGACAGAAGCACTATAGAGGGATTAGACACAAGGACTATAGAGGGATTAGACAGAAGTATTATAGAGGGATTAGACAGGAGCACTATAGAGAGATTAGACAGAAGCACTATAGAGGGATTACACAGAAGCACTATAGAGGGATTAGACAGAAGGACTACAGCGGGATTAGACAGGGATAATACAGAAGCACTATAGAGGGATTAGACAGAAGCACTTTAGATGGATTAGACACAAGCACTATAGAGAGATTAGACAGAAGCACTATAGAGAGCACTATAGAGAGATTAGACAGAAACACTATAGAGGGATTAGACAGAAGCACTATAGAGAGCACTATAGAGAGATTAGACAGAAGCACTATAGAGAGATTAGACACAAGGACTATAGAGGGATTAGACAGAAGTATTATAGAGGGATTAGACAGGAGCACTATAGAGAGATTAGACAGAAGCACTATAGAGGGATTAGACTGGGATTAGACAGAAGCAGTATAGAGGGATTAGACAGAAATTTTATAGAGCGATTACACAGAAGCACTATAAAGGGATTAGACAGAAGTATTATAGAGGGATTAGACAGGAGCACTATAGAGAGGTTAGACAGAAGCACTACAGAGGGATTAGACAGAAGTATTATAGAGAGATCAGACAGAAGCACTATAGAGGGATTAGACAGAAGTATTATAGAGGGGTTAGACAGAAGTATTATAGATGGATTAGACATAAGCACACTATAGAGATGTTAGACAGAAGTTTTATAGATGGATTAGACAGAAGCACTATAGAGAGATTAGACAGAAGCACTATAGAGGGATTAGACTGGGATTAGACAGAAGCAGTATAGAGGGATTAGACAGAAATTTTATAGAGCGATTACACAGAAGCACTATAGAGGGATTAGACAGAAGTATTATAGAGGGATTAGACAGGAGCACTATAGAGAGGTTAGACAGAAGCACTATAGAGAGATTAGACAGAAGCACTATAGAGGGATTAGACAGAAGCACTATAGAGGGATTAGACACAAGGACTATAGAGGGATTAGACAGAAGGACTACAGCGGGATTAGACAGGGATAAAACAGAAGCACTATAGAGGGATTAGACAGAAGCACTTTAGATGGATTAGACACAAGCACTATAGAGAGATTAGACAGAAGCACTATAGAGAGCACTATAGAGAGATTAGACAGAAGCACTATAGAGGGATTAGACAGAAGCACTATAGAGAGCACTATAGAGAGATTAGACAGAAGCACTATAGAGAGATTAGACACAAGGACTATAGAGGGATTAGACAGAAGTATTATAGAGGGATTAGACAGGAGCACTATAGAGGGATTAGACAGAAGCACTATAGAGAGCACTATAGAGAGATTAGACAGAAGCACTATAGAGAGATTAGACACAAGGACTATAGAGGGATTAGACAGAAGTATTATAGAGGGATTAGACAAGAGCACTATAGAGGGTTTAGACACAAGCACTATAGAGAGATTAGACAGAAGCACTATAGAGAGATTAGACACAAGGACTATAGAGGGATTAGACAGGAGCACTATAGAGGGATTAGACAGAAGCACTACAGAGGGATTAGACAGGAGTACTATAGAGCGATTAGACAGGAGCACTATAGAGGGATTAGACAGGAGCACTATAGAGGGATTAGACAGGAGCACTATATAGAGGGATTAGACACAAGCACTATAGAGGGATTAGACAGGAGCACTACAGAGGGATTAGACAGCAGCACTACAGAGGGATTAGACAGAAGCACTACAGAGGGAATAGACAGAAGCACTATAGAGGGATTAGACAGAAGCACTATAGAGGGATTAGACAGCAGCACTACAGAGGGATTAGACAGAAGCACTATAGAGAGATTAGACAGGAGCACTATAGAGGGATTAGACAGAAGCACTATAGAGAGATTAGACACAAGGACTATAGAGGGATTAGACAGAAGTATTATAGAGGGATTAGACAGAAGCACTATAGAGAGATTAGACACAAGGACTATAGAGGGATTAGAAGGAAGTATTATAGAGAGATTAGACAGAAGTATTATAGAGGGATCAGACAGAAGTATTATAGAGGGATCAGACAGAAGTATTATAGAGGGATCAGACAGAAGTATTATAGAGGGATCAGACAGAAGGACTATAGAGGGATTAGACAACAGCACTACAGAGAGATTAGACAGGAGCACTATAGAGGGATTAGACAGAAGCACTATAGAGGGATTAGACAGAAGCACTATAGAGGGATTAGACAGAAGCACTATAGAGGGATTAGACAGAAGCACTATAGAGAGATTAGACACAAGGACTATAGAGGGATTAGACAGAAGTATTATAGAGGGATTAGACAGGAGCACTATAGAGAGATTAGACAGAAGCACTATAGAGGGATTAGACTGGGATTAGACAGAAGCAGTATAGAGGGATTAGACAGAAATTTTATAGAGCGATTACACAGAAGCACTATAGAGGGATTAGACAGAAGTATTATAGAGGGATTAGACAGGAGCACTATAGAGAGGTTAGACAGAAGCACTACAGAGGGATTAGACAGAAGTATTATAGAGAGATCAGACAGAAGCACTATAGAGGGATTAGACAGAAGTGTTATAGAGGGGTTAGACAGAGGTATTATAGATGGATTAGACAGAAGCACACTATAGAGAGGTTAGACAGAAGTATTATAGATGGATTAGACAGAAGCACACTATAGAGAGGTTAGACAGAAGTTTTATAGATGGATTAGACAGAAGCACTATAGAGAGATTAGACAGAAGCACTAAAGAGGGATTAGACTGGGATGAGATAATAGCAGTATAGAGGGATTAGACAGAAATTTTATAGAGCGATTACACAGAAGCACTATAGAGGGATTAGACAGAAGCATTATAGAGGGATTAGACAGGAGCACTGTAGAGAGGTTAGACAGAAGCACTATAGAGAGATTAGACAGAAGCACTATAGAGGGATTAGACAGAAGCACTATAGAGGGATTAGACACAAGAACTATAGAGGGATTAGACAGAAGTATTATAGAGGGATTAGACAGAAGCACTATAGAGAGATTAGACAGAAGCACTATAGAGGGATTAGACTGGGATTAGACAGAAGCAGTATAGAGGGATTAGACAGAAATTTTATAGAGCGATTACACAGAAGCACTATAGAGGGATTAGACAGAAGTATTATAGAGGGATTAGACAGGAGCACTATAGAGAGGTTAGACAGAAGCACTATAGAGAGATTAGACAGAAGCACTATAGAGGGATTAGACACAAGGACTATAGAGGGATTAGACAGAAGTATTATAGAGGGATTAGACAGGAGCACTATAGAGAGATTAGACAGAAGCACTATAGAGGGATTACACAGAAGCACTATAGAGGGATTAGACAGAAGGACTACAGCGGGATTAGACAGGGATAAGACAGAAGCACTATAGAGGGATTAGACAGAAGCACTTTAGATGGATTAGACACAAGCACTATAGAGAGATTAGACAGAAGCACTATAGAGAGCACTATAGAGAGATTAGACAGAAGCACTATAGAGGGATTAGACAGAAGCACTATAGAGAGCACTATAGAGAGATTAGACACAAGGACTATAGAGGGATTAGACAGAAGCATTATAGAGGGATTAGACAGGAGCACTATAGAGGGATTAGACAGAAGCACTATAGAGAGATTAGACACAAGGACTATAGAGGGATTAGACAGAAGTATTATATAGGGATTAGACAAGAGCACTATAGAGGGATTAGACAGGAGCACTATAGAGGGATTAGACACAAGCACTATAGAGGGTTTAGACACAAGCACTATAGAGAGATTAGACAGGAGCACTATAGAGAGATTAGACACAAGGACTATAGAGGGATTAGACAGGAGCACTATAGAGGGATTAGACACAAGCACTACAGAGGGATTAGACAGGAGCACTATAGAGGGATTAGACAGGAGCACTATAGAGGGATTAGACAGGAGCACTATAGAGGGATTAGACAGGAGCACTATATAGAGGGATTAGACTCAAGCACTATAGAGGGATTAGACAGAAGCACTATAGAGGGATTAGACAGAAGCACTACAGAGGGATTAGACAGCAGCACTACAGAGGGATTAGACAGATGCACTACAGAGGGATTAGACAGAAGCACTATAGAGGGATTAGACAGAAGCACTATAGAGGGATTAGACAGCAGCACTACAGAGGGATTAGACAGAAGCACTATAGAGAGATTAGACAGGAGCACTATAGAGGGATTAGACAGAAGCACTATAGAGAGATTAGACACAAGGACTATAGAGAGATTAGACAGAAGCACTATAGAGGGATTAGACAGAAGCACTATAGAGAGATTAGACAGAAGGACTATAGAGTGATTAGACAGAAGCACTATAGAAGGATTAGACAGAAGCACTATAGAGAGATTAGACAGAAGCACTATAGAGGGATTACACAGAAGCATTATAGAGAGATCAGACAGAAGCACTATAGAGGGATTAGACAGAAGTATTATAGAGGGATTAGACAGAAGTATTATAGATGGATTAGACAGAAGCACACTATAGAGAGGTTAGACAGAAGTATTATAGATGGATTAGACAGAAGCACACTATAGAGAGGTTAGACAGAAGTTTTATAGATGGATTAGACAGAAGCACTATAGAGAGATTAGACAGAAGCACTATAGAGGGATTAGACTGGGATTAGACAGAAGCAGTATAGAGGGATTAGACAGAAATTTTATAGAGCGATTACACAGAAGCACTATAGAGGGATTAGACAGAAGTATTATAGAGGGATTAGACAGGAGCACTATAGAGAGGTTAGACAGAAGCACTACAGAGGGATTAGACAGAAGTATTATAGAGAGATCAGACAGAAGCACTATAGAGGGATTAGACAGAAGTATTATAGAGGGGTTAGACAGAAGTATTATAGATGGATTAGACAGAAGCACACTATAGAGAGGTTAGACAGAAGTATTATAGATGGATTAGACAGAAGCACACTATAGAGAGGTTAGACAGAAGTTTTATAGATGGATTAGACAGAAGCACTATAGAGAGATTAGACAGAAGCACTATAGAGGGATTAGACTGGGATTAGACAGAAGCAGTATAGAGGGATTAGAAAGAAATTTTATAGAGCGATTACACAGAAGCACTATAGAGGGATTAGACAGAAGTATTATAGAGGGATTAGACAGGAGCACTATAGAGAGGTTAGACAGAAGCACTATAGAGAGATTAGACAGAAGCACTATAGAGGGATTAGACAGAAGCACTATAGAGGGATTAGACACAAGGACTATAGAGGGATTAGACAGAAGTATTATAGAGGGATTAGACAGGAGCACTATAGAGAGATTAGACAGAAGCACTATAGAGGGATTACACAGAAGCACTATAGAGGGATTAGACAGAAGGACTACAGCGGGATTAGACAGGGATAAGACAGAAGCACTATAGAGGGATTAGACAGAAGCACTTTAGATGGATTAGACACAAGCACTATAGAGAGATTAGACAGAAGCACTATAGAGAGCACTATAGAGAGATTAGACAGAAGCACTATAGAGGGATTAGACAGAAGCACTATAGAGAGCACTATAGAGAGATTAGACAGAAGCACTATAGAGAGATTAGACACAAGGACTATAGAGGGATTAGACAGAAGTATTATAGAGGGATTAGACAGGAGCACTATAGAGAGATTAGACAGAAGCACTATAGAGGGATTAAACTGGGATTAGACAGAAGCAGTATAGAGGGATTAGACAGAAATTTTATAGAGCGATTACACAGAAGCACTATAGAGGGATTAGACAGAAGTATTATAGAGGGATTAGACAGGAGCACTATAGAGAGGTTAGACAGAAGCACTACAGAGGGATTAGACAGAAGTATTATAGAGAGATAAGACAGAAGCACTATAGAGGGATTAGACAGAAGTATTATAGAGGGGTTAGACAGAAGTATTATAGATGGATTAGACATAAACACACTATAGAGATGTTAGACAGAAGGTTTATAGATGGATTAGACAGAAGTACTATAGAGAGATTAGACAGAAGCACTATAGAGGGATTAGACTGGGATTAGACAGAAGCAGTATAGAGGGATTAGACAGATATTTTATAGAGCGATTACACAGAAGCACTATAGAGGGATTAGACAGAAGTATTATAGAGGGATTAGACAGGAGCACTATAGAGAGGTTAGACAGAAGCACTATAGAGAGATTAGACAGAAGCACTATAGAGGGATTAGACAGAAGCACTATAGAGGGATTAGACACAAGGACTATAGAGGGATTAGACAGAAGTATTATAGAGGGATTAGACAGGAGCACTATAGAGAGATTAGACAGAAGCACTATAGAGGGATTACACAGAAGCACTATAGAGGGATTAGACAGAAGGACTACAGCGGGATTAGACAGGGATAAAACAGAAGCACTATAGAGGGATTAGACAGATATTTTATAGAGCGATTACACAGAAGCACTATAGAGGGATTAGACAGAAGTATTATAGAGGGATTAGACAGGAGCACTATAGAGAGGTTAGACAGAAGCACTATAGAGAGATTAGACAGAAGCACTATAGAGGGATTAGACAGAAGCACTATAGAGGGATTAGACACAATGACTATAGAGGGATTAGACAGAAGTATTATAGAGGGATTAGACAGGAGCACTATAGAGAGATTAGACAGAAGCACTATAGAGGGATTACACAGAAGCACTATAGAGGGATTAGACAGAAGGACTACAGCGGGATTAGACAGGGATAAAACAGAAGCACTATAGAGGGATTAGACAGAAGCACTTTAGATGGATTAGACACAAGCACTATAGAGAGATTAGACAGAAGCACTATAGAGAGCACTATAGAGAGATTAGACAGAAGCACTATAGAGGGATTAGACAGAAGCACTATAGAGAGCACTATAGAGAGATTAGACAGAAGCACTATAGAGAGATTAGACACAAGGACTATAGAGGGATTAAACAGAAGTATTATAGAGGGATTAGACAGGAGCACTATAGAGGGATTAGACAGAAGCACTATAGAGAGCACTATAGAGAGATTAGACAGAAGCACTATAGAGAGATTAGACACAAGGACTATAGAGGGATTAGACAGAAGTATTATAGAGGGATTAGACAAGAGCACTATAGAGGGTTTAGACACAAGCACTATAGAGAGATTAGACAGAAGCACTATAGAGAGATTAGACACAAGGACTATAGAGGGATTAGACAGGAGCACTATAGAGGGATTAGACAGAAGCACTACAGAGGGATTAGACAGGAGCACTATAGAGGGATTAGACAGGAGCACTATAGAGGGATTAGACAGGAGCACTATAGAGGGATTAGACAGGAGCACTATATAGAGGGATTAGACACAAGCACTATAGAGGGATTAGACAGGAGCACTACAGAGGGATTAGACAGAAGCACTACAGAGGGATTAGACAGAAGCACTACAGAGGGATTAGACAGAAGCACTACAGAGGGATTAGACAGAAGCACTATAGAGAGATTAGACAGGAGCACTATAGAGGGATTAGACAGAAGCACTATAGAGAGATTAGACACAAGGACTATAGAGGGATTAGACAGAAGTATTATAGAGGGAATAGACAGGAGCACTATAGAGGGATTAGACAGAAGCACTATAGAGAGATTAGACACAAGGACTATAGAGGGATTAGAAGGAAGTATTATAGAGAGATTAGACAGAAGTATTATAGAGGGATCAGACAGAAGTATTATAGAGGGATCAGACAGAAGTATTATAGAGGGATCAGACAGAAGGACTATAGAGGGATTAGACAGCAGCACTACAGAGAGATTAGACAGGAGCACTATAGAGGGATTAGACAGAAGCACTATAGAGGGATTAGACAGAAGCCATATAGAGGGATTAGACAGAAGCACTATAGAGGGATTAGACAGAAGCACTATAGAGAGATTAGACACAAGGACTATAGAGGGATTAGACAGGAGCACTTTAGAGAGATTAGACAGAAGCACTATAGAGGGATTAGACTGGGATTAGACAGAAGCAGTATAGAGGGATTAGACAGAAATTTTATAGAGCGATTACACAGAAGCACTATAGAGGGATTAGACAGAAGTATTATAGAGGGATTAGACAGGAGCACTATAGAGAGGTTAGAAAGAAGCACTACAGAGGGATTAGACAGAAGTATTATAGAGAGATCAGACAGAAGCACTATAGAGGGATTAGACAGAAGTGTTATAGAGGGGTTAGACAGAGGTATTATAGATGGATTAGACAGAAGCACACTATAGAGAGGTTAGACAGAAGTATTATAGATGGATTAGACAGAAGCACACTATAGAGAGGTTAGACAGAAGTTTTATAGATGGATTAGACAGAAGCACTATAGAGAGATTAGACAGAAGCACTAAAGAGGGATTAGACTGGGATTAGACAATAGCAGTATAGAGGGATTAGACAGAAATTTTATAGAGCGATTACACAGAAGCACTATAGAGGGATTAGACAGAAGTATTATAGAGGGATTAGACAGGAGCACTATAGAGAGGTTAGACAGAAGCACTATAGAGAGATTAGACAGAAGCACTATAGAGGGATTAGACAGAAGCACTATAGAGGGATTAGACACAAGGACTATAGAGGGATTAGACAGAAGTATTATAGAGGGATTAGACAGGAGCACTATAGAGAGATTAGACAGAAGCACTATAGAGGGATTACACAGAAGCACTATAGAGGGATTAGACAGAAGGACTACAGCGGGATTAGACAGGGATAAGACAGAAGCACTATAGAGGGATTAGACAGAAGCACTTTAGATGGATTAGACACAAGCACTATAGAGAGATTAGACAGAAGCACTATAGAGAGCACTATAGAGAGATTAGACAGAAGCACTATAGAGGGATTTGACAGAAGCACTATAGAGAGCACTATAGAGAGATTAGACAGAAGCACTATAGAGAGATTAGACACAAGGACTATAGAGGGATTAGACAGAAGTATTATAGAGGGATTAGACAGGAGCACTATAGAGGGATTAGACAGAAGCACTATAGAGAGCACTATAGAGAGATTAGACAGAAGCACTATAGAGAGATTAGACACAAGGACTATAGAGGGATTAGACAGAAGTATTATAGAGGGATTAGACAAGAGCACTATAGAGGGTTTAGACACAAGCACTATAGAGAGATTAGACAGAAGCACTATAGAGAGATTAGACACAAGGACTATAGAGGGATTAGACAGGAGCTCTATAGAGGGATTAGACAGAAGCACTACAGAGGGATTAGACAGGAGCACTACAGAGGGATTAGACAGCAGCACTACAGAGGGATTATACAGAAGCACTACAGAGGGATTAGACAGAAGCACTATAGAGGGATTAGACAGAAGCACTATAGAGGGATTAGACAGCAGCACTACAGAGGGATTAGACAGAAGCACTATAGAGAGATTAGACAGGAGCACTATAGAGGGATTAGACAGAAGCTCTATAGAGAGATTAGACACAAGGACTATAGAGGGATTAGACAGAAGTATTATAGAGGGAATAGACAGGAGCACTATAGAGGGATTAGACAGAAGCACTATAGAGAGATTAGACACAAGGACTATAGAGGGATTAGAAGGAAGTATTATAGAGAGATTAGACAGAAGTATTATAGAGGGATCAGACAGAAGTATTATAGAGGGATCAGACAGAAGGACTATAGAGGGATTAGACAGCAGTACAGAGAGATTAGACAGGAGCACTATAGAGGGATTAGACATAAGGACTACAGAGGGATTAGACAGGAGCACTACAGAGGGATTAGACAGCAGCACTACAGAGGGATTAGACAGCAGCACTACAGAGGGATTAGACAGAAGCACTATAGAGGGATTAGACAGAAGCACTATAGAGGGATTAGACACAAACACTATAGAGGGATTAGACAGAAACACTATAGAGGGATTAGACAGAAGGACTATAGAGAGATTAGACAGAAGCATTATAGAGGGATTAGACAGAAGCACTATAGAGGGATTAGACAGAAGTGTTATAGAGGGGTTAGACAGAGGTATTATAGATGGATTAGACAGAAGCACACTATAGAGAGGTTAGACAGAAGTATTATAGATGGATTAGACAGAAGCACACTATAGAGAGGTTAGACAGAAGTTTTATAGATGGATTAGACAGAAGCACTATAGAGAGATTAGACAGAAGCACTAAAGAGGGATTAGACTGGGATTAGACAATAGCAGTATAGAGGGATTAGACAGAAATTTTATAGAGCGATTACACAGAAGCACTATAGAGGGATTAGACAGAAGTATTATAGAGGGATTAGACAGGAGCACTATAGAGAGGTTAGACAGAAGCACTATAGAGAGATTAGACAGAAGCACTATAGAGGGATTAGACAGAAGCACTATAGAGGGATTAGACAGAAGGACTACAGCGGGATTAGACAGGGATAAAACAGAAGCACTATAGAGGGATTAGACAGAAGCACTTTAGATGGATTAGACACAAGCACTATAGAGAGATTAGACAGAAGCACTATAGAGAGCACTATAGAGAGATTAGACAGAAGCACTATAGAGGGATTAGACAGAAGCACTATAGAGAGCACTATAGAGAGATTAGACAGAAGCACTATAGAGAGATTAGACACAAGGACTATAGAGGGATTAAACAGAAGTATTATAGAGGGATTAGACAGGAGCACTATAGAGGGATTAGACAGAAGCACTATAGAGAGCACTATAGAGAGATTAGACAGAAGCACTATAGAGAGATTAGACACAAGGACTATAGAGGGATTAGACAGAAGTATTATAGAGGGATTAGACAAGAGCACTATAGAGGGTTTAGACACAAGCACTATAGAGAGATTAGACAGAAGCACTATAGAGAGATTAGACACAAGGACTATAGAGGGATTAGACAGGAGCACTATAGAGGGATTAGACAGAAGCACTACAGAGGGATTAGACAGGAGCACTATAGAGGGATTAGACAGGAGCACTATAGAGGGATTAGACAGGAGCACTATAGAGGGATTAGACAGGAGCACTATATAGAGGGATTAGACACAAGCACTATAGAGGGATTAGACAGGAGCACTACAGAGGGATTAGACAGAAGCACTACAGAGGGATTAGACAGAAGCACTACAGAGGGATTAGACAGAAGCACTACAGAGGGATTAGACAGAAGCACTATAGAGAGATTAGACAGGAGCACTATAGAGGGATTAGACAGAAGCACTATAGAGAGATTAGACACAAGGACTATAGAGGGATTAGACAGAAGTATTATAGAGGGAATAGACAGGAGCACTATAGAGGGATTAGACAGAAGCACTATAGAGAGATTAGACACAAGGACTATAGAGGGATTAGAAGGAAGTATTATAGAGAGATTAGACAGAAGTATTATAGAGGGATCAGACAGAAGTATTATAGAGGGATCAGACAGAAGTATTATAGAGGGATCAGACAGAAGGACTATAGAGGGATTAGACAGCAGCACTACAGAGAGATTAGACAGGAGCACTATAGAGGGATTAGACAGAAGCACTATAGAGGGATTAGACAGAAGCCATATAGAGGGATTAGACAGAAGCACTATAGAGGGATTAGACAGAAGCACTATAGAGAGATTAGACACAAGGACTATAGAGGGATTAGACAGGAGCACTTTAGAGAGATTAGACAGAAGCACTATAGAGGGATTAGACTGGGATTAGACAGAAGCAGTATAGAGGGATTAGACAGAAATTTTATAGAGCGATTACACAGAAGCACTATAGAGGGATTAGACAGAAGTATTATAGAGGGATTAGACAGGAGCACTATAGAGAGGTTAGAAAGAAGCACTACAGAGGGATTAGACAGAAGTATTATAGAGAGATCAGACAGAAGCACTATAGAGGGATTAGACAGAAGTGTTATAGAGGGGTTAGACAGAGGTATTATAGATGGATTAGACAGAAGCACACTATAGAGAGGTTAGACAGAAGTATTATAGATGGATTAGACAGAAGCACACTATAGAGAGGTTAGACAGAAGTTTTATAGATGGATTAGACAGAAGCACTATAGAGAGATTAGACAGAAGCACTAAAGAGGGATTAGACTGGGATTAGACAATAGCAGTATAGAGGGATTAGACAGAAATTTTATAGAGCGATTACACAGAAGCACTATAGAGGGATTAGACAGAAGTATTATAGAGGGATTAGACAGGAGCACTATAGAGAGGTTAGACAGAAGCACTATAGAGAGATTAGACAGAAGCACTATAGAGGGATTAGACAGAAGCACTATAGAGGGATTAGACACAAGGACTATAGAGGGATTAGACAGAAGTATTATAGAGGGATTAGACAGGAGCACTATAGAGAGATTAGACAGAAGCACTATAGAGGGATTACACAGAAGCACTATAGAGGGATTAGACAGAAGGACTACAGCGGGATTAGACAGGGATAAGACAGAAGCACTATAGAGGGATTAGACAGAAGCACTTTAGATGGATTAGACACAAGCACTATAGAGAGATTAGACAGAAGCACTATAGAGAGCACTATAGAGAGATTAGACAGAAGCACTATAGAGGGATTTGACAGAAGCACTATAGAGAGCACTATAGAGAGATTAGACAGAAGCACTATAGAGAGATTAGACACAAGGACTATAGAGGGATTAGACAGAAGTATTATAGAGGGATTAGACAGGAGCACTATAGAGGGATTAGACAGAAGCACTATAGAGAGCACTATAGAGAGATTAGACAGAAGCACTATAGAGAGATTAGACACAAGGACTATAGAGGGATTAGACAGAAGTATTATAGAGGGATTAGACAAGAGCACTATAGAGGGTTTAGACACAAGCACTATAGAGAGATTAGACAGAAGCACTATAGAGAGATTAGACACAAGGACTATAGAGGGATTAGACAGGAGCTCTATAGAGGGATTAGACAGAAGCACTACAGAGGGATTAGACAGGAGCACTACAGAGGGATTAGACAGCAGCACTACAGAGGGATTATACAGAAGCACTACAGAGGGATTAGACAGAAGCACTATAGAGGGATTAGACAGAAGCACTATAGAGGGATTAGACAGCAGCACTACAGAGGGATTAGACAGAAGCACTATAGAGAGATTAGACAGGAGCACTATAGAGGGATTAGACAGAAGCTCTATAGAGAGATTAGACACAAGGACTATAGAGGGATTAGACAGAAGTATTATAGAGGGAATAGACAGGAGCACTATAGAGGGATTAGACAGAAGCACTATAGAGAGATTAGACACAAGGACTATAGAGGGATTAGAAGGAAGTATTATAGAGAGATTAGACAGAAGTATTATAGAGGGATCAGACAGAAGTATTATAGAGGGATCAGACAGAAGGACTATAGAGGGATTAGACAGCAGTACAGAGAGATTAGACAGGAGCACTATAGAGGGATTAGACATAAGGACTACAGAGGGATTAGACAGGAGCACTACAGAGGGATTAGACAGCAGCACTACAGAGGGATTAGACAGCAGCACTACAGAGGGATTAGACAGAAGCACTATAGAGGGATTAGACAGAAGCACTATAGAGGGATTAGACACAAACACTATAGAGGGATTAGACAGAAACACTATAGAGGGATTAGACAGAAGGACTATAGAGAGATTAGACAGAAGCATTATAGAGGGATTAGACAGAAGCACTATAGAGGGATTAGACAGAAGTGTTATAGAGGGGTTAGACAGAGGTATTATAGATGGATTAGACAGAAGCACACTATAGAGAGGTTAGACAGAAGTATTATAGATGGATTAGACAGAAGCACACTATAGAGAGGTTAGACAGAAGTTTTATAGATGGATTAGACAGAAGCACTATAGAGAGATTAGACAGAAGCACTAAAGAGGGATTAGACTGGGATTAGACAATAGCAGTATAGAGGGATTAGACAGAAATTTTATAGAGCGATTACACAGAAGCACTATAGAGGGATTAGACAGAAGTATTATAGAGGGATTAGACAGGAGCACTATAGAGAGGTTAGACAGAAGCACTATAGAGAGATTAGACAGAAGCACTATAGAGGGATTAGACAGAAGCACTATAGAGGGATTAGACACAAGGACTATAGAGGGATTAGACAGAAGTATTATAGAGGGATTAGACAGGAGCACTATAGAGAGATTAGACAGAAGCACTATAGAGGGATTACACAGAAGCACTATAGAGGGATTGGACAGAAGGACTACAGCGGGATTAGACAGGGATAAGACAGAAGCACTATAGAGGGATTAGACAGAAGCACTTTAGATGGATTAGACACAAGCACTATAGAGAGATTAGACAGAAGCACTATAGAGAGCACTATAGAGAGATTAGACAGAAGCACTATAGAGGGATTAGACAGAAGCACTATAGAGAGCACTATAGAGAGATTAGACAGAAGCACTATAGAGAGATTAGACACAAGGACTATAGAGGGATTAGACAGAAGTATTATAGAGGGATTAGACAGGAGCACTATAGAGGGATTAGACAGAAGCACTATAGAGAGCACTATAGAGAGATTAGACAGAAGCACTATAGAGAGATTAGACACAAGGACTATAGAGGGATTAGACAGAAGTATTATAGAGGGATTAGACAAGAGCACTATAGAGGGTTTAGACACAAGCACTATAGAGAGATTAGACAGAAGCACTATAGAGAGATTAGACACAAGGACTATAGAGGGATTAGACAGGAGCTCTATAGAGGGATTAGACAGAAGCACTACAGAGGGATTAGACAGGAGCACTACAGAGGGATTAGACAGCAGCACTACAGAGGGATTATACAGAAGCACTACAGAGGGATTAGACAGAAGCACTATAGAGGGATTAGACAGAAGCACTATAGAGGGATTAGACAGCAGCACTACAGAGGGATTAGACAGAAGCACTATAGAGAGATTAGACAGGAGCACTATAGAGGGATTAGACAGAAGCTCTATAGAGAGATTAGACACAAGGACTATAGAGGGATTAGACAGAAGTATTATAGAGGGAATAGACAGGAGCACTATAGAGGGATTAGACAGAAGCACTATAGAGAGATTAGACACAAGGACTATAGAGGGATTAGAAGGAAGTATTATAGAGAGATTAGACAGAAGTATTATAGAGGGATCAGACAGAAGTATTATAGAGGGATCAGACAGAAGGACTATAGAGGGATTAGACAGCAGCACTACAGAGAGATTAGACAGGAGCACTATAGAGGGATTAGACATAAGGACTACAGAGGGATTAGACAGGAGCACTACAGAGGGATTAGACAGCAGCACTACAGAGGGATTAGACAGCAGCACTACAGAGGGATTAGACAGAAGCACTATAGAGGGATTAGACAGAAGCACTATAGAGGGATTAGACAGAAGCACTATAGAGGGATTAGACAGAAGCACTATAGAGAGATTAGACACAAGGACTATAGAGGGATTAGACAGGAGCACTATAGAGGGATTAGACAGGAGCACTATAGAGGGATTAGACAGAAGCACTATAGAGGGATTAGACAGAAGCATTATAGAGAGATTAGACAGAAGCATTATAGAGGGATTAGACAGAAGCACTATAGAGGGATTAGACAGAAGTGTTATAGAGGGGTTAGACAGAGGTATTATAGATGGATTAGACAGAAGCACACTATAGAGAGGTTAGACAGAAGTATTATAGATGGATTAGACAGAAGCACACTATAGAGAGGTTAGACAGAAGTTTTATAGATGGATTAGACAGAAGCACTATAGAGAGATTAGACAGAAGCACTAAAGAGGGATTAGACTGGGATTAGACAATAGCAGTATAGAGGGATTAGACAGAAATTTTATAGAGCGATTACACAGAAGCACTATAGAGGGATTAGACAGAAGTATTATAGAGGGATTAGACAGGAGCACTATAGAGAGGTTAGACAGAAGCACTATAGAGAGATTAGACAGAAGCACTATAGAGGGATTAGACAGAAGCACTATAGAGGGATTAGACACAAGGACTATAGAGGGATTAGACAGAAGTATTATAGAGGGATTAGACAGGAGCACTATAGAGAGATTAGACAGAAGCACTATAGAGGGATTACACAGAAGCACTATAGAGGGATTGGACAGAAGGACTACAGCGGGATTAGACAGGGATAAGACAGAAGCACTATAGAGGGATTAGACAGAAGCACTTTAGATGGATTAGACACAAGCACTATAGAGAGATTAGACAGAAGCACTATAGAGAGCACTATAGAGAGATTAGACAGAAGCACTATAGAGGGATTAGACAGAAGCACTATAGAGAGCACTATAGAGAGATTAGACAGAAGCACTATAGAGAGATTAGACACAAGGACTATAGAGGGATTAGACAGAAGTATTATAGAGGGATTAGACAGGAGCACTATAGAGGGATTAGACAGAAGCACTATAGAGAGCACTATAGAGAGATTAGACAGAAGCACTATAGAGAGATTAGACACAAGGACTATAGAGGGATTAGACAGAAGTATTATAGAGGGATTAGACAAGAGCACTATAGAGGGTTTAGACACAAGCACTATAGAGAGATTAGACAGAAGCACTATAGAGAGATTAGACACAAGGACTATAGAGGGATTAGACAGGAGCTCTATAGAGGGATTAGACAGAAGCACTACAGAGGGATTAGACAGGAGCACTACAGAGGGATTAGACAGCAGCACTACAGAGGGATTATACAGAAGCACTACAGAGGGATTAGACAGAAGCACTATAGAGGGATTAGACAGAAGCACTATAGAGGGATTAGACAGCAGCACTACAGAGGGATTAGACAGAAGCACTATAGAGAGATTAGACAGGAGCACTATAGAGGGATTAGACAGAAGCTCTATAGAGAGATTAGACACAAGGACTATAGAGGGATTAGACAGAAGTATTATAGAGGGAATAGACAGGAGCACTATAGAGGGATTAGACAGAAGCACTATAGAGAGATTAGACACAAGGACTATAGAGGGATTAGAAGGAAGTATTATAGAGAGATTAGACAGAAGTATTATAGAGGGATCAGACAGAAGTATTATAGAGGGATCAGACAGAAGGACTATAGAGGGATTAGACAGCAGCACTACAGAGAGATTAGACAGGAGCACTATAGAGGGATTAGACATAAGGACTACAGAGGGATTAGACAGGAGCACTACAGAGGGATTAGACAGCAGCACTACAGAGGGATTAGACAGCAGCACTACAGAGGGATTAGACAGAAGCACTATAGAGGGATTAGACAGAAGCACTATAGAGGGATTAGACAGAAGCACTATAGAGGGATTAGACAGAAGCACTATAGAGAGATTAGACACAAGGACTATAGAGGGATTAGACAGGAGCACTATAGAGGGATTAGACAGGAGCACTATAGAGGGATTAGACAGAAGCACTATAGAGGGATTAGACAGAAGCATTATAGAGAGATTAGACAGAAGCACTATAGAGGGATTAGACAGAAGCACTATAGAGGGATTAGACAGAAGCACTACAGAGGGATAACACAGCAGCACTACAGAGGGATTAGACAGGAGCACTATAGAGGGATTAGACAGGAGCACTATAGAGGGATTAGACAGGAGCACTACAGAGGGATTAGACAGGAGCACTACAGAGGGTTTAGACAGCAGCACTACAGAGGGATTAGACAGGAGCACTATAGAGGGATTAGACAGGAGCACTACAGAGGGATTAGACAGGAGCACTATAGAGGGATTAGACAGAAGCACTATAGAGGGATTAGACAGGAGCACTATAGAGGGATTAGACAGGAGCACTATAGAGGGATTAGACAGGAGCAGTACAGAGGGATTACACAGAAGCACTACAGAGGGATTAGACAGGAGCACTATAGAGGGATTAGACAGGAGCACTATAGAGGGATTAGACAGAAGCACTATAGAGGGATTAGACAGGAGTACTATAGAGGGATTAGACAGGAGTACTATAGAGGAATTAGACAGGAGCACTATAGAGGGATTAGACAGGAGCACTATAGAGGGATTAGACCACTATAAAACAGTAAAGTGTTGAATATGGTTAAAAACAAAAATGAGGATAAAGTTTGCCCACCGCCCATGAGTAAGGGAGCCAATGGCTGCAGGTCATGGTGACTCTAAATTATAGGTTATTAATTGGTAAATAACGATATGTAAATGAATCAGCGGAATTGCACAGATATAATAAACTCTCTGGTGTATCCAGTGCACTGAGCTCATCTTTAATAAATTGCTCCTTGTAGGCAGAACTTACAGGTACTCTAAATGTTTCAGCTTCAGAAAAGCGTCATCAGAAACCACATCAAAGGAACAAGACGTAAATAACCTATAATGAGAGGAGAGAGGGGTCAGGATGCTGAGGAGGGGGAGAAGGGGGCTACAGGCAGAGGTAAAGGACAATCCCCCCACCTTATATACAGTACACCCCATCTCATGACACCAGGGGGCAAAGGTAAAAAGTTTCATGGAAATGATTCTTCACAGTTTACCATGCACAAGTAATGCGCTACCCAGGATATGGCGCTACCCAGGATATTGCGCTCCCCAGGATATCACGCTACTCAGGATATTACGCTACCCAGGGCGGCCTCTGAAATGCCCAAATCTCATCCATTATATACCGAACCCAAATATTTCTATATAGGCTATCAGGGGCGTATCTATAATGGGTGCAGAGTGTGCGGGGAACATGGGCCCCTGGGTCCAGGGGGGCCCTGCACTGCACACCTTGGACCCATAATATTACTTACCTCTCCGGGATCCCACATCGGCACGGGGGTCCGGTGCTGTAAAACAACTTGAAAATGTCCGCCGTGCCCATTTTCCCGGTGACCTGTGCATACACTATAGACTCTGAGCACACTCTAGTGCCCAGAGTCTATAACTCCGGCGCTGGCCGCGCACAGCTCAGTGCGCTGCCGGGCGGAGAGGAGGGGTCCCGTGTCGGAGACTGCACACGGGCCCCCTCCTCTCTAGAAACGCCCCTGTGGGCTATGTTGTAATTTTGAAACACTATGGAAGTAATGCCACTCAGTTTATACCATCACATTTTGCTAAAGCTAATTGCCTAAGATAACTGCCTTACGTTGCCAGAGATGTAGATGCCATGGGGCCCTAAGCTAGACACTAATTTGGGCCCCCTTTCTCCCCGTCATTTAAAAAAACAAAAAAACAAACAGTTTTAACAGTAGAGATGAGCAGCTCGGTTTTGGCTGAGATCTTCCTGCTAAATTTGGATCAAAAAACGAGGCACAACGTCAACTTTCACGGACACCTGACCTTGGTGGGAAGATCTGAGCCAAAGCGAACTGCTCATCTCTACTTAAAAGTGAGTTTGAGCAGTCCGGGCCTGTGAGCAATCAGTCAGGTTCTGCTTCCTCGTGATCTGCCCCAGACTGATATGTTCTCCTATCAACAAAAGCAGGAGCATAGAGCAGAGGTTATCAAACTCGGTCCTCAGGACCTCACACAGGTCATATTTTTCAGGTCACCTGACAGGTGCACAGGTGTAGTCATTACTCATTGACACATTTCCCAGGTCACTTAGCTGGTGCACAGGTGTAATCAATACTCACTGACATATTTCTCAGGTCACCCAGCAGGTGCACAGGTGTATTCATTACTCACTGACACATTTCTGAAGTCATCCATCAGGTGCACAGGTGTATTCATTATTCACTGACACATTTTCCAGGTTACCCAGCAGGTGCACAGGTGTATTCATTACTCACTGACTCATTTCCCAGGTCAGTCAGCAGGTGCACAGGTGTAGTCATTACTCACTGACACATTTCCCAGGTCACCCAGCAGGTGCACAGGTGTATTCATTACTCACTGACACATTTCTGAAGTCATCCATCAGGTGCACAGGTGTATTCATTATTCACTGACACATTTTCCAGGTTACCCAGCAGGTACACAGGTGTATTCATTATTCACTGACACATTTTCCAGGTTACCCAGCTGGTGCACAGGTGTAATCATTACTCACTGATATATTTCTCAGGTCACCCAGCAGGAGCACAGGTGTATTCATTACTCACTGACTCATTTCCCAGGTCACCCAGCAGATGCACAGGTGTATTCATTACTCAGTAACACATTTCCCAGGTCACCCAGCAGGTGCACAGGTGTAGTCATTACTCACTGACACATTTTAAAAGATCCACAGGTGGAGCTAATTATTTCACTTGTGATTCTGTTAGGAGACTTGGAAAACATGCACTGTTTGGAGTCCTGAGGACCAAGTTTAAGAACCTGTGGCATAGAACACACTCAGCAGTCTATATCAGAGGTTCTCAGCTCCAGTCCTCAAGTACTTTGACCAACAGGTCATGTTTTGTGGATTTCTATAATCATGCACTCCCT
The DNA here is from genome assembly GCA_031769625.1 of Taudactylus pleione. Classification (NCBI taxonomy): domain Eukaryota; kingdom Metazoa; phylum Chordata; class Amphibia; order Anura; family Myobatrachidae; genus Taudactylus; species Taudactylus pleione. The sequence continues at coordinate 105,822 of JAUIMM010001424.1, forward strand.
TTTCATCTATGTTGCTGGTTCAGTAATTATCCCACCTGCTTCCACAGACAGAAATCATCAAAACATGACCTGCTGGGGAAACTTGAGGGCTGAGGTTGAGAACCTTTGGTCTGTATCACAGGTTCTCAAACTCGGTCCTCAGGACCCCAAACAGTGCATGTTTTCCAGGTCTCATCACAAAACTGCAATTGAGATAATTAGCTTTTAAAATGTGTCAGTGAGTAATGAATACACCTGTGCTCCTGCTGGGTGGCTTGGAAAAAGTGAACTGTGTGGGGTCCTGAGGACCGAGTTTGAGAACCACTGCTCTACATCATAGCAAGAGTCTTATTAGGCAGGAGCACACCCAGACCATAAAGTAGACCTTCATGTTTGCGGAATCAGTATGAAATACCGCCGGCCCTGTGGCCGACAGTTCGAATCCCAGCAGCGGCAGGCCGACAGAAGCAGAGTTCCCGGCAGCGGAAGCCAGACAGCGCTGAAAATCCCGATCGTGCCTAAGGTAAGTATCTACTAACCTAACCTAACCCCCTAACCCTAACCCTCCTTAGGGGTGCCTAACCCTAACCTCCCCCCCGGTCTCCTGGCGTCGGGTAAATGACAGGCGTCTAGATATAGACGCCGGTCATTTATCCCACGCCGGGATAAAGCAATCGGGAAGCCGGCTGTCGGGATTAAGACAGTCGGTTTCCCGATTGCATCCCCATGTTTGCACGTGCCAGGAGGACACACAGGGCCTCATTGAGAGGCACTCGCACATTTGTCGCTGACGAGTGACCGCCATTAGACGCAGCCACCCACCTCTTTTTGAATGACTACCGATATCCGTTTAAAATAATTAGAAACACAAACATTTCATTGCCTCAAAGAAAAAAAAAAACACTGTCAAATTAGAAATTACTGCAGCTAATTAGGATTTTTAGAGATCCATTTATTTCTGGCAGCAAACGAGTGCATCAGAAGAAAATGAAAGTCGGTAATTACCTAATTACTAATTAGCACACAATGATAATACGTACAGAATCTGCATTGTCTGTGAGGGAGAAAAGCTGTCAGGTGGGATGCTGGTGAATCCACATCTTAGGAACGAGCTGTAAGAAACATAATTAGGAGATTTAATGAACCGTGTAACAGGGACAGGAACCTGCAAATGCTACGGCTCGTACGATGTCCTATTAAACATGTCGCCTTCCCGCGCTAGGAGCAGCCATTTTGTGAGCGGAACAAATAGTCAATAAAATAAAGAGTTGCAAATCACTAGAGCGGAGGACATTGACTGAACGTTTAAGTAGAGCGAAGCGATGTTGTTCCTGTGCACAATAGACTATCAGGGGCTCAGTTGGCGCAGCAAACCTTGCGTGATTTCACACGGCACTTTTAGATGGGTGGAACGGGGCAAGATGTGGGCATTCAAACGTAGGGCAAGCACAGAAAGAATGTGTACTTGGTTCTTGTAAATGTGAGCGCATATAGGGCCTAATCCGGAGGTGGACGTAAAGGAGATGTTGGCAGAATTGAGCAACTATTTGCTACTGCGCAAGAGTTCCGCTGAGTGTACGCTATTGTGTATGGGAACGCTGGCATTAGGCGAGGCAAAACCATGGACGTTTCTGGGCGGTGACAGGGAGGTGGCCAGAAGTGATTGTAAATAAAGGCCGTGTTATGGGCGTGTTATGGGCGTGTCTATGCAAGCGACTACATTCTCAGACGCAGAGCCACAGCTACAGACGCCATGTTTAGCCAGAGTTGAGAAGTAGACGCTGTGCAGCCATAGGCTGGTGCAATGGTTGATTGTGAACAGGATGATGCAATGATGATGAATTGTTTAGAACCACCGGAGTAATTACACCATCCACGGGCATTGAACGTGGCGTTCCAGGGCTAGCACGCTTGCTGGTACAGATGGGGAAAGCTGAAACTACTATTTGCATATTACAACTGCTGCGACTCCACCAAAAAAATCGCAATAATGGCTGCAATAGCGTCCACCTCTGAATCAGCCTGTAGTCCGGGAAAAAGATGTGCGTGCACCTGAGAAAGACGTATTATTTGCGGGTGATCCGGGGGGATATGCAAATAGCCGAGGCTAATAGCTGGCACTAGCAAACCACTTGTGATTGGCTGTTTGCACACACTCTGCCGTCTCTGATTGGTTCCTTCTTGCTGTATTAGAGAGGTTTGTGCAGTTTAATGGATGCCCAATAGGGAATGTGTTTGCTGCACATAAGATAAATGACTTACAACATGGTCGCTATAAGAAACGCCTCTCCCCACTCTGCATAGGGCAGAAATACAGGGTTTTTGCTTTTTCTAGAGGAATTTATAGTGATTTTATGACCAACTCTACAAAAAAAACCCTCAGTCATTTACTTTATAGTAGGACACTGGTGGAAAATGTATACAGCCACAATGTATACAGCCACAATGTATACAGCCACAATGTATACAGCCACAACAGCTGACAAGCACGATAAAGGGACGTATAAATTATAATATCCTGAGATAGTGACGCTGTCATGTACAGTTTGTAATATGAAGGTGACTTTTCACTGCAGATCGTCTCGAGCTACGATTTTTATTTTGCACATATTGTAGTTACCATGGCGATGGAAGGTTTGGGATTTTACTGTATTTCTTTGAAGTGATACCTTTTTATCTCATGCCATTGTGTATATGATAACACATTTCTCACCCACTTATCTCTTATAATATGGTGGTGGGTGTTTAAAAGTTTGGAGAATGTGAAGAACTATGTGTCAGCTAATAGTGTCGGCAGAGTGCCATGTCAGTAACCGTTTCATGACACCTTACACTGACTTCTGCAAGTGTATCAGGTTGAGAAATCATTGCAACGTGTTCATTACATCACTATAAATCAGGCACAGATCGCCCGAGCTGCAGGTATTCAGGTGCTGCCAAATCAGATGCTTAGATACAGGATTCAGAGCTGCACAACTGCTGTATTAGTTGTCTGGTATTCACGTGAGTCGGGTGGATGTTCAGTTGTTATAGACCCTGAGGATCCATCTGCAGACCTACAATGCTCGTCTATTTGTCCACCCGACGCGTTTTATGGTTTATGACCACTTGGAAGCACTTTTATAAACTCAGGGCCTGATTCAGAGCGTTTTTTTTTTGGGGGGGGGGGAAGCGGCCTCTTGGACGCTCGCATACCTGTGGGTTACCACCCACAGCTTATGCGAGCGTCCATGATGATGGTCGCGATGGTCAAGACCATCGCGACCATCGGGCTTGTGACGAGACCCTTGCGGTAGGGTCTTGTTGACCGCAAGCCCTGGAGTGATTTTGGCTCTATCAGAGCCAAAAGCACTCCCACTGACATCATTAGTGATGTCAGTGGGGCCGGACCCAGACGGACCCAGACGGTCCCATGGGAACGCCTCCGTCTGGGCAGCCACGCCCCCAGCACGCCCACCATAGGGGGCCTGCTGTCACTCACCATCGACAGCACGCCCCCTTTGGTGCGAGACCCATAACGACGGCTTCCCCGTCGTTATTCGGGTCTCACGCATGCGCACGATGGAGGCGCCTCCATCGTGCGCATGCGCATTTGGGCAACAGCGACCCGCTTGCGAGCGCTCAGCGCTCGCGAGCGGGTCTGAATCAGGTCCTCAGTGTGGGCAAATTTATTAATATTACATGTGGGGCAAAACGTGCGCTAAGCAATAGCCACCAATGAGACCAGGGTCAGACTGGGGCTAAATTTTGGCCTTGGCACTTTTAATGTTCGCGCATGGAAATAGGGGCCTGGGCACATGTCATGGGGTGGCCACTTATCACGGGGTGCTGTGAGTCTCAGGCCTTGCGACACACCCTGTTTTGCCGGATGAGCAAAGCGTCAGGAGGTGTAGCTGCTCAAGCAGGCCCTCATCCGGTCGGACCGGCCCATCAGGCCATCTGCCCTTCTGGCATTTGCCAGAAATGCCAGATGGCCAATCCGCCTATAAATGAGATGCTCGCCTACCTTGTGAAATGCGCACTAGACAGGCAGAAGCTTATTGCTGATTGGTTGCCCTGGTTCATAGCCAATTTAAAACCTTAGTAAGCTGTTAGTAAATGAGCCCCCCTGAGGGATAAGAAAGGCGCCAGTGGGTTCTTACATGGAGATGATATCCAGGGAATACGTTTTAGGTATGTAGCTTGATCCATCGCACAGGACATTATCCATGGTGCAGTTACAGGTTGCAGGACACTTCCACTTTGGGGGTCTCGCTGCTCGCATCAGACACGAGGGAACGAGACCCAGGACGAAAATCACTCCAACCGACAGATAGAATGAGAGCCCCATTGTCCCTGTGTCTTCGGTGAAGATTTTCTTTAATTCCTCAATTTACTTTGAACATTTTATGTTCTTACCAGTCTCATCCTTTATTTACTATCTAAATTAGTGTCCCCTTCTCCGTCTTTCTAGAGCATGGGACCTTCCGCCCCTCCTGCTATCTCGCTGCCCTTCTCAGTCACCTCTCCGATCTATCTACACCCCAACTCCATAGTCTCTTTCAGGTGCCCTCTGTCCAATCATCTTTCTTTGCCCCTTTGCAGAGGGTATTTCTATCCGGTAATGTTCTTTAATTTCGTCACCACGACCCTTTTCTAGTCTGTTTTATGCAGAAGTTCTCGTTCTGTAAATAGAAACAAACAGAAACATTAAATATCATAATAAATGAAATATAAATCATTTCCGCTTACACTAAGGTGGGGGTGGGGACTGTAATAGTCGGCGAGATGCCTATCACCATGATTCCGGCGAATCTGCGGCAATATAGTGGGGCCAGTGATGTGCGGTGAGGTGAGGCAGAGCCTCTCCTGTCATACTTAGATATACTCCAGAGTTTTGACTATAAAAATGATAAGAAAAATCTAAATAAAATATTATAAATATTCTCTTTGTATTATTCTAGTCATTTTTATAGTCAAAACTCTGGAGTAATAATTGTATGGTAGGTGAGGCGCTGCCTCCCTGTCTATCTTTTCCACACATCCCTGATCAAAACTCACCATATTCCCAGCACTATATACTGCTGCACCTCTGTATAATGCCCACATGTACCCTCAGGTTCATATATATGTATCTGTAATTCTAGCTCTGATAATAGCCAGTGCCTCCCCAGCCATGTACCTCACCGCACGTCACTGCCAGTGCCTCCCCAGCCATTTACCTCACCGTACGTCACTGCCAGTGCGTCCCCAGCCCTTTACCTCACCGTACGTCACTGCCTGTGCCTCCCCAGCCATTTACCTCACCGCACGTCACTACCAGTGCCTCCCCAGCCATTTACTTTACCGCACATCACTGCCAGTGCCTCCCCAGCCATTTACCTCACCGCACGTCACTACCAGTGCCTCCCCAGCCATTTACTTTACCGCACATCACTGCCAGTGCCTCCCCAGCCATTTACCTCACCGCACGTCACTGAGAGTGCCTCCCCAGCCATTTACCTCACCGCACGTCACTGACAGTGCCTCCACAGCCATTTACCTCACCGCACGTCACTGACAGTGCCTCCCCAGCCATTTACCTCACCGCACATCACTGAGTGGGGCTGGTGCAAGCATCAATGAAGTGGACGATGGTGCACCAAGATGGATTAATGTTTGCTGCAATTGGGTGTCTCGAGTCAGTATGCTCAACATTACATCATTAGCATAAAGATGGAGGCGCGGCCGGGGCTGTGTGACCTCTGTATCAAAATCCACATGAAACACATGTAAAATATTCCAATGAGGGGAACATATCACCTGGAGCAGTTCCGAAAAATTTGCTCATCTTTAAATAGAGGGAATGAAACTCAACGAAACTCAGCCAGACACATTCATATTGTGTATTTTTACTTCCGCTTATCTGCTTTCTTAATGTTGTATACATCTCTTAGTCTCTACAGTATAATCATGACTAATATGAATTGCAAATTTACTATGATGGTCCCTTTTCCTGGCAAAGAAACTGTTTTGCTACATGTATTACCCAATAGGAAACATGGAAGGAGCATAATTCGGATCACATGGGTGTCACTTTTGTTTTTCATTTCTGTCTTTTTACTGTTCCAATAACTTCTCAAAATGTCTCTCTGGCTCCTAAAAATATAAAAGCACCCACCACATATACCATGTACTGTATGTCAGTGTCCCGTGGTATTTATATCTGTGTACAGTAATCTGCTTCTTGTTATATTTTTGTATCTTTTGGGGTTTGTACATTATTGGATCACATAATATATTTTTATAATAAATCTCCTGTGAATCTCCTCCAAAATGCTGTGAGGTTTAGTTACGTTCTGGAAGCTGATTGGTTGCTCTGGTGTGATAAATGCGCTGAGCCTGGAATCAGCGCTAATGAGCAGGTTGTGATAGGGTTCTGTGTGCATAGATCCTAAGCTAGTGACAAGATAGATAGGATACGATCAGGGCCGGACAATTACTGCACCAGTCACAGTTGTTGTAATACACTCACAGATTCCGATGGCCGATTAGGGTTAAATTGCTTAACTCCTAAGGTGCCAGTCACTTTTCCTACATGTCATCACAGCACTTGAAAATAAAATCTCCTTCACTAAGCTGCAATTACCAAATTCTAAGAACAAATCTTTAATCATGTCAGAGCAAGCCCTAAATTAGTTTAAAAATAAGTTACATACAGATGTGCCCTCTGGGTGCGAGGCCCACGTTGTGACTGAGGTGCCCTGAGAGGAGCAGGGCACCATTATCTTTCTCCAAACTGCGTCTCTCAGTGTACAGGAGACATAAAAGCTCTAACAGGAATTGGCTTTAGGCATTTGTACAGATACAGATGAAGCGGAACATGGCAGAAAAGCAGCAGCCACTGATTCACACTCAGGGGTCTATGTACTAAGCCTTGGGGAGAGATAAAGTGGACGGTGATAAAGTACCAACCAATCAGCTCCTAACTATCATTTTTCAAACACAGCCTGTAAAGTGACAGGAGCTGATTTGTTGGAAGTTTATCTCCATCCACTTTATCTCTCTCCTTAGTTAAGTCCATAGACCCCTCAGTCAGTGGCATCATGCCCCCCGCATGAGGGCCTCGGAGGGGGTGACAACAAAATGCCGGCTCCTCTGTAGTGTCACATTCTCCTGCAGCACCCGGCTCTTGTCATAGAAGAGGGGACGACAGCCCAGTCTCCGGGGGCGGCCCAGCATCTCCTGTGAAGATGGGCTGCCCCCGGGGTGATGTTATCGGGATCCCCAGCGAGACGTTGCCCCCTTTTGCCCAGGCGAGCCTCCGGTGCAGGGGGGATATCCAGAGCAGGGGTGTAACTAGGGATCCAAGCACCCCTGGCAATGTAATGGACTGGCTCCCCCCTCCCCCCGTATGCAGTGCCCCAGTAGTAATCCCCCCTATGCTGCATTGCCCCCAGTAGTAGTTCTCCTATACAGTGCCCCCAGTAGTAGTCCCACCTATACAGTGCCCCCAGTAGTAATCCCCCCATTGCTGCATTGACCCCAGTAGTAGTCCCCCCTATACAGTGCCCCCAGTATTAGTTCCCCCTATGCTACATTGCCCCCAGTATTAGTCTTCCCTATGCTGCATTGCCCCAAGTAGTAGTTCCCTCTATACAGTGCCCCAGTAGTAGTCCCCCTATACAGGGCCCCCAGTAGTAGTCCTCCCCTATACAGGGCCCCCAGTAGTAGTCCCCCCTATACAGTGCCCCCAGTAGTAGTACCCAGTAGTAGTCCCCCCCTATACAGGGCCCCCAGTAGTAGTGCCCTCCTATACAGGGCCCCCCAGTAGTAGTCCCCCCTATACAGTGCCCCCAGTAGTAGTTACCCCTATACAGTGCCCCCAGTAGTAGTACCCAGTAGTAGTCCTCCTATACAGGGCACCCAGTAGTAGTCCCCCCTATACAGTTCCCCCAGTAGTAGTTCCCCCTATACAGTGCCCCCAGTAGTAGTACCCAGAAGTAGTCCCCCCCTATACAGGGCCCCCAGTAGTAGTGCCCTCCTATACAGGGCCCCCAAGTAGTAGTCCCCCCTATACAGTGCCCCAAGTAGTAGTACCCAGTAGGAGTCCTCCTATACAGGGCACCCAGTAGTAGTCCCCCCTATACAGTGCCCCCAGTAGTAGCTCCCCCTATACAGTGCCCCCAGTAGTAGTACCCAGTAGTAGTCCCCCCCTATACAGGGCCCTCAGTAGTAGTCCCCCCTATACAGTGCCCCCAGTAGTAGTCCCCCCTATACAGGGACCCAGTAGTAGTCCTCCCTATACAGGGACCCCAGTAGTAGTCCCCCCTATAAAGGGCCCCCAGTAGTAGTCCCCCTCTACAGGGCCCCCAGTAGCAGTCCCCCCTATACAGGGACCCCAGTAGCAGTCCCCCCTATACAGGGCCCCCCAGTAGTAGTCCCCCCTATACAGTGCCCCCAGTAGTAGTTCCCCCTATACAGTGCCCCCAGTAGTAGTACCCAGTAGTAGTCCTCCTATACAGGGCACCCAGTAGTAGTCCCCCCTATACAGTGCCCCCAGTAGTAGTTCCCCCTATACAGTGCCCCCAGTAGTAGTACCCAGTAGTAGTCCCCCCCTATACAGGGCCCCCAGTAATAGTCCCCCTTATACAGGGCCCCCAGTGGTAGTCCCCCTATACAGGGCCTACAGTAGCAGTCCCCCCTATACAGTGCCCCCAGTAGTAGTTCCCCCTATACAGTGCCCCCAGTAGTGGTATCCAGTAGTTGTCCCCCTATACAGGGCCCCCAGTAGTAGTCCCCCCTATACAGGGCCCCCAGTAGTAGTCCCCCCTCTACAAGGCCCCCAGTAGTAGTCCCCCCTATAAAGGGCCCCCAGTAGTAGTTCCCCCTATACAGGGCCCCCAGTAGTAGTACCTAGTAGTAGTCCCCCTCTACAGGGCCCCCAGTAGTAGTCCCCCCTATACAGGGACCCCAGTAGCAGTCCCCCCTATACAGTGTCCCCAGTAGTGGTACCCAGTAGTAGTCCCCCCTATACAGGGCCCCCAGTAATAGTCCCCCCTATACAGGGCCCCCAGTAGTAGTCCCCCCTATACAGTGCCCCCAGTAGTAGTACCCAGTAGTAGTCCCCCTATACAGGGCCCCCAGTAGTAGTCCCCCCTATACAGTGCCCCCAGTAGTAGTCCCCCCTATACAGGGACCCAGTAGTAGTACCCAGTAGTAGTCCCCCTATACAGGGCCCCCAGTAGTAGTCCCCCCTATACAGTGCCCCTAGTAGTAGTACCCAGTAGTAGACCCCCCTTATTCAGTGCCCCCAGTAGTAGTACCCAGTAGTAGACCCCCCTATACAGTGCCCCCAGTAGTAGTACCCAGTAGTAGACCCCCCCTATACAGTGCCCCTAGTAGTAGTACCCAGTAGTAGACCCCCCCTATACAGTGCCCCCAGTAGTAGTACCCAGTAGTAGTCCCCCCTATACAGTGCCCCCAGTAGTAGTGCCCAGTAGTAGTCCCCCCTATACAGTGCCCCTAGTAGTAGTACCCAGTAGTAGACCCCCCTTATTCAGTGCCCCCAGTAGCGGGCACCCCCCCATAAAGTGCCCCCAGTAGCAGCCATCCCTATACAATGCCCCCCCCCTGATGTGCCAGGCTTACACACACACCAACAGCTCTTGGGATTAAACTTTGTGAGACTTGGAATCTGTAATAGCGCAGAAGCTCCAGCAGCTGGAATGGAACCACAGGAGATGGCAATGACTGTACCGGAGGCGACTGGTGGTGACTGATTTGCTGCTTAAGCATCTATAGACACTGCATGGCCGGAGTGCGTTCGTGCTCTTGCTTCTTAACTCTGGTGAGAAGATTTTCCAGAAATTCTCGCGGCGAGGGATTACCAGCAACATCCATTTGTGGCCAGAGTATTTCAGTGCAAACTCACTGATAGATGATAGTTGATGCGTGGTCTGTGCTTTAGGATTGGCTAAGACCCAGTACCAAGGCGCAGAATCTAAGGTGTCGGTGGTATTCACCAGGGACCCTCGCAAGGAGGTCTGGACTCAGCTACGCCCCGACACGCAGGTCGAGGCTTTCTGACGAGGTTCCCTAGTACAAGAGCTGGTGTACACAGGAGTGTGGTAGAAAGTACATTGAAGGCGACTCCCCATCCGCTGCCCTGCTGCCGACCAGCGCTGCCAGACCCGTAGTAGGGTAGCGAAAAATCACCCCTCTGATGATCTCACCATGGGGGGATGTGTATCAACCTTCTAAAGAGTGGAGAAGAGAACAAGTGGAGAAATTTCCCATAGCAACCAATCAGCTACTACCTATCATTTTATAAAATGTACAAGATAAATGCTAGCTAGAATCTGATTGGTTGGCTTGTCCTCTTCTGCAATCTATACAAGGTTTGATACATCTCCCCCAATGTTCTCCAATGACCTTTAGTGTATCAGCGATGCACTGACGCGATATGTGGTTATCAGTTCAGGACTGTGATGAAGATGCGCAACTTCCCGAGGGAGATCCTCCAAATACATGGCGGAACTAACAGCCTCCTCCTCCTACATCAGGCTGCGCTGGGAGACAGGTAACGGCTCCAATACGTCACATATCGGATTTGCTTATGTGACGAAATCCACCATTTTTTGTCGCTTAGAAAAATCTAAAACAATATCGCCGTCAAAGAACTCAATGGCGGCGGAGGGAAGTAAACATCCGCCCCCTCTATTGGAAAAAACAATGATTTTGCCACAGATTAGAATAAATTACTATTTCCCTTGTTATTGGCGATCGGGCGGACTGTCCCATGTAACGCGGTTGCACACATTAACCCCTCGCTCTGTTATTAGGTCTATATTTATCGTGTGGTTCTACAGAAACACGTGAGATAAGTTGTGCAAATTCCCTGTAAGTCATTTCTTTTCTCCACAGTTTGTGCCAGGAACCATTTCTTTAGTCAGACCCCTGGAGGCGGGAAGGTTTTAGATGTTAAATATGTCTATAATTACGTAGGACAATTCCTATATAATGCACACGCCTGGGGCAGAGTAAACCGAAGCTCGGCTTAAACAGGATTTATGGCATTGTGGCCGAGCGTGGCACACGGCAGATCACACGCCGGAGACAAACCAGCCAGTATCCTCTCTCTTCCTGCCTGCTCTGTGCCGTCTCTGTCACCTTATCTGGTGGGGAATCGGATCAGAAGAAGATCTGAGTCACATGAATTCAGCTCTGAGATAATAGTGTAGTGGAAATACCACAGATGAAGGACGTCCCATCACAATGACTGATTCCCATTATAGTCTAAGTAACTGGTTTAGAGGCAGCACAGACGGTGTAGTGGTCAGCATTACTGCCGCACAGCACTGAGGTTGTGGGTTCGATTCCCACTACAGCCCTAACTATGTGGAGTTTGTATATTCTCCCTGTGCTTGTGTGGGTTTCCTCTGGGTGCTCTGGTTTCCTCCCACACTCCAAAAATATACTGGTAGGTTAATTGGCCCCCAACAAAAAGTTAACCCAAGTGTGTGTGTGAGCATGTGGTAGGGAATATAGGACCTCACTCACGGGGCGCTCGCAAAAGGCGAGCACTCGCTCTGAATGAGGGCGGCTGTTTTTTTTTTTTTAAACCGGCCTCCTGGCCGCTCGCTAAGCTGTGGGTAACCACCCACAGCTTTTGTGAGCGGCCAGGTGATGGTTGCGATCATCGCGACCATCGGGCTTGCGACAAGACCCCCGTGTGGTCCCCGTTTGTAGCGAGCCCCGGAGCGAGTGAAATTCTCACTTGCTACGGGCTTGCGCGGCACGTGCGCAGTGCCCCACCATCAACCCGCTTGCGAGTGGGTCTGAATGAGGGCCATAGAGTGTAAGCTTCACTGGGGCAGGGACTGATGTGAATGGACAAATATTCTCTATACAGCGCTGCGGAATATGTGTGCGCTATATAAATAACTGGTAATAAAATAAATAATAAAATAGATGTAATATGAAATAAAATGAGCATTATGGAGCAATGAGGGCCGGGGGCAGATTTAGGTGGGTACTTGGCCTGATTCTGAGGTTGGAGTAAAGCTAAGAACAGTAACTGGGCACCTAGGGCAGGGGTGGGCAATTATAGACCCTCCAGCTGTTGAACTACAAATCCCAACATACCTTGCAACAGTGTTAGAATGGCCAAATAGCAAAAATGTGACAGGGCGTGCTGGAATGTGTAGTTCTGCAACAGCTGGGGGGGCCGCTTATTGTTCCCACCCTAACCTAGAGGGACATCACCCCCTGAATGTATAATGGAGGGATAGCAGCAGATACTGTATCTATGATGTCTGCCATGGTCTTTACATTTCCCACAGCTGCCGCACCGCCATTAGGTCTCTATGGGAGACACGCTGCTGCCAGATTTACCAAGCTCCGGAATGCGAAGAATCTGAAGATGGCGGTGTTGTGCCGCAGTAGCTTATGGGCTACACTTTGCAAAAATTACAAGGGGGAGGGTTCTTCTGGGACCCTCCCCGGCAATGGCTGACGCACAGGCGTGTTCAGTAGACCGCACATGCACAGTAGTCCTGAGATAGGAATGAAGAGGACGTATTTACGCTTGCGTCCAATTCTGTAGAGCACACAGTTCCATCGACACGCCCTCACAGAACTTTGCCTATGTGAGAACGCTATTTTACCGCCAAAAATCCGCCTCCCCAGTCATAAGTGGAGATATGACTGAAACCCGTGCGACTCTGCAAATCCCGGGGTTGCGTCCGCCCGGTTCTGGAACACGTAAGATACTCTCCGCAAACAGTCGTATGTGTGACTGTACATCCGCCTCTCAGTTACCATGTACGTCACCATCATCCCATGAAACCAACACATAATTTCCTCTTGCACCATCGCAGTTTACATAGCACAATATTATACAAATCTCATGGCTCAGTAACATTGCTTGAAATGTGAAGGTAGAATCATTTAGTGATCTATTTAATGTCCAAAATAATTTTCAAAAAGGACAAAAGTTTGGAACATTTTACTTTTCCACAGACACGTGCGTATTAGAGTTTCCTGCTTGAAGTTCAGGTTATTAAAAAAAAAAAAAATCAGAACATCCACGTGACCCGGAGGTTTAGTCAGACCCCCCACATTACCATTCAGTGTCTAACAATGTATAACTGTTATATAAGCCTCTTAGGAGCAGCTTCTGATACCCCACACGTGTCAGGAGGGAACGTGACATGAGGTTGTGTGGATACATAAAAATAAAACATTGAGTCATGATGTGAATATTACTTACCACAAGAAAGGATTTCTGCCTTGTCGTACGCTCCGCGGTTCTACATCTCTCATCACAAAGTTTCTTTTTGTTCCTAGATCCTAATAACTTTGTGGAGCAGCCTTCCTTGTCCCCGTCTTCTTCTCTTCTCCCTAAATGCCCCGCGCACCCTCCTGACTTGTCCCTCTCTATCTGTACTATTAGTGAGCTCCTCACTCCCTCTCTATAGTGTGTCGGTGGTTCTCAGTCTCTGACACAATGTGTTGTTTGACTGATTCCTTGGGATGGCTCGGAGGGAAGGGCCGGATGGATGATGTGTGTTTTTGCTTGGAACATGCGTGTGCCAATTAGTTTCCCCATTTGTCAGAGCTTGTGGTTATTGTGCTAGTCTGTGTTTTCTTTTTATTTTTTTTAATAAGTCTTTGTCGGACCTCTTGTAATAATTTGGGCACTTGAGAGCTTATTCAGACCCGGTCGCGAGCTCTACGAGCTCGCAACCGGGTCGATGTTGCTCCAGTGCACATGCGCACGACGGAGCCGTCTCCGTCGTGCGCATGCGCGAGACCCGGCTAACGACGGGTGATCCGTCATTAGGGGTCTCGTAGCAGATGGGGCGAGCTATTGATGTTGAGTGACAGCTCACTCCGTTTGCTGGGCGGGCCGGGGGCGTGTCCGGCCAAACAGTGGCGTTCCTGTCAGAACGCTTGCCGTTTGGGGGAGGCCCCACTGACATCATCAGTGATGTCAGTGGGGAGCTTCCTGCTCAAACAGAGCAGGAAGCTCCTTGGGGCTTAAGGTTGACGAGACCCTACCTTAGGATCTCGTCGTAAGCCCCGATGGTCGCGATGGTCTTGACCATCGCGACCATCACCCTTAGCGGTCGTTAGAGCTGTGGGTGTTAACCCACAGCCTGATGACCGACATGGAGGCGGCCATTCAGGATGCAAGCAGCCGCCCTGTTTCAGAACGACCACTTGCATATTACGACTGCCTCTGAATGAGGCCCTTTGTGTACTGTGCTTTATTGCATCACACACAATTGTATCTGGGTAGCCACTTTGGGAAAAAAGCACTTTAGCATAAATGGAATGGGGAAAAGTTTTGCGTTTTTGTCAAAGTTGCAGCGGAACAAAGGAGCCGAATGCATTTATGTCACCTGAAGGTACAAAATGTCTCCAAAATTCCATAAGACTTTTCTGAGATTACAGGGCTAGTAATAGATATCTATAATGTCTATTTGTTGTGTGTAAGATAGCATTCTGTACTATGGAACATGGGACTTTCATTTATTAACAGCACTCTCCAGGGTGATCTTTCTTGTTCATTATATTGTGTACAATTAGTAACGCAACTGTGGCACCTCTATGTTACCTCTATACTATCTCTAGGCTAACATGCAGGGCCGGAATAATGGCCACATGGACCTGGGGCTGAAAATCATCAAAGGCCTATTGTCACATCTACTCCGCTTCTTACCAGTGCTGTGTGGGTGTGGCCAATGTCATGTGGGTGTGGCCAATGCTGTGTGGGTGTAGCCATTACTATGTGGGTGTGAACAGAGCTTTGTGGGTGTGATCAGCGCTGTGTTTGATTTGATGTGATCAATGCAGTGTGGGTGTGGCCTGTGCCGTGTGGGTGGGTACACCCTCTACACAATCGGCCCCATTGTCTCTCGAAATATGTAAATGCATAGTTGCCATCCTTTTGAGGGCCTCCTCCTGGAGGAGGCAGACCGGTCGTAGCTGCGGGAGCGGGTCTCGGCGGTGGTGGGTGGGTCTGGGGGCGGTGGGTGGGGCTTGGCAGGTCTGGGACATGCCGACGCAATGGTGTCATTTTAGCCCCGCCCCTCATTATGCAATGGCGATATTACTGGCATTGTGAAGCCATGATGACGTGTTTCAACCCGGGAGACTTGTCCACCTTTCTGTGTGGCCGGGAGTGCCACCTGACTTTCGGGAGCCTCCCAGCCATTCCAGGAGGGCAGGCAAGTATGCCGTAAATACAAATAAAGTACATTAATTTGTGAGGTAAATAGAAATGGCAGTCATGATGATGGGCCTACTTTTATGTGGAGGCCTGGGGCTGTAGTCCCATCCTCCCCAACGTGAATTTGGACCTGCTAAGATGGGGGTGTATAGTTGTTGCCCCTGATGTTTGGCTGGTGCGAGTTCTAGAGTTCTACAACTGTACGCCTCCTGAGATGCGCCTGACTGATCAGCTGACTAAACATCAGTACGTGGTTAATCTCACCGCCGTGGGGCAACGGTGTAAGACTGTACAGACTGCAGGCTCGGTTCTACTCGGTTCCGTTCGTTTTTTTTTACCGAATCTTATTGGCTATCCAAAACTCATGACAGCTGATACCCAATAAGATTCGGTAAAAAAATCCGAACGGAACCGAGTAGAACCGAGCCTGCACATCCCTAGTACAGAGACACCTTTTGGGTGAAATAAGGTGAATTAAATGTTATATTGCTACAGACGTTGAGTTCGCAGTACATCGCTTCTTTTTCGCACCGCAGCCGTACACGAATAGACAGGCAGGACGTGATTCTGAGTCGGGCGCAAATGACTGATATTTTCCCTCTGCGCATGTATCTGAGCCGTACGGAGCATGCAGACCGATTTTGTTCGTACAGAGTCGCAGGTAAAATTTAGATGCACAGTTGCAGGACTGTGAGGGGCGTTCCAGGGCGGTGACTGGGAGGTAACAGGGAGGTGGCTATGGGAGTACAGCGGGTGCGTCACTGAGACCGGTTGCGTACAAAGATGCTGAACCGCTGATGTGAGAGGATATACTCAGAGAGAGAATCTGCAAATGCCATAGGACTAGCGCGTTTCGATGGTGCGACTGATGGTGGCGTCTATGGACGCTGACAGCGGGTGTCTCTGTCTCAGACACATGGATGACAACTAGGGAAGGACTTTGTAGCAGCATTTGCATAAAGACGCAGACATGGATGCAGCAAAAGGTGCAGCCGCGGGTGCCTCTGCACCCGACCCTGAATCAGCCCCAGAGTGTACAGGGAAGTTAGGATTTGCACTTTAGTTGTAATTGTGGTAGTGTAAATTTGCACAATGCTGCGTGGCAGGACACATGGCGCGGCTCAGTATTTTTCTCAGATTAGCGTCCTTATCGCACTGCGGTAGCAGCAAATACACCAGGACCTTGTGCTTTTATTTCATTAGCTGTACAATAAAGACGCAGATTGAGTAAATTATTGTGCAAAAGAAACTTAGGTGCAATTTTGGACAGACTAGATGCAGACTAGATGGGGCCAAGTAAATTCTTATCTGCCGTCAAATTCTAGGTTTCTATGTCATTTTCATGGTGCGCCAAAAAAGGCTTCTTGGTGCGATTTGATGATAGGTCTATGTGAACAAAGAACGACCCGCCATATAAACGCACAGAAAGCCAGGTGTAACATGAAGAAATACTAGTATGCACTGCACGTTATTTTCTAGTCTGTAACGGTATTTAGCTGAAGCTTATTTGCTGACAGGCGTACAATCTGCATTAGACAGTGGGTGGACACGGCCACCAAGTCATGGAACAAAGTAAGACACACCGTGAGGTGAGAGGCCATTGTAGGCCAACATGAAAGGACTGGTTGATGGTAAAGAACCATTTGGCTGTTCTAGGAGTTGGCAACAGAGAAGACCACAGAGAAGATGATGAACTGGTGGAGAAGCTTCCATTAGATCATACATGAGGAGGTCACTTGGAAAGGAAGTAACCCAAGAAACACAACACAACTTCACCAGAAGACAGAGGGTCCATTGCAAAGCCAATAAAAGACACAATATAAGCATGAGAAAACACTGTGGTACTTAGTAATGGAATCTAAGTAGATAATGAAATCGAGTGCCGGGAAATTAGAGCGTCTACGCTCAACTCAATGAAGTTGGGATCAAAATTAGATATGATATTAACGTGTTATTACATTGAGAAGGGAAAGATTCTATCGGGTTAATGAAAAGTGCTGTAACTGCTCCACTTCCACGGTTTCCTATTCTTTTGTTGCATAAAGTGCCCTTTGTGTCCCCCTGCTCTTTGCTCTGATAGGGTCAATCGTGGCCCGGAGCCAGATCTCTCTCCCAATCTCACGGCCTTTCTTTGTGTCCGAAACAACTCGTCAGCAGAAAGAAAACATACACTGGTCTTTGTGTGCTGTGTGCTCCTACAGCGAAGGCGTTAACGATGCCAAGAGGCCATGTCTGAGGCAGAGGGAGGTGGCACAGTACCCTGGCAAAGGGTGGCATCTCCCCATGACTGGTCAGCTGGAACATGGGGCAGAATTGAGTTTATCAGTGAAGGAGGAAGCAGGAGTTCTGTGGAAGTTTATCTGATAGAGGGTCTCATACAGAGCCGCTCGTAAGCGGCCGTTCGCTCGTTCGGAGCGATGTTAGCACATCTGCGCATGCATATGGATTGTAATACGCATGTGCGAACCAGTCAGTGCGGCAGAAAATCGTGTGGTCGCTAAATAGCGAATGCCTGCTATTTTGAGTGACAGAATGAGGCGTATGTGGGTGGTAATAGGAGAAGGTGCTTGAAAACGGGGAGTGGAAATCTGAACGCAGGCGTGCTTAAAGGTCAAAACGGGCGTTTTTAGGGTGTGCATAATTAATACAGCAGCGTCATTGACCACGTCACTGGGTTATTTTATAGCCAGAACTGTTCTTATAGTTCTTTTTATAGCCAGAACTGCAGTTCATACGCTGTTCGATGTACTCGATTAATCTAATAAATAGCGGACATGACGTATGGAGTGAGCGGCCAAGGGGCGAATTTTTCCAAAAAACGACCGCAAGTTCTGTTCGCTCGTTCAGACATGGAGGCGTCAACAGACCGCAAAGAGCGAACGGTTCATTTGAATAGCCACCTCCTTTTCCAGAACGACCGTCCGCAAATAGCGTCTGGCTCTGAATGAGACCCAGAGTTTCAATAATACTGAGAAACCCAGTAATATAATGGTGGGTGGTCAAATCACTTAATGGTCATTTACAGGTGCAGGAACAGGGAGGGTTTAATCTAGACAATAAAAAGGAAGAATATTCCCCCAGCACTCTGCAAAGGATCAGCAATGAGACATGAATACTACATGATAATAGTAATACAGAGATCTCAGGGCCTGATTCAGCACGGAACGCAGTTGCTAATATGCACGCAATCGGCCGTATGCATCGCAGTGCACGTGTGCAAACTAGACATTATGATAGGGACCACGATCACAGCGGCTATGCAGACACATTGCAGTGTGATTGACAGGAAGTACCCTTTGTGGGTGGTACCGGGGGGTGGTCGGCTGAACGCGGACGGGCCAGTGCATTTGAACGCTGTTGCATGTGCGTGCATAAATTAGCCACTGCGATGCCAGACGCTGCCTGAGGCCTCATAGCGTGTTTGGATGTTAGCAATTTCTGAGTAAGGTCAGGACTTGTGCAAGTGTGCGTAAGGCTGCGATGGTACCGATGTTACAGATGGATTTGCAGTCTTGCTAAACATTACGGATGTGTGTAAGGTAAAGTGAGCATCTTTATGTAGTGCAGCAGTGGCATAGCGATAGCAATGTATTAGCATACTATCAAAGCAGAACTGCCTTCACAATCGCTATTGGATTTGTAGTTGCGTTCCTTGCTGAATCAGGCCCACAGTTAGCATATATTTGCAAAGATATTTTTAAGCCACCAGGCTGCACAAAGTCCTCTCTGTTCTGGTGGGTGCTATTTTCACGTAGCATTAGGGACCACCAGAACAGTGAACAGCAGCTGCCTGAGCTCACACTGGTAACAGGAGGTCCCCGCACAGCAGCTGCCTGAGCTCACACTGGTAACAGGAGGTCCCCGCACAGCAGCTGCCTGAGCTCACACTGGTAACAGGAGGTCCCCACACAGCAGCTGCCTGAGCTCGCACTGGTAACAGGAGGTCCCTACATAGCAGCTGCCTGAGCTCACACTGGTAACAGGAGGTCCCCGCACAGCAGCAGCCTGAGCTCGCACTGGTAACAGGAGGTCCCTACATAGCAGCTGCCTGAGCTCACACTGGTACCAGGAGGTCCCCACATAGCAGCTGCCTGAGCTTGCACTGGTAACAGGAGGTCCCCACACAGCAGCTGCCTGAGCTCACACTGGTAACAGGAGGTCCCCACACAGCAGCCTGAGCTCACACTGGTAACAGGAGGTCCCTACATAGAAGCTGCCTGAGCTTACACTGGTAACAGGAGGTCCCCGCACAGCAGCAGCCTGAGCTTGTACTAGTAACAGGAGGTCCCCACACAGCAGCTGCCTGAGCTCGCACAGGTAACAGGAGGTCCCAGCACAGCAGCTGCCTGAGCTCACACTGGTACCAGGAGGTCCCCACTAGCAGCTGCCTGAGCTCGCACTGGTAATAGGAAGTCCCCACACAGCAGCGGCCTGAGCTCGCACTGGTAACAGGAGGTCCCCACACAGCTGCGGCCTGAGCTCGCACTGGTAACAGTAGGTCCCCGCACAGCAGCTGCCTGAGCTCACACTGGTAACAGGAGGTCCCTACATAGCAGCTGACTGAGCACGCACTAGTAACAGGAGGTCCCTGCACAGCAGCAGCCTGAGCTCGCACTGGTAACAGGAAGTCCCCGCACAGCAGTGGCCTGAGCTCGCACTGGTAACAGGAAGTCCCCGCACAGCAGCGGCCTGAACTCTCACTGGTAACAGGAGGTCCCCACACAGCAGCCTGAGCTCACACTGGTAACAGGAGGTCCCTACATAGCAGCTGCCTGAGCTCGCACTGGTAATAGGAGGTCCCTGCACAGCAGCGGCCTGAGCTCGCACTGGTAACAGGAGGTCCCTGCACAGCAGCTGCCTGAGCTCGCACTGGTAACAGGAGATCCACGCATAGCAGTTGCCTGAGCTCAAACTGGTAACAGGAGGTCCCTACATAGCAGCTGCCTGAGCTCACACTGGTAATAGGAGGTCCCCACACAGAAGCAGCCTGAGCTCGCACTGGTAATAGGAGGTCCCCACACAGCAGCTGCCTGAGCTCGCACTGGTAACAGGAGGTCCCCGCACAGCAGCTGCCTGAGCTCCACTGGTTACAGGAGGTCCCCGCACAGCAGTTGCCTGAGCTCGCACTGGTAACAGGAGGTCCCCGCATTGCAGTTGCCTGAGCTCACACTGGTAATAGGAGGTCCCTACATAGCAGCTGCCTGAGCTCACACTGGTAACAGAAGGTCCCCACACAGAAGCGGCCCGAGCTCGCACTGGTAACAGGAGGTCCCTACACAGAAGCGTCCTGAGGTCGCACTGGTAATAGGAGGTTCCCACACAGCAACTGCCTGACCTCGCACTGGTAACAGGAGGTCCCCGCACAGCAGCAGCCTGAGCTCGCACTGGTGAAAGGAGGTCCTCGCACAGCAGCAGCCTGAGCTCACACTGGTAACAGGAGGTCCCCACATAGGAGCGGCCTGAGCTCACACTGGTAAAAGGAGGTCCCCACACAGCAGCCTGAGCTCACACTGGTAACAGGAGATCCCCGCACAGCAGCAGCCTGAGCTCACACTGGTAACAGGAGGTCCCCACACAGAAGCAGCCTGAGCTCGCACTGGTAACAGGAGGTCCCCACACAGCAGCTGCCTGAGCTTGTACTGGTAACAGGAGGTCCCCACACAGCAGCAGCCTGAGCTCACACTGGTAACAGGAGGTCCCCGCATAGCAGCGGCCTGAGCTCGCACTGGTAACAGGAGGTCCCCGCACAGCAGCTGACCGAGCTCACACTGGTAACAGGAGGTCCCCACACAGCAGCGGCCTGAGCTTGCACTGGTAACAGGAGGTCCTAAGACAGCAGCGGCCTGAGCTCGCACTGGTAACAGGAGGTCCCCGCACAGCAACTGACTGAGCTCACACTGGTAACAGGAGGTCCCCGCACAGCAGCAGCCTGAGCTCACACTGGTAATAGGAGGTCCCCACACAGCAGCAGCCTGAGCTCACACTGATAACAGGAGTTCCCCACACAGCAGCTGCCTGAGCTCACACTGGTAACAGGAGGTCCCCACACAGCAGCTGCCTGAGCTCTACTGGTAACAGGAGGTCCCCACACAGCAGCGGCCTGAGCTCACACTGGTAACAGGAGGTCCTAACACAGCAGCTGCCTGAGGTCACTCTGGTAACAGGAGGTCCCCACACAGCAGAAGCCTGAGCTCACACTGGTAACAGGAGGTCCTAACACAGCAGCGGCCTGAGCTCACACTGGTAACAGGAGGTCCTAACACAGCAGCTGCCTGAGCTCACACTGGTAACAGGAGGTCCCTGCATAGCAACTGCCTGAGCTCACACTGGTAACAGGAGGTCCCTGCACAGCAGCAGCCTGAGCTCGCACTGGTAACAGGAGGTCCCCACACAGCAGCGGCCTGAGCTCGCACTGGTAACAGAAGGTCCCCGCACAGCAACTGCCTGAGCTCACACTGGTAACAGGAGGTTCCCGCACAGCAGTGGCCTGAGCTCACACTGGTAACAGGATGTCGCCACACAGCAGCTGCCTGAGCTCACACTGGTATCAGGAGGTCCCTACATAGCAGCTGCCTGAGATCACACTGGTAACAGGAGGTCCCCGCACAGCAGCAGCCTGAGCTCACACTGGTAACAGGAGGTCCCCGCACAGCAACTGCCTGAGCTCACACTGGTAACAGGAGGTCCCCGCACAGCAACTGCCTGAGCTCACTCTGGTAACAGGAGGTCCCCACACAGCAGCTGCCTGAGCTCACACTGGAAACAGGAGGTCCCCACACAGCAGCCTGAGCTCACACTGGTAACAGGAGGTCCCTACATAGAAGCTGCCTGAGCTCACACTGGTAACAGGAGGTCTCCGCACAGCAGCCTGAGCTTGTACTGGTAACAGGAGGTCCCCGCACAGCAGCTGCCTGAGCTCACACTGGTACCAGGAGGTCCCCACATAGCAGCTGCCTGAGCTCGCACTGGTAACAGGAGGTTCCCACACAGCAGCTGCCTGAGCTCGCACTGGTAATAGGAAGTCCCCACACAGCAGCGGCCTGAGCTCGCACTGGTAACAGGAGGTCCCCACACAGCTGCGGCCTGAGCTCGCACTGGTAACAGTAGGTCCCCGCACAGCAGCTGCCTGAGCTCACACTGGAAACAGGAGGTCCCTACATAGCAGCTGACTGAGCTCGCACTGGTAACAGGAGGTCCCCACACAGCAGCTGCCTGAGCTCACACTGGTAACAGGAGGTCCCCACACAGCAGCTGCCTGAGCTCGCACTGGTAACAGGAGGTCCCCACACAGCAGCCTGAGCTCACACTGGTAACAGGAGGTCCCTACATAGAAGCTGCCTGAGCTTACACTGGTAACAGGAGGTCCCCGCACAGCAGCAGCCTGAGCTTGTACTGGTAACAGGAGGTCCCCACACAGCAGCTGCCTGAGCTCGCACAGGTAACAGGAGGTCCCAGCACAGCAGCTGCCTGAGCTCACACTGGTACCAGGAGGTCCCCACATAGCAGCTGCCTGAGCTTGCACTGGTTATAGGAAGTCCCCACACAGCAGCGGCCTGAGCTCGCACTGGTAACAGGAGGTCCCCACACAGCTGCGGCCTGAGGTCGCACTGGTAACAGTAGGTCCCCGCACAGCAGCTGCCTGAGCTCACACTGGTAACAGGAGGTCCCTACATAGCAGCTGACTGAGCACGCACTAGTAACAGGAGGTCCCTGCACAGCAGCAGCCTGAGCTCACACTGGTAACAGGAAGTCCCCGCACAGCAGCGGCCTGAGCTCGCACTGGTAACAGGAAGTCCCCGCACAGCAGCGGCCTGAACTCGCACTGGTAACAGGAGGTCCCCACACAGCAGCCTGAGCTCACACTGGTAACAGGAGGTCCCTACATAGCAGCTGCCTGAGCTCGCACTGGTAATAGGAGGTCCCTGCACAGCAGCGGCCTGAGCTCGCACTGGTAACAGGAGGTCCCTGCACAGCAGCTGCCTGAGCTCGCACTGGTAACAGGAGATCCCCGCATAGCAGTTGCCTGAGCTCAAACTGGTAACAGGAGGTCCCTACATAGCAGCTGCCTGAGCTTGCACTGATAACAGGAGGTCCCCACACAGAAGCAGCCTGAGCTCGCACTGGTAATAGGAGGTCCCCACACAGCAGCTGCCTGAGCTCGCACTGGTAACAGGAGGTCCCCGCACAGCAGCTGCCTGAGCTCCACTGGTTACAGGAGGTCCCCGCACAGCAGTTGCCTGAGCTCGCACTGGTAACAGGAGGTCCCCGCATTGCAGTTGCCTGAGCTCACACTGGTAATAGGAGGTCCCTACATAGCAGCTGCCTGAGCTCACACTGGTAACAGAAGGTCCCCACACAGAATCGGCCCGAGCTCGCACTGGTAACAGGAGGTCCCTACACAGAAGCGTCCTGAGGTCGCACTGGTAATAGGAGGTCCCCACACAGCAACTGCCTGACCTCGCACTGGTAACAGGAGGTCCCCGCACAGCAGCAGCCTGAGCTCGCACTGGTGAAAGGAGGTCCTCGCACAGCAGCAGCCTGAGCTCACACTGGTAACAGGAGGTCCCCGCATAGGAGCGGCCTGAGCTCACACTGGTAAAAGGAGGTCCCCACACAGCAGCCTGAGCTCACACTGGTAACAGGAGATCCCCGCACAGCAGCAGCCTGAGCTCACACTGGTAACAGGAGGTCCCCACACAGAAGCAGCCTGAGCTCGCACTGGTAACAGGAGGTCCCCACACAGCAGCTGCCTGAGCTTGTACTGGTAACAGGAGGTCCCCACACAGCTGCAGCCTGAGCTCACACTGGTAACAGGAGGTCCCCGCATAGCAGCGGCCTGAGCTCGCACTGGTAACAGGAGGTCCCCGCACAGCAGCTGACCGAGCTCACACTGGTAAGAGGAGGTCCCCACACAGCAGCGGCCTGAGCTTGAACTGGTAACAGGAGGTCCTAAGACAGCAGCGGCCTGAGCTCGCACTGGTAACAGGAGGTCCCCGCACAGCAACTGACTGAGCTCACACTGGTAACAGGAGGTCCCCGCACAGCAGCAGCCTGAGCTCACACTGGTAACAGGAGGTCCCCGCACAGCAGCAGCCTGAGCTCGCACTGGTGAAAGGAGGTCCTCGCACAGCAGCAGCCTGAGCTCACACTGGTAACAGGAGGTCCCCGCATAGGAGCGGCCTGAGCTCACACTGGTAAAAGGAGGTCCCCACACAGCAGCCTGAGCTCACACTGGTAACAGGAGATCCCCGCACAGCAGCAGCCTGAGCTCACACTGGTAACAGGAGGTCCCCACACAGAAGCAGCCTGAGCTCGCACTGGTAACAGGAGGTCCCCACACAGCAGCTGCCTGAGCTTGTACTGGTAACAGGAGGTCCCCACACAGCTGCAGCCTGAGCTCACACTGGTAATAGGAGGTCCCCACACAGCAGCAGCCTGAGCTCACACTGATAACAGGAGTTCCCCACACAGCAGCTGCCTGAGCTCACACTGGTAACAGGAGGTCCCCACACAGCAGCTGCCTGAGCTCTACTGGTAACAGGAGGTCCCCACACAGCAGCGGCCTGAGCTCACACTGGTAACAGGAGGTCCTAACACAGCAGCTGCCTGAGGTCACTCTGGTAATAGGAGGTCCCCACACAGCAGCTGCCTGAGCTCGCACTGGTAACAGGAGGTCCCCGCACAGCAGCTGCCTGAGCTCCACTGGTTACAGGAGGTCCCCGCACAGCAGTTGCCTGAGCTCGCACTGGTAACAGGAGGTCCCCGCATTGCAGTTGCCTGAGCTCACACTGGTAATAGGAGGTCCCTACATAGCAGCTGCCTGAGCTCACACTGGTAACAGAAGGTCCCCACACAGAAGCGGCCCGAGCTCGCACTGGTAACAGGAGGTCCCTACACAGAAGCGTCCTGAGGTCGCACTGGTAATAGGAGGTTCCCACACAGCAACTGCCTGACCTCGCACTGGTAACAGGAGGTCCCCGCACAGCAGCAGCCTGAGCTCGCACTGGTGAAAGGAGGTCCTCGCACAGCAGCAGCCTGAGCTCACACTGGTAACAGGAGGTCCCCACATAGGAGCGGCCTGAGCTCACACTGGTAAAAGGAGGTCCCCACACAGCAGCCTGAGCTCACACTGGTAACAGGAGATCCCCGCACAGCAGCAGCCTGAGCTCACACTGGTAACAGGAGGTCCCCACACAGAAGCAGCCTGAGCTCGCACTGGTAACAGGAGGTCCCCACACAGCAGCTGCCTGAGCTTGTACTGGTAACAGGAGGTCCCCACACAGCAGCAGCCTGAGCTCACACTGGTAACAGGAGGTCCCCGCATAGCAGCGGCCTGAGCTCGCACTGGTAACAGGAGGTCCCCGCACAGCAGCTGACCGAGCTCACACTGGTAACAGGAGGTCCCCACACAGCAGCGGCCTGAGCTTGCACTGGTAACAGGAGGTCCTAAGACAGCAGCGGCCTGAGCTCGCACTGGTAACAGGAGGTCCCCGCACAGCAACTGACTGAGCTCACACTGGTAACAGGAGGTCCCCGCACAGCAGCAGCCTGAGCTCACACTGGTAATAGGAGGTCCCCACACAGCAGCAGCCTGAGCTCACACTGATAACAGGAGTTCCCCACACAGCAGCTGCCTGAGCTCACACTGGTAACAGGAGGTCCCCACACAGCAGCTGCCTGAGCTCTACTGGTAACAGGAGGTCCCCACACAGCAGCGGCCTGAGCTCACACTGGTAACAGGAGGTCCCCACACAGCAGCCTGAGCTCACACTGGTAACAGGAGATCCCCGCACAGCAGCAGCCTGAGCTCACACTGGTAACAGGAGGTCCCCACACAGAAGCAGCCTGAGCTCGCACTGGTAACAGGAGGTCCCCACACAGCAGCTGCCTGAGCTTGTACTGGTAACAGGAGGTCCCCACACAGCAGCAGCCTGAGCTCACACTGGTAACAGGAGGTCCCCGCATAGCAGCGGCCTGAGCTCGCACTGGTAACAGGAGGTCCCCGCACAGCAGCTGACCGAGCTCACACTGGTAACAGGAGGTCCCCACACAGCAGCGGCCTGAGCTTGCACTGGTAACAGGAGGTCCTAAGACAGCAGCAGCCTGAGCTCGCACTGGTAACAGGAGGTCCCCGCACAGCAACTGACTGAGCTCACACTGGTAACAGGAGGTCCCCGCACAGCAGCAGCCTGAGCTCACACTGGTAATAGGAGGTCCCCACACAGCAGCAGCCTGAGCTCACACTGATAACAGGAGTTCCCCACACAGCAACTGACTGAGCTCACACTGATAACAGGAGTTCCCCACACAGCAGCTGCCTGAGCTCACACTGGTAACAGGAGGTCCCCACACAGCAGCTGCCTGAGCTCTACTGGTAACAGGAGGTCCCCACACAGCAGCGGCCTGAGCTCACACTGGTAACAGGAGGTTCCCGCACAGCAGTGGCCTGAGCTCACACTGGTAACAGGATGTCGCCACACAGCAGCTGCCTGAGCTCACACTGGTATCAGGAGGTCCCTACATAGCAGCTGCCTGAGATCACACTGGTAACAGGAGGTCCCCGCACAGCAGCAGCCTGAGCTCACACTGGTAACAGGAGGTCCCCGCACAGCAACTGCCTGAGCTCACACTGGTAACAGGAGGTCCCCGCACAGCAACTGCCTGAGCTCACTCTGGTAACAGGAGGTCCCCACACAGCAGCTGCCTGAGCTCACACTGGAAACAGGAGGTCCCCACACAGCAGCCTGAGCTCACACTGGTAACAGGAGGTCCCTACATAGAAGCTGCCTGAGCTCACACTGGTAACAGGAGGTCTCCGCACAGCAGCCTGAGCTTGTACTGGTAACAGGAGGTCCCCGCACAGCAGCTGCCTGAGCTCACACTGGTACCAGGAGGTCCCCACATAGCAGCTGCCTGAGCTCGCACTGGTAACAGGAGGTTCCCACACAGCAGCTGCCTGAGCTCGCACTGGTAATAGGAAGTCCCAACACAGCAGCGGCCTGAGCTCGCACTGGTAACAGGAGGTCCCCACACAGCTGCGGCCTGAGCTCGCACTGGTAACAGTAGGTCCCCGCACAGCAGCTGCCTGAGCTCACACTGGTAACAGGAGGTCCCTACATAGCAGCTGACTGAGCTCGCACTGGTAACAGGAGGTCCCCACACAGCAGCTGCCTGAGCTCACACTGGTAACAGGAGGTCCCCACACAGCAGCTGCCTGAGCTCGCACTGGTAACAGGAGGTCCCCACACAGCAGCCTGAGCTCACACTGGTAACAGGAGGTCCCTACATAGAAGCTGCCTGAGCTTACACTGGTAACAGGAGGTCCCCGCACAGCAGCAGCCTGAGCTTGTACTGGTAACAGGAGGTCCCCACACAGCAGCTGCCTGAGCTCGCACAGGTAACAGGAGGTCCCAGCACAGCAGCTGCCTGAGCTCACACTGGTACCAGGAGGTCCCCACATAGCAGCTGCCTGAGCTCGCACTGGTTATAGGAAGTCCCCACACAGCAGCGGCCTGAGCTCGCACTGGTAACAGGAGGTCCCCACACAGCTGCGGCCTGAGCTCGCACTGGTAACAGTAGGTCCCCGCACAGCAGCTGCCTGAGCTCACACTGGTAACAGGAGGTCCCTACATAGCAGCTGACTGAGCACGCACTAGTAACAGGAGGTCCCTGCACAGCAGCAGCCTGAGCTCACACTGGTAACAGGAAGTCCCCGCACAGCAGCGGCCTGAGCTCGCACTGGTAACAGGAAGTCCCCGCACAGCAGCGGCCTGAACTCGCACTGGTAACAGGAGGTCCCCACACAGCAGCCTGAGCTCACACTGGTAACAGGAGGTCCCTACATAGCAGCTGCCTGAGCTCGCACTGGTAATAGGAGGTCCCTGCACAGCAGCGGCCTGAGCTCGCACTGGTAACAGGAGGTCCCTGCACAGCAGCTGCCTGAGCTCGCACTGGTAACAGGAGATCCCCGCATAGCAGTTGCCTGAGCTCAAACTGGTAACAGGAGGTCCCTACATAGCAGCTGCCTGAGCTTGCACTGATAACAGGAGGTCCCCACACAGAAGCAGCCTGAGCTCGCACTGGTAATAGGAGGTCCCCACACAGCAGCTGCCTGAGCTCGCACTGGTAACAGGAGGTCCCCGCACAGCAGCTGCCTGAGCTCCACTGGTTACAGGAGGTCCCCGCACAGCAGTTGCCTGAGCTCGCACTGGTAACAGGAGGTCCCCGCCTTGCAGTTGCCTGAGCTCACACTGGTAATAGGAGGTCCCTACATAGCAGCTGCCTGAGCTCACACTGGTAACAGAAGGTCCCCACACAGAATCGGCCCGAGCTCGCACTGGTAACAGGAGGTCCCTACACAGAAGCGTCCTGAGGTCGCACTGGTAATAGGAGGTCCCCACACAGCAACTGCCTGACCTCGCACTGGTAACAGGAGGTCCCTGCACAGCAGCAGCCTGAGCTCGCACTGGTGAAAGGAGGTCCTCGCACAGCAGCAGCCTGAGCTCACACTGGTAACAGGAGGTCCCCACATAGGAGCGGCCTGAGCTCACACTGGTAAAAGGAGGTCCCCACACAGCAGCCTGAGCTCACACTGGTAACAGGAGATCCCCGCACAGCAGCTGCCTGAGCTCACACTGGTAACAGGAGGTCCCCACACAGAAGCAGCCTGAGCTCGCACTGGTAACAGGAGGTCCCCACACAGCAGCTGCCTGAGCTTGTACTGGTAACAGGAGGTCCCCACACAGCAGCAGCCTGAGCTCACACTGGTAACAGGAGGTCCCCGCATAGCAGCGGCCTGAGCTCGCACTGGTAACAGGAGGTCCCCGCACAGCAGCTGACCGAGCTCACACTGGTAACAGGAGGTCCCCACACAGCAGCGGCCTGAGCTTGCACTGGTAACAGGAGGTCCTAAGACAGCAGCGGCCTGAGCTCGCACTGGTAACAGGAGGTCCCCGCACAGCAACTGACTGAGCTCACACTGGTAACAGGAGGTCCCCGCACAGCAGCAGCCTGAGCTCACACTGGTAATAGGAGGTCCCCACACAGCAGCAGCCTGAGCTCACACTGATAACAGGAGTTCCCCACACAGCAGCTGCCTGAGCTCACACTGGTAACAGGAGGTCCCCACACAGCAGCTGCCTGAGCTCTACTGGTAACAGGAGGTCCCCACACAGCAGCGGCCTGAGCTCACACTGGTAACAGGAGGTCCTAACACAGCAGCTGCCTGAGGTCACTCTGGTAACAGGAGGTCCCCACACAGCAGAAGCCTGAGCTCACACTGGTAACAGGAGGTCCTAACACAGCAGCGGCCTGAGCTCACACTGGTAACAGGAGGTCCTAACACAGCAGCTGCCTGAGCTCACACTGGTAACAGGAGGTCCCTGCATAGCAACTGCCTGAGCTCACACTGGTAACAGGAGGTCCCTGCACAGCAGCAGCCTGAGCTCGCACTGGTAACAGAAGGTCCCCGCATAGCAACTGCCTGAGCTCACACTGGTAACAGGAGGTTCCCGCACAGCAGTGGCCTGAGCTCACACTGGTAACAGGATGTCGCCACACAGCAGCTGCCTGAGATCACACTGGTAACAGGAGGTCCCTGCACAACAGCTGCCTGAGCTCACACTGGTAAAAGGAGGTCCCCGCACAGCAGCAGCCTGAGCTCACACTGGTAACAGGAGGTCCCCGCACAGCAACTGCCTGAGCTCACACTGGTAACAGGAGGTCCCCGCACAGCAACTGCCTGAGCTCACTCTGGTAACAGGAGGTCCCCACACAGCAGCTGCCTGAGCTCACACTGGTAACAGGAGGTCCCCACACAGCAGCCTGAGCTCACATTGGTAACAGGAGGTCCCTACATAGAAGCTGCCTGAGCTCACACTGGTAACAGGAGGTCTCCGCACAGCAGCCTGAGCTTGTACTGGTAAAAGGAGTTACCCGTACAGCAGCTGCCTGAGCTCACACTGGTACCAGGAGGTCCCCACATAGCAGCTGCCTGAGCTCGCACTGGTAATAGGAAGTCCCCACACAGCTGCGGCCTGAGCTCGCACTGGTAACAGTAGGTCCCAGCACAGCAGCTGCCTGAGCTCACACTGGTAACAGGAGGTCCCTACATAGCAGCTGACTGAGCTCGCACTGGTAACAGGAGGTCCCCACACAGCAGCTGCCTGAGCTCACACTGGTAACAGGAGGTCCCCACACAGCAGCTGCCTGAGCTCGCACTGGTAACAGGAGGTCCCCACACAGCAGCCTGAGCTCACACTGGTAACAGGAGGTCCCCACACAGCAGAAGCCTGAGCTCACACTGGTAACAGGAGGTCCTAACACAGCAGCGGCCTGAGCTCACACTGGTAACAGGAGGTCCTAACACAGCAGCTGCCTGAGCTCACACTGGTAACAGGAGGTCCCTGCATAGCAACTGCCTGAGCTCACACTGGTAACAGGAGGTCCCTGCACAGCAGCAGCCTGAGCTCGCACTGGTAACAGGAGGTCCCCACACAGCAGCGGCCTGAGCTCGCACTGGTAACAGAAGGTCCCCGCACAGCAACTGCCTGAGCTCACACTGGTAACAGGAGGTTCCCGCACAGCAGTGGCCTGAGCTCACACTGGTAACAGGATGTCGCCACACAGCAGCTGCCTGAGCTCACACTGGTATCAGGAGGTCCCTACATAGCAGCTGCCTGAGATCACACTGGTAACAGGAGGTCCCCGCACAACAGCTGCCTGAGCTCACACTGGTAAAAGGAGGTCCCCGCACAGCAACTGCCTGAGCTCACTCTGGTAACAGGAGGTCCCCACACAGCAGCGGCCTGAGCTTGCACTGGTAACAGAAGGTCCCCGCACAGCAACTGCCTGAGCTCACACTGGTAACAGGAGGTTCCCGCACAGCAGTGGCCTGAGCTCACACTGGTAACAGGATGTCGCCACACAGCAGCTGCCTGAGCTCACACTGGTATCAGGAGGTCCCTACATAGCAGCTGCCTGAGATCACACTGGTAACAGGAGGTCCCCGCACAGCAGCAGCCTGAGCTCACATTGGTAACAGGAGGTCCCCGCACAGCAACTGCCTGAGCTCACTCTGGTAACAGGAGGTCCCCACACAGCAGCTGCCTGAGCTCACACTGGTAACAGGAGGTCCCCACACAGCAGTCTGAGCTCACACTGGTAACAGGAGGTCCCTACATAGAAGCTGCCTGAGCTCACACTGGTAACAGGAGGTCTCCGCACAGCAGCCTGAGCTTGTACTGGTAAAAGGAGTTACCCGCACAGCAGCTGCCTGAGCTCACACTGGTACCAGGAGGTCCCCACATAGCAGCTGCCTGAGCTCGCACTGGTAACAGGAGGTTCCCACACAGCAGCTGCCTGAGCTCGCACTGGTAATAGGAAGTCCCCACACAGCTGCGGCCTGAGCTCGCACTGGTAACAGTAGGTCCCAGCACAGCAGCTGCCTGAGCTCACACTGGTAACAGGAGGTCCCTACATAGCAGCTGACTGAGCTCGCACTGGTAACAGGAGGTCCCCACACAGCAGCTGCCTGAGCTCACACTGGTAACAGGAGGTCCCCACACAGCAGCTGCCTGAGCTCGCACTGGTAACAGGAGGTCCCCACACAGCAGCCTGAGCTCACACTGGTAACAGGAGGTCCCTACATAGAAGCTGCCTGAGCTCACACTGGTAACAGGAGGTCCCCGCACAGCAGCAGCCTGAGCTTGTACTGGTAACAGGAGGTCCCCACACAGCAGCTGCCTGAGCTCGCACAGGTAACAGGAGGTCCCAGCACAGCAGCTGCCTGAGCTCACACTGGTACCAGGAGGTCCCCACATAGCAGCTGCCTGAGCTCGCACTGGTAATAGGAAGTCCCCACACAGCAGCGGCCTGAGCTCGCACTGGTAACAGGAGGTCCCCACACAGCTGCGGCCTGAGCTCGCACTGGTAACAGTAGGTCCCCGCACAGCAGCTGCCTGAGCTCACACTGGTAACAGGAGGTCCCTACATAGCAGCTGACTGAGCACGCACTAGTAACAGGAGGTCCCTGCACAGCAGCAGCCTGAGCTCGCACTGGTAACAGGAAGTCCCCGCACAGCAGCGGCCTGAACTCGCACTGGTAACAGGAGGTCCCCACACAGCAGCCTGAGCTCACACTGGTAACAGGAGGTCCCTACATAGCAGCTGCCTGAGCTCGCACTGGTAATAGGAGGTCCCTGCACAGCAGCGGCCTGAGCTCGCACTGGTAACAGGAGGTCCCTGCACAGCAGCTGCCTGAGCTCGCACTGGTAACAGGAGATCCCCGCATAGCAGTTGCCTGAGCTCAAACTGGTAACAGGAGGTCCCTACA
This sequence comes from Taudactylus pleione, assembly GCA_031769625.1. Classification (NCBI taxonomy): domain Eukaryota; kingdom Metazoa; phylum Chordata; class Amphibia; order Anura; family Myobatrachidae; genus Taudactylus; species Taudactylus pleione. The sequence goes on from JAUIMM010001424.1 coordinate 138,329, forward strand.
TAGCAGCTGCCTGAGCTTGCACTGATAACAGGAGGTCCCCACACAGAAGCAGCCTGAGCTCGCACTGGTAATAGGAGGTCCCCACACAGCAGCTGCCTGAGCTCGCACTGGTAACAGGAGGTCCCCGCACAGCAGCTGCCTGAGCTCCACTGGTTACAGGAGGTCCCCGCACAGCAGTTGCCTGAGCTCGCACTGGTAACAGGAGGTCCCCGCATTGCAGTTGCCTGAGCTCACACTGGTAATAGGAGGTCCCTACATAGCAGCTGCCTGAGCTCACACTGGTAACAGAAGGTCCCCACACAGAAGCGGCCCGAGCTCGCACTGGTAACAGGAGGTCCCTACATAGAAGCGTCCTGAGGTCGCACTGGTAATAGGAGGTCCCCACACAGCAACTGCCTGACCTCGCACTGGTAACAGGAGGTCCCCGCACAGCAGCAGCCTGAGCTCGCACTGGTGAAAGGAGGTCCTCGCACAGCAGCAGCCTGAGCTCACACTGGTAACAGGAGGTCCCCGCATAGGAGTGGCCTGAGCTCACACTGGTAAAAGGAGGTCCCCACACAGCAGCCTGAGCTCACACTGGTAACAGGAGATCCCCGCACAGCAGCAGCCTGAGCTCACACTGGTAACAGGAGGTCCCCACACAGAAGCAGCCTAAGCTCGCACTGGTAACAGGAGGTCCCCACACAGCAGCTGTCTGAGCTTGTACTGGTAACAGGAGGTCCCCACACAGCAGCAGCCTGAGCTCACACTGGTAACAGGAGGTCCCCGCATAGCAGCGGCCTGAGCTCGCACTGGTAACAGGAGGTCACATCACAGCAGCTGACCGAGCTCACACTGGTAACAGGAGGTCCCCACACAGCAGCGGCCTGAGCTTGCACTGGTAACAGGAGGTCCTAAGACAGCAGCGGCCTGAGCTCGCACTGGTAACAGGAGGTCCCTGCACAGCAACTGCCTGAGCTCACACTGGTAACAGGAGGTCCCCGCACAGCAGCAGCCTGAGCTCACACTGGTAATAGGAGGTCCCCACACAGCAGCAGCCTGAGCTCACACTGATAACAGGAGTTCCCCACACAGCAGCTGCCTGAGCTCACACTGGTAACAGGAGGTCCCCACACAGCAGCTGCCTGAGCTCTACTGGTAACAGGAGGTCCCCACACAGCAGCGGCCTGAGCTCACACTGGTAACAGGAGGTCCTAACACAGCAGCTACCTGAGGTCACTCTGGTAACAGGAGGTCCCCACACAGCAGAAGCCTGAGCTCACACTGGTAACAGGAGGTCCTAACACAGCAGCGGCCTGAGCTCACACTGGTAACAGGAGGTCCTAACACAGCAGCTGCCTGAGCTCACACTGGTAACAGGAGGTCCCTGCATAGCAACTGCCTGAGCTCACACTGGTAACAGGAGGTCCCTGCACAGCAGCAGCCTGAGCTCGCACTGGTAACAGGAGGTCCCCACACAGCAGCGGCCTGAGCTCGCACTGGTAACAGAAGGTCCCCGCACAGCAACTGCCTGAGCTCACACTGGTAACAGGAGGTTCCCGCACAGCAGTGGCCTGAGCTCACACTGGTAACAGGATGTCGCCACACAGCAGCTGCCTGAGCTCACACTGGTATCAGGAGGTCCCTACATAGCAGCTGCCTGAGATCACACTGGTAACAGGAGGTCCCCGCACAACAGCTGCCTGAGCTCACACTGGTAAAAGGAGGTCCCCGCACAGCAGCAGCCTGAGCTCACACTGGTAACAGGAGGACCCCGCACAGCAACTGCCTGAGCTCACACTGGTAACAGGAGGTCCCCGCACAGCAACTGCCTGAGCTCACTCTGGTAACAGGAGGTCCCCACACAGCAGCTGCCTGAGCTCACACTGGTAACAGGAGGTCCCCACACTGCAGCCTGAGCTCACACTGGTAACAGGAGGTCCCTACATAGAAGCTGCCTGAGCTCACACTGGTAACAGGAGGTCTCCGCACAGCAGCCTGAGCTTGTACTGGTAACAGGAGGTCCCCGCACAGCAGCTGGCTGAGCTCACACTGGTACCAGGAGGTCCCCACATAGCAGCTGCCTAAGCTCGCACTGGTAACAGGAGGTTCCCACACAGCAGCTGCCTGAGCTCGCACTGGTAATAGGAAGTCCCCACACAGCAGCGGCCTGAGCTCGCACTGGTAACAGGAGGTCCCCACACAGCTGCGGCCTGAGCTTGCACTGGTAACAGTAGGTCCCCGCACAGCAGCTGCCTGAGCTCACACTGGTAACAGGAGGTCCCTACATAGCAGCTGACTGAGCTCGCACTGGTAACAGGAGGTCCCTACATAGCAGCTGACTGAGCTCGCACTGGTAACAGGAGGTCCCCGCACAGCAGCGGCCTGAAGTCGCACTGATAACAGGAGGTCCCTACATAGCAGCTGCCTGAGCTCGCACTGGTAATAGGAGGTCCCTGCACAGCAGCTGCCTGAGCTCGCACTGGTAACAGGAGGTCCCCGCATAGCAGTTGCCTGAGCTCACACTGGTAACAGGAGGTCCCTACATAGCAGCTGCCTGAGCTTGCACCGGTAACAGGAGGTCCCCACACAGAAGCGGCCTGAGCTCGCACTGGTAATAGGAGGTCCCCACACAGCAGTGGCCTGAGCTCGCACTGGTAACAGGAGGTCCCCGAACAGGAGCTGCCTGAGCTCCACTGGTTACATGAGGTCCCCACACAGCAGTTGCCTGAGCTCGCACTGGTAACAGGATTTCCCCGTATTGCAGTTGCCTGAGCTCACACTGGTAATAGGAGGTCCCTACATAGCAGCTGCCTGAGCTCGCACTGGTAACAGAAGGTCCCCACACAGAAGCGGCCCGAGCTCGCACTGGTAACAGGAGGTCCCCACACAGAAGCGTCCTGAGGTCGCACTGGTAATAGGAGGTCCCCACACAGCAACTGCCTGACCTCGCACTGGTAACAGGAGGTCCCCGCACAGCAGCAGCCTGAGCTCGCACTGGTAACAGGAGGTCCTCGCACAGCAGCAGCCTGAGCTCACACTGGTAATAGGAGGTCCCCGCATAGCAGCGGCCTGAGCTCACACTGGTAACAGGAGGTCCCCACACAGCAGCCTGAGCTCACACTGGTAACAGGAGGTCCTAAGACAGCAGCGGCCTGAGCTCTCACTGGTAACAGGAGGTCCCCACACAGCAGCCTGAGCTCACACTAGTAACAGGAGGTCCCTGCATAGCAACTGCCTGAGCTCACACTGGTAACAGAAGGTCCCCACACAGTAGCGGCCTGAGCTCACACTGGTAACAGGAGGTTCCCACACAGCAGTGGCCTGAGCTCACACTGGTAACAGTAGGTCCCTACATAGCAGCTGCCTGAGATCACACTGGTAACTGGAGGTCCCCGCACAACAGCTGCCTGAGCTCACACTGGTAACAGGAGGTCCACGCACAGCAGCTGCCTGAGCTCACACTGGTAACAGGAGGTCCCTACATAGCAGCTGACTGAGCTCGCACTGGTAACAGGAGGTCCCCACACAGCAGCTGCCTGAGCTCACACTGGTAACAGGAGGTCCCCACACAGCAGCTGCCTGAGCTCGCACTGGTAACAGGAGGTCCCCACACAGCAGCCTGAGCTCACACTGGTAACAGGAGGTCCCTACATAGAAGCTGCCTGAGTTTACACTGGTAACAGGAGGTCCCCGCACAGCAGCAGCCTGAGCTTGTACTGGTAACAGGAGGTCCCCACACAGCAGCTGCCTGAGCTCGCACAGGTAACAGGAGGTCCCAGCACAGCAGCTGCCTGAGCTCACACTGGTACCAGGAGGTCCCCACATAGCAGCTGCCTGAGCTCGCACTGGTAATAGGAAGTCCCCACACAGCAGCGGCCTGAGCTCGCACTGGTAACAGGAGGTCCCCACACAGCTGCGGCCTGAGCTCGCACTGGTAACAGTAGGTCCCCGCACAGCAGCTGCCTGAGCTCACACTGGTAACAGGAGGTCCCTACATAGCAGCTGACTGAGCACGCACTAGTAACAGGAGGTCCCTGCACAGCAGCAGCCTGAGCTCGCACTGGTAACAGGAAGTCCCCGCACAGCAGCGGCCTGAACTCGCACTGGTAACAGGAGGTCCCCACACAGCAGCCTGAGCTCACACTGGTAACAGGAGGTCCCTACATAGCAGCTGCCTGAGCTCGCACTGGTAATAGGAGGTCCCTGCACAGCAGCGGCCTGAGGTCGCACTGGTAACAGGAGGTCCCTGCACAGTAGCTGCCTGAGCTCGCACTGGTAACAGGAGATCCCCGCATAGCAGTTGCCTGAGCTCAAACTGGTAACAGGAGGTCCCTACATAGCAGCTGCCTGAGCTTGCACTGATAACAGGAGGTCCCCACACAGAAGCAGCCTGAGCTCGCACTGGTAATAGGAGGTCCCCACACAGCAGCTGCCTGAGCTCGCACTGGTAACAGGAGGTCCCCGCACAGCAGCTGCCTGAGCTCCTCTGGTTACAGGAGGTCCCCGCACAGCAGTTGCCTGAGCTAGCACTGGTAACAGGAAGTCCCCGCATTGCAGTTGCCTGAGCTCACACTGGTAATAGGAGGTCCCTACATAGCAGCTGCCTGAGCTCACACTGGTAACAGAAGGTCCCCACACAGAAGCGGCCCGAGCTCGCACTGGTAACAGGAGGTCCCTACACAGAAGCGTCCTGAGGTCGCACTGGTAATAGGAGGTCCCCACACAGCAACTGCCTGACCTCGCACTGGTAACAGGAGGTCCCCGCACAGCAGCAGCCTGAGCTTGCACTGGTGAAAGGAGGTCCTCGCACAGCAGCAGCCTGAGCTCACACTGGTAACAGGAGGTCCCCGCATAGGAGTGACCTGAGCTCACACTGGTAAAAGGAGGTCCCCACACAGCAGCCTGAGCTCACACTGGTAACAGGAGATCCCCGCACAGCAGCAGCCTGAGCTCACACTGGTAACAGGAGGTCCCCACACAGAAGCAGCCTAAGCTCGCACTGGTAACAGGAGGTCCCCACACAGCAGCTGCCTGAGCTTGTACTGGTAACAGGAGGTCCCCACACAGCAGCAGCCTGAGCTCACACTGGTAACAGGAGGTCCCCGCATAGCAGCGGCCTGAGCTCGCACTGGTAACAGGAGGTCCCCGCACAGCAGCTGACCGAGCTCACACTGGTAACAGGAGGTCCCCACACAGCAGCGGCCTGAGCTTGCACTGGTAACAGGAGGTCCTAAGACAGCAGCGGCCTGAGCTCGCACTGGTAACAGGAGGTCCCCGCACAGCAACTGCCTGAGCTCACACTGGTAACAGGAGGTCCCCGCACAGCAGCAGCCTGAGCTCACACTGGTAATAGGAGGTCCCCACACAGCAGCAGCCTGAGCTCACACTGATAACAGGAGTTCCCCACACAGCAGCTGCCTGAGCTCACACTGGTAACAGGAGGTCCCCACACAGCAGCTGCCTGAGCTCACACTGGTAACAGGAGGTCCCTGCACAGCAGCTGCCTGAGCTCGCACTGGTAACAGGAGATCCCCGCATAGCAGTTGCCTGAGCTCAAACTGGTAACAGGAGGTCCCTACATAGCAGCTGCCTGAGCTTGCACTGATAACAGGAGGTCCCCACACAGAAGCAGCCTGAGCTCGCACTGGTAATAGGAGGTCCCCACACAGCAGCTGCCTGAGCTCGCACTGGTAACAGGAGGTCCCCGCACAGCAGCTGCCTGAGCTCCACTGGTTACAGGAGGTCCCCGCACAGCAGTTGCCTGAGCTCGCACTGGTAACAGGAGGTCCCCGCATTGCAGTTGCCTGAGCTCACACTGGTAATAGGAGGTCCCTACATAGCAGCTGCCTGAGCTCACACTGGTAACAGAAGGTCCCCACACAGAAGCGGCCCGAGCTCGCACTGGTAACAGGAGGTCCCTACACAGAAGCGTCCTGAGGTCGCACTGGTAATAGGAGGTCCCCACACAGCAACTGCCTGACCTCGCACTGGTAACAGGAGGTCCCCGCACAGCAGCAGCCTGAGCTCGCACTGGTGAAAGGAGGTCCTCGCACAGCAGCAGCCTGAGCTCACACTGGTAACAGGAGGTCCCCGCATAGGAGTGGCCTGAGCTCACACTGGTAAAAGGAGGTCCCCACACAGCAGCCTGAGCTCACACTGGTAACAGGAGATCCCCGCACAGCAGCAGCCTGAGCTCACACTGGTAACAGGAGGTCCCCACACAGAAGCAGCCTAAGCTCGCACTGGTAACAGGAGGTCCCCACACAGCAGCTGCCTGAGCTTGTACTGGTAACAGGAGGTCCCCACACAGCAGCAGCCTGAGCTCACACTGGTAACAGGAGGTCCCCGCATAGCAGCGGCCTGAGCTCGCACTGGTAACAGGAGGTCCCCGCACAGCAGCTGACCGAGCTCACACTGGTAACAGGAGGTCCCCACACAGCAGCGGCCTGAGCTTGCACTGGTAACAGGAGGTCCTAAGACAGCAGCGGCCTGAGCTCGCACTGGTAACAGGAGGTCCCCGCACAGCAACTGCCTGAGCTCACACTGGTAACAGGAGGTCCCCGCACAGCAGCAGCCTGAGCTCACACTGGTAATAGGAGGTCCCCACACAGCAGCAGCCTGAGCTCACACTGATAACAGGAGTTCCCCACACAGCAGCTGCCTGAGCTCACACTGGTAACAGGAGGTCCCCACACAGCAGCTGCCTGAGCTCTACTGGTAACAGGAGGTCCCCACACAGCAGCGGCCTGAGCTCACACTGGTAACAGGAGGTCCTAACACAGCAGCTACCTGAGGTCACTCTGGTAACAGGAGGTCCCCACACAGCAGAAGCCTGAGCTCACACTGGTAACAGGAGGTCCTAACACAGCAGCGGCCTGAGCTCACACTGGTAACAGGAGGTCCTAACACAGCAGCTGCCTGAGCTCACACTGGTAACAGGAGGTCCCTGCATAGCAACTGCCTGAGCTCACACTGGTAACAGGAGGTCCCTGCACAGCAGCAGCCTGAGCTCGCACTGGTAACAGGAGGTCCCCACACAGCAGCGGCCTGAGCTCGCACTGGTAACAGAAGGTCCCCGCACAGCAACTGCCTGAGCTCACACTGGTAACAGGAGGTTCCCGCACAGCAGTGGCCTGAGCTCACACTGGTAACAGGATGTCGCCACACAGCAGCTGCCTAAGCTCACACTGGTATCAGGAGGTCCCTACATAGCAGCTGCCTGAGATCACACTGGTAACAGGAGGTCCCCGCACAACAGCTGCCTGAGCTCACACTGGTAAAAGGAGGTCCCCGCACAGCAGCAGCCTGAGCTCACACTGGTAACAGGAGGACCCCGCACAGCAACTGCCTGAGCTCACACTGGTAACAGGAGGTCCCCGCACAGCAACTGCCTGAGCTCACTCTGGTAACAGGAGGTCCCCACACAGCAGCTGCCTGAGCTCACACTGGTAACAGGAGGTCCCCACACTGCAGCCTGAGCTCACACTGGTAACAGGAGGTCCCTACATAGAAGCTGCCTGAGCTCACACTGGTAACAGGAGGTCTCCGCACAGCAGCCTGAGCTTGTACTGGTAACAGGAGGTCCCCGCACAGCAGCTGGCTGAGCTCACACTGGTACCAGGAGGTCCCCACATAGCAGCTGCCTAAGCTCGCACTGGTAACAGGAGGTTCCCACACAGCAGCTGCCTGAGCTCGCACTGGTAATAGGAAGTCCCCACACAGCAGCGGCCTGAGCTCGCACTGGTAACAGGAGGTCCCCACACAGCTGCGGCCTGAGCTTGCACTGGTAACAGTAGGTCCCCGCACAGCAGCTGCCTGAGCTCACACTGGTAACAGGAGGTCCCTACATAGCAGCTGACTGAGCTCGCACTGGTAACAGGAGGTCCCTACATAGCAGCTGACTGAGCTCGCACTGGTAACAGGAGGTCCCCGCACAGCAGCGGCCTGAAGTCGCACTGATAACAGGAGGTCCCTACATAGCAGCTGCCTGAGCTCGCACTGGTAATAGGAGGTCCCTGCACAGCAGCTGCCTGAGCTCGCACTGGTAACAGGAGGTCCCCGCATAGCAGTTGCCTGAGCTCACACTGGTAACAGGAGGTCCCTACATAGCAGCTGCCTGAGCTTGCACCGGTAACAGGAGGTCCCCACACAGAAGCGGCCTGAGCTCGCACTGGTAATAGGAGGTCCCCACACAGCAGTGGCCTGAGCTCGCACTGGTAACAGGAGGTCCCCGAACAGGAGCTGCCTGAGCTCCACTGGTTACATGAGGTCCCCACACAGCAGTTGCCTGAGCTCGCACTGGTAACAGGATTTCCCCGTATTGCAGTTGCCTGAGCTCACACTGGTAATAGGAGGTCCCTACATAGCAGCTGCCTGAGCTCGCACTGGTAACAGAAGGTCCCCACACAGAAGCGGCCCGAGCTCGCACTGGTAACAGGAGGTCCCCACACAGAAGCGTCCTGAGGTCGCACTGGTAATAGGAGGTCCCCACACAGCAACTGCCTGACCTCGCACTGGTAACAGGAGGTCCCCGCACAGCAGCAGCCTGAGCTCGCACTGGTAACAGGAGGTCCTCGCACAGCAGCAGCCTGAGCTCACACTGGTAATAGGAGGTCCCCGCATAGCAGCGGCCTGAGCTCACACTGGTAACAGGAGGTCCCCACACAGCAGCCTGAGCTCACACTGGTAACAGGAGGTCCTAAGACAGCAGCGGCCTGAGCTCTCACTGGTAACAGGAGGTCCCCACACAGCAGCCTGAGCTCACACTAGTAACAGGAGGTCCCTGCATAGCAACTGCCTGAGCTCACACTGGTAACAGAAGGTCCCCACACAGTAGCGGCCTGAGCTCACACTGGTAACAGGAGGTTCCCACACAGCAGTGGCCTGAGCTCACACTGGTAACAGTAGGTCCCTACATAGCAGCTGCCTGAGATCACACTGGTAACTGGAGGTCCCCGCACAACAGCTGCCTGAGCTCACACTGGTAACAGGAGGTCCACGCACAGCAGCTGCCTGAGCTCACACTGGTAACAGGAGGTCCCTACATAGCAGCTGACTGAGCTCGCACTGGTAACAGGAGGTCCCCACACAGCAGCTGCCTGAGCTCACACTGGTAACAGGAGGTCCCCACACAGCAGCTGCCTGAGCTCGCACTGGTAACAGGAGGTCCCCACACAGCAGCCTGAGCTCACACTGGTAACAGGAGGTCCCTACATAGAAGCTGCCTGAGTTTACACTGGTAACAGGAGGTCCCCGCACAGCAGCAGCCTGAGCTTGTACTGGTAACAGGAGGTCCCCACACAGCAGCTGCCTGAGCTCGCACAGGTAACAGGAGGTCCCAGCACAGCAGCTGCCTGAGCTCACACTGGTACCAGGAGGTCCCCACATAGCAGCTGCCTGAGCTCGCACTGGTAATAGGAAGTCCCCACACAGCAGCGGCCTGAGCTCGCACTGGTAACAGGAGGTCCCCACACAGCTGCGGCCTGAGCTCGCACTGGTAACAGTAGGTCCCCGCACAGCAGCTGCCTGAGCTCACACTGGTAACAGGAGGTCCCTACATAGCAGCTGACTGAGCACGCACTAGTAACAGGAGGTCCCTGCACAGCAGCAGCCTGAGCTCGCACTGGTAACAGGAAGTCCCCGCACAGCAGCGGCCTGAACTCGCACTGGTAACAGGAGGTCCCCACACAGCAGCCTGAGCTCACACTGGTAACAGGAGGTCCCTACATAGCAGCTGCCTGAGCTCGCACTGGTAATAGGAGGTCCCTGCACAGCAGCGGCCTGAGGTCGCACTGGTAACAGGAGGTCCCTGCACAGTAGCTGCCTGAGCTCGCACTGGTAACAGGAGATCCCCGCATAGCAGTTGCCTGAGCTCAAACTGGTAACAGGAGGTCCCTACATAGCAGCTGCCTGAGCTTGCACTGATAACAGGAGGTCCCCACACAGAAGCAGCCTGAGCTCGCACTGGTAATAGGAGGTCCCCACACAGCAGCTGCCTGAGCTCGCACTGGTAACAGGAGGTCCCCGCACAGCAGCTGCCTGAGCTCCTCTGGTTACAGGAGGTCCCCGCACAGCAGTTGCCTGAGCTAGCACTGGTAACAGGAAGTCCCCGCATTGCAGTTGCCTGAGCTCACACTGGTAATAGGAGGTCCCTACATAGCAGCTGCCTGAGCTCACACTGGTAACAGAAGGTCCCCACACAGAAGCGGCCCGAGCTCGCACTGGTAACAGGAGGTCCCTACACAGAAGCGTCCTGAGGTCGCACTGGTAATAGGAGGTCCCCACACAGCAACTGCCTGACCTCGCACTGGTAACAGGAGGTCCCCGCACAGCAGCAGCCTGAGCTTGCACTGGTGAAAGGAGGTCCTCGCACAGCAGCAGCCTGAGCTCACACTGGTAACAGGAGGTCCCCGCATAGGAGTGACCTGAGCTCACACTGGTAAAAGGAGGTCCCCACACAGCAGCCTGAGCTCACACTGGTAACAGGAGATCCCCGCACAGCAGCAGCCTGAGCTCACACTGGTAACAGGAGGTCCCCACACAGAAGCAGCCTAAGCTCGCACTGGTAACAGGAGGTCCCCACACAGCAGCTGCCTGAGCTTGTACTGGTAACAGGAGGTCCCCACACAGCAGCAGCCTGAGCTCACACTGGTAACAGGAGGTCCCCGCATAGCAGCGGCCTGAGCTCGCACTGGTAACAGGAGGTCCCCGCACAGCAGCTGACCGAGCTCACACTGGTAACAGGAGGTCCCCACACAGCAGCGGCCTGAGCTTGCACTGGTAACAGGAGGTCCTAAGACAGCAGCGGCCTGAGCTCGCACTGGTAACAGGAGGTCCCCGCACAGCAACTGCCTGAGCTCACACTGGTAACAGGAGGTCCCCGCACAGCAGCAGCCTGAGCTCACACTGGTAATAGGAGGTCCCCACACAGCAGCAGCCTGAGCTCACACTGATAACAGGAGTTCCCCACACAGCAGCTGCCTGAGCTCACACTGGTAACAGGAGGTCCCCACACAGCAGCTGCCTGAGCTCACACTGGTAACAGGAGGTCCCTGCACAGCAGCTGCCTGAGCTCGCACTGGTAACAGGAGATCCCCGCATAGCAGTTGCCTGAGCTCAAACTGGTAACAGGAGGTCCCTACATAGCAGCTGCCTGAGCTTGCACTGATAACAGGAGGTCCCCACACAGAAGCAGCCTGAGCTCGCACTGGTAATAGGAGGTCCCCACACAGCAGCTGCCTGAGCTCGCACTGGTAACAGGAGGTCCCCGCACAGCAGCTGCCTGAGCTCCACTGGTTACAGGAGGTCCCCGCACAGCAGTTGCCTGAGCTCGCACTGGTAACAGGAGGTCCCCGCATTGCAGTTGCCTGAGCTCACACTGGTAATAGGAGGTCCCTACATAGCAGCTGCCTGAGCTCACACTGGTAACAGAAGGTCCCCACACAGAAGCGGCCCGAGCTCGCACTGGTAACAGGAGGTCCCTACACAGAAGCGTCCTGAGGTCGCACTGGTAATAGGAGGTCCCCACACAGCAACTGCCTGACCTCGCACTGGTAACAGGAGGTCCCCGCACAGCAGCAGCCTGAGCTCGCACTGGTGAAAGGAGGTCCTCGCACAGCAGCAGCCTGAGCTCACACTGGTAACAGGAGGTCCCCGCATAGGAGTGGCCTGAGCTCACACTGGTAAAAGGAGGTCCCCACACAGCAGCCTGAGCTCACACTGGTAACAGGAGATCCCCGCACAGCAGCAGCCTGAGCTCACACTGGTAACAGGAGGTCCCCACACAGAAGCAGCCTAAGCTCGCACTGGTAACAGGAGGTCCCCACACAGCAGCTGCCTGAGCTTGTACTGGTAACAGGAGGTCCCCACACAGCAGCAGCCTGAGCTCACACTGGTAACAGGAGGTCCCCGCATAGCAGCGGCCTGAGCTCGCACTGGTAACAGGAGGTCCCCGCACAGCAGCTGACCGAGCTCACACTGGTAACAGGAGGTCCCCACACAGCAGCGGCCTGAGCTTGCACTGGTAACAGGAGGTCCTAAGACAGCAGCGGCCTGAGCTCGCACTGGTAACAGGAGGTCCCCGCACAGCAACTGCCTGAGCTCACACTGGTAACAGGAGGTCCCCGCACAGCAGCAGCCTGAGCTCACACTGGTAATAGGAGGTCCCCACACAGCAGCAGCCTGAGCTCACACTGATAACAGGAGTTCCCCACACAGCAGCTGCCTGAGCTCACACTGGTAACAGGAGGTCCCCACACAGCAGCTGCCTGAGCTCTACTGGTAACAGGAGGTCCCCACACAGCAGCGGCCTGAGCTCACACTGGTAACAGGAGGTCCTAACACAGCAGCTGCCTGAGGTCACTCTGGTAACAGGAGGTCCCCACACAGCAGAAGCCTGAGCTCACACTGGTAACAGGAGGTCCTAACACAGCAGCGGCCTGAGCTCACACTGGTAACAGGAGGTCCTAACACAGCAGCTGCCTGAGCTCACACTGGTAACAGGAGGTCCCTGCATAGCAACTGCCTGAGCTCACACTGGTAACAGGAGGTCCCCACACAGCAGCGGCCTGAGCTCGCACTGGTAACAGAAGGTCCCCGCACAGCAACTGCCTGAGCTCACACTGGTAACAGGAGGTTCCCGCACAGCAGTGGCCTGAGCTCACACTGGTAACAGGATGTCGCCACACAGCAGCTGCCTGAGCTCACACTGGTATCAGGAGGTCCCTACATAGCAGCTGCCTGAGATCACACTGGTAACAGGAGGTCCCCGCACAACAGCTGCCTGAGCTCACACTGGTAAAAGGAGGTCCCCGCACAGCAGCAGCCTGAGCTCACACTGGTAACAGGAGGACCCCGCACAGCAACTGCCTGAGCTCACACTGGTAACAGGAGGTCCCCGCACAGCAACTGCCTGAGCTCACTCTGGTAACAGGAGGTCCCCACACAGCAGCTGCCTGAGCTCACACTGGTAACAGGAGGTCCCCACACTGCAGCCTGAGCTCACACTGGTAACAGGAGGTCCCTACATAGAAGCTGCCTGAGCTCACACTGGTAACAGGAGGTCTCCGCACAGCAGCCTGAGCTTGTACTGGTAACAGGAGGTCCCCGCACAGCAGCTGCCTGAGCTCACACTGGTACCAGGAGGTCCCCACATAGCAGCTGCCTGAGCTCGCACTGGTAACAGGAGGTTCCCACACAGCAGCTGCCTGAGCTCGCACTGGTAATAGGAAGTCCCCACACAGCAGCGGCCTGAGCTCGCACTGGTAACAGGAGGTCCCCACACAGCTGCGGCCTGAGCTCGCACTGGTAACAGTAGGTCCCCGCACAGCAGCTGCCTGAGCTCACACTGGTAACAGGAGGTCCCTACATAGCAGCTGACTGAGCTCGCACTGGTAACAGGAGGTCCCTACATAGCAGCTGACTGAGCTCGCACTGGTAACAGGAGGTCCCCGCACAGCAGCGGCCTGAAGTCGCACTGATAACAGGAGGTCCCTACATAGCAGCTGCCTGAGCTCGCACTGGTAATAGGAGGTCCCTGCACAGCAGCTGCCTGAGCTCGCACTGGTAACAGGAGGTCCCCGCACAGCAGTTGCCTGAGCTCACACTGGTAACAGGAGGTCCCTACATAGCAGCTGCCTGAGCTTGCACTGGTAACAGGAGGTCCCCACACAGAAGCGGCCTGAGCTCGCACTGGTAATAGGAGGTCCCCACACAGCAGTGGCCTGAGCTCGCACTGGTAACAGGAGGTCCCCGAACAGGAGCTGCCTGAGCTCCACTGGTTACATGAGGTCCCCACACAGCAGTTGCCTGAGCTCGCACTGGTAACAGGATTTCCCCGTATTGCAGTTGCCTGAGCTCACACTGGTAATAGGAGGTCCCTAGATAGCAGCTGCCTGAGCTCGCACTGGTAACAGAAGGTCCCCACACAGAAGCGGCCCGAGCTCGCACTGGTAACAGGAGGTCCCCACACAGAAGCGTCCTGAGGTCGCACTGGTAATAGGAGGTCCCCACACAGCAACTGCCTGACCTCGCACTGGTAACAGGAGGTCCCCGCACAGCAGCAGCCTGAGCTCGCACTGGTAACAGGAGGTCCTCGCACAGCAGCAGCCTGAGCTCACACTGGTAATAGGAGGTCCCCGCATAGCAGCGGCCTGAGCTCACACTGGTAACAGGAGGTCCCCACACAGCAGCCTGAGCTCACACTGGTAACAGGAGGTCCTAAGACAGCAGCGGCCTGAGCTCTCACTGGTAACAGGAGGTCCCCACACAGCAGCCTGAGCTCACACTGGTAACAGGAGGTCCCTGCATAGCAACTGCCTGAGCTCACACTGGTAACAGAAGGTCCCCACACAGTAGCGGCCTGAGCTCACACTGGTAACAGAAGGTCCCCGCACAACAACTGTCTGAGCTCACACTGGTAACAGGAGGTTCCCGCACAGCAACTGCCTGAACTAACACTGGTAACAGGAGGTTCCCACACAGCAGTGGCCTGAGCTCACACTGGTAACAGTAGGTCCCTACATAGCAGCTGCCTGAGATCACACTGGTAACTAGAGGTCCCCGCACAACAGCTGCCTGAGCTCACACTGGTAACAGGAGGTCCACGCACAGCAGCAGCCTGAGCTCACACTGGTAACAGGAGGTCCTAAGACAGCAGCTGCCTGAGGTCGCTCTGGTAACAGGAGGTCCCCATACAGCAGCTGCCTGAGCTAACACTGGTAACAGGAGGTCCCCGCACAGCAACTGCCTGAGCTCACACTGGTAACAGGAGGTCCCTGCACAGCAACTGCCTGAGCTCACACTGGTAACAGGAGATCCCCGCACAGCAGTGGCCTGAGCTCACACTGGTAACAGTAGGTCCCTACATAGCAGCTGCCTGAGATCACACTGGTAACTGGAGGTCCCCGCACAACAGCTGCCTGAGCTCACACTGGTAACAGGAGGTCCACGCACAGCAGCTGCCTGAGCTCACACTGGTAACAGGAGGTCCCTACATAGCAGCTGACTGAGCTCGCACTGGTAACAGGAGGTCCCCACACAGCAGCTGCCTGAGCTCACACTGGTAACAGGAGGTCCCCACACAGCAGCTGCCTGAGCTCGCACTGGTAACAGGAGGTCCCCACACAGCAGCCTGAGCTCACACTGGTAACAGGAGGTCCCTACATAGAAGCTGCCTGAGTTTACACTGGTAACAGGAGGTCCCCGCACAGCAGCAGCCTGAGCTTGTACTGGTAACAGGAGGTCCCCACACAGCAGCTGCCTGAGCTCGCACAGGTAACAGGAGGTCCCAGCACAGCAGCTGCCTGAGCTCACACTGGTACCAGGAGGTCCCCACATAGCAGCTGCCTGAGCTCGCACTGGTAATAGGAAGTCCCCACACAGCAGCGGCCTGAGCTCGCACTGGTAACAGGAGGTCCCCACACAGCTGCGGCCTGAGCTCGCACTGGTAACAGTAGGTCCCCGCACAGCAGCTGCCTGAGCTCACACTGGTAACAGGAGGTCCCTACATAGCAGCTGACTGAGCACGCACTAGTAACAGGAGGTCCCTGCACAGCAGCAGCCTGAGCTCGCACTGGTAACAGGAAGTCCCCGCACAGCAGCGGCCTGAACTCGCACTGGTAACAGGAGGTCCCCACACAGCAGCCTGAGCTCACACTGGTAACAGGAGGTCCCTACATAGCAGCTGCCTGAGCTTGCACTGGTAATAGGAGGTCCCTGCACAGCAGCGGCCTGAGGTCGCACTGGTAACAGGAGGTCCCTGCACAGCAGCTGCCTGAGCTCGCACTGGTAACAGGAGATCCCCGCATAGCAGTTGCCTGAGCTCAAACTGGTAACAGGAGGTCCCTACATAGCAGCTGCCTGAGCTTGCACTGATAACAGGAGGTCCCCACACAGAAGCAGCCTGAGCTCGCACTGGTAATAGGAGGTCCCCACACAGCAGCTGCCTGAGCTCGCACTGGTAACAGGAGGTCCCCGCACAGCAGCTGCCTGAGCTCCTCTGGTTACAGGAGGTCCCCGCACAGCAGTTGCCTGAGCTCGCACTGGTAACAGGAAGTCCCCGCATTGCAGTTGCCTGAGCTCACACTGGTAATAGGAGGTCCCTACATAGCAGCTGCCTGAGCTCACACTGGTAACAGAAGGTCCCCACACAGAAGCGGCCCGAGCTCGCACTGGTAACAGGAGGTCCCTACACAGAAGCGTCCTGAGGTCGCACTGGTAATAGGAGGTCCCCACACAGCAACTGCCTGACCTCGCACTGGTAACAGGAGGTCCCCGCACAGCAGCAGCCTGAGCTTGCACTGGTGAAAGGAGGTCCTCGCACAGCAGCAGCCTGAGCTCACACTGGTAACAGGAGGTCCCCGCATAGGAGTGGCCTGAGCTCACACTGGTAAAAGGAGGTCCCCACACAGCAGCCTGAGCTCACACTGGTAACAGGAGATCCCCGCACAGCAGCAGCCTGAGCTCACACTGGTAACAGGAGGTCCCCACACAGAAGCAGCCTAAGCTCGCACTGGTAACAGGAGGTCCCCACACAGCAGCTGCCTGAGCTTGTACTGGTAACAGGAGGTCCCCACACAGCAGCAGCCTGAGCTCACACTGGTAACAGGAGGTCCCCGCATAGCAGCGGCCTGAGCTCGCACTGGTAACAGGAGGTCCCCGCACAGCAGCTGACCGAGCTCACACTGGTAACAGGAGGTCCCCACACAGCAGCGGCCTGAGCTTGCACTGGTAACAGGAGGTCCTAAGACAGCAGCGGCCTGAGCTCGCACTGGTAACAGGAGGTCCCCGCACAGCAACTGCCTGAGCTCACACTGGTAACAGGAGGTCCCCGCACAGCAGCAGCCTGAGCTCACACTGGTAATAGGAGGTCCCCACACAGCAGCAGCCTGAGCTCACACTGATAACAGGAGTTCCCCACACAGCAGCTGCCTGAGCTCACACTGGTAACAGGAGGTCCCCACACAGCAGCTGCCTGAGCTCACACTGGTAACAGGAGGTCCCTGCACAGCAGCTGCCTGAGCTCGCACTGGTAACAGGAGATCCCCGCATAGCAGTTGCCTGAGCTCAAACTGGTAACAGGAGGTCCCTACATAGCAGCTGCCTGAGCTTGCACTGATAACAGGAGGTCCCCACACAGAAGCAGCCTGAGCTCGCACTGGTAATAGGAGGTCCCCACACAGCAGCTGCCTGAGCTCGCACTGGTAACAGGAGGTCCCCGCACAGCAGCTGCCTGAGCTCCACTGGTTACAGGAGGTCCCCGCACAGCAGTTGCCTGAGCTCGCACTGGTAACAGGAGGTCCCCGCATTGCAGTTGCCTGAGCTCACACTGGTAATAGGAGGTCCCTACATAGCAGCTGCCTGAGCTCACACTGGTAACAGAAGGTCCCCACACAGAAGCGGCCCGAGCTCGCACTGGTAACAGGAGGTCCCTACACAGAAGCGTCCTGAGGTCGCACTGGTAATAGGAGGTCCCCACACAGCAACTGCCTGACCTCGCACTGGTAACAGGAGGTCCCCGCACAGCAGCAGCCTGAGCTCGCACTGGTGAAAGGAGGTCCTCGCACAGCAGCAGCCTGAGCTCACACTGGTAACAGGAGGTCCCCGCATAGGAGTGGCCTGAGCTCACACTGGTAAAAGGAGGTC
The DNA here is from genome assembly GCA_031769625.1 of Taudactylus pleione. Classification (NCBI taxonomy): domain Eukaryota; kingdom Metazoa; phylum Chordata; class Amphibia; order Anura; family Myobatrachidae; genus Taudactylus; species Taudactylus pleione. Next base: position 155,954 of record JAUIMM010001424.1, read on the forward strand.
CCCACACAGCAGCCTGAGCTCACACTGGTAACAGGAGATCCCCGCACAGCAGCAGCCTGAGCTCACACTGGTAACAGGAGGTCCCCACACAGAAGCAGCCTAAGCTCACACTGGTAACAGGAGGTCCCCACACAGCAGCTGCCTGAGCTTGTACTGGTAACAGGAGGTCCCCACACAGCAGCAGCCTGAGCTCACACTGGTAACAGGAGGTCCCCGCATAGCAGCGGCCTGAGCTCGCACTGGTAACAGGAGGTCCCCGCACAGCAGCTGACCGAGCTCACACTGGTAACAGGAGGTCCCCACACAGCAGCGGCCTGAGCTTGCACTGGTAACAGGAGGTCCTAAGACAGCAGCGGCCTGAGCTCGCACTGGTAACAGGAGGTCCCCGCACAGCAACTGCCTGAGCTCACACTGGTAACAGGAGGTCCCCGCACAGCAGCAGCCTGAGCTCACACTGGTAATAGGAGGTCCCCACACAGCAGCAGCCTGAGCTCACACTGATAACAGGAGTTCCCCACACAGCAGCTGCCTGAGCTCACACTGGTAACAGGAGGTCCCCACACAGCAGCTGCCTGAGCTCTACTGGTAACAGGAGGTCCCCACACAGCAGCGGCCTGAGCTCACACTGGTAACAGGAGGTCCTAACACAGCAGCTGCCTGAGGTCACTCTGGTAACAGGAGGTCCCCACACAGCAGAAGCCTGAGCTCACACTGGTAACAGGAGGTCCTAACACAGCAGCGGCCTGAGCTCACACTGGTAACAGGAGGTCCTAACACAGCAGCTGCCTGAGCTCACACTGGTAACAGGAGGTCCCTGCATAGCAACTGCCTGAGCTCACACTGGTAACAGGAGGTCTCCGCACAGCAGCCTGAGCTTGTACTGGTAACAGGAGGTCCCCGCACAGCAGCTGCCTGAGCTCACACTGGTACCAGGAGGTCCCCACATAGCAGCTGCCTGAGCTCGCACTGGTAACAGGAGGTTCCCACACAGCAGCTGCCTGAGCTCGCACTGGTAATAGGAAGTCCCCACACAGCAGCGGCCTGAGCTCGCACTGGTAACAGGAGGTCCCCACACAGCTGCGGCCTGAGCTCGCACTGGTAACAGTAGGTCCCCGCACAGCAGCTGCCTGAGCTCACACTGGTAACAGGAGGTCCCTACATAGCAGCTGACTGAGCTCGCACTGGTAACAGGAGGTCCCTACATAGCAGCTGACTGAGCTCGCACTGGTAACAGGAGGTCCCCGCACAGCAGCGGCCTGAAGTCGCACTGATAACAGGAGGTCCCTACATAGCAGCTGCCTGAGCTCGCACTGGTAATAGGAGGTCCCTGCACAGCAGCTGCCTGAGCTCGCACTGGTAACAGGAGGTCCCCGCATAGCAGTTGCCTGAGCTCACACTGGTAACAGGAGGTCCCTACATAGCAGCTGCCTGAGCTTGCACTGGTAACAGGAGGTCCCCACACAGAAGCGGCCTGAGCTCGCACTGGTAATAGGAGGTCCCCACACAGCAGTGGCCTGAGCTCGCACTGGTAACAGGAGGTCCCCGAACAGGAGCTGCCTGAGCTCCACTGGTTACATGAGGTCCCCACACAGCAGTTGCCTGAGCTCGCACTGGTAACAGGATTTCCCCGTATTGCAGTTGCCTGAGCTCACACTGGTAATAGGAGGTCCCTAGATAGCAGCTGCCTGAGCTCGCACTGGTAACAGAAGGTCCCCACACAGAAGCGGCCCGAGCTCGCACTGGTAACAGGAGGTCCCCACACAGAAGCGTCCTGAGGTCGCACTGGTAATAGGAGGTCCCCACACAGCAACTGCCTGACCTCGCACTGGTAACAGGAGGTCCCCGCACAGCAGCAGCCTGAGCTCGCACTGGTAACAGGAGGTCCTCGCACAGCAGCAGCCTGAGCTCACACTGGTAATAGGAGGTCCCCGCATAGCAGCGGCCTGAGCTCACACTGGTAACAGGAGGTCCCCACACAGCAGCCTGAGCTCACACTGGTAACAGGAGGTCCTAAGACAGCAGCGGCCTGAGCTCTCACTGGTAACAGGAGGTCCCCACACAGCAGCCTGAGCTCACACTGGTAACAGGAGGTCCCTGCATAGCAACTGCCTGAGCTCACACTGGTAACAGAAGGTCCCCACACAGTAGCGGCCTGAGCTCACACTGGTAACAGAAGGTCCCCGCACAACAACTGTCTGAGCTCACACTGGTAACAGGAGGTTCCCGCACAGCAACTGCCTGAGTTCACACTGGTAACAGGAGGTTCCCACACAGCAGTGGCCTGAGCTCACACTGGTAACAGTAGGTCCCTACATAGCAGCTGCCTGAGATCACACTGGTAACTGGAGGTCCCCGCACAACAGCTGCCTGAGCTCACACTGGTAACAGGAGGTCCTAAGACAGCAGCTGCCTGAGGTCGCTCTGGTAACAGGAGGTCCCCATACAGCAGCTGCCTGAGCTAACACTGGTAACAGGAGGTCCCCGCACAGCAACTGCCTGAGCTCACACTGGTAACAGGAGGTCCCTGCACAGCAACTGCCTGAGCTCACACTGGTAACAGGAGATCCCCGCACAGCAACTGCCTGAGCTAACACTGGTAACAGGAGGTCCCCGCACAGCAGCAGCCTGAGCTCACACTGGTAACAGGAGGTCCCTGCACAGCAACTGCCTGAGCTAACACTGGTAACAGGAGGTCCCCGCACAGCAGCGGCCTGAGCTCACACTGGTAACAGGAGATCCCCGCACAGCAACTGCCTGAGCTCACACTGGTAACAGGAGGTCCCAGCATAGCAGCGGCCTGAGCTAACACTGGTAACAGGAGATCCCCGCACAGCAACTGCCTGAGCTCACACTGGTAACAGGACGTCCCCACACAGCAGCAGCCTGAGCTCACACTGGTAACAGGAGGTCCCTGCACAGCAGCAGCCTGAGCTCACACTGGTAACAGGAGGTCCCTGCAGAGCAGCAGCCTGAGCTCGCACTGGTAAGAGAAGGTCCTAAGACAGCAGCTGCCTGAGGTCGCTCTGGTAACTGGAGGTCCCCATACAGCAGCTGCCTGAGCTCGCACTGGTAACAGGAGGTCCCCACACAGCAGCAGCCTGAGCTTGCACTGGTAACAGGAGGTCCCCGCACAGCAACTGCCTGAGCTCACACTGGTAACAGGAGGTCCCTGCACAGCAACTGCCTGAGCTCACACTGGTAACAGGAGGTCCCCACACAGCAGCTGCCTGAGCTCACACTGGTAATAGGTGGTCCCCACACAGCAGCTGCCTGAGCTCACACTGGTAACAGGAGGTCCCCGCACAGCAGCAGCCTGAGCTCACACTGGTAACAGGAGGTCCCTGCACAGCAGCAGCCTGAGCTCACACTGGTAACAGGAGGTCCCCACACAGCAGCGGCCTGAGCTCGCACTGGTAACAGGAGGTCCCCACACAGCAGCTGCCTGAGGTCGCTCTGGTAACAGGAGGTCCCCAAACAGCAGCTGCCTGAGCTAACACTGGTAACAGGAGGTCCCCACACAGCAGTTGCCTGAGCTCACACTGGTAACAGGAGGTCCCCACACAGCAGCTGCCTGATCTCGCACTGGTAACAGGAGGTCCCCGTATAGCAGCTGCCAGAGCTCACACTGGTAACAGGAGGTCCCCACACAGCAGCCTGAGCTCAGACTGGTAACAGGAGGTCCCCGCACAGCAACTGCCTGAGCTCACACTGGTAACAGGAAGTCCCCACACAGCAGCGGCCTGAGCTCACACTGGTAACAGAAGGTCCTAAGACAGCAGCTGCCTGAGGTCATTCTGGTAACAGGAGGTCCCCATACAGCAGCTGCCTGAGCTCACACTGGTAACAGGAGGTCCCCACACTGCAGCGGCCTGAGCTCGCACTGGTAACAGAAGGTCCTAGCACAGCAGCTGCCTGAGGTCGTTCTGGTAACAGGAGGTCCCCATACAGCAGCTGCCTGAGCTCATACTGGTAACAAGAGGTCCCCACACAGCAGCGGCCTGAGCTCGCACTGGTAACAGAAGGTCCTAACACAGCAGCTGCCTGCGGTCGCTCTGGTAACAGGAGGTCCCCATACAGCAGCGGCCTGAGCTAACACTGGTAACAGGAGATCCCCACACAGCAACTGCCTGAGCTCACACTGGTAACAAGAGGTCCCCGCACAGCAGCAGCCTGAGCTCACACTGGTAACAGGAGGTCCCTGCACAGCAGCAGCCTGAGCTCACACTGGTAACAGGAGGTCCCTGCACAGTGCAGCCTGAGCTAACACTGGTAACAGAAGGTCCTAAGACAGCAGCTGCCTGAGGTTGCTCTGGTAACAGGAGGTCCCCACACAGCAGCAGCCTGAGCTCACACTGGTAACAGGAGGTCCCCGCACAGCAGCTGCCTGAGCTCACACTGGTAATAGGAGGTCCCCACACAGCAGCGGCCTGAGCTCACACTGGTAACAGGAGGTCCCTGCACAGCAACTGTCTGAGTTCCACTGTAACAGGAGGTCCCCACACAGCAGCTGCCTGAGCTCACACTGGTAATAGGAGGTCCCCACACAGCAGCTGCCTGAGCTCACACTGGTAACAGGAGGTCCCCGCACAGCAGCAGCCTGAGCTCACTCTGGTAACAGGAGGTCCCTGAACAGCAGCATCCTGAGCTCACACTGGTAACAGGAGGTCCCCACACAGCAGCGGCCTGAGCTCGCATTGGTAACAGGAGGTCCCCACACAGCAGCTGCCTGAGCTCGCACTGGTAACAGGAGGTCCCCGCATAGCAGCTGCCTGAGCTCACACTGGTAACAGGAGGTCCCCACACAGCAGCCTGAGCTCACACTGGTAACAGGAGGTCCCCGCACAGCAACTGCCTGAGCTCACACTGGTAACAGGAGGTCCCCATACAGCAGCTGCCTGAGTTAACACTGGTAACAGGAGGTCCCCACACAGCAGCTGCCTGAGCTCACACTGGTAACAGGAGGTCCCCACACAGCAGCTGCCTGAGCTCGCACTGGTAACAGGAGGTCCCCGCATAGCAGCTGCCTGAGCTCACACTGGTAACAGTAGGTCCCCACACAGCAGCCTGAGCTCACACTGGTAACAGGAGGTCCCCACACAGCAGCGGCCTGAGCTCGCACTGGTAACAGAAGGTCCTAAGACAGCAGCTGCCTGAGGTCGTTCTGGTAATAGGAGGTCCCCATACAGCAGCTGCCTGAGCTCACACTGGTAACAGGAGGTCCCCACACAGCAGCGGCCTGAGCTCGCACTGGTAACAGAAGGTCCTAACACAGCAGCTGCCTGAGGTCGTTCTGGTAACAGGAGGTCCCCATACAGCAGCTGCCTGAGCTCACACTGGTAACAGGAGGTCCCCACACAGCAGCGGCCTGAGCTCGCACTGGTAACAGAAGGTCCTAACACAGCAGCTGCCTGCGGTCGCTCTGGTAACAGGAGGTCCCCATACAGCAGCTGCTTGAGCTCACACTGGTAACAGAAGGTCCCCACACTGCATCGGCCTGAGCTCACACTGGTAACAGGAGGTCCCCACACAGCAGCTGCCTGAGCTCGCACTGGTAACAGGAGGTCCCCGCATAGCAGCTGCCTGAGCTCACACTGGTAACAGGAGGTCCCCGCATAGCAGCTGCCTGAGCTCACACTGGTAACAGGAGGTCCCCACACAGCAGCCTGAGCTCACACTGGTAACAGGAGGTCCCCACACAGCAGCGGCCTGAGCTCGCACTGGTAACAGAAGGTCCTAAGACAGCAGCTGCCTGAGGTCGTTCTGGTAATAGGAGGTCCCCATACAGCAGCTGCCTGAGCTCACACTGGTAACAGGAGGTCCCCACACAGCAGCGGCCTGAGCTCGCACTGGTAACAGAAGGTCCTAACACAGCAGCTGCCTGAGGTCGTTCTGGTAACAGGAGGTCCCCATACAGCAGCTGCCTGAGCTCACACTGGTAACAGGAGGTCCCCACACAGCAGCGGCCTGAGCTCGCACTGGTAACAGAAGGTCCTAACACAGCAGCTGCCTGCGGTCGCTCTGGTAACAGGAGGTCCCCATACAGCAGCTGCTTGAGCTCACACTGGTAACAGAAGGTCCCCACACTGCATCGGCCTGAGCTCACACTGGTAACAGGAGGTCCCCACACAGCAGCTGCCTGAGCTCGCACTGGTAACAGGAGGTCCCCGCATAGCAGCTGCCTGAGCTCACACTGGTAACAGGAGGTCCCCGCATAGCAGCTGCCTGAGCTCACACTGGTAACAGGAGGTCCCCACACAGCAGCCTGAGCTCACACTGGTAACAGGAGGTCCCCACACAGCAGCGGCCTGAGCTCGCACTGGTAACAGAAGGTCCTAAGACAGCAGCTGCCTGAGGTCGTTCTGGTAATAGGAGGTCCCCATACAGCAGCTGCCTGAGCTCACACTGGTAACAGGAGGTCCCCACACAGCAGCGGCCTGAGCTCGCACTGGTAACAGAAGATCCTAACACAGCAGCTGCCTGAGGTCGTTCTGGTAACAGGAGGTCCCCATACAGCAGCTGCCTGAGCTCACACTGGTAACAGGAGGTCCCCACACAGCAGCGGCCTGAGCTCGCACTGGTAACAGAAGGTCCTAAGACAGCAGCTGCCTGAGGTCGTTCTGGTAATAGGAGGTCCCCATACAGCAGCTGCCTGAGCTCACACTGGTAACAGGAGGTCCCCACACAGCAGCGGCCTGAGCTCGCACTGGTAACAGAAGGTCCTAACACAGCAGCTGCCTGAGGTCGTTCTGGTAAAAGGAGGTCCCCATACAGCAGCTGCCTGAGCTCACACTGGTAACAGGAGGTCCCCACACAGCAGCGGCCTGAGCTCGCACTGGTAACAGAAGGTCCTAACACAGCAGCTGCCTGCGGTCGCTCTGGTAACAGGAGGTCCCCATACAGCAGCTGCTTGAGCTCACACTGGTAACAGAAGGTCCCCACACTGCATCGGCCTGAGCTCACACTGGCAACAGGACGTCCCCACACAGCAGCTGCCTGAGCTCGCACTGGTAACAGGAGGTCCCCGCATAGCAGCTGCCTGAGCTCACACTGGTAACAGGAGGTCCCCGCATAGCAGCTGCCTGAGCTCACACTGGTAACAGGAGGTCCCCACACAGCAGCCTGAGCTCACACTGGTAACAGGAGGTCCCCACACAGCAGCGGCCTGAGCTCGCACTGGTAACAGAAGGTCCTAAGACAGCAGCTGCCTGAGGTCGTTCTGGTAATAGGAGGTCCCCATACAGCAGCTGCCTGAGCTCACACTGGTAACAGGAGGTCCCCACACAGCAGCGGCCTGAGCTCGCACTGGTAACAGAAGGTCCTAACACAGCAGCTGCCTGCGGTCGCTCTGGTAATAGGAGGTCCCCATACAGCAGCTGCCTGAGCTCACACTGGTAACAGGAGGTCCCCACACAGCAGCGGCCTGAGCTCGCACTGGTAACAGAAGGTCCTAACACAGCAGCTGCCTGAGGTCGTTCTGGTAACAGGAGGTCCCCATACAGCAGCTGCCTGAGCTCACACTGGTAACAGGAGGTCCCCACACAGCAGCGGCCTGAGCTCGCACTGGTAACAGAAGGTCCTAACACAGCAGCTGCCTGCGGTCGCTCTGGTAACAGGAGGTCCCCATACAGCAGCTGCTTGAGCTCACACTGGTAACAGAAGGTCCCCGCACAGCAGCAGATTTACTTGGACACAAAAGGGAGTTTATTACTTTTGTAACCTTAATCCGACCAGAATAAAAGGATTAGTATTTAAGCTTTTTAGAAATGTGTTAATGAGTTATGCATCATGGAACTGGGTAGACTGCTCTCAGCAATACAATATATTGACTTTTGCTACAAATTGAACATATCACAAATAGTTTCAAACAGTAACAAAGAGTTATTGAAGTGGTGTCTTATGATAGGAGTCTTGAGCTTTGGGTGTCCCTGATTTTCCCCCTTACCACATAATGCTGCAATTATAACATGGGAGAGAGATAACGTTGCTTTAATGAATTTTGGGAGATTTGAGTATATAAGTGAGTGTTTGCTTTATGCAGGAACGCCCCAAGTATGGTTTAATGAGAATAGATACTAAGAAATACATTTACTTAGGGAATTATAAGGAGCTGTAAAACTGAGTTGGTGGATAATCAAACTTGAGAAAAAGGGGGCAAGGTGTACCCTTAAAGGTACAGAGGGGAGCAACCATTACAATTCTTAGTCCTGTCAATCAAGGTCTATAAAAGCTTCTCCCAGTGCCCTTTTGTGGCGTAGGAACAGATGAGACACCTTCATTAATAAAAAAGAGTTTATGTTTCATGGGGACATTGATGACCCCCAAAAGTTTTTGGGTAAAATCATGGCCTCAGAGACAAATCACAGACCCTACTGTGGCTGCTTCTTGGTGAGACTGGACAGACATCTCCTGGGCTGAGGGGTGCGATCGCACAATAAGTCGACGCTGTCACTGTCTCACGCCTGTAATCAGGATAAGATGGGACCGTGGATAGGCCCCATAAGTCACCCCACCACTGCTTTACACCCGTCCCCTCTCTCTGTACCCTTACAAAATATGCTCCAAAAATATTAAAAAGGCAAAATGACTTTTGCCTAATCGCATATTAGAATGTTATCCGGATGCATCAGCTTAGTAAACAGCCTCATCATCAGTATGCTAAGTGTCCCCAAGAGCATCCCTTCAACTATAACCTAAAACACAGATCATCTTACAATTTTACCATGATATTAGCTTAAAATGTAAAATTACCTTTAGTGAAAGTAATATGATGGTAAAAATCTCATTGCCCTGTGGTAAGGCCCAGCAACATAACAGTATTACTGTGCTTGCACTGGATGTATTTGACCCCTTTCGAAGCCGGATAATTGGCTGAGACAGAATCGTTTTAAAATTAGATCTGCACGACGCCATTTTGCAAATGGCATCAAGACGCCATTTTGCGACTGGCCGCCCAGCGCCAATAAGTACATATGGTGATGCTATTATTTAGCGTTGTGCGATTCCCATGCACTAGAAAGATGGTAAATGTCCTCAATAAACAAATACAGGCCGTCACTAAAACATATAAAATGATCAACCCTGCAAAACACGTACCATGGTGTACTCCACAAACACGTAGTCGCACAACGCTACCTAGCGTCTTTTCTCTATACCCCAATACTTACACACTGCACACTTACATAAAAGGTTCCCTAGCATTAAAGTGTAATATTCAAGGTTTATTCAGTATTAGTAATGTTGTGAAATAAATGTTATTTGATATCTAAGGTTTAGTACATGGTAAGAAGACCGTGTTTGGTGTTGTACTGATCCTCTGCATCTTTGCAGATTTCCGGTATCATCGGTGAGAAGATCGCAACATGTGCCTGAAAACTATGGACTATAGAAAGTTAAACATTAAAATGTACTCTGTAATGTTATCAGCTTAGATTTATTATGCAGGGGGAAAAAGGACACAAAGGGCTGTTGGAGGCTGGTTTGTGTCCATACGAACTGACCTATGAACTATACTGTAACAGAAGAACCAGGAAGAAGAACCAATGGAATCATGCCAAACTATTCTATTGTATTGCCTATCCCTGTAAGAGTATATATGTGCGCTCTCTGAAATGGGATGCCAGCCTGCTTGCTTTGCTGTTGATGGAGGTTTCTATTTTGATGCCGGGATCTGGGTCCTTTGCCAACTACAGTACTTCACTGGCTCCCTATCCACCTGAGAGTACAATTCAAACTCCTCACAATTCAAACCTCTCTTCCACTGACCACTGCCTCTCCTCAGCTCTAATCCCTCCTCTCACTCCCGTATCTAAGACTTCTCCCGTGCTGCCCGGATGCTCTGGAACTCACTTCTTCTGTCTATCAGACTCTCTTCCAACATCCACACCTTCTAACGGCCCTTAAAACATATCTCTTCATAAAAAACGATCAGCCCCCTCTCATAACTCATTACTCTACATCTCTGACCTCCCACCTACCATTCCCAATTTATCCTCTTGGTTATGCCCCTTCCTTTGAACTTTAAGCCCTTACGTGCAGGTCCCTCCTCCTCTGTCCTCTCTTCCTTACACTATTCCACTATATGGGCCAGACCCTCTATTTGTGTGTGGGCCAGTCCCTCTACTTGTGTGTGGGCCAGTCCCTCTAGGTGTGCGTGTACCAGTCCCTATAGGTGTGGGTGGGACAGTCCCTCTAGGTGTGGGTGGGACAGTCCCTCTAGGTGTGGGTGGGACAGTCCCTCTAGCTGTGCGTGGGCCAGTTCCTCTAGGAGTGCATGGGCCAGTCCCTCTAGGTGTGCGTGGGCCAGTCCCCTGTAGTTGTACGAGGGACAGTCTCTCTAGGTGTGGGTGGGCCAGTCCCTGTAGGCATGTGTGGGCCAGTCCCTCTAGTTGCGGGTGGGCCAGTCCCTCTAGGTGTGCGTGGGCCAGTCCCTCTAGGTGTGCGAGGGCCAGTCCCTTTAGGTGTGCGTGGGGCAGTCCCTCTAGGTGTGCGTGGGCCAGTCCCCCTAGTTGTGCGTGGGCCAGTCCCTCTAGTTGTGCGTGGGCCAGTCCCTCTACTTGTGCATGGGCCAGTCCCTCTAGTTGTGCATGGGACAGTCCCTCTAGTTGTACATGGGACAGTACCTCTAGTTGTGCGAGGGACAGTCCCTCTAGTTGTGCGTGGGCCAGTCCCTCTAGTTGTGCGTGGGCCAGTCCCTCTACTTGTGCGTGGGCCAGTCCCTCTAGTTGTGCGTGGGACAGTCCCTCTAGTTGTACATGGGACAGTACCTCTAGTTGTGCGAGGGACAGTCCCTCCAGGTGTGCGTGGAACAGTCCCTCTAGGTGTGCGTGGGCCAGTCCCTCTAGGTGTGCTTGGGCCAGTCCCTCTAGTTGTACGTGGGCCAGTCTCTCTAGTTGTGCGTAGGACAGTCCCTCTAGTTGTACATGGGACAGTACCTCTAGTTGTGCATGGGACAGTCCCTCTAGGTGTGCGTGGAACAGTCCCTCTAGGTGTGCATGGGCCAGTCCCTATAGGTGTGCATGGGCCAGTACCTCTAGTTGTGCGTGGGCCAGTCCCTCTAGGTGTGGGTGGGCCAGTCCCTCTAGTTGTGCGTGGGCCAGTCCCTCTAGGTGTGCGTGGGCCAGGCCCTCTAGTTGTACGTGGGTCAGTCGCTCTAGGTGTGCGTGGGCCAGTCCCTGTAGTTGTGCGTGGGCCGGTCCCTCTAGTTGTGAGTGGGTCGGTCCCTCTAGGTGTGGGTGGGCCGGTCACTCTAGGTGTGGGTGGGATGGTCCCTCTAGTTGTGCGTGGGAAGGTCCCTCTAGGTGTGGGTGGGACGGTCCCTCTAGGTGTGCGTGGGACAGTCCATCTAGGTGTGCGTTGGCCAGTCCCTCTAGGTATGCGTGGGACAGTCCCTCTAGATGTACGTGGGCCAGTCCCTCTAGTTGTACGTGGGACAGTCCCTCTAGGTGTGCGTTGGCCAGTCCCTCTAGGTGTGCGTGGGCCAGTCTTTCTAGTTGTACGTGGGACAGTCCCTCTAGGTGTGCGTGGGCCTGTCCCTCTAGGTGTGCGTGGGCCAGTCTCTCTAGGTGTGCATGGGCCGGTCCCTCTAGTTGTGCGTGGGCCGGTCCCTCTAGGTGTGCGAGGGCCAGTCCCTTTAGGTGTGCGTGGGGCAGTCCCTCTAGGTGTGCGTGGGCCAGTCCCCCTAGTTGTGCGTGGGCCAGTCCCTCTAGTTGTGCGTGGGCCAGTCCCTCTACTTGTGCGTGGGCCAGTCCCTCTATTTGTGCATGGGACAGTCCCTCTAGTTGTACATGGGACAGTACCTCTAGTTGTGCGAGGGACAGTCCCTCTAGTTGTGCGTGGGCCAGTCCCTCTAGTTGTGCGTGGGCCAGTCCCTCTACTTGTGCGTGGGCCAGTCCCTCTAGTTGTGCGTGGGACAGTCCCTCTAGTTGTACATGGGACAGTACCTCTAGTTGTGCGAGGGACAGTCCCTCCAGGTGTGCGTGGAACAGTCCCTCTAGGTGTGCGTGGGCCAGTCCCTCTAGGTGTGCTTGGGCCAGTCCCTCTAGTTGTACGTGGGCCAGTCTCTCTAGTTGTGCGTAGGACAGTCCCTCTAGTTGTACATGGGACAGTACCTCTAGTTGTGCATGGGACAGTCCCTCTAGGTGTGCGTGGAACAGTCCCTCTAGGTGTGCATGGGCCAGTCCCTATAGGTGTGCATGGGCCAGTACCTCTAGTTGTGCATGGGCCAGTCCCTCTAGGTGTGGGTGGGCCAGTCCCTCTAGTTGTGCGTGGGCCAGTCCCTCTAGGTGTGCGTGGGCCAGGCCCTCTAGTTGTACGTGGGTCAGTCGCTCTAGGTGTGCGTGGGCCAGTCCCTGTAGTTGTGCGTGGGCCGGTCCCTCTAGTTGTGAGTGGGTCGGTCCCTCTAGGTGTGGGTGGGCCGGTCACTCTAGGTGTGGGTGGGATGGTCCCTCTAGTTGTGCGTGGGAAGGTCCCTCTAGGTGTGGGTGGGACGGTCCCTCTAGGTGTGCGTGGGACAGTCCATCTAGGTGTGCGTTGGCCAGTCCCTCTAGGTATGCGTGGGACAGTCCCTCTAGATGTACGTGGGCCAGTCCCTCTAGTTGTACGTGGGACAGTCCCTCTAGGTGTGCGTTGGCCAGTCCCTCTAGGTGTGCGTGGGCCAGTCTTTCTAGTTGTACGTGGGACAGTCCCTCTAGGTGTGCGTGGGCCTGTCCCTCTAGGTGTGCGTGGGCCAGTCTCTCTAGGTGTGCATGGGCCGGTCCCTCTAGTTGTGCGTGGGCCGGTCCCTCTAGGTGTGCGTGGGCCGGTCCCTCTAGGTGTGCGTGGGCCAGTCCCTATAGGTGTTCGTGAGCCAGTCCGTCTAGTTGTGCGTGGGCCGGTCCCTTTAGTTGTGCGTGGGCCAGTCCCTCTACTTGTGCATGGGCCAGTCCCTCTAGTTGTGCGTAGGACAGTACCTCTAGTTGTACATGGGACAGTACATCTAGTTGTGCATGGGACAGTCCCTCTAGGTGTGCGTGGAACAGTCCCTCTAGGTGTGCGTGGGCCAGTCCCTCTAGGTGTGCTTGAGCCAGTCCCTCTAGTTGTACGTGGGCCAGTCCCTCTAGTTGTGCGTGAGCCAGTCCCTCTACTTGTGCATGGGCCAGTCCCTCTAGTTGTGCGTAGGACAGTCCCTCTAGTTGTACATGGGACAGTACCTCTAGTTGTGCATGGGACAGTCCCTCTAGGTGTGCGTGGAACAGTCCCTCTAGGTGTGCATGGGCCAGTCCCTCTAGGTGTGGGTGGTCCAGTCCCTCTAGGTGTGCATGGGACAGTCCCTCTAGTTGTGCGTGGGCCAGTCCCTCTAGGTGTGCATGGGCCAGGCCCTCTAGTTGTACGTGGGTCAGTCGCTCTAGGTGTGCGTGGGCCAGTCCCTGTAGTTGTGCGTGGGCCGGTCCCTCTAGTTGTGAGAGGGTCGGTCCCTCTAGGTGTGGGTGGGCCGGTCACTCTAGGTGTGGGTGGGATGGTCCCTCTAGTTGTGCGTGGGAAGGTCCCTCTAGGTGTGGGTGGGATGGTCCCTCTAGGTGTGCGTGGGACGGTCCCTCTAGGTGTGCGTTGGCCTGTCCCTCTAGGTGTGCGTGGGACAGTCCCTCTAGATGTACGTGGGCCAGTCCCTCTAGTTGTACGTGGGACAGTCCCTCTAGGTGTGCGTTGGCCAGTCCCTCTAGGTGTGCGTGGGCCAGTCTTTCTAGTTGTACGTGGGACAGTCCCTCTAGGTGTGCATGGGCCAGTCCCTCTGGGTGTGCGTGGGCCAGTCTCTCTAGGTGTGCGTGGGCCGGTCCCTCTAGTTGTGCGTGGGCCGGTCCCTCTAGGTGTGCGTGGGCCGGTCCCTCTAGGTGTGCGTGGGCCGGTCCCTATAGGTGTTCGTGAGCCGGTCCGTCTAGTTGTGCATGGGCCGGTCCCTCTAGTTGTGCGTGGGCAAGTCCCTCTAGGTGTGCGTGGGCCAGTCCCTTTAGGTGTGCGTGGGCCAGTCTTTCTAGTTGTACGTGGGACAGTCCCTCTAGGTGTGGGTGGGCCGGTCCCTCTAGGTGTGGGTGGGACGGTTCCTCTAGGTGTGGGTGGGACGGTCCCTCTAGTTGTGCGCGGGACAGTCCCTCTAGGTGTGGGTGGGACAGTCCCTCTAGGTGTGGGTGGGACAGTCCCTCTAGGTTTACGTGGGCCAGTCCCTCTAGTTGTATGTGGGACAGTCCCTCTAGGTGTGCGTGGGACAGTCCCTCTAGTTGTGCGTGGGCCAGTCCCTCTAGGTGTACGTGGGTCAGTCGCTCTAGTTGTACGTGGGTCAGTCCCTCTAGTTGTGCGTGGGCCGGTCCCTCTAGTTGTGAGAGGGTCGGTCCCTCTAGGTGTGGGTGGGCCGGTCACTCTAGGTATGGGTGGGATGGTCCCTCTAGTTGTGCGTGGGAAGGTCCCTCTAGGTGTGGGTGGGACGGTCCCTCTAGGTGTGCGTGGGACGGTCCCTCTAGGTGTGCGTTGGCCAGTCCCTCTAGGTATGCGTGGGACAGTCCCTCTAGATGTACGTGGTCCAGTCCCTCTAGTTGTACGTGGGACAGTCCCTCTAGGTGTGCATTGGCCAGTCCCTCTAGGTGTGCGTGGGCCAGTCTTTCTAGTTGTACGTGGGACAGTCCCTCTAGGTGTGCGTGGGCTAGTCCCTCTGGGTGTGCGTGGGCCAGTCTCTCTAGGTGTGCGTGGGCCGGTCCCTCTAGTTGTGCGTGGGCTGGTCCCTCTAGGTGTGCGTGGGCCGGTCCCTCTAGGTGTGCGTGGGCCGGTCCCTATAGGTGTTCGTGAGCCGGTCCGTCTAGTTGTGCATGGGCCGGTCCCTCTAGTTGTGCGTGGGCAAGTCCCTCTAGGTGTGCGTGGGCCAGTCCCTTTAGGTGTGCGTGGGCCAGTCTTTCTAGTTGTACGTGGGACAGTCCCTCTAGGTGTGGGTGGGCCGGTCCCTCTAGGTGTGGGTGGGACGGTTCCTCTAGGTGTGGGTGGGACGGTCCCTCTAGTTGTGCGTGGGACAGTCCCTCTAGGCGTGGGTGGGACAGTCCCTCTAGGTGTGGGTGGGACAGTACCTCTAGGTTTACGTGGGCCAGTCCCTCTAGTTGTACGTGGGACAGTCCATCTAGGTGTGCGTGGGACATTCCCTCTAGGTGTGCGTGGGCCAGTCGTAATAGGTGTGCGTGGGCCAGTCCCTCTAGATATGCGTGGGCCAGTCCCTCTAGATGTGAGTGGGCCAGTCCATCTAGTTGTACGTGGGACAGTCCCTCTAGGTGTGCGTGGGCCAGTCTTTCTATTTGTACTTGGGACAGTCCCTCTAGGTGTGCGTGGGCCATTCCCTCTAGGTATGCGTGGGACAGTCCCTCTAGGTGTGGGTGGGACAGTCCCTCTAGAAGTGGGTGGGACAGTCCCTCTAGGTTTACGTAGGCCAGTCCCTCTAGTTGTACGTGGGCCAGTCTCTCTAGTTGTGCGTGGGACAGTCCCTCTAGTTGTACAAGGGACAGTACCTCTAGTTGTGAGTGGGACAGTCCATCTAGGTGTGCGTGGAACAGTCCCTCTAGCTGTGGGTGGGCCAGTCCCTCTAGGTGTGCGTGGGACAGTCCCTCTAGATGTGCGTGGGCCAGTCCCTCTAGGTGTGCGTGGGCCAGTCCCTCTAGTTGTGCGTGGGCCAGTCCCTCTAGGTGTGCGTGGTCCAGGCCCTCTAGTTGTACGTGGGACAGTCACTCTAGGTGTGCGTGGGCCAGTCCTTCTAGTTGTGCGTGGGCCAGTCCCTCTAGTTGTGAGTGGTTCGGTCCCTCTAGGTGTGGGTGGGCCGGTCACTCTAGGTGTGGGTGGGACGGTCCCTCTAGTTGTGCGTGGGACGGTCCCTCTAGGTGTGGGTGGGACGGTCCCTCTAGGTGTGCGTGGGACGGTCCCTCTAGGTGTGGGTGGGACGGTCCCTCTAGGTGTGCGTGGGACGGTCCCACTAGGTGTGCGTTGGCCAGTCCCTCTAGGTATGCGTGGGCCAGTCCCTCTAGATGTGCGTGGGCCAGTCCCTCTAGTTGTACGTGGGACAGTCCCTCTAGGTGTGCGTGGGCCAGTCCCTCTAGGTGTGCGTGGGCCAGTCTTTCTATTTGTATGTGGGTCAGTCCCTCTAGGTGTGCGTGGGCCAGTCCCTCTAGGTGTGTGTGGGCCAGTCCCTCTAGGTGTGCGTGGGCCGGTCCCTCTAGTTGTGCATGGTCTGGTCCCTCTAGGTGTGGGTGGGCCGGTCCCTCTAGGTGTGCGTGGGCCAGTCCCTCTAGTTGTGCGTGGGCCAGTCCCTCTAGGTGTGCGTGGGCCAGGCCCTCTAGTTGTACTTGGGACAGTCGCTCTAGGTGTGCATGGGCCAGTCCCTGTAGTTGTGCGTGGGCCGGTCCCTCTAGTTGTGAGTGGGTCGGTCCCTCTAGGTGTGGGTGGGCCGGTCACTCTAGGTGTGGGTGGGATGGTCCCTCTAGTTGTGCGTGGGACGGTCCCTCTAGGTGTGGGTGGGACGGCCCCTCTAGGTGTGCGTGGGACGGTCCCTCTAGGTGTGCGTTGGCCAGTCCCTCTAGGTATGCGTGGGCCAGTCCCTCTAGATGTACGTGGGCCAGTCCCTCTAGTTGTACGTGGGACAGTCCCTCTAGGTGTGCGTTGGCCAGTCCCTCTAGGTGTGCGTGGGCCAGTCTTTCTAGCTGTACGTGGGACAGTCCCTCTAGGTGTGCGTGGGCCAGTCCCTCTAGGTGTGCGTGGGCCAGTCTCTCTAAGTTTGCGTGGGCCGGTCCCTCTAGTTGTGCGTGGGCCGGTCCCTCTAGGTGTGGGTGGGCCGGTCCCTCTAGGTGTGCGTGGGCCGGTCCCTCTAGGTGTGCGTGGGCCGGTCCCTATAGGTGTTCGTGAGCCGGTCCGTCTAGTTGTGCGTGGGCCGGTCCCTCTAGTTGTACGTGGGCAAGTCCATCTAGGTGTGCGTGGGCCAGTCCCTTTAGGTGTGCGTGGGCCAGTCTTTCTAGTTGTACGTGGGACAGTCCCTCTAGGTGTGGGTGGGCCGGTCCCTCTAGGTGTGGGTGGGACGGTTCCTCTAGGTGTGGGTGGGACGGTCCCTCTAGTTGTGCGTGGGACGGTCCCTCTAGGTGTGGGTGGGACAGTCCCTCTACGTGTGGGTGGGACAGTCCCTCTAGGTTTACGTGGGCCAGTCCCTCTAGTTGTACGTGGGACAGTCCCTCTAGGTTTGCGTGGGACATTCCCTCTAGGTGTGCGTGGGCCAGTCCTAATAGGTGTGCGTGGGCCAGTCTCTCTAGATATGCGTGGGCCAGTCCCTCTAGATGTGAGTGGGCCAGTCCATCTAGTTGTACGTGGGACAGTCCCTCTAGGTGTGCTTGGGCCAGTCTTTCTATTTGTACGTGGGACAGTCCCTCTAGGTGTGCGTGGGCCATTCCCTCTAGGTATGCGTGGGACAGTCCCTCTAGGTGTGGGTGGGACAGTCCCTCTAGTTGTACATGGGACAGTACCTCTAGTTGTGCGAGGGACAGTCCCTCCAGGTGTGCGTGGAACAGTCCCTCTAGGTGTGCGTGGGCCAGTCCCTCTAGGTGTGCTTGGGCCAGTCCCTCTAGTTGTACGTAGGCCAGTCTCTCTAGTTGTGCGTAGGACAGTCCCTCTAGTTGTACATGGGACAGTACCTCTAGTTGTGCATGGGACAGTCCCTCTAGGTGTGCGTGGAACAGTCCCTCTAGGTGTGCATGGGCCAGTCCCTATAGGTGTGCATGGGCCAGTACCTCTAGTTGTGCGTGGGCCAGTCCCTCTAGGTGTGGGTGGGCCAGTCCCTCTAGTTGTGCGTGGGCCAGTCCCTCTAGGTGTGCGTGGGCCAGGCCCTCTAGTTGTACGTGGGTCAGTCGCTCTAGGTGTGCGTGGGCCAGTCCCTGTAGTTGTGCGTGGGCCGGTCCCTCTAGTTGTGAGTGGGTCGGTCCCTCTAGGTGTGGGTGGGCCGGTCACTCTAGGTGTGGGTGGGATGGTCCCTCTAGTTGTGCGTGGGAAGGTCCCTCTAGGTGTGGGTGGGACGGTCCCTCTAGGTGTGCGTGGGACAGTCCATCTAGGTGTGCGTTGGCCAGTCCCTCTAGGTATGCGTGGGACAGTCCCTCTAGATGTACGTGGGCCAGTCCCTCTAGTTGTACGTGGGACAGTCCCTCTAGGTGTGCGTTGGCCAGTCCCTCTAGGTGTGCGTGGGCCAGTCTTTCTAGTTGTACGTGGGACAGTCCCTCTAGGTGTGCGTGGGCCTGTCCCTCTAGGTGTGCGTGGGCCAGTCTCTCTAGGTGTGCATGGGCCGGTCCCTCTAGTTGTGCGTGGGCCGGTCCCTCTAGGTGTGCGTGGGCCGGTCCCTCTAGGTGTGCGTGGGCCAGTCCCTATAGGTGTTCGTGAGCCGGTCCGTCTAGTTGTGCGTGGGCCGGTCCCTTTAGTTGTGCGTGGGCCAGTCCCTCTACTTGTGCATGGGCCAGTCCCTCTAGTTGTGCGTAGGACAGTACCTCTAGTTGTACATGGGACAGTACATCTAGTTGTGCATGGGACAGTCCCTCTAGGTGTGCGTGGAACAGTCCCTCTAGGTGTGCGTGGGCCAGTCCCTCTAGGTGTGCTTGAGCCAGTCCCTCTAGTTGTACGTGGGCCAGTCCCTCTAGTTGTGCGTGGGCCAGTCCCTCTACTTGTGCATGGGCCAGTCCCTCTAGTTGTGCGTAGGACAGTCCCTCTAGTTGTACATGGGACAGTACCTCTAGTTGTGCATGGGACAGTCCCTCTAGGTGTGCGTGGAACAGTCCCTCTAGGTGTGCATGGGCCAGTCCCTCTAGGTGTGGGTGGTCCAGTCCCTCTAGGTGTGCGTGGGACAGTCCCTCTAGTTGTGCGTGGGCCAGTCCCTCTAGGTGTGCATGGGCCAGGCCCTCTAGTTGTACGTGGGTCAGTCGCTCTAGGTGTGCGTGGGCCAGTCCCTGTAGTTGTGCGTGGGCCGGTCCCTCTAGTTGTGAGAGGGTCGGTCCCTCTAGGTGTGGGTGGGCCGGTCACTCTAGGTGTGGGTGGGATGGTCCCTCTAGTTGTGCGTGGGAAGGTCCCTCTAGGTGTGGGTGGGATGGTCCCTCTAGGTGTGCATGGGACAGTCCCTCTAGGTGTGCGTTGGCCTGTCCCTCTAGGTGTGCGTGGGACAGTCCCTCTAGATGTACGTGGGCCAGTCCCTCTAGTTGTACGTGGGACAGTCCCTCTAGGTGTGCGTTGGCCAGTCCCTCTAGGTGTGCGTGGGCCAGTCTTTCTAGTTGTACGTGGGACAGTCCCTCTAGGTGTGCGTGGGCCAGTCCCTCTGGGTGTGCGTGGGCCAGTCTCTCTAGGTGTGCGTGGGCCGGTCCCTCTAGTTGTGCGTGGGCCGGTCCCTCTAGGTGTGCGTGGGCCGGTCCCTCTAGGTGTGCGTGGGCCGGTCCCTATAGGTGTTCGTGAGCCGGTCCGTCTAGTTGTGCATGGGCCGGTCCCTCTAGTTGTGCGTGGGCAAGTCCCTCTAGGTGTGCGTGGGCCAGTCCCTTTAGGTGTGCGTGGGCCAGTCTTTCTAGTTGTACGTGGGACAGTCCCTCTAGGTGTGGGTGGGCCGGTCCCTCTAGGTGTGGGTGGGACGGTTCCTCTAGGTGTGGGTGGGACGGTCCCTCTAGTTGTGCGTGGGAAGGTCCCTCTAGGTGTGGGTGGGACGGTCCCTCTAGGTGTGCGTGGGACGGTCCCTCTAGGTGTGCGTTGGCCAGTCCCTCTAGGTATGCGTGGGACAGTCCCTCTAGATGTACGTGGTCCAGTCCCTCTAGTTGTACGTGGGACAGTCCCTCTAGGTGTGCATTGGCCAGTCCCTCTAGGTGTGCGTGGGCCAGTCTTTCTAGTTGTACGTGGGACAGTCCCTCTAGGTGTGCGTGGGCTAGTCCCTCTGGGTGTGCGTGGGCCAGTCTCTCTAGGTGTGCGTGGGCCGGTCCCTCTAGTTGTGCGTGGCCCGGTCCCTCTAGGTGTGCGTGGGCCGGTCCCTCTAGGTGTGCGTGGGCCGGTCCCTATAGGTGTTCGTGAGCCGGTCCGTCTAGTTGTGCATGGGCCGGTCCCTCTAGTTGTGCGTGGGCAAGTCCCTCTAGGTGTGCGTGGGCCAGTCCCTTTAGGTGTGCGTGGGCCAGTCTTTCTAGTTGTACGTGGGACAGTCCCTCTAGGTGTGGGTGGGCCGGTCCCTCTAGGTGTGGGTGGGACGGTTCCTCTAGGTGTGGGTGGGACGGTCCCTCTAGTTGTGCGTGGGACAGTCCCTCTAGGCGTGGGTGGGACAGTCCCTCTAGGTGTGGGTGGGACAGTACCTCTAGGTTTACGTGGGCCAGTCCCTCTAGTTGTACGTGGGACAGTCCCTCTAGGTGTGCGTGGGACATTCCCTCTAGGTGTGCGTGGGCCAGTCCTAATAGGTGTGCGTGGGCCAGTCCCTCTAGATATGCGTGGGCCAGTCCCTCTAGATGTGAGTGGGCCAGTCCATCTAGTTGTACGTGGGACAGTCCCTCTAGGTGTGCGTGGGCCAGTCTTTCTATTTGTACTTGGGACAGTCCCTCTAGGTGTGCGTGGGCCATTCCCTCTAGGTATGCGTGGGACAGTCCCTCTAGGTGTGGGTGGGACAGTCCCTCTAGAAGTGGGTGGGACAGTCCCTCTAGGTTTACGTAGGCCAGTCCCTCTAGTTGTACGTGGGCCAGTCTCTCTAGTTGTGCGTGGGACAGTCCCTCTAGTTGTACAAGGGACAGTACCTCTAGTTGTGAGTGGGACAGTCCATCTAGGTGTGCGTGGAACAGTCCCTCTAGCTGTGGGTGGGCCAGTCCCTCTAGGTGTGCGTGGGACAGTCCCTCTAGATGTGCGTGGGCCAGTCCCTCTAGGTGTGCGTGGGCCAGTCCCTCTAGTTGTGCGTGGGCCAGTCCCTCTAGGTGTGCGTGGTCCAGGCCCTCTAGTTGTACGTGGGACAGTCACTCTAGGTGTGCGTGGGCCAGTCCTTCTAGTTGTGCGTGGGCCGGTCCCTCTAGTTGTGAGTGGTTCGGTCCCTCTAGGTGTGGGTGGGCCGGTCACTCTAGGTGTGGGTGGGACGGTCCCTCTAGTTGTGCGTGGGACGGTCCCTCTAGGTGTGGGTGGGACGGTCCCTCTAGGTGTGCGTGGGACGGTCCCTCTAGGTGTGGGTGGGACGGTCCCTCTAGGTGTGCGTGGGACGGTCCCACTAGGTGTGCGTTGGCCAGTCCCTCTAGGTATGCGTGGGCCAGTCCCTCTAGATGTGCGTGGGCCAGTCCCTCTAGTTGTACGTGGGACAGTCCCTCTAGGTGTGCGTGGGCCAGTCCCTCTAGGTGTGCGTGGGCCAGTCTTTCTATTTGTATGTGGGTCAGTCCCTCTAGGTGTGCGTGGGCCAGTCCCTCTAGGTGTGCGTGGGCCAGTCCCTCTAGGTGTGCGTGGGCCGGTCCCTCTAGTTGTGCATGGTCCGGTCCCTCTAGGTGTGGGTGGGCCGGTCCCTCTAGGTGTGCGTGGGACAGTCCCTCTAGTTGTGCGTGGGCCAGTCCCTCTAGGTGTGCGTGGGCCAGGCCCTCTAGTTGTACTTGGGACAGTCGCTCTAGGTGTGCATGGGCCAGTCCCTGTAGTTGTGAGTGGGTCGGTCCCTCTAGGTGTGGGTGGGCCGGTCACTCTAGGTGTGGGTGGGATGGTCCCTCTAGTTGTGCGTGGGACGGTCCCTCTAGGTGTGGGTGGGACGGCCCCTCTAGGTGTGCGTGGGACGGTCCCTCTAGGTGTGCGTTGGCCAGTCCCTCTAGGTATGCGTGGGCCAGTCCCTCTAGATGTACGTGGGCCAGTCCCTCTAGTTGTACGTGGGACAGTCCCTCTAGGTGTGCGTTGGCCAGTCCCTCTAGGTGTGCGTGGGCTAGTCTTTCTAGCTGTACGTGGGACAGTCCCTCTAGGTGTGCGTGGGCCAGTCCCTCTAGGTGTGCGTGGGCCAGTCTCTCTAAGTTTGCGTGGGCCGGTCCCTCTAGTTGTGCGTGGGCCGGTCCCTCTAGGTGTGGGTGGGCCGGTCCCTCTAGGTGTGCGTGGGCCGGTCCCTCTAGGTGTGCGTGGGCCGGTCCCTATAGGTGTTCGTGAGCTGGTCCGTCTAGTTGTGCGTGGGCCGGTCCCTCTAGTTGTACGTGGGCAAGTCCATCTAGGTGTGCGTGGGCCAGTCCCTTTAGGTGTGCGTGGGCCAGTCTTTCTAGTTGTACGTGGGACAGTCCCTCTAGGTGTGGGTGGGCCGGTCCCTCTAGGTGTGGGTGGGACGGTTCCTCTAGGTGTGGGTGGGACGGTCCCTCTAGTTGTGCGTGGGACGGTCCCTCTAGGTGTGGGTGGGACAGTCCCTCTACGTGTGGGTGGGACAGTCCCTCTAGGTTTACGTGGGCCAGTCCCTCTAGTTGTACGTGGGACAGTCCCTCTAGGTGTGCGTGGGACATTCCCTCTAGGTGTGCGTGGGCCAGTCCTAATAGGTGTGCGTGGGCCAGTCTCTCTAGATATGCGTGGGCCAGTCCCTCTAGATGTGAGTGGGCCAGTCCATCTAGTTGTACGTGGGACAGTCCCTCTAGGTGTGCTTGGGCCAGTCTTTCTATTTGTACGTGGGACAGTCCCTCTAGGTGTGCGTGGGCCATTCCCTCTAGGTATGCGTGGGACAGTCCCTCTAGGTGTGGGTGGGACAGTCCCTCTAGAAGTGGGTGGGACAGTCCCTCTAGGTTTACGTAGGCCAGTCCCTCTAGTTGTACGTGGGCCAGTCTCTCTAGTTGTGCGTGGGTAAGTCCCTCTACTTGTGCATGGGCCAGTCCCTCTAGTTGTGCGTGGGACAGTCCCTCTAGTTGTACAAGGGATAGTACTTCTAGTTGTGAGTGGGACAGTCCATCTAGGTGTGCGTGGAACAGTTCCTCTAGCTGTGGGTGGGCCAGTCCCTCTAGGTGTGCTTGGGACAGTCCCTCTAGATGTGCGTGGGCCAGTCCCTCTAGGTGTGCGTGGGCCAGTCCCTCTAGTTGTGCGTGTGCCAGTCCCTCTAGGAGTGCGTGGTCCAGGCCCACTAGTTGTACGTGGGACAGTCACTCTAGGTGTGCGTGGGCCAGTCCTTCTAGTTGTGCGTGGGCCGGTCCCTCTAGTTGTGAGTGTTTCGGTCCCTCTAGGTGTGGGTGGGCCGGTCACTCTAGGTGTGGGTGGGACGGCCCCTCTAGTTGTGCGTGGGACGGTCCCTCTAGGTGTGGGTGGGACGGTCCCTCTAGGTGTGCGTGGGACGGTCCCACTAGGTGTGCGTTGGCCAGTCCCTCTAGGTATGCGTGGGCCAGTCCCTCTAGATGTGTGTGGGCCAGTCCCTCTAGTTGTACGTGGGACAGTCCCTCTAGGTGTGCGTGGGCCAGTCCCTCTAGGTATGCGTGGGCCAGTCTTTCTATTTGTATGTGGGTCAGTCCCTCTAGGTGTGCGTGGGCTAGTCCCTCTAGGTGTGCGTGGGCCAGTCCCTCTAGGTGTGCGTGGGCCGGTCCCTCTAGTTGTGCATGGTCCGGTCCTTCTAGGTGTGGGTGGGCCGGTCCCTCTAGGTGTGCGTGGGACTGTCCCTCTAGGTGTGCATGGGCCAGTCCCTCTAGGTGTGCGTGGGCCAGGCCCTCTGGTTGTACGTGGGACAGTCGCTCTAGGTGTGCGTGGGCCAGTCCCTCTAGTTGTGCGTGGGCCGGTCCCTCTAGTTGTGAGTGGTTCGGTCCCTCTAAGTGTGGGTGGGCCGGTCACTCTAGGTGTGGGTGGGACGGTCCCTCTAGTTGTGCGTGGGATGCTCCCTCTAGGTGTGGGTGGGACGGTCCCTCTAGGTGTGGGTGGGCCGGTCCCTCTAGGTGTGCGTGGGACAGTCCCTCTAGGTGTGCGTGGGCCAGTCCCTCTAGGTGTGCGTGGGCCAGGCCCTCTGGTTGTACGTGGGACAGTCGCTCTAGGTGTGCGTGGGCCAGTCCCTCTAGTTGTGCATGGGCCGGTCCCTCTAGTTGTGAGTGGTTCGGTCCCTCTAGGTGTGGGTGGGACAGTCCCTCTAGGTGTGGGTGTGACGGTCCCTCTAGGTGTGCGTGGGATGGTCCCTCTAGGTGTGCGAGGCCTGGTCCCTCTAGGTATGCGTGGGACAGTCCCTCTAGATGTGCGTGGGCCAATCCCTCTAGTTGTACGTGGGCCAGTCCCTCTAAGTGTGCGTGGGCCAGTCCCTCTAGTTGTGCGTTGGCCAGTCTTTCTATTTGTACGTGGGTCAGTCCCTCTAGGTGTGTGTGGGCCAGTCCCTCTAGGTGTGCATGGGCCAGTCCCTCTAGGTTTGCATTGGCCGGTCCCTCTAGTTGTGCGTGGGCAGGTCCCTCTAGGTGTGGGTGGGCCGGTCCCTCTAGGTGTGCGTGGGCCGGTCCATCTATGTGTGCGTGGGTCGGTCCCTATAGGTGTTCGTGAGCCGGTCCCTCTAGTTGTGCGTGGGCCGGTCCCTCTAGTTGTGCGTGGGCAAGTCCCTCTAGGTGTGCATGGGCCAGTCCCTCTAGGTGTGCGTGGGCCAGTATTTCTAGTTGTACGTGGGACAGTCCCTCTAGGTGTAGGTGGGCAGGTCCGTCTAGGTGTGGGTGGGACGGTCCCTCTAGGTGTGGGTGGGACGGTCCCTCTAGTTGTTCGTGGGATGGTCCCTCTAGGTGTGGGTGGGACAGTCCCTCTAGGTGTGGGTGGGACAGTCCCTCTTGGTTTACGTGGGCCAGTCCCTCTAGTTGTGCGTGGGCAAGTCCCTCTAGTTGTACGTGGGACAGTCCCTCTAGGTGTGCGTGGGACATTCCCTCTAGGTGTGCATGGGCCAGTCCTTCTAGGTGTGCGTGGGCCAGTCCCTCTAGGTATGCGTGGGCCAGTCCCTCTAGATGTGAGTGGGCCAGTCCCTCTAGTTGTACGTGGGACGGTCCCTCTAGGTGTGCGTGGGACAGTCCCTCTAGGTGTGCGTGGGCCAGTCTTTCTATTTGTACGTGGGACAGTCCCTCTAGGTGTGCGTGGGCCATTCCCTCTAGGTATGCG
Source organism: Taudactylus pleione (assembly GCA_031769625.1). NCBI lineage: Eukaryota > Metazoa > Chordata > Amphibia > Anura > Myobatrachidae > Taudactylus > Taudactylus pleione. The sequence goes on from JAUIMM010001424.1 coordinate 181,010, forward strand.
TGGGACAGTCCCTCTAGGTGTGGGTGGGACATTCCCTCTAGGTGTGGGTGGGACAGTCCCTCTAGGTTTACATGGGCCAGTCCTTCTAGTTGTACGTGGGACAGTCCCTCTTGGTGTGCATGGGACATTCCCTCTATGTGTGCGTGGCCCAGTCCCTCTAGGTGTGCGAGGGACAGTCCCTCTAGGTGTGCGTGGGCCAGAGTCCCTCTAGTTGTGCGTGGGCCAGTCCCTCTAGTTGTGCGTGAGCCAGTCCCTCTAGGTGTGCGTGGGCCAGTCCCTCTAGGTGTGGGTGGGACAGTCCCTCTACGTGTGCGTGGGACAGTCCCTCTAGTTGTGCGTGGGACAGTCCCTCTAGGTGTGCGTGGGCCAGTCCCTATGGTTGTGCGTGGGCCAGTCCTTCTGGTTGTGCGTGGGCCAGTCACTCTTGGTGTGCTTGGACCAGTCCCTCTAGGTGTGGGTGGGCCAGTCCCTCTAGGTATGGGTGGGCCAGTCCCTCTAGTTGTGCGTGGGCCAGTCCCTCTAGTTGTACGTGGGCCAGTCCCTCTAAGTGTGCGTTGGCCTGTCCCTCTAGGTGTGCGTGGGCCAGTCCCTCTAGTTGAACGTGGGACAGTCCCTCTAGGTGTGCGTGGGCCAGTCCCTCTAGTTGAACGTGGGACAGTCCCTCTAGGTGTGCGTGGGCCAGTCCCTCTAGTTGAACGTGGGACAGTCCCTCTTGGTGTGCGTGGGCCAGTCCCTCTATGTGTGGGTGGGCCAGTCCCTCTAGGTGTGCGTGGGCCAGTCCCTCTAGTTGAACGTGGGACAGTCCCTCTAGGTGTACATGGGCCAGTCCCTCTAGTTGAACGTGGGACAGTCCCTCTAGGTGTGCGTGGGCCAGTCCCTCTAGTTGAACGTGGGTCAGTCCCTCTAGGTGTGCGTGGGCCGATCCCTCTATGTGTGGGTGGGCCTGTCCCTCTAGGTGTGGGTGGGCCAGTCCCTCAAGTTGTGTGTGGGCCAGTCCCTCGTTGTGCGTGGGCCAGTCCCTCTAGGTGTGGGTGGGCCAGTCCCTCTAGGTGTGCATGGGCCAGTCCCTCTAGTTGTACGTGGGACAGTCCCTCTAGGTGTGCGTGGGACAGTCCCTCTTGGTGTGCGAGTGCCAGTCCCTCTAGTTGTGCGTGGGCCAGTCCCTCTAGTTGTGCGTGGGCCAGTCCATCTAGTTGTGCGTGGGCCAGTCCCTCTAGGTGTACGTGGGCCAGTCCCTCTAGATGTGCGTGGGCCAGTCCCTCTAGGTGTGCATGGGCCAGTCCCTCTAGGTATTGGTGGGCCAGTCCCTCTAGGTGTGCGTGGGCCAGTCCTTCTAGGTATTGGTGGACCAGTCCCTCTAGTTGTACGTGGGACAGTCCCTCTAGGTGTGCGTGGGCCAGTCCCTCTAGGTTTGTATGGGCCAGTCCCTCTAGTTGTGCGTGGGACAGTCCCTCTAGGTGAGCGTGGGACAGTCCCTCTTGGTGTGCGCGGAGCAGTCCCTCTAGGTGTATGTGGGCCAGTCTCTCTAGTTGTGCGTGGGAAAGTCCCTCTACTTGTGCGTGGGCAAGTCCCTCTAGTTGTGCGTGGGACAGTCCCTCTAGTTGTGCGTGGGACAGTACCTCTAGTTGTGCGTGGGACAGTCCCTCTAGGTGTGTGTGGGACAGTCCCTCTAGGTGTGCGTGGGCCAGTCCCTCTAGGTGTGCGTGGGCCAGTACCTCTAGTTGTGCGTGGGCCAGTCCCTCTAGGTGTGGGTGGGTAAGTCTCTCTAGGTGTGGGTGGGCCAGTCCCTCTAGGTGTGCGTGGGCCAGTCCCTCTAGTTGTGCGTGGGCCAGTACCTCTAGGTGTGCGTGGGCCAGGCCCTCTAGTTGTACGTGGGACAGTCGCTCTAGGTGTGCGTGGGCCAGTCCCTCTAGTTGTGAGTGGGTCGGTCCCTCTAGGTGTGGGTGGGCCGGTCACTCTAGGTGTGGGTGGGACGGTCCCTCTAGTTGTGCGTGGGACGTTCACTCTAGGTGTGGGAGGGACGGTCCCTCTAGGTGTGCGTGGGACGGTCCCTCTAGGTGTGCGTTGGCCAGTCCCTCTAGGTATGCGTGGGACAGTCCCTCTAGATGTGTGTGGGCCAGTCCCTCTAGTTGTACGTGGGACAGTCCCTCTAGGTGTGCGTGGGCCAGTCCCTCTAGGTATGCGAGGGCCAGTCTTTCTAGTTGTACGTGGGACAGTCCCTCTAGGTGTGCGTGGGCCAGTCCCTCTAGGTTTGCGTGGGCCAGTCCCTCTAGGTGTGCGTGGGCTGGTCCCTCTAGTTGTGCATGGGCCGGTCCGTCTAGGTGTGGGTGGGCCGGTCCCTCTAGTTGTACGTGGGACAGTCCCTCTAGGTGTGCGTGGGACATTCCCTCTAGGTGTGCGTGGGCCAGTCCTAATAGGTGTGCGTGGGCCAGTCTCTCTAGATATGCGTGGGCCAGTCCCTCTAGATGTGAGTGGGCCAGTCCATCTAGTTGTACGTGGGACAGTCCCTCTAGGTGTGCTTGGGCCAGTCTTTCTATTTGTACGTGGGACAGTCCCTCTAGGTGTGCGTGGGCCATTCCCTCTAGGTATGCGTGGGACAGTCCCTCTAGGTGTGGGTGGGACAGTCCCTCTAGAAGTGGGTGGGACAGTCCCTCTAGGTTTACGTAGGCCAGTCCCTCTAGTTGTACGTGGGCCAGTCTCTCTAGTTGTGCGTGGGTAAGTCCCTCTACTTGTGCATGGGCCAGTCCCTCTAGTTGTGCGTGGGACAGTCCCTCTAGTTGTACAAGGGATAGTACTTCTAGTTGTGAGTGGGACAGTCCATCTAGGTGTGCGTGGAACAGTTCCTCTAGCTGTGGGTGGGCCAGTCCCTCTAGGTGTGCTTGGGACAGTCCCTCTAGATGTGCGTGGGCCAGTCCCTCTAGGTGTGCGTGGGCCAGTCCCTCTAGTTGTGCGTGTGCCAGTCCCTCTAGGAGTGCGTGGTCCAGGCCCACTAGTTGTACGTGGGACAGTCACTCTAGGTGTGCGTGGGCCAGTCCTTCTAGTTGTGCGTGGGCCGGTCCCTCTAGTTGTGAGTGTTTCGGTCCCTCTAGGTGTGGGTGGGCCGGTCACTCTAGGTGTGGGTGGGACGGCCCCTCTAGTTGTGCGTGGGACGGTCCCTCTAGGTGTGGGTGGGACGGTCCCTCTAGGTGTGCGTGGGACGGTCCCACTAGGTGTGCGTTGGCCAGTCCCTCTAGGTTTGCGTGGGCCAGTCCCTCTAGATGTGTGTGGGCCAGTCCCTCTAGTTGTACGTGGGACAGTCCCTCTAGGTGTGCGTGGGCCAGTCCCTCTAGGTATGCGTGGGCCAGTCTTTCTATTTGTATGTGGGTCAGTCCCTCTAGGTGTGCGTGGGCTAGTCCCTCTAGGTGTGCGTGGGCCAGTCCCTCTAGGTGTGTGTGGGCCGGTCCCTCTAGTTGTGCATGGTCCGGTCCTTCTAGGTGTGGGTGGGCCGGTCCCTCTAGGTGTGCGTGGGACTGTCCCTCTAGGTGTGCATGGGCCAGTCCCTCTAGGTGTGCGTGGGCCAGGCCCTCTGGTTGTACGTGGGACAGTCGCTCTAGGTGTGCGTGGGCCAGTCCCTCTAGTTGTGCGTGGGCCGGTCCCTCTAGTTGTGAGTGGTTCGGTCCCTCTAAGTGTGGGTGGGCCGGTCACTCTAGGTGTGGGTGGGACGGTCCCTCTAGTTGTGCGTGGGATGCTCCCTCTAGGTGTGGGTGGGACGGTCCCTCTAGGTGTGGGTGGGCCGGTCCCTCTAGGTGTGCGTGGGACAGTCCCTCTAGGTGTGCGTGGGCCAGTCCCTCTAGGTGTGCGTGGGCCAGGCCCTCTGGTTGTACGTGGGACAGTCGCTCTAGGTGTGCGTGGGCCAGTCCCTCTAGTTGTGCATGGGCCGGTCCCTCTAGTTGTGAGTGGTTCGGTCCCTCTAGGTGTGGGTGGGACAGTCCCTCTAGGTGTGGGTGTGACGGTCCCTCTAGGTGTGCGTGGGATGGTCCCTCTAGGTGTGCGAGGCCTGGTCCCTCTAGGTATGCGTGGGACAGTCCCTCTAGATGTGCGTGGGCCAATCCCTCTAGTTGTACGTGGGCCAGTCCCTCTAAGTGTGCGTGGGCCAGTCCCTCTAGTTGTGCGTTGGCCAGTCTTTCTATTTGTACGTGGGTCAGTCCCTCTAGGTGTGTGTGGGCCAGTCCCTCTAGGTGTGCATGGGCCAGTCCCTCTAGGTTTGCATTGGCCGGTCCCTCTAGTTGTGCGTGGGCAGGTCCCTCTAGGTGTGGGTGGGCCGGTCCCTCTAGGTGTGCGTGGGCCGGTCCATCTATGTGTGCGTGGGTCGGTCCCTATAGGTGTTCGTGAGCCGGTCCCTCTAGTTGTGCGTGGGCCGGTCCCTCTAGTTGTGCGTGGGCAAGTCCCTCTAGGTGTGCATGGGCCAGTCCCTCTAGGTGTGCGTGGGCCAGTATTTCTAGTTGTACGTGGGACAGTCCCTCTAGGTGTAGGTGGGCAGGTCTGTCTAGGTGTGGGTGGGACGGTCCCTCTAGGTGTGGGTGGGACGGTCCCTCTAGTTGTTCGTGGGATGGTCCCTCTAGGTGTGGGTGGGACAGTCCCTCTAGGTGTGGGTGGGACAGTCCCTCTTGGTTTACGTGGGCCAGTCCCTCTAGTTGTGCGTGGGCAAGTCCCTCTAGTTGTGCGTGGGACAGTCCCTCTAGGTGTGCGTGGGACATTCCCTCTAGGTGTGCATGGGCCAGTCCTTCTAGGTGTGCGTGGGCCAGTCCCTCTAGGTATGCGTGGGCCAGTCCCTCTAGATGTGAGTGGGCCAGTCCCTCTAGTTGTACGTGGGACGGTCCCTCTAGGTGTGCGTGGGACAGTCCCTCTAGGTGTGCGTGGGCCAGTCTTTCTATTTGTACGTGGGACAGTCCCTCTAGGTGTGCGTGGGCCATTCCCTCTAGGTATGCGTGGGACAGTCCCTCTAGGTGTGGGTGGGACATTCCCTCTAGGTGTGGGTGGGACAGTCCCTCTAGGTTTACATGGGCCAGTCCTTCTAGTTGTACGTGGGACAGTCCCTCTTGGTGTGCATGGGACATTCCCTCTATGTGTGCGTGGCCCAGTCCCTCTAGGTGTGCGAGGGACAGTCCCTCTAGGTGTGCGTGGGCCAGAGTCCCTCTAGTTGTGCGTGGGCCAGTCCCTCTAGTTGTGCGTGAGCCAGTCCCTCTAGGTGTGCGTGGGCCAGTCCCTCTAGGTGTGGGTGGGACAGTCCCTCTACGTGTGCGTGGGACAGTCCCTCTAGTTGTGCGTGGGACAGTCCCTCTAGGTGTGCGTGGGCCAGTCCCTATGGTTGTGCGTGGGCCAGTCCTTCTGGTTGTGCGTGGGCCAGTCACTCTTGGTGTGCTTGGACCAGTCCCTCTAGGTGTGGGTGGGCCAGTCCCTCTAGGTATGGGTGGGCCAGTCCCTCTAGTTGTGCGTGGGCCAGTCCCTCTAGTTGTACGTGGGCCAGTCCCTCTAAGTGTGCGTTGGCCTGTCCCTCTAGGTGTGCGTGGGCCAGTCCCTCTAGTTGAACGTGGGACAGTCCCTCTAGGTGTGCGTGGGCCAGTCCCTCTAGTTGAACGTGGGACAGTCCCTCTAGGTGTGCGTGGGCCAGTCCCTCTAGTTGAACGTGGGACAGTCCCTCTTGGTGTGCGTGGGCCAGTCCCTCTATGTGTGGGTGGGCCAGTCCCTCTAGGTGTGCGTGGGCCAGTCCCTCTAGTTGAACGTGGGACAGTCCCTCTAGGTGTACATGGGCCAGTCCCTCTAGTTGAACGTGGGACAGTCCCTCTAGGTGTGCGTGGGCCAGTCCCTCTAGTTGAACGTGGGTCAGTCCCTCTAGGTGTGCGTGGGCCGATCCCTCTATGTGTGGGTGGGCCTGTCCCTCTAGGTGTGGGTGGGCCAGTCCCTCAAGTTGTGTGTGGGCCAGTCCCTCGTTGTGCGTGGGCCAGTCCCTCTAGGTGTGGGTGGGCCAGTCCCTCTAGGTGTGCATGGGCCAGTCCCTCTAGTTGTACGTGGGACAGTCCCTCTAGGTGTGCGTGGGACAGTCCCTCTTGGTGTGCGAGTGCCAGTCCCTCTAGCTGTGCGTGGGCCAGTCCCTCTAGTTGTGCGTGGGCCAGTCCATCTAGTTGTGCGTGGGCCAGTCCCTCTAGGTGTACGTGGGCCAGTCCCTCTAGATGTGCGTGGGCCAGTCCCTCTAGGTGTGCATGGGCCAGTCCCTCTAGGTATTGGTGGGCCAGTCCCTCTAGGTGTGCGTGGGCCAGTCCTTCTAGGTATTGGTGGACCAGTCCCTCTAGTTGTACGTGGGACAGTCCCTCTAGGTGTGCGTGGGCCAGTCCCTCTAGGTTTGTATGGGCCAGTCCCTCTAGTTGTGCGTGGGACAGTCCCTCTAGGTGAGCGTGGGACAGTCCCTCTTGGTGTGCGCGGAGCAGTCCCTCTAGGTGTATGTGGGCCAGTCTCTCTAGTTGTGCGTGGGAAAGTCCCTCTACTTGTGCGTGGGCAAGTCCCTCTAGTTGTGCGTGGGACAGTCCCTCTAGTTGTGCGTGGGACAGTACCTCTAGTTGTGCGTGGGACAGTCCCTCTAGGTGTGTGTGGGACAGTCCCTCTAGGTGTGCGTGGGCCAGTCCCTCTAGGTGTGCATGGGCCAGTACCTCTAGTTGTGCGTGGGCCAGTCCCTCTAGGTGTGGGTGGGTAAGTCTCTCTAGGTGTGGGTGGGCCAGTCCCTCTAGGTGTGCGTGGGCCAGTCCCTCTAGTTGTGCGTGGGCCAGTACCTCTAGGTGTGCGTGGGCCAGGCCCTCTAGTTGTACGTGGGACAGTCGCTCTAGGTGTGCGTGGGCCAGTCCCTCTAGTTGTGAGTGGGTCGGTCCCTCTAGGTGTGGGTGGGCCGGTCACTCTAGGTGTGGGTGGGACGGTCCCTCTAGTTGTGCGTGGGACGTTCACTCTAGGTGTGGGAGGGACGGTCCCTCTAGGTGTGCGTGGGACGGTCCCTCTAGGTGTGCGTTGGCCAGTCCCTCTAGGTATGCGTGGGACAGTCCCTCTAGATGTGTGTGGGCCAGTCCCTCTAGTTGTACGTGGGACAGTCCCTCTAGGTGTGCGTGGGCCAGTCCCTCTAGGTATGCGAGGGCCAGTCTTTCTAGTTGTACGTGGGACAGTCCCTCTAGGTGTGCGTGGGCCAGTCCCTCTAGGTTTGCGTGGGCCAGTCCCTCTAGGTGTGCGTGGGCTGGTCCCTCTAGTTGTGCATGGGCCGGTCCGTCTAGGTGTGGGTGGGCCGGTCCCTCTAGGTGTGCGTGGGCCGGTCCCTCAAGGTGTGCGTGGGCCGGTCCCTATAGGTGTTAGTGAGCCGGTCCCTCTAGTTGTACGTGGGCCGGTCCCTCTAGGTGTGCGTGGGCAAGTCCCACTAGGTGTGTGTGGGCCAGTCCCTTTCGGTGTGCGTGGGCCAGTCTTTCTAGTTGTACATGGGACATTTCCCTCTAGTTGTGCATGGTCCGGTCCTTCTAGGTGTGGGTGGGCCGGTCCCTCTAGGTGTGCGTGGGACTGTAACTCTAGGTGTGCATGGGCCAGTCCCTCTAGGTGTGCGTGGGCCAGGCCCTCTGGTTGTACGTGGGACAGTCGCTCTAGGTGTGCGTGGGCCAGTCCCTCTAGTTGTGCGTGGGCCGGTCCCTCTAGTTGTGAGTGGTTCGGTCCCTCTAAGTGTGGGTGGGCCGGTCACTCTAGGTGTGGGTGGGACGGTCCCTCTAGTTGTGCGTGGGATGCTCCCTCTAGGTGTGGGTGGGACGGTCCCTCTAGGTGTGGGTGGGCCGGTCCCTCTAGGTGTGCGTGGGACAGTCCCTCTAGGTGTGCGTGGGCCAGTCCCTCTAGGTGTGCGTGGGCCAGGCCCTCTGGTTGTACGTGGGACAGTCGCTCTAGGTGTGCGTGGGCCAGTCCCTCTAGTTGTGCATGGGCCGGTCCCTCTAGTTGTGAGTGGTTCGGTCCCTCTAGGTGTGGGTGGGACAGTCCCTCTAGGTGTGGGTGTGACGGTCCCTCTAGGTGTGCGTGGGATGGTCCCTCTAGGTGTGCGAGGCCTGGTCCCTCTAGGTATGCGTGGGACAGTCCCTCTAGATGTGCGTGGGCCAATCCCTCTAGTTGTACGTGGGCCAGTCCCTCTAAGTGTGCGTGGGCCAGTCCCTCTAGTTGTGCATTGGCCAGTCTTTCTATTTGTACGTGGGTCAGTCCCTCTAGGTGTGTGTGGGCCAGTCCCTCTAGGTGTGCATGGGCCAGTCCCTCTAGGTTTGCATTGGCCGGTCCCTCTAGTTGTGCGTGGGCAGGTCCCTCTAGGTGTGGGTGGGCCGGTCCCTCTAGGTGTGCGTGGGCCGGTCCATCTATGTGTGCGTGGGTCGGTCCCTATAGGTGTTCGTGAGCCGGTCCCTCTAGTTGTGCGTGGGCCGGTCCCTCTAGTTGTGCGTGGGCAAGTCCCTCTAGGTGTGCATGGGCCAGTCCCTCTAGGTGTGCGTGGGCCAGTATTTCTAGTTGTACGTGGGACAGTCCCTCTAGGTGTAGGTGGGCAGGTCCGTCTAGGTGTGGGTGGGACGGTCCCTCTAGGTGTGGGTGGGACGGTCCCTCTAGTTGTTCGTGGGATGGTCCCTCTAGGTGTGGGTGGGACAGTCCCTCTAGGTGTGGGTGGGACAGTCCCTCTTGGTTTACGTGGGCCAGTCCCTCTAGTTGTGCGTGGGCAAGTCCCTCTAGTTGTATGTGGGACAGTCCCTCTAGGTGTGCGTGGGACATTCCCTCTAGGTGTGCATGGGCCAGTCCTTCTAGGTGTGCGTGGGCCAGTCCCTCTAGGTATGCGTGGGCCAGTCCCTCTAGATGTGAGTGGGCCAGTCCCTCTAGTTGTACGTGGGACGGTCCCTCTAGGTGTGCGTGGGACAGTCCCTCTAGGTGTGCGTGGGCCAGTCTTTCTATTTGTACGTGGGACAGTCCCTCTAGGTGTGCGTGGGCCATTCCCTCTAGGTATGCGTGGGACAGTCCCTCTAGGTGTGGGTGGGACATTCCCTCTAGGTGTGGGTGGGACAGTCCCTCTAGGTTTACATGGGCCAGTCCTTCTAGTTGTACGTGGAACAGTCCCTCTTGGTGTGCATGGGACATTCCCTCTATGTGTGTGTGGCCCAGTCCCTCTAGGTGTGCGAGGGACAGTCCCTCTAGGTGTGCGTGGGCCAGAGTCCCTCTAGTTGTGCGTGGGCCAGTCCCTCTAGTTGTGCGTGAGCCAGTCCCTCTAGGTGTGCGTGGGCCAGTCCCTCTAGGTGTGGGTGGGACAGTCCCTCTACGTGTGCGTGGGACAGTCCCTCTAGTTGTGCGTGGGACAGTCCCTCTAGGTGTGCGTGGGCCAGTCCCTATGGTTGTGCGTGGGCCAGTCCTTCTGGTTGTGCGTGGGCCAGTCACTCTTGGTGTGCTTGGACCAGTCCCTCTAGGTGTGGGTGGGCCAGTCCCTCTAGGTATGGGTGGGCCAGTCCCTCTAGTTGTGCGTGGGCCAGTCCCTCTAGTTGTACGTGGGCCAGTCCCTCTAAGTGTGCGTTGGCCTGTCCCTCTAGGTGTGCGTGGGCCAGTCCCTCTAGTTGAACGTGGGACAGTCCCTCTAGGTGTGCGTGGGCCAGTCCCTCTAGTTGAACGTGGGACAGTCCCTCTAGGTGTGCGTGGGCCAGTCCCTCTAGTTGAACATGGGACAGTCCCTCTAGGTGTGCGTGGGCCAGTCCCTCTATGTGTGGGTGGGCCAGTCCCTCTAGGTGTGCGTGGGCCAGTCCCTCTAGTTGAACGTGGGACAGTCCCTCTAGGTGTACATGGGCCAGTCCCTCTAGTTGAACGTGGGACAGTCCCTCTAGGTGTGCGTGGGCCAGTCCCTCTAGTTGAACGTGGGTCAGTCCCTCTAGGTGTGCGTGGGCCGATCCCTCTATGTGTGGGTGGGCCTGTCCCTCTAGGTGTGGGTGGGCCAGTCCCTCAAGTTGTGTGTGGGCCAGTCCCTCGTTGTGCGTGGGCCAGTCCCTCTAGGTGTGGGTGGGCCAGTCCCTCTAGGTGTGCATGGGCCAGTCCCTCTAGTTGTACGTGGGACAGTCCCTCTAGGTGTGCGTGGGACAGTCCCTCTTGGTGTGCGAGTGCCAGTCACTCTAGTTGTGCGTGGGCCAGTCCCTCTAGTTGTGCATGGGCCAGTCCATCTAGTTGTGCGTGGGCCAGTCCCTCTAGGTGTACGTGGGCCAGTCCCTCTAGATGTGCGTGGGCCAGTCCCTCTAGGTGTGCATGGGCCAGTCCCTCTAGGTATTGGTGGGCCAGTCCCTCTAGGTGTGCGTGGGCCAGTCCTTCTAGGTATTGGTGGACCAGTCCCTCTAGTTGTACGTGGGACAGTCCCTCTAGGTGTGCGTGGGCCAGTCCCTCTAGGTTTGTATGGGCCAGTCCCTCTAGTTGTGCGTGGGACAGTCCCTCTAGGTGAGCGTGGGACAGTCCCTCTTGGTGTGCGCGGAGCAGTCCCTCTAGGTGTATGTGGGCCAGTCTCTCTAGTTGTGCGTGGGAAAGTCCCTCTACTTGTGCGTGGGCAAGTCCCTCTAGTTGTGCGTGGGACAGTCCCTCTAGTTGTGCGTGGGACAGTACCTCTAGTTGTGCGTGGGACAGTCCCTCTAGGTGTGTGTGGGACAGTCCCTCTAGGTGTGCGTGGGCCAGTCCCTCTAGGTGTGCGTGGGCCAGTACCTCTAGTTGTGCGTGGGCCAGTCCCTCTAGGTGTGGGTGGGTAAGTCTCTCTAGGTGTGGGTGGGCCAGTCCCTCTAGGTGTGCGTGGGCCAGTCCCTCTAGTTGTGCGTGGGCCAGTACCTCTAGGTGTGCGTGGGCCAGGCCCTCTAGTTGTACGTGGGACAGTCGCTCTAGGTGTGCGTGGGCCAGTCCCTCTAGTTGTGAGTGGGTCGGTCCCTCTAGGTGTGGGTGGGCCGGTCACTCTAGGTGTGGGTGGGACGGTCCCTCTAGTTGTGCGTGGGACGTTCACTCTAGGTGTGGGAGGGACGGTCCCTCTAGGTGTGCGTGGGACGGTCCCTCTAGGTGTGCGTTGGCCAGTCCCTCTAGGTATGCGTGGGACAGTCCCTCTAGATGTGTGTGGGCCAGTCCCTCTAGTTGTACGTGGGACAGTCCCTCTAGGTGTGCGTGGGCCAGTCCCTCTAGGTATGCGAGGGCCAGTCTTTCTAGTTGTACGTGGGACAGTCCCTCTAGGTGTGCGTGGGCCAGTCCCTCTAGGTTTGCGTGGGCCAGTCCCTCTAGGTGTGCGTGGGCTGGTCCCTCTAGTTGTGCATGGGCCGGTCCGTCTAGGTGTGGGTGGGCCGGTCCCTCTAGGTGTGCGTGGGCCGGTCCCTCAAGGTGTGCGTGGGCCGGTCCCTATAGGTGTTAGTGAGCCGGTCCCTCTAGTTGTGCGTGGGCCGGTCCCTCTAGGTGTGCGTGGGCAAGTCCCACTAGGTGTGTGTGGGCCAGTCCCTTTCGGTGTGCGTGGGCCAGTCTTTCTAGTTGTACGTGGGACATTTCCCTCTAGTTTTGCGTGGGACGGTCCCTCTAGGTGTGGGAGGGACAGTCCCTCTAGGTGTGGTTGGGACAGTCCCTCTAGGTTTACGTGGGCCAGTCCCTGTAGTTGTACGTGGGACAGTCCCACTAGGTGTGCGTGGGACATTCCCTCTAGGTGTGCGTGGTCCAGTCCTTTATAGGTGTGCGTGGGCCAGTCCCTCTAGGTATGCGTGGGCCAGTCCCTCTAGATGTGAGTGGGCCAGTCCCTCTAGTTGTACGTGGGACAGTCCCTCTAGGTGTGCGTGGGATAGTCCCTCTAGGTGTGCGTGGGCCAGTCTTTCTATTTGTACGTGGGACAGTCCCTCTAGGTGTGCGTGGGCCATTCCCTCTAGGTATGCGTTGGACAGTCCCTCTAGGTGTGGGTGGGACAGTCCCTCTAGGTGTGGGTGGGACAGTCCCTCTAGGTTTACGTGGGCCAGTCCCTCTAGTTGTGCGTGGGCCAGTCCCTCTACTTGTGCGTGGGCCAGTCCATCTAGTTGTGCGTGGGACAGTCCCTCTAGTTGTGCGTGGGACAGTCCCTCTAGTTGTATGTGGGACAGTACCTCTAGTTGTGCGTGGGACAGTCCCTCTAGGAGTGCGTGGAACAGTCCCTCTAGGTGTGCGTGGGCCAGTCCCTCTAGGTGTGCGTGGGCCAGTACCTCTAGTTGTGCGTGGGCCAGTCCCTCTAGGTGTGGGTGGGCCAGTCCCTCTAGGTGTGCATGGGACAGTCCCTCTCGTTGTGCGTGGGCCAGTCCCTCTAGGTGTGCGTGGGCCAGTCCCTCTAGTTGTTCGTGGGCCAGTCCCTCTAGGTGTGCGTGGGCCAGGCCCTCTAGTTGTACGTGGTACAGTCGCTATAGGTGTGCGTGGGCCAGTCCCTCTAGGTATGCGTGGGCCAGTCCCTCTAGATGTGAGTGGGCCAGTCCCTCTAGTTGTACGTGGGACAGTCCCTCTAGGTGTGCGTGGGATACTCCCTCTAGGTGTGCGTGGGCCAGTCTTTCTATTTGTACGTGGGACAGTCCCTCTAGGTGTGCGTGGGCCATTCCCTCTAGGTATGCGTTGGACAGTCCCTCTAGGTGTGGGTGGGACAGTCCCTCTAGGTGTGGGTGGGACAGTCCCTCTAGGTTTACGTGGGCCAGTCCCTCTAGTTGTGCGTGGGCCAGTCCCTCTACTTGTGCGTGGGCCAGTCCATCTAGTTGTGCGTGGGACAGTCCCTCTAGTTGTGCGTGGGACAGTCCCTCTAGTTGTATGTGGGACAGTACCTCTAGTTGTGCGTGGGACAGTCCCTCTAGGAGTGCGTGGAACAGTCCCTCTAGGTGTGCGTGGGCCAGTCCCTCTAGGTGTGCGTGGGCCAGTACCTCTAGTTGTGCGTGGGCCAGTCCCTCTAGGTGTGGGTGGGCCAGTCCCTCTAGGTGTGCATGGGACAGTCCCTCTCGTTGTGCATGGGCCAGTCCCTCTAGGTGTGCGTGGGCCAGTCCCTCTAGTTGTTCGTGGGCCAGTCCCTCTAGGTGTGCGTGGGCCAGGCCCTCTAGTTGTACGTGGTACAGTCGCTCTAGGTGTGCGTGGGCCAGTCTTTCTAGTTGTACGTGGGACAGTCCCTCTAGGTGTGGGTGGGACGGTCCCTCTAGGTGTGGGTGGGACAGTCCCTCTAGGTTTACGTGGACCAGTCCCTCTAGTTGTACGTGGGACAGTCCCTCTAGGTGTGTGTGGGCCAGTCCCTCTAGGTGTGCGTGGGCCAGTCCCTCAAGGTATGCGTGGGCCAGTCCCTCTAGATGTGAGTGGGCCAGTCCCTCTAGTTGTACGTGGGACCGTCCCTCTAGGTGTGCGTGGGCCAGTCCCTCTAGGTATGCTTGGGCCAGTCCCTCTAGATGTGAGTGGGCCAGTCCCTCTAGTTGTACGTGGGACAGTCCCTCTAGGTGTGCGTGGGACAGTCCCTCTAGGTGTGCGAGGGCTAGTCTTTCTATTTGTACGTGGGACATTCCCTCTAGGTGTGTGTGGGCCATTCCCTCTAGGTATGCGTGGGACAGTCCCTCTAGGTGTGGGTGGGACAGGCCCTCCAGGTGTGGGTGGGCCAGTCCCTCTAGGTTTACATGGGACAATCCCTCTAGTTGTTCGTGGGACAGTCGCTCTAGGTGTGCGTGGGCCAGTCCCTCTAGTTGTGCATGGGCCGTTCCCTCTTGTTGTGAGTGGGCCAGTCCCTCTAGGTGTGGGTGGGCCGGTCACTCTAGTAGTGCGTGGGAGGGTCCCTATAGGTGTGGGTGGGACGGTCCCTCTAGGTGTGCGTGGGACGGTCCCTCTAGGTATGCGTGGGACAGTCCCTCTAGATGTCCGTGTGCCAGTCCCTCTAGTTGTACGTGAGCCAGTCCCTCTAGGTGTGCGTGGGCCAGTCTTTCTAGTTGTACGTGGGACAGTCCCTCTAGGTGTGCGTGGGCCAGTTCCTCTAGGTGTGCGTGGGCCAGTCCCTCAAGTTTTGCGTGGGCGGGTCCCTCTAGTTGTGCGTGGGCCGGTCCCTCTAGATGTGCGTGGGCCGGTCCCTATAAGTGTTCGTGAGCCGGTCCCTCTTGTTGTGCGTGGGCCGGTCCCTCTAGTTGTGCGTGGGCCGGTCCCTCTAGTTGTGCGTGGGCAAGTCCCTCTAGGTGTGTGTGGGCCAGTCCCTCTAGGTGTGCGTGGGCCAGTCTTTCTAGTTGTACGTGGGACAATCCCTCTAGGTGTGGGTGGGACAGTCCCTCTAGGTGTGGGTGGGATAGTCCCTCTAGGTTTACGTGGGCAAGTCCCTCTAGTTGTACATGGGACAGTCCCTCTAGGTGTGTGTGGGCCAGTCCCTCTAGGTGTGCGTGGGCCAGTCCCTCTAGGTATGCGTGGGCCAGTCCCTCTAGATGTGAGTGGGCCAGTACCTCTAGTTGTACGTGGGACAGTCCCTCTAGGTGTGCGTGGGACAGTCCCTCTAGGTGTGCGTGGCCAGTCTTTCTATTTGTACGTGGGACAGTCCCTCTAGGTGTGCGTGGGCCATTCCCATTGGTATGCGTGGGACAGTCCCTCTAGGTGTGGGTGGGACAGTCCCTCTAGGTATGCGTAGGACAGTCCCTGTAGGTGTGGGTTGGCTAGTTCCTCTACGTGTGTGTGGGACAGTCCCTCTAGGTGTGGGTGGGACAGTCCCTCTAGGTGTACATGGGCCAGTCCCTCTAGATGTGAGTGGGCCAGTCCCTCTAGTTTTGGTTGGCCAGTCCCTCTAGGTGTGCGTGGGCCAGTCCCTCTAGGTATTGGTGGGCCAGTCCCTCTAGTTGTACGTGGGACAGTCCCTCTAGGTGTGCGTGGGACAGTCCCTCTAGGTGTGTATGGGCCAATCCCTCTAGTGGTGCATGGGCCAGTCCCTCTAGGTGTGCATGGGCCAGTCCCTCTAGGTGCATGTGGGCCAGTCCCTCTAGGTGTGGGTGGGCCAGTCCCTCTAGATGTGAGTGGGCCAGTCCCTCTAGTTGTACGTGGGACAGTCCCCCTAGTTGTGCGTGGGCCAGTCTTTCTATTTGTACATGGGACAGTCCCTCTAGGTGTGCGTGGGCCATTCCCTCTAGGTATGCGTGGGACAGTCCCTCTATGTGTGTGTGGGCCAGTCCCTCTAGTGGTGCATGGGCCAGTCCCTCTATGTGTGCATGGGCCAGTCCCTCTAGGTGTACATGGGCCAGTCCCTCTAGATGTGCGTGGGCCAGTCCCTCTAGGTGTGCGTGGGCCAGTCCCTCTAGTTTTGGTGGGCCAGTCCCTCTAGGTGTGCATGGGCCAGTCCCTTTAGGTATTGGTGGGCCAGTCCCCTCTAGTTGTACGTGGGGCAGTCCCTGTACGTGTGCGTGGGACAGTCCCTCTAGGTGTGTATGGGCCAGTCCCTCTAGTGGTGCATGGGCCAGTCCCTCTAGGTGTGCATGGGCCAGTCCCTCTAGGTGTACGTGGGCCAGTCCCTCTAGGTGTGCGTGGGCCAGTCCCTCTAGGTGTGTGTGGGCCAGTCCCTCTAGTGGTGCATGGGCCAGTCCCTCTAGGTGTGCATGGGCCAGTCCCTCTAGGTGTACGTGGGCCAGTCCCTCTAGGTGTGCGTGGGCCAGTCCCTCTAGGTGTGTGTGGGCCAGTCCCTCTAGGTGTGCGTGGGCCAGTCCCTCTAGGTGTGCGTGGGCCAGTCCCTCTAGGTGTGCGTGGGCCAGTCCCTCTAGTTTTGGTGGGCCAGTCCCTCTAGGTGTGCATGGGCCAGTCCCTCTAGGTATTGGTGGGCCTGTCCCCTCTAGTTGTACGTGGGACAGTCCCTCTACGTGTGCGTGGGACAGTCCCTCTAGGTGTGTATGGGCCAGTCCCTCTAGTGGTGCATGGGCCAGTCCATCTAGGTGTGCGTGGGCCAGTCCCTCTAGGTGTGCGTGGGCCAGTCCCTCTAGGTGTGCGTGGGCCGTCCCTCTAGGTGTACGTGGGCCAGTCCCTCTAGGTGTGCGTGGGCCAGTCCCTCTAGGTGTGCATATGCCCAGTGGGACTAAAAGACAATATTCAGGCTTATATTTCCAGCAACTAAAAGAAAAATAAAGTTTAAAAATAAATGTAATTTGCAGAATACATCAGAATACTATGACTACAGTATGTTCAGTTATCACCATCCCGAGACGTTATAAAGCCGTGATACTTATTAAATTGGCAGAGAGCCTTCATTGCCACCCAAAGGGTTATTGGCAGTGGTAAGAAAACTCCAGTGTGAAGCTATATGTTGTATGCTGCCATTATATTCTGCTCAGAGGAGAAGGGAATTCTGGGAAATCATTATCACTATTGGACGACTCAGACAGGACTACCATCCGTAACCACGGATACAAACAGTGGTCGACAATGACTGTTGCCATGGTTACAGATGTTGTACATAATTGTCAGATATTCACAGCAAAATGGCAGCAACAGCCATGTCCGAGGTTTTCAACTGACGATTTCAGGAAGAAATCCTATTTTAAGTATTACGTCTTATTCCAGTCATTTGTGTCAAATTACTTTAGGAGTTTTGAGTTGACTTACCTGTTATCAGGTGCGCCTAGAGGAGGGGGAAGCGCAGGGCCATAAGTAGGGGTGTGCCAGCGGTGCCGCCACACAGTGGGTCTGATTCAGAGTCGGACACTATTTGCGCTCGCTCGTCCAGAAAAAGGGGCTGGCTATTTAAATTGACTGCTCGCTCTTTGCGGTCTGTTGACGCCTCTATGTCTGAACGAGCGAACAAAACATGCGGAAGTTTTTTTGTAAAAAACGCCCCCTGGCTGCTCACATCATACGTCATCTCCGCTATTTATTAGATTAATTGAGTACATCGAACGGCGTGTGAACTGCTCGCTATTCGTGTGGTAGCATTTTCCTACCGCAATCATGCGAGCAGTTCTGACTATAAAACAACCAAGTGACGTGGTCGATGACGCTGCTTTGTTGATTATGCACACCCTTAAAATGCCCGTTTTGACCGTTTGGCACGCCTGCGTTCTGATCTCCACTCCCCCGTTTTCAAGCACCTTCCCCTGTTACCACCCAAAAACGCCTCATCCTGTCACTCAAATTAGTAGGCATTCGCTATTTTGCGAGCACACGATTTCTGCCCGCACTGACTGGTTCGCGCATGCGTATTACAACCCATACGTATGCGCAGATGTGCGAACATCGCTCGGAACGAACAAGCGGCCGCTTACGAGCTGCTCTGAATGAGACCCAGTGTCACTGCTGCTGCGGCGCTGTTGGAGTGTCCTTTGGATGCTCCAGACATGAAACCTGCCGTCGTTACAGCACCTTGAGGCTGCTCCTGTCCTTACTGTCGCTGGCGCCCCGCCTCCTCTGCATGACATCATGTGGCTTGGGGGCATGGCTGGCATAGGGCACGCCAAAGCCCTGTAACAGTGCTGGGAAAGTGGGTACTAACTACCTTGGCCTGGGTCCGCTGTCCCCACTTTTTACCTCTCTCCAGCCCAGCTCACGCTGCTGTGTGCTCGGCCCGGCCTTGGTGGTTCCAGTTAGGCTCTTCCTGGATGATGTGCGTGGGGACGTCTGTGTGTGTGTGTGTGGGGGGGGGGCACTGATCACCCCCCAATAGATCTGCCCCTAGCTGAGAGGCGCCTCAGCTCATACTGTTTTTTCTTCTTTTTGCAGGGGATGTGGCCACACCTCCATAATTAGGCCACGCCTCATACTGTACCCAGGCCCGTCCCTGCCTGTTATATCGGTGAGTGGATGTTAGTATATAAGACACCACACTCAGATTGGAGGAAACACATTGTGCTACTTTACTGGAGAAAAATGATGTAACAACAAAGGAACCTAATGAACAGAACCGATACATAACACAAACCAGGAACAAGTCCCAGCATATACTTCAACCAGATAATCTAAAATAGGGATGGACATCTGTGTGGCTACCATCGATGACGATTTAGCAAGAGGCGATCGATGGTGACCATCAATTAATTGGTTTCATCAACCGATGATCATCCCTGTTCTTTGACTGACTGTCCCCTGGGCAATCAGAACCAGGGGCAGGGTTTCACGGGTGTCAGGGTGGAGCTATGCTGCGTGTCCCAGCACCTTGTAAAAAAAACCCCAAAAAACCATTTGGTTCTGTTTTACCATCGATGTAGGGAAACCATCTGGTTCTCCCCCAACGATGGTAAAAGCATTCGACATCGGCTATAAACCATCGATGATTATGAATCATTGTTGGTCGATGGCCATCCATAATCTAAAACAAATAGTGTTATAGGCACCGCATCCCTCCCATCATAAATACATGCTCAGCATAATTACAGGAAAAAAAAAATGATAGCACGCTATAGTTACAAGTCCTGCCTTTGTGCGGCCTTCCGTACTATCGGCCTGATTCAGAGACGGATGCAATGGCGAGTGATTGTTTGCTATTGCTAGTGCGCACGTGCAGCGATTGTATCGTGATTACTCTCGTACATAGAAACCACTCACAAAGTGAGTGACAGGCAGCCAGTGTGTGTGGGTGATAACGGGGGGGGGGGGGGGGGGGAGTGGTTAAAAGAATGCAGGTGTCTGTCCGTTTGAGGGCACTTTCATGGGCGTGCATAAATTAGCCATCGTGTTTTCCATCGCAGCCTGAGACCTGTCTGTGTGTCAGGAGAGCGGCAGTGTCTGCATCAGACATGACTTGCCTGCTGCGTGACTGGCCGATGTGTGTTGATGGTACTGATGTTTACGCATCAGTAACATTGGCGCAGATCCGGCAGCCATGCAGCTTCTAAGTCACACCTGTGCCTCTCCTGACAAGCTGTGGGCTTTCATGCTGCGATGGAGATTATAGTTGCTAATTTAAGCACGCCCATGAAACGGAGTTTAAACGATCAGACACGCCTGCGTTTGCCCATCCTCCCCACTCCCCTCATTGCCACCTCCAATAGCTGACTACCTGTTACTCACTTTGTAAATGAATCAAACAATCGCTGAGCCTGTTGCCCCGTCTGAAAAGGAGGAATCGTCAGATCTAGATTAGTGACTTCTGGGCCTGATTCAGACCCACTCGCAAGCGCCTGTCCGCTCGCAAGTGGGTCGATGTTGTGCACTGCGCATGCGCACGACGGCGGGAGCTCCGTCGTGCGCATGCGCCAGACGCGACGAGCGAAGGACTTTCCTTCGCTCGTTGTGTCTGATCAAAGGGGGCGTGCTGTCGATGTTGATTGACAGCACGCCCCCTTTGGTGGGCGTGCCTCCCTGACGGGGGCGTTCCCAAGGGAACGCCTACCGTCAGAAGCCGGCCCACTGACATCACTAGTGATGTCAGTGGGAGTGATTTTGGCTCTGATAGAGCCAAAATCACTCCGGGCCTTGCGGTTGAAAACCTCAACCGCAGGCTCCGGCTCGCAGTGGCGATGGTCGCGATGGTCAAGACCATACTGCACGCTTGTATAGGCTGTGGGTGGTGACCCACAGCTATACGAGCTTCCAGGAGGACGCTCCATAATTATGGAGGGCGGCCCTCATTCAGAGCGTGCGCTCTGCTCAGAGCGTACGGCTCTGAATGAGGGCCTCTGTCTCCCCCTCTCAGTAATTCTCCTCACTAAAATAATCCATCTCCTGCAGAACACTGCAATGTTACATAATATGAACTGAGGGGCGGACTGTAATGTGCCATAAAACTAACTGGTGGCACCAAAATGTTGCACAGTACGAACTGGAGACACTATGGTGTGGCACAATATGTACTGGGGGCACTATAATGTGGCATAATATGAACTGTGGGGATTGTAATGTGGCACAATATGTACTGGGGGCACTGTATGGCATAGTGCAAACTGGCAGCACTACAATGTGGTATATGAACTGAGTGCACTAGATGGTGCAGTGTGACTCAGGGCACACTGGATGGTGAGGAGCCCAAATAAAATGTTTAATTCAGTATCCCTTCAAGAATCTCAGGACTTCAGCAGACATGAACTGCAGACCATCGTCATTACAAACCATTCTGGCAGCTTGTTCTTGGCGAAGACAGTCCATGGAGTATTTCTCTGATGTAGTGGGTTTCATTTTAAATTACCTCAGACCATTTGAGGGTCAAAAGTCAACTACAATAAAAAATCATATGGTCCAAGAACAGTCCTGCAAAGTCAATGTGCACCCTCGGTCCCGGGAAGAATGGTCACCCCCACGGGCGGAGCATTTTGCACATATATAACCAGCCTGGACACGTAAAGACGATCAATCAAAATCTTAATTTTAACAGTTCCATCCTCCAATGTATGCGAGATCTTACTTTGGAGTTTGAGTGGTATCATCACCGGTTGCGAATCTGTGGGGTGGGGGAGGGGAGGGGGGGCGGTGTAATCAGAGCGATGATTCTTCCCCCCCACCACCACCAGTAACACATACACCTTCTGCATGGGCACAGGGTAACTATTGGGCATTAAATGAATTGTCAAATAGCACAATATGGATGAAAACACTTTACACACTGAGGAGCTCATTCAGAGTTGATGGCAAAAAGCGATCGCTCACTCTGAATGAGGGCGGGCACTTCTTTTTTACAAGTGCTGCCTCCTGGTCGCAAGCTAAGCTGTGGGTTACCACCCACAGCTTAGCTTGCGACCAGGGTGATGGTCGCGACGGTCATCACCATCGCGACCATCGGGGCTTACGACCAGACCCTAAGGTTGGATCTGGGCCCTCGTAAGCCCCTGGGAGCTTCCTGCTCTGTTTGAGCAGGAAGTTCCCCACTGACATCATTGATGATGTCAGTGTGGCCGCCCACAAACGGTAGGCATTGGCATGGGAACGCCTCCATTTGTGCGGCCACCCCCCCCGGCCCACCTACCAAACGGGGACGGCTGTCAATCAACATCGACAGCCGCCCCTTTGGTAGCGAGCTCCGGAGTGAAAAAGTTTGTCTCTCACTTCGGGGCTTGCGCACGTGCAGTGCGCCCGCTGCACGTGCGCACAGCGAGCCAACGACCCGGTTGCGAGCACATCGGTGCTTGCAACCGGGTCTGAATGACCCCCTGAGTTACTCATCCTTAAACACCTTTTGCATCAAAAACTAGGACGGGCTCACAACAACAAAAACAGGACAGCTGATGGGTACATTGCAGATAAGTTTGAAGTTTGGATCCTAACAAACATCCCAATATGTATCTCAGTTGATATTTGGAGAAATACTGTGCAGAGCATTATATACGTCTGAGAACGTGACTTGAAAGGATCCAAGAACTGTGTGAAATATTCATAGTTACGCTATTATATTGCAGCAGGGAAACAATCTCTGGGTTTGTGTGTCAGAATAAACCGCATCTAACAAAACCTCTTATTATTAAGTTGCCTCGGCAACCAAGAATAAATTGAGTGAAAACCATGTTACACTTTGATACACATTTTACTTTCACTCTACACTATCTGCTAAACTGGCAAATTCATACCAGAAATATCCACTCAGGGACTGTGATTAATTGTATTAAAGAAAATTGAATGTAGATTATAGATATATATGTCATTCATATACAAATAGTGTTATACGGCGCCAGTCTTTTCTCAGATCAATTGTTTCAAATATTTGTAGAAACAGTCCGTTCAGTATTTCAGTCCGCTTTACATGCACTCCCCCAATATATAGGGTGGCTGCTCCTCTTCCCAAATAACTGTGGTTCAACCAGCTCCAATAGTAACCTGAAAAAGGTATTTTTGGTAAGAAAGAAATCCTTCTACCTTATATGGTGGACTACACCACTGGATCAATCACATGTAATGACTCCAAAACCCTTGGATCGCAAATCACCGGGGCCTTATCCCTTTGGCACAGTACCAGGATTAACGAATATCGTTATCGTTCAGTCGTCCACTTTAATCGCCCAGTGTGTACCCACCAATAGTGTAATTCTACACACACAGGTTTATTTACAGATCAAACCAAATAGCAAATGCCCGTACATAAAAAAAAGTTCAACAAAAGCTTATCTGAAGTATATTGTCTCCAAATCGGTAGAGGATGTAGTATATGACCTTATCCCCTCAACGCGTTTCGTCCTTGTGTCTTAACCCATGGACTTCATCAGGGGGAATAACATAATAGTATGCTCATGCACATATAAATACCCCTATCTATTAGCCTAATTATTAGGCGTGTGTACTGCAAAATCGTGGTTTGCGTTCCATGTACTGGAAGTGGACTGGAAGTGACCTCACTTCTTGGAACCCAGAGAGACCTTTCAATACTCGCGGCTAACAGCCGCATCATTATTACGTACCTAAAACTCTTACTGCACGTCTTGCACCTGTTCACCCACGAAAACTGGATCTGTAGTAAGCAGTCACAATGCTGCCAGTTCCATTTGTCAGGGGTGTCCCGGCTCAAATCACGTGAGAGTCCTGGTGGCCATTTTTTTGGAGTCTCCTACTCCTAGTAACTACATTTCCATTGCGGTGGCCATTTTGTTGGAGTCTCATGTTCTTATTAACTCCAATACCTCTGCTATAACTCTTTTCTAATGTCCCTTACACGTAGCACATGGTAAATCATGCTCAGTTACTATGGTAATGAACGGGAATAAAGTGCTTTGGCATACAATAAGGTACATTAATCATAATAGTTATATAAAAGAAATTTTATATACATAAAACAAACATATAAGAGAAGATTATGTTAAAATATATATAAATATAATCTCTAAAATCTTAAAAAGCAAGAGACAACATGGCTATAATAAAAGATATATATATAATAATTATAAGAATCAATAAAATATCAACATTTTTTTAAAGAAATTCATAAAAATGGGGCAATTTCATAATTGTCGTTAAGACCATTAGGGACAAGAGTTATTCAACTCATAAATCCAAAACATTTCTCGTCTGGACAACTTATTGTCATAATCCCCCCCTCGTTCACCTAATGTCACATGTTCAATGGCCTTAAATCTAAGGCCTTCTACATTTGAATTATGGAACAGATTAAAGTGTCTCGGGACACCGGGCCTGATTCAGAGACGGACGCTCTGAACGAGCGCCCGCTCTGAATCAGGGCGTTTTTTATTTATATTGTTGCGGCCTCTTGGCCGCTCGCATAGCTGTGGTATAAGACCCGGAGCGACAGCCAAGCCATCGCTATCCGGGTCTCGCGCATGCGCACGACGGAGCCGGCTCCGTCGTGCGCATGCGCACTGGGCCACCATCGACCCGCTTGCGAGCGCATACTTACTGATGTAACAATGGCCACATGTATAAAAACCTTTACAAAGGTTCTCCCAAGGAACCTTGTTTTTGGGGACAATCTGTCGCAACTGGCTAGGGGCCAAAATATCCTTTAAATTCTTAGCCATTTTAAAAACTACTTTCGGTTTATCTGGTAGGATAGTGTTAAGTTCTGTATCCATCTGTAAAATGCTCCAACGTTTAGTTACCACCTTCCGTATTGTTTTTTCATCCATATTGAAGGGAGTGATAAACGGCACCTCCTCACCCTTATCTCTAGTTTTACTCTTATATTATAACAGATCTGTGCATTCAGTGTTCCTTGTATTATTTACGGAATCCCTAAACAGTTCTTCTGGATAGCCCCCATCCCTAAATCTATTCATATATTCTTCCAATTGTGCTTCACAGTCTTCTTGAACGCTACAGTTCCTTTTTACTAGGGGTGTGCACCGGCCACTTTTCGTGTTTTGTGTTTTGGTTTTGGATCTGGATCTTTCTTCGTGTTTTGGATCTGGATTGGTTTTGCCAAAACCACCCTTCCGTGTTTTGGGTTCTGGGTTTTGTGTTTTGGATCTGTATTTTTTTGAAAAAAAGCATAAAAACAGCTAAAATCACAGAATTTGTAGGTTTTTCTGCTCCTATGCTATTATTAACCTCAATAACCTTAATTTCCACTCATTTCCAGTCTATTCTGAACACCTCACACCTCACAATAGTGTTTTTATGTCCAAAAGGTTGCACCGAGGTAGCTGGATGACTATGCTAAGCGACACGAGTGGGCGGCACAAACACGTGACCCATCTAGGAGTGACACTGCAGTGGCAGACAGGATGGCAGTTAGAAAAACTAGGCCCCAAACTGTACATAATGCAAAGAAAAAAAGAGGTGCAAGATGGAATTGTCCTTGGGCCCTCCCACCCACCCTTATGTTGTATAAACAGGACATGCACACTTTAACAAATCAATCATTTCAGCGCCAGGGTCTGCCACACAACTGTGGCTGAAATGATTGGTTCGTTTGGGCCCCCACAAAACAAGCTGGCAATTAATGTGTCCCTGCACAAACTGGCTCTACGGAGGCAAGATGTCATCCTCATCCTCCTCATCCACCGATTCCTCACCCTCTTCAGTGTGTACATCCTCATCCTCACAAAGTATTAACTCGTCCCCACTTGAATCCACCACCACAGGTCCCTCTGTACGTTCTGGAGGCTGGTCTCCCTGGAAGAGCTGATAATTCATTTTGATGAACATCATCTTCTCCACATTCTGTGGAAGCAACCTCCTACGCCTTTCGCTGACAAGGTTCCCGGCTGCACTAAACACTCTTTCGGAGTACACACTGGAGGGGGGGCAACTCAGGTAAAATAGAGCCAGTTTGTACAGGGGCCTCCAAATTGCCTCTTTTTCCTGCCAGTACAGGTATGGACTGTCTGACATGCCTACTTGGATGCTGTCACCGATGTAATCCTCCACCATTCTGTCAATGGTGACAGTATCATATGCAGTGACAGTAGACATGTCAGAAATTGTTGCCAGGTCCTTCAGTCCGGACCAGATGTCCAAACTTGGTCCTGCCTGCCCTGCATCACCGCCAGCGGGTTGCTTAGGATACCTAAGTTTTTTCCTGGCAGCCCCAGTTGCGGGAGAAAATGAAGAAGGAGCCGTTGACGTGTCACGTTCCGCTTCAGCTGACAGTGTGTTCACCAGCAGGTCTTTGCACCTCTGCAGG
The DNA here is from genome assembly GCA_031769625.1 of Taudactylus pleione. Lineage (NCBI taxonomy): Eukaryota > Metazoa > Chordata > Amphibia > Anura > Myobatrachidae > Taudactylus > Taudactylus pleione. The sequence continues at coordinate 205,992 of JAUIMM010001424.1, forward strand.
CTTGTGTCGGCCGGAAAGAGAGACACCACATAGGCTTTAAACCTAGGATCGAGCACGGTGGCCAAAATGTAGTGGTCTGATTTCAACAGATTGACCACCCTGGAATCCTGGCAAAGCGAATGAAGGGCTTCATCCACAAGTCCCACATGCCGAGCGGAATCGCTCCGTCTTAGCTCCTCCTTCACTTTCTCCAGCTGCTTCTGCAAAAGCCTGATGAGGGGAATGACCTGACTCAAGCTGGCAGTGTCTGAACTGACTTCACGTGTGGCAAGTTCGAAGGGCTGAAGAACCTTGCACAACACGGAAATCATTCTCCACTGCGCTTGAGTCAGGTGCATACCCCCTCCTTTGCCTATGTCATAGGTGGATGTATAGGCTTGTATGGCCTTTTGCTGCTCCTCCATCCTCTGAAGCATATAGAGGGTTGAGTTCCACCGCGTCACAACCTCTTGCTTCAGGTGATGGCGGGGCAGGTTCAAGAGTGTTTGCTGGCGCTCCAGTCTTCGGCACGCAGTCGCTGAATGGCGAAAGTGGCCAGAAATTTTTTGGGCCACCCAAAGCGTCTCCTGCACGCCCCTGTCGCTTTTCAGAAAATTCTGCACCACCAAGTTTATTGTGTGAGCAAAACATGGGACGTGCTGGAATTTGCCCAGATGTAATGCCCGCACAATATTGGTGGCGTTGTCAGATATCACAAATCCCCAGGAGAGTCTAAGTGGGGTAAGCCACTGGGCGATGATTTCCCTCAGTTTCTCTAAGAGGTTGTCGGCGGTGTGCCTCTTACTGAAACCGGTGATACACAGCGTAGCCTGCCTTGTAACGAGCTGGCGTTTCTGAGATGCTGCTACTGGTGACGCTGCTGCTGTTGCTGCGTAAGGTGATACATCTACCCAGTGGGCTGTCACAGTCATATAGTCCTTAGTCTGCCCTGTTCCACTTGTCCACATGTCCGTGGTTAAGTGGACATTGTGTACAACGGCATTTTTCAGGACACTGAGGACACTTTTTCTGACGTTTCTGTACAGTCTCGGTATCGCCTGCCTAGTGAAGTGGAATCTAGACGGGATTTGGAACCGGGGACACACTACCTCCATCAATTGTCTAAATCCCACTGCACTAATGGCGGATACCGGACGCACGTCTAACACCAACATAGCAGTCAAGGCCTCAGTTATACGTTTTGCTTCAGGATGACTGCTGTCGTACTTCATCCTCCTCGCTAAGGACTGTTGGAGGGTCAATTGTTTAGTAAAAGTAGTGGTGTTCCTACTTCCTCTCTGGGATGATGAACGACTCCCAGCAGCAGCAGCAACAGCAGCAGCGGCAGCAGTAGGCGTAGCAATGCAGGATCCTCCGGAGGAATCCCGGATAGGAGAGTCAGTCATGCCAGTGATATGGCCTGCAGGACTACTTCCGATCCTGACTAAGGAGGAAATTGACGAGGAGGGAGTTGACGGTGTGGTTTGCAGGCGCTTGGATACAACAGGACAACGGGATTTAGGTGTCCCTGGACTGCTTACGGTCTGAGCCAAAGTTTCTGAACTTGACAGTAACTTTTTATGAACGCGCTGCAGGTGCCGTATAAGGGAGGATGTTCCTAGGTGGTTGACGTCCCTACCCCTACTTATTTCACCTTTACATATGGTACATATGGCAAGACAGTTGTTGTCCGGATTTGGATAGAAATATTGCCAGACCAAAGAGGTGGAATGTTTGGTCTTCTGCCCAGGCATGACCGTGATGGGCTTTTTCATCCCACGGACAACAACTGTCTCCCCCGGAGCCTGATTTAAACAAACCACATCACCATCAGAATCCTCCTCGCCAACTTCCTCCTCAGCGCCAGCTACACCAGTATCCTCATCCTGTTGTACTTCAACAGTGACATCTTCAATTTGCATATCAGCAAGTGGACTGTGGGTGCTCCTTTCAGCACTTGCAGGGGGCGTGCAAATGGTGGAAAGAGCCACCTCTTCCCGTCCAGTGCTGGGAAGGTCAGGCATCGCAACCACCACCACACTTGGACTCTCCTTGGGGATTTGTGATATCTTCTTAGAAAGCACAGTTCTTCGCTGTGCTTTTGCCAGCTTAACTCTTTTGATTTTTTTAGTGGGAGGAGTGCTTCCATCGTCATGTGAAGCTGAACCACTAGTTATGAACATACTAGGGATCGACCTTAGCCGTTCCTTGCCACTCCGTGTCGTAAATGGCATATTGGCAAGTTTACGTTTCTCTTCAGCTGATTTAAATGTCTTTTTCAAGGTCATTTTCCTGAACTTTGCCATTTGGGATTGTATGTGCCCTCTACTATGACATTGGGCATCGGCCTTGGCAGACGACGTTGATGGCATGTTATCGTCTATGTCATGACTAGTGGCAGCAGCTTCAGCACTAGGAGGAAGTGGTTCTTGATCTTTCTCTATTTTATTTTTATCGGAGAAAGTTTGGTCCTCCATTTATGTTATATCGATTTGATATATACGTGCGGCTAAACACAGAAAATAATTTTTTTTTTGGTTTGGACTGGAGTGTACTTTGTGGGTTACAGCACCCTTTAACGGTCAAGCCAGCCGGCCCTTTACTTATGACACAGGCGCACTCTTGGCACTACTTTGTTGATGCACGTGCGGCTACTGCGCACACAATTCACAAACACAGAAAATAATTTTTTTTTGGTTTGGACTGGAGTGTACTTTGGGGGTTACAGCACCCTTTAACGGTCAAGCCAGCCGGCCCTTTACTTATGACACAGGCGCACACTTGGCACTACTTTGTTGATGCACGTGCGGCTACTGCGCACACAATTCACAAACACAGAAAATAATTTTTTTTTGGTTTGGACTGGAGTGTACTTTCGGGGGTTACAGCACCCTTTAACGGTCAAGCCAGCCGGCCCTTTACTTATGACACAGGCGCACGCTTGGCACTACTTTGTTGATGCACGTGCGGCTACTGCGCACACAATTCACAAACACAGAAAATAATTTTTTTTTGGTTTGGACTGGAGTGTACTTTCGGGGGTTACAGCACCCTTTAACGGTCAAGCCAGCCGGCCCTTTACTTATGACACAGGCGCACGCTTGGCACTACTTTGTTGATGCACGTGCGGCTACTGCGCACACAATTCACAAACACAGAAAATAATTTTTTTTTGGTTTGGACTGGAGTGTACTTTCGGGGGTTACAGCACCCTTTAACGGTCAAGCCAGCCGGCCCTTTACTTATGACACAGGCGCACTCTTGGCACTACTTTGTTGATGCACGTGCGGCTACTGCGCACACAATTCACAAACACAGAAAATAATTTTTTTTTAGGTTTGGACTGGAGTGTACTTTCGGGGGTTACAGCACCCTTAACGGTCAAGCCAGCCGGCCCTTTACTTATGACACAGGCGCACGCTTGGCACTACTTTGTTGATGCACGTGCGGCTACTGCGCACACAATTCACAAACACAGAAAATAATTTTTTTTTGGTTTGGACTGGAGTGTACTTTCGGAGGTTACAGCACCCTTTAACGGTCAAGCCAGCCGGCCCTTTACTTATGACACAGGCGCACGCTTGGCACTACTTTGTTGATGCACGTGCGGCTACTGCGCACACAATTCACAAACACAGAAAATAATTTTTTTTTAGGTTTGGACTGGAGTGTACTTTCGGGGGTTACAGCACCCTTAACGGTCAAGCCAGCCGGCCCTTTACTTATGACACAGGCGCACGCTTGGCACTACTTTGTTGATGCACGTGCGGCTACTGCGCACACAATTCACAAACACAGAAAATAATTTTTTTTTTGGTTTGGACTGGAGTGTACTTTCGGGGGTTACAGCACCCTTAACGGTCAAGCCAGCCGGCCCTTTACTTATGACACAGGCGCACGCTTGGCACTACTTTGTTGATGCACGTGCGGCTACTGCGCACACAATTCACAAACACAGAAAATAATTTTTTTTTAGGTTTGGACTGGAGTGTACTTTCAGGGGTTACAGCACCCTTAACGGTCAAGCCAGCCGGCCCTTTACTTATGACACAGGCGCACGCTTGGCACTACTTTGTTGATGCACGTGCGGCTACTGCGCACACAATTCACAAACACAGAAAATAATTTTTTTTTGGTTTGGACTGGAGTGTACTTTCGGGGGTTACAGCACCCTTTAACGGTCAAGCCAGCTGGCCCTTTACTTATGACACAGGCGTACGCTTGGCACTACTTTGTTGATGCACATGCGGCTACTGCGCACACAATTCACAAACACAGAAAATAATTTTTTTTTAGGTTTGGACTGGAGTGTACTTTCGGGGGTTACAGCACCCTTAACGGTCAAGCCAGCCGGCCCTTTACTTATGACACAGGCGCACGCTTGGCACTACTTTGTTGATGCACGTGCGGCTACTGCGCACACAATTCACAAACACAGAAAATAATTTTTTTTTTGGTTTGGACTGGAGTGTACTTTCGGGGGTTACAGCACCCTTAACGGTCAAGCCAGCCGGCCCTTTACTTATGACACAGGCGCACGCTTGGCACTACTTTGTTGATGCACGTGCGGCTACTGCGCACACAATTCACAAACACAGAAAATAATTTTTTTTTGGGTTTGGACTGGAGTGTACTTTCGGGGGTTACAGCACCCTTAACGGTCAAGCCAGCCGGCCCTTTACTTATGACACAGGCGCACGTTTGGCACTACTTTGTTGATGCACGTGCGGCTACTGCGCACACAATTCACAAACAGAAAATAATTTTTTTTTTGATTTGGACTGGAGTGTACTTTCGGGGGTTACAGCACCCTTAACGGTCAAGCCAGCCGGCCCTTTACTTATGACACAGGCGCACGTTTGGCACTACTTTGTTGATGCACGTGCGGCTACTGCGCACACAATTCACAAACACAGAAAATAATTTTTTTTTTGGTTTGGACTGGAGTGTACTTTCGGGGGTTACAGCACCCTTAACGATCAAGCCAGCCGGCCCTTTACTTATGACACAGGCGCACGCTTGGCACTACTTTGTTGATGCACGTGCGGCTACTGCGCACACAATTCACAAACACAGAAAATAATTTTTTTTTGGTTTGGACTGGAGTGTACTTTCGGGGGTTACAGCACCCTTTAACGGTCAAGCCAGCCGGCCCTTTACTTATGACACAGGCGCACGCTTGGCACTACTTTGTTGATGCACGTGCGGCTACTGCGCACACAATTCACAAACACAGAAAATATATTATTTTTTTAGCACTTGGGGGGAGCACCCCTGATGGACAGAGCACCCCCTGGACAACACTACAGCACCCCTTTAGGACTGGGACACTGCACAGGACTTTGGAGTGGACACAGCCCCTATGGAGAACTGACTGCACAACACAGTCCAGCCAGCCCCTATGGACTTTGAAGTAGTGGACACAGCCCCTATTAACAACAGCAGCACAGCACAACACAGCCAGCCCCTATGGACTTTGAAGTAGTGGACAACAGCAGCACTACACTACACTACACTACACAGCACTAACTCCCACCCTCCCTCTTCACTGTCCACAGCCGAGTGAGAAAATGGCGCCGACGCGGGTACCTTATATAGGATCCAAAACCCGCGAGACTCGGAAGGCGGGATGATGACATTTTGCCTCGATGTCAGATCCGAGTCAGGCGGGAAAAGTCGAGCCTGACTCGGATCGGACTCGGATCGGGGGGGCTCGGGGGGGTTCGGATTTCAGAAATCCGAACCCGCTCACCCCTACTTTTTACCCTACAAAATTGGGAATATGGTATATTTGTCTTCCATTTTTGAGCATGGCCACTCTTATAGTGCACATAGGAGTTAGTATCAACTGTTTTGACAAAACTCTTTGTATCTCATTATTTATATTCATCAGTACCAGATCTAGATATTCCACTTGGTATTTATCAATCCATTCAGAGTCTCCGGGGTCTGGCACCGCTGCACAGCTGCGGCTGTGGGGGTCCCCAACCTCCCAATTTAACCACCCACGGCCACTTCGCGAGAAATCGGGATGTTGGGGAGGGGTGCTGTATTGGTGGCGCCCCTTTGCGACCGCTCAGGTCGAACACGCCTAGAGCCGGCCCTGATGGTCAGGGTTGTAGAGAGCTGCCATGGGCATGGGGAAGAGGGCATGGCCTAAAAGCGGGAGTCATGGCTTGAAATAAAAACACCTGTGCGCGGGGGCGGTGTGAGCCCCTCAGCCCAGCGCAAATCCAGGGTGGGGGGCTGATCAGTGTGATCGCTCCCCACCACAAACATAGGAGACTGCTGCTCAGGAGCTGCGAGCAGTCTCCCACTGCAGCCCAGCACACAGCAGCGTGTGCTGGGCTACTGACAGGTAAGAGGGGGGGGGCGTAGGATCCGGGGCTTCGCCAAGCGCTTCCAGCAATTAGGCGGTGTTACACCGTGCAGACATGAAGAAAGTGGGCATCTCAGTGTTTGCTCATTCACACGTGCGCTACTACACCAGGAGAAGAGCGACAACAGCATGTACATATTATCGCAGCCGCGACTTCAGCAACAGAGCGGACGCAGCAGGACCTACACCCCTGAACCAGGCCCAGAATGGGCAGAGAGCTGACAGGCTGCTGTCCATCTGGGGATAAGAGGGAGAAGCACCTGACACCACAACAACTATAAATAGAGGCAAGGCTTCATTTCGGGATCTCGCCCAAATATCACGGCGGTGCACAGAGAGAAATGCCAGCTGCAGTCAGAAACCAGATTACAGGATCAGTCTGAAGCCAAATGGGAGCTGCCAATTGTAGTATTTCATAACTGTCCGGCGTGTTCTTCGTGTTACCATATCTGATATGTGCAACACACACAAATAATAAAAAACTGTTTAACAAAACGCTCATGAAGTAGAGCACACGTTAGTGTACCCACAGCAACCAATCAGAAACGAGCTTTCTGTCTAGATAGTGAAAAGCTGCCATCCGGTTGGGATACAGCAAGTCACTGCACTATGGGCCTAATTCAGACCCGCTCGCGAGCGCTAAGCGCTAGCAAGTGGGTCAATGTTGGCCCAGTTCACATGCGCACGAGGGAGCCGGCTCCGTCGTGCACATGCGCGAGACCCGGATAGCGATGGGGAAGCCGTCGCTCCGGGTCTCGCTACAAAGGGGCGTGCTGTCGATGTTGAGTGACAGCACGCCCCCTTTGGTGGGCGGGCCGGGGGTGTGTCTGCCCAGACGGAGGCGTTCCCATGGGCACTCTTGGGCTTGCGGCAACGAGACCCTACCGCAAGGGTCTCGTCGCAAGCCCTATGGTCGCGATGGTCTTGACCATCGCGACCATCATCATGGACACTCGCATAACCTGTGGGTGGTAACCCACAGCTATGCGAGTGGCCAAAAGGCAGCACTATTAAATAAAAAAAACGCCCTGATTCAGAGCGGGCGCTCGTTAAGAGCGTCCGGCTCTGAATCAGGCCCTATGTCATTAAATAAGCCCCTAAAAGTGTAAGCTCTGTTGCACAGGTTGTAGTTTCCTATTATATCATTACTATTACTTTTTTCTGAAATATTAACATATTAACATATTCTCCAGTGCTGGACATTAGGGGCATGCAGAAAGCGTACACTGTAACACTGATAATATAACTATATAGTAACATAACATGACCTGAGGTGCGGAGGAACTGGCTGACTAGAGGGATCGAGGTAACTGGTACAAAAGGGAAAAGTGTTTGTCTGATGTCTATAGAAATAGAAGATATCCAGGGCTGGGGCAAAGCTTATAGAGAGGTGGCAAATCTCCAGGGGCCACTGCCTCCCCTATACTACCTCCCCTTCCTCATACAGCCCACCTGCACAGCCTGCATTCACCTCTCCAGGACAGACGCCCCAGGTGAGGGAGTACACAGCCTGGGAACACGTATCCACCTGCAATGCTGGGAGAAGCTGAGGGTACAATGTCGCCATTCATAGCATCAAATGAATTGGGCAAAAGTTGTGATGATGCATAAAGTGTCATCATGTCCGTGTCCTCTTACTGGTTACTGAGATAGACAGTGTTCATGACTCCACCATACAATATCCACACCCACAGCAGGCAGGAAGCGGGGCCAGATTAGGGAGCACATGGACCTGGGACTGATCACGATCAGGGGCCTATTGTGAAACTCATCAGAGGTGTGGCCAGTGCTGTGTGGGTGTGGCCAGTAATGTATGGGTGTGGCCAGTGCTGTGTGGGTGTGGCCAGTGCTGTGTGAGTGTGGCCAGTGATATGTGGGCGTGTACATCCCCTACACTATCAGGCCCAATGTCTCCCTAATATTAACAAAGTACAAAAATTGTCATTTAGATCTGCTTACTAAAGATAAGTGATAATTAGGGGTTGGAGTAGAATTTCACACCCCCCTTGTGACGCCACTGAATAGAAATATGGATCTAGTACTTATGATTTATGGCCAACCAGCTGGTAGTCATTATGCTGTAATGATGATGGGTCTGTTTCTAGGTGGAGGCTTGAGGCTGTAGCCCCATCCAACCATTGATATCTGTCTCTGCAGGTAAATGATGTGCAAGCACAATAGTCTGGTCTACCAGGTGTTGTGACCCTAATCCGGCAAAGTAGGCAGCTATGGTCCTGCCAGGTCTTGCACTGAGCTCAGGTTGACTATTGCTGTCCAGTGGAGGACAGGATGATGGCAGCAGGGACAAGTGCAACTGTTATGCGATACCTCCAGCCAAGAAATGCTCTGTAATATCATCAGGTAATAGGCTGTGCATGGTATATTAGTCACCAGGTAATGGGCTGAGCATGGTATATTAGTCACCAGGTAACGGGCTCTGCATGGTATATTAGTCACCAGGTAATGGGCTGTGCATGGTATATTAGTCACCAGGTAATGGGCTGTGCATGGTATATTAGTCACCAGGTAATGGGCTGAGCATGGTATATTAGTCACCAGGTAATGGGCTGAGAATGGTATATTAGTCACCAGGTAATGGGCTGTGCATAGTATATTAGTCACCAGGTAACAGGCTCTGCATGGTATATTAGTCACCAAGTAATGGGCTGTGCATGGTATATTAGTCACCAGGGAATAGGCTGTGCATAGTATATTAGTCACTCTGCATGGTATATTAGTCACCAGGTAATGGGCTGAGCATGGTATGTTAGTCACCAGGTAATAGGCTGTGCATGGTATATTAGTCACCAGGTAATGGGCTGTACATGGTATATTAGTCACCAGGTAACAGGCTCTGCATGGTATATTAGTCACCAGGTAATGGGCTGTGCATGGTATATTAGTCACCAGGTAACAGGCTCTGCATGGTATATTAGTCACCAGGTAATGGGCTGTGCATGGTATATTAGTCACCAGGTAATAGACACTGCATGGTATATTAGTCAACAGGTAATGGGCTGTGCATGGTATATTAGTCACCAGGGAATAGGCTGTGCATAGTATATTAGTCACTCTGCATGGTATATTAGTCACCAGGTAATGGGCTCTGCATGGTATATTAGTCACCAGGTAATAGGCTGTGCATGGTATATCAGTCACCAGGTAATGGGCTCTGCATGGTATATTAGTCACCAGGTAATAGGCTGTGCATGGTATATTAGTCACTCTGCATGGTATATTAGTCACCAGGTAATGGGCTGTGCATGGTATATTAGTCACCAGGTAATAGACACTGCATGGTATGTTAGTCACCAGATAATGGGCTCTGCATGGTATATTAGTCACCAGGTAATGGGCTGTGCATGGTATATTAGTCACCAGGTAATGGGCTCTGCATGGTATATTAGTCACCAGGTAATGGGCTCTGCATGGTATATCAGTCACCATGTAATGGGCTGTGCATGGTATATCAGTCACCAGATAATAGGCTGTGCATGGTATATCAGTCACCAGGTAATGGGCTCTGCATGGTATACTAGTCACCAGGTAATAGGCTTTGCATGGTATATTAGTCACCAGCTAATGGGCTGTGCATGGTATATTAGTCACCAGGTAATAGGCACTGCATGGTATATTAGTCACCAGGTAATGGGCTGTGCATAGTATATTAGTCACCAGGTAATGGGCCGTGCATTGTATATTAGTCACCAGGTAATGTAATGGGCTGTGCATGGTATATCAGTCACCAGGTAATGGAATGTGCATGGTATATCAGTCACCAGGTAATAGGCTGTGCATGGTATATTAGTCACCAGGTAATAGGCTGTGCATTGTATATTAGTCACCAGGTAATAGGTTGTGCATGGTATATTAGTCACCAGGTAATAGGCTGTGCATGGTATATTAGTCACCAGGTAATGGGCTGTGCTTGGTATATTAGTCACCAGGTAATGGTCTATGCATGGTATATCAGTCACCAGGTAATGGGCTGTGCATGGTATATTAGTCACCAGGTAATGGGCTGTGCATGGTATATCAGTCACCAGGTAATGGGCTGTGCATGGTATATCAGTCACCAGGTAATGGGCTGTGCATGGTATATTAGTCACCAGGAAAAGGGCTGTGCTTGGTATATTAGTCACCAGGTAATGGTCTATGCATGGTATATTAGTCACCAGGTAATGGGCTGTGCATGGTATATTAGTCACCAGGTAATGGGATCTGCATGGTATATTAGACACCAGGTAATGGGCTGTGCATGGTATATTAGTCACCAGGTAATGGTCTGTGCATGGTATATTAGTCACCAGGTAAATGGCTGTGCATGGTATATTAGTCACCAGGTAATGGGCTGTGCATGGTATATTAGTCACCAGGTAATGGGCTGTGCATGGTATATTAGACACCAGGTAATGGGCTGTGCATGGTGTATTTGTCACCAGGTAATGGTCTATGCATGGTATATCAGTCACCAGGTAATGGTCTGTGCATGGTATATCAGTCACCAGGTAATGGTCTATGCATGGTATATCAGTCACCAGGTAATGGGCTGTGCATGGTATATCAGTCACCAGGTAATGGTCTATGCATGGTATATCAGTCACCAGGTAATGGGCTCTGCATGGTATATCAGTCACCAGGTACTGGTCTATGCATGGTATATTAGTCACCAGGTAATGGGCTGTGCATGGTATATTAGACACCAGGTAATGGGCTGTGCATGGTGTATTAGTCACCAGGTAATGGTCTATGCATGGTATATTAGTCACCAGGTAATGGGCTGTGCATGGTATATTAGTCACCAGGTAATGGAATGTGCATTGTATATTAGTCACCAGGTAATAGGCTCTGCATGGTATATTAGTCACCAGGTAATGGGCTGTGCATGGTATATCAGTCACCAGGTAAAGGGCTGTGCATGTGTATTAGTGTATTAGTGTATTAGTCACCAGGTAATGGTCTATGCATGGTATATTAGTCACCAGGTAATGGGCTGTGCATGGTATATTAGTCACCAGGTAATGGAATGTGCATTGTATATTAGTCACCAGGTAATAGGCTCTGCATGGTATATTAGTCACCAGGTAATATACACTGCATGGTATATTAGTCACCAGGTAATAGGCTGTACATGATATATTAGTCACCAGGTAAGAGGCTGTGCATGCTATATTAGTCACCAGGTAATGGGCTGTGCATGGTATATCAGTCACCAGGTAAAGGGCTGTGCATGGTATATTAGTCACCAGGTAATGGGCTGTGCATGGTATATTAGTCACCAGGTAATAGGCTGTGCATGGTATTTTAGACACCAGGTAATGGGCTGTGCATGGTATATTAGTCACCAGGTAATAGGCTGTGCATGGTATATTAGTCACCAGGTAATAGGCTGTGCATGGTATATTAGTCACCAGGTAATGGGATCTGCATGGTATATTTTTCACCAGGTAATGGGATCTGCATGGTATATTAGTCACCAGGTAATGGGATGTGCATGATATATTAGTCACCAGGTAATAGGCTGTGCATTGTATATTAGTCACCAGGTAATAGGCTCTGCATGGTATATTAGTCACCAGGTAATGGGCTCTGCATGGTATATTAGTCGCCATGTAATGGGCTCTGCATGGTATATTAGTCGCCAGGTAATAGGCTGTGCATGGTATATTAGTCACCAGGAAAAGGGCTGTGCATGGTATATTAGTCGCCATGTAATTGGCTCTGCATGGTATATTAGTCGCCATGTAATGGGCTGTGCATGGTAAATTAGACACCAGGTAATAGGCTGTGCATGGTATATTAGTCACCAGGTAATAGGCTGTGCATGGTATATCAGACACCAGGTAATGGGCTTTGCATGGTATATCAGTAACCAGGTAATGGGATCTGCATGGTATATTAGTCACCAGGTAATGGGCTGTGCATGATATATTAGTCACCAGGTAATAGGCTGTGCATTGTATATTAGTCACCAGGTAATGGGCTCTGCATTGTATATTAGTCACCAGGTAATAGGATCTGCATGGTATATTAGTCACCAGGTAATGGGCTTTGCATGGTACATTAGTCACCAGGTAATAGGCTGTGCATGGTATTTTAGACACCAGGTAATGGTCTTTGCATGGTATATCAGTCACCAGGTAATGGGATCTGCATGGTATATTAGTCACCAGGTAATGGGCTGTGCATGATATATTAGTCTTCAGGTAATAGGCTAAGCATTGTATATTAGTCACCAGGTAATGGGCTCTGCATGGTATATTAGTTACCAGGTAAAGGGCTGTGCATGGTATATTAGTCACCAGGTAATAGGTTGTGCATGGTATATCAGTCACCAGGTAATGGTCTGTGCATGGTATATTAGTCACCAGGTAAAGGGCTCTGCATGGTATATTAGTCACCAGGTAATGGGATGTGCATGGTTTATTAGACACCAGGTAATGGGCTGTGCATGGTATATGAGTCACCAGGTAATAGGCTGTGCATGGTATATCAGTCACCAAGTAATAGGCTCTGCATGGTATATTAGTCACCAGATAATGGGATCTGCATGGTATATTAGTCACCAGGTAATAGGCTCTGCATGGTATATTAGACACCAGGTAATGGGCTGTGCATGGTATATTAGTCACCATGTAATGAGCTGTGCATGGTATATTAGTCACCAGGTAATGGGCTGTGCATGGTATATTAGTCACCAGGTAATGGGCTGTGCATGGTATATTAGTCACCAGGTAATGGGCTGTGCATGGTATATTAGTCACCATGTAATGGGCTGTGCATGGTATATTAGTCACGAGGTAATGGGCTCTGCATGGTATATTAGTCACCAGGTAAAGGGCTCTGCATGGTATATTAGTCACCAGGTAATGGGCTCTGCAAGGTATATTAGACACCAGGTAATGGGCTGAGCATGGTATATTAGTCACCATGTAATGGGCTGTGCATGGTATATTAGTCACCAGGTAATAGGCTGTGCATGGTATATTAGTCACCAGGTAATTGGCTGTGCATGGTATATTAGTCACCAGGTAATGGGCTGTGCATGGTATATTAGTCACCAGGTAATAGGCTCTGCATGGTATATTAGTCACAAGGTAAGGGGATCTGCATGATATATTAGTCGCCGGGTAATAGGCTGTGCATGGTATATTAGTCACCGGGTAATGGGCTCTGCATGGTATATTAGTCACCGGGTAATAGGCTGTGCATGGTATATTAGTCACCAGGTAATGGGATCTGCATGGTATATTAGTCACCAGGTAATAGGCTGTGCATGGTATATTAGTCACCAGGTAATGGGCTGTGCATGGTATATTAGTCACCAGGTAATGGGCTTTGCATGATATATTAGTCACCAGGTAATAGGCTGTGCATGGTATATTAGTCACCAGGAAATAGGCTGTGCATGGTATATTAGTCACCAGGTAATAGGCTGTGCATGGTATATTAGACACCAGGTAATGGGCTCTGCATGGTATATTAGTCACCAGGTAATGGAATGTGCATTGTATATTAGTCACCAGGTAATGAGCTGTGCATGGTATATTAGTCACCAGGTAATAGACACTGCATGGTATATTAGTCACCAGGTAGTAGGCTGTGCATGGTATATTAGTCACCTGGTAATAGGCTGTGCATGGTATATTAGACACCAGGTAATGGGCTGTGCATGGTATATTAGTCACCAGATAATAGGCTGTGCATGGTATATCAGTCACCAGGTAATAGGCTGTGCATGGTATATTAGTCACCAGGTAATGGGATGTGTATGGTATTTTAGACACCAGGTAATGGGCTCTACATGGTATATTAGTCACCAGGTAATGGAATGTGCATGGTATATTAGTCACCAGGTAATGGGCTGTGCATGGTATATTAGTCACCAGGTAATAGACACTGCAAGGTATATTAGTCACCAGGTAGTAGGCTGTGCATGGTATATTAGTCACCAGGTAATAGGCTGTGCATGGTATATCAGACACCAGGTAATGGGCTGTGCATGGTATATCAGTCACCAGGTAATAGGCTGTGCATGGTATATCAGTCACCAGGTAATAGGCTGTGCATGGTATATTAGTCACCAGATAATGGGATGTGTATGGTATATTAGTCACCAGGTAATAGGCTGTGCATGGTATATTAGTCACCAGGTAATGGGATGTGTATGGTATATTAGTCACCAGGTAATAGGCTCTGCTTGGTATATAAGACACCAGGTAATGGGCTGTGCATGGTATATTAGTCACCAGGTAATAGGCTGTGTATGGTATATTAGTCACCAGGTAATGGGCTGTGCATGGTATATTAGTCACCAGGTAATAGGCTGTGCATGGTATATTAGTCACCAGGTAATGGGCTGTGCATGGTATATTAGTCACCATGTAATGGGCTCTGCATGGTATATTAGTCACCATGTAATGGGCTGTGCATGGTATATTTGTTACCAGGTAATGGGCTGTGCATGGTATATTAGTCACCAGGTAATGGGATCTGCATGGTATATTAGTCACCAGGTAAATGGCTGTGCATGGTATATTAGTCACCAGGTAATGGGCTGTGCATGGTATATTAATCACCAGGTAAAGGGCTGTGCATGGTATATTAGTCACCAGGTAATGGGCTCTGCATGGTATATTAGTCACCAGGTAAAGGGCTCTGCATGGTATATTAGTCACTAGGTAATAGGCTCTGCATGGTATATTAGTCACCAGGTAATGGGCTGTGCATGGTATATTAGTCACCAGGTAATGGGCTCTGCATGGTATATTAGTCACCAGGTAAAGGGCTCTGCATGGTATATTAGTCACCAGGTAATAGGCTCTGCATGGTATATTAAACACCAGGTAATGGGCTGAGCATGGTATATTAGTCACCAGGTAATGGGTTCTGCATGGTATATTAGTCACCATGTAATGGGCTGTGCATGGTATATTAGTCACCAGGTAATAGGCTGTGCATGGTATATTAGTCACCAGGTAATGGGATCTGCATGGTATATTAGTCACCAGGTAATGGGCTGTGCATGATATATTAGTCACCAGGTAATAGGCTGTGCATGGTATATTAGTCACCAGGTAATAGGCTGTGCATGGTATATTAGACACCAGGTAATGAGCTCTACATGGTATTAGTCACCAGGTAATGGAATGTGCATTGTATATTAGTCACCAGGTAATAGGCTCTGCATGGTATATTAGTCACCAGGTAATAGACACTGCATGGTATATTAGTCACCAGGTAATCTGCTGTGCATGGTATATTTGTCACCAGGAAATAGACACTGCATGGTATATTAGTCACCAGGTAAAGGGCTCTGCATTGTATATTAGTCACCAGGTAAAGGGCTCTGCATGGTATATTAGTCAACATGTAATGGGCTGTGCATGGTATATTAGTCACCAGGTAATAGGCTGTGCATGGTATATTAGTCACCAGGTAATGGGCTGTGCATGGTATATTAGTCACCAGGTAATAGGCTGTGCATGGTATATTAGTCACCAGGTAATGGGCTGTGCATGGTATATTAGTCACCAGGTAATAGGCTGTGCATGGTATATTAGTCACCAGGTAATAGGCTGTGCATGGTATATTAGTCATCAGGTAATGGGATCTGCATGGTATATTAGTCACCAGGTAATGGGATCTGCATGGTATATTAGTCACCAGGTAATGGTATCTGCATGGTATATTAGTCACAAGGTAATGGGCTGTGCATGATATATTAGTCACCAGGTAATAGGCTGTGCATTGTATATTAGTCACCAGGTAATAGGCTCTGCATGGTATATTAGTCACCAGGTAATAGGCTCTGCATGGTATATTAGTCGCCATGTAATGGGCTCTGCATCGTATATTAGTCGCCAGGTAATAGGCTGTGCATGGTATATTAGTCACCAGGTAATAGGCTGTGCATGGTATATTAGTCACCAGGTAATGGGATCTGCATGGTATATTAGTCACCAGGTAATGGGATCTGCATGGTATATTAGTCACCAGGTAATGGTATCTGCATGGTATATTAGTCACAAGGTAATGGGCTGTGCATGATATATTAGTCACCAGGTAATAAGCTGTGCATTGTATATTAGTCACCAGGTAATAGGCTCTGCATGGTATATTAGTCGCCATGTAATGGGCTCTGCATCGTATATTAGTCGCCAGGTAATAGGCTGTGCATGGTATATTAGTCACCAGGTAAAGGGCTGTGCATGGTATATTATACGCCATGTAATTGGCTCTGCATGGTATATTAGTCGCCATGTAATGGGCTGTGCATGGTATATTAGACACCAGGTAATGGGCTGTGCATTGTATATCAGTCACCAGGTAATAGGCTCTGCATGGTATATTATTCACCAGGTAATAGGCTCTGCATGGTATATTAGTCGCCATGTAATGGGCTCTGCATCGTATATTAGTCGCCAGGTAATAGGCTGTGCATGGTATATTAGACACCAGGTAATGGGCTGTGCATGGTATATTAGTCACCAGATAATAGGCTGTGCATGGTATATCAGTCACCAGGTAATAGGCTGTGCATGGTATATTAGTCACCAGGTAATGGGATGTGTATGGTATTTTAGACACCAGGTAATGGGCTCTACATGGTATATTAGTCACCAGGTAATGGAATGTGCATGGTATATTAGTCACCAGGTAATGGGCTGTGCATGGTATATTAGTCACCAGGTAATAGACACTGCAAGGTATATTAGTCACCAGGTAGTAGGCTGTGCATGGTATATTAGTCACCAGGTAATAGGCTGTGCATGGTATATCAGACACCAGGTAATGGGCTGTGCATGGTATATCAGTCACCAGGTAATAGGCTGTGCATGGTATATCAGTCACCAGGTAATAGGCTGTGCATGGTATATTAGTCACCAGATAATGGGATGTGTATGGTATATTAGTCACCAGGTAATAGGCTGTGCATGGTATATTAGTCACCAGGTAATGGGATGTGTATGGTATATTAGTCACCAGGTAATAGGCTCTGCTTGGTATATAAGACACCAGGTAATGGGCTGTGCATGGTATATTAGTCACCAGGTAATAGGCTGTGTATGGTATATTAGTCACCAGGTAATGGGCTGTGCATGGTATATTAGTCACCAGGTAATAGGCTGTGCATGGTATATTAGTCACCAGGTAATGGGCTGTGCATGGTATATTAGTCACCATGTAATGGGCTCTGCATGGTATATTAGTCACCATGTAATGGGCTGTGCATGGTATATTTGTTACCAGGTAATGGGCTGTGCATGGTATATTAGTCACCAGGTAATGGGATCTGCATGGTATATTAGTCACCAGGTAAATGGCTGTGCATGGTATATTAGTCACCAGGTAATGGGCTGTGCATGGTATATTAATCACCAGGTAAAGGGCTGTGCATGGTATATTAGTCACCAGGTAATGGGCTCTGCATGGTATATTAGTCACCAGGTAAAGGGCTCTGCATGGTATATTAGTCACTAGGTAATAGGCTCTGCATGGTATATTAGTCACCAGGTAATGGGCTGTGCATGGTATATTAGTCACCAGGTAATGGGCTCTGCATGGTATATTAGTCACCAGGTAAAGGGCTCTGCATGGTATATTAGTCACCAGGTAATAGGCTCTGCATGGTATATTAAACACCAGGTAATGGGCTGAGCATGGTATATTAGTCACCAGGTAATGGGTTCTGCATGGTATATTAGTCACCATGTAATGGGCTGTGCATGGTATATTAGTCACCAGGTAATAGGCTGTGCATGGTATATTAGTCACCAGGTAATGGGATCTGCATGGTATATTAGTCACCAGGTAATGGGCTGTGCATGATATATTAGTCACCAGGTAATAGGCTGTGCATGGTATATTAGTCACCAGGTAATAGGCTGTGCATGGTATATTAGACACCAGGTAATGAGCTCTACATGGTATTAGTCACCAGGTAATGGAATGTGCATTGTATATTAGTCACCAGGTAATAGGCTCTGCATGGTATATTAGTCACCAGGTAATAGACACTGCATGGTATATTAGTCACCAGGTAATCTGCTGTGCATGGTATATTTGTCACCAGGAAATAGACACTGCATGGTATATTAGTCACCAGGTAAAGGGCTCTGCATTGTATATTAGTCACCAGGTAAAGGGCTCTGCATGGTATATTAGTCAACATGTAATGGGCTGTGCATGGTATATTAGTCACCAGGTAATAGGCTGTGCATGGTATATTAGTCACCAGGTAATGGGCTGTGCATGGTATATTAGTCACCAGGTAATAGGCTGTGCATGGTATATTAGTCACCAGGTAATGGGCTGTGCATGGTATATTAGTCACCAGGTAATAGGCTGTGCATGGTATATTAGTCACCAGGTAATAGGCTGTGCATGGTATATTAGTCATCAGGTAATGGGATCTGCATGGTATATTAGTCACCAGGTAATGGGATCTGCATGGTATATTAGTCACCAGGTAATGGTATCTGCATGGTATATTAGTCACAAGGTAATGGGCTGTGCATGATATATTAGTCACCAGGTAATAGGCTGTGCATTGTATATTAGTCACCAGGTAATAGGCTCTGCATGGTATATTAGTCACCAGGTAATAGGCTCTGCATGGTATATTAGTCGCCATGTAATGGGCTCTGCATCGTATATTAGTCGCCAGGTAATAGGCTGTGCATGGTATATTAGTCACCAGGTAATAGGCTGTGCATGGTATATTAGTCACCAGGTAATGGGATCTGCATGGTATATTAGTCACCAGGTAATGGGATCTGCATGGTATATTAGTCACCAGGTAATGGTATCTGCATGGTATATTAGTCACAAGGTAATGGGCTGTGCATGATATATTAGTCACCAGGTAATAAGCTGTGCATTGTATATTAGTCACCAGGTAATAGGCTCTGCATGGTATATTAGTCGCCATGTAATGGGCTCTGCATCGTATATTAGTCGCCAGGTAATAGGCTGTGCATGGTATATTAGTCACCAGGTAAAGGGCTGTGCATGGTATATTATACGCCATGTAATTGGCTCTGCATGGTATATTAGTCGCCATGTAATGGGCTGTGCATGGTATATTAGACACCAGGTAATGGGCTGTGCATTGTATATCAGTCACCAGGTAATAGGCTCTGCATGGTATATTATTCACCAGGTAATAGGCTCTGCATGGTATATTAGTCGCCATGTAATGGGCTCTGCATCGTATATTAGTCGCCAGGTAATAGGCTGTGCATGGTATATTAGTCACCAGGTAATAGGCTGTGCATGGTATATAAGTCACCAGGTAATGGGATCTGCATGGTATATTAGTCACCAGGTAATGGGATCTGCATGGTATATTAGTCACCAGGTAATGGTATCTGCATGGTATATTAGTCACAAGGTAATGGGCTGTGCATGATATATTAGTCACCAGGTAATAAGCTGTGCATTGTATATTAGTCACCAGGTAATAGGCTCTGCATGGCATATTAGTCGCCATGTAATGGGCTCTGCATCGTATATTAGTCGCCAGGTAATAGGCTGTGCATGGTATATTAGTCACCAGGTAAAGGGCTGTGCATGGTATATTATACGCCATGTAATTGGCTCTGCATGGTATATTAGTCGCCATGTAATGGGCTGTGCATGGTATATTAGACACCAGGTAATGGGCTGTGCATTGTATATCAGTCACCAGGTAATAGGCTGTGCATGGTATATCAGTCACCAGGTAAAGGGCTGTTCATGGTATATCAGTCACCAGGGAATGGGCTCTGCATGGTATATCAGTCACCAGGTAATGGGCTCTGCATGGTGTATTAGTCACCAGTTAAAGGGCTCTGCATGGTATATTAGTAACCAGGTAATGGGCTGTGCATGGTATATTAGTCACCAGGTAATAGGCTGTGCATGGTATATCAGTCACCAGGTAATAGGCTTTGCATGGTATATTAGTCACCAGGTAATGGGATCTGCATGGTATATTAGTTACCAGGTAATGGGATCTGCATTGTATATTAGTCACCAGGTAATGGGATCTGCATGGTATATTAGTCACCAGGTAATAGGCTGTGCATGGTATATTAGACACCAGGTAATGCAATCTGCATGGTATATTAGTCACCAGGTAATGGAATGTGCATTGTATATTAGTCACCAGGTAATAGGCTCTGCATGGTATATTAGTCACCAGGTAATAGACACTGCATGGTATATTAGTCACCAGGTAATAGGCTGTGCATGGTATATTAGTCACCAGGAAATAGACACTGCATGGTATATTAGTCACCAGGTAAAGGGCTCTGCATTGTATATTAGTCACCAGGTAAAGGGCTCTGCATGGTATATTAGTCAACATGTAATGGGCTGTGCATGGTATATTAGTCACCAGGTAATAGGCTGTGCATGGTATATTAGTCACCAGGTAATGGGCTGTGCATGGTATATTAGTCACCAGGTAATAGGTTGTGCATGGTATATTAGTCACCAGGTAATAGGCTGTGCATGGTATATTAGTCACCAATTAATGGGCTATGCATGGTATATCAGTCACCAGGTATTGGGCTGTGCTTGGTATATCAGTCACCAGGTAATGGTCTATGCATGGTATATCAGTCACCAGGTAATGGGCTGTGCATGGTATATCAGTCACCAGGTAATGGGCTGTGCATGGTATATCAGTCACCAGGTAATGGGCTGTGCATGGTATATCAGTCACCAGGTAATGGGCTGTTTATGGTATATCAGTCACCAGGAAAAGGGCTGTGCTTGGTATATTAGTCACTAGGTAATGGTCTATGCATGGTATATTAGTCACCAGGTAATGGGCTGTGCATGGTATATTAGTCACCAGGTAATGGGATCTGCATGGTATATTAGACACCAGGTAATGGGCTGTGCATGGTATATTAGTCACCAGGTAATGGTCTGTGCATGGTATATTAGTCACCAGGTAAATGGCTGTGCATGGTATATTAGTCACCAGGTAATAGGCTGTGCATGGTATATTAGTCACCAGGTAATGTGCTGTGCATGGTATATTAGACACCAGGTAATGGGCTCTGCATGGTGTATTAGTCACCAGGTAATGGTCTATGCATGGTATATCAGTCACCAGGTAATGGTCTATGCATGGTATATCAGTCACCAGGTAATGGTCTATGCATGGTATATTAGTCACCAGGTAATGGGCTGTGCATGGTATATTAGTCACCAGGTAATAGGCTGTGCATGGTATATTAGACACCAGGTAATGGGCTGTGCATGGTGTATTAGTCACCAGGTAATGGTCTATGCATGGTATATTAGTCACCAGGTAATGGGCTGTGCATGGTATATTAGTCACCAGGTAATGGAATGTGCATTGAATATTAGTCACAAGGTAATAGGCTCTGCATGGTATATTAGTCACCAGGTAATATACACTGCATGGTATATTAGTCACCAGGTAATAGGCTGCGCATGATATATTAGTCACCAGGTAAGAGGCTGTGCATGCTATATTAGTCACCAGGTAATGGGCTGTGCATGGTATATCAGTCACCAGGTAAAGGGCTGTGCATGGTATATTAGTCACCAGGTAATGGGCTGTGCATGGTATATTAGTCACCAGGTAATAGGCTGTGCATGGTATATTAGTCACCAGGTAATAGGCTGTGCATGGTATATTAGTCACCAGGTAATGGGATCTGCATGGTATATTAGTCACCAGGTAATGAGCTCTGCATGGTATTAGTCACCAGGTAATGGAATGTGCATTGTATATTAGTCACCAGGTAATAGGCTCTGCATGGTATATTATTCACCAGGTAATAGACACTGCATGGTATATTAGTCACCAGGTAATAGGCTGTGCATGGTAAATTAGTCACCAGGAAATAGACACTGCATGGTATATTAGTCACCAGGTAAAGGGCTCTGCATGGTATATTAGTCACCAGGTAAAGGGCTCTGCATGGTATATTAGTCAACATGTAATGGGCTGTGCATGGTATATTAGTCACCAGGTAATAGGCTGTGCATGGTATATTAGTCACCAGGTAATGGGCTGTGCATGGTATATTAGTCACCAGGTAATAGGCTGTGCATGGTATATTAGTCACCAGGTAATGGGCTGTGCATGGTATATTAGTCACCAGGTAATGGAATGTGCATGGTATATTAGTCACCAGGTAATAGGCTGTGCATGGTATATTAGTCACCAGGTAATAGGTTGTGCATGGTATATTAGTCACCAGGTAATAGGCTGTGCATGGTATATTAGTCACCAATTAATGGGCTGTGCATGGTATATCAGTCACCAGGTAATGGGCTGTGCTTGGTATATCAGTCACCAGGTAATGGTCTATGCATGGTATATCAGTCACCAGGTAATGGGCTGTGCATGGTATATCAGTCACCAGGTAATGGGCTGTGCATGGTATATCAGTCACCAGGTAATGGGCTGTGCATGGTATATCAGTCACCAGGAAAAGGGCTGTGCTTGGTATATTAGTCACCAGGTAATGGTCTATGCATGGTATATTAGTCACCAGGTAATGGGCTGTGCATGGTATATTAGTCACCAGGTAATATGATCTGCATGGTATATTAGACACCAGGTAATGGGCTGTGCATGGTATATTAGTCACCAGGTAAATGGCTGTGCATGGTATATTAGTCACCAGATAATGGGCTGTGCATGGTATATTAGTCACCAGGTAATGTGCTGTGCATGGTATATTAGACACCAGGTAATGGGCTCTGCATGGTGTATTAGTCACCAGGTAATGGTCTATGCATGGTATATCTGTCACCAGGTAATGGTCTATGCATGGTATATCAGTCACCAGGTAATGGTCTATGCATGGTATATCAGTCACCAGGTAATGGGCTGTGCATGGTATATTAGTCACCAGGTAAAGGGCTCTGCATGGTATATTAGTCAACATGTAATGGGCTGTGCATGGTATATTAGTCACCAGGTAATGGGCTGTGCATGGTATATTAGTCACCAGGTAATGGGCTGTGCATGGTATATTAGTCACCAGGTAATAGGCTGTGCATGGTATATTAGTCACCAGGTAATGGGCTGTGCATGGTATATTAGTCACCAGGTAATGGAATGTGCATGGTATATTAGTCACCAGGTAATAGGCTGTGCATGGTATATTAGTCACCAGGTAATAGGTTGTGCATGGTATATTAGTCACCAGGTAATAGGCTGTGCATGGTATATTAGTCACCAATTAATGGGCTGTGCATGATATATCAGTCACCAGGTAATGGGCTGTGCTTGGTATATCAGTCACCAGGTAATGGTCTATGCATGGTATATCAGTCACCAGGTAATGGGCTGTGCATGGTATATCAGTCACCAGGTAATGGGCTGTGCATGGTATATCAGTCACCAGGTAATGGGCTGTGCATGGTACATCAGTCACCAGGTAATGGGCTGTTTATGGTATATCAGTCACCAGGAAAAGGGCTGTGCTTGGTATATTAGTCACCAGGTAATGGTCTATGCATGGTATATTAGTCACCAGGTAATGGGCTGTGCATGGTATATTAGTCACCAGGTAATGGGATCTGCATGGTATATTAGACACCAGGTAATGGGCTGTGCATGGTATATTAGTCACCAGGTAATGGTCTGTGCATGGTATATTAGTCACCAGGTAAATGGCTGTGCATGGTATATTAGTCACCAGGTAATGGGCTGTGCATGGTATATTAGTCACCAGGTAATGTGCTGTGCATGGTATATTAGACACCAGGTAAAGGGCTCTGCATGGTATATTAGTTACCAGGTAATGGAATGTGCATTGAATATTAGTCACCAGGTAATAGGCTCTGCATGGTATATTAGTCACCAGGTAATAGGCTGTGCATGATATATTAGTCACCAGGTAAGAGGCTGTGCATGATATATTAGTCAGCAGGTAATGGGCTGTGCATGGTATATCAGTCACCAGGTAAAGGGCTGTGCATGGTATATTAGTCACCAGGTAATGGGCTGTGCATGGTATATTAGTCACCAGGTAATAGGCTGTGCATGGTATATTAGACACCAGGTAATAGGCTGTGCATGGTATATTAGTCACCAGGTAATGGGATCTGCATGGTATATTAGTCACCAGGTAATGGGATCTGCATGGTATATTAGTCACCAGGTAATGGGATCTGCATGGTATATTAGTCACCAGGTAATGGGATCTGCATGGTATATTAGTCACAAGGTAATGGGCTGTGCATGATATATTAGTCACCAGGTAATAGGCTGTGCATTGTATATTAGTCACCAGGTAATGGGCTCTGCATGGTATATTAGTCACCAGGTAATAGGCTCTTATTAGTCACCAGGTAATGGGCTGTGCATGGTATATTAGTCACCAGGTAATGGAATGTGCATTGTATATTAGTCACCAGGTAATAGGCTCTGCATGGTATATTAGTCACCAAGTAATTTACACTGCATGGTATATTAGTCACCAGGTAATAGGCTGTGCATGATATATTAGTCACCAGGTAAGAGGCTGTGCATGCTATATTAGTCACCAGGTAATGGGCTGTGCATGGTATATCAGTCACCAGGTAAAGGGCTGTGCATGGTATATTAGTCACCAGGTAATGGGCTGTGCATGGTATATTAGTCACCAGGTAATAGGCTCTGCATGGTATATTAGACACCAGGTAATGGGCTGTGCATGGTATATTAGTCACCAGGTAATAGGCTGTGCATGGTATATTAGTCACCAGGTAATAGGCTGTGCATGGTATATTAGTCACCAGGTAATGGGATCTGCATGGTATATTAGTCACCAGGTAATGGGATCTGCATGGTATATTAGTCACCAGGTAATGGGATCTGCATGGTATATTAGTCACCAGGTAATGGTATCTGCATGGTATATTAGTCACAAGTTAATGGGCTGTGCATGATATATTAGTCACCAGGTAATGGGCTGTGCATTGTATATTAGTCACCAGGTAATGGGCTCTGCATGGTATATTATTCACAATGTAATAGGCTCTGCATGGTATATTAGTCACCAGGTAATGGGCTCTGCATGGTATATTAGTCGCCATGTAATGGGCTCTGCATCGTATATTAGTCGCCAGGTAATAGGCTGTGCATGGTATATTAGTCACCAGGTAAAGGGCTGTGCATGGTATATTAGTCGCCATGTAATTGGCTCTGCATGGTATATTAGTCGCCATGTAATGGGCTGTGCATGGTATATTAGACACCAGGTAATAGGCTGTGCATGGTATATTAGTCACCAGGTAATTGGCTGTGCATGGTATATTAGTCACCAGGTAATGGGCTGTGCATGGTATATTAGTCACCAGGTAATAGGCTCTGCATGGTATATTAGTCACAAGGTAAGGGGATCTGCATGATATATTAGTCGCCGGGTAATAGGCTGTGCATGGTATATTAGTCACCGGGTAATGGGCTCTGCATGGTATATTAGTCACCGGGTAATAGGCTGTGCATGGTATATTAGTCACCAGGTAATGGGATCTGCATGGTATATTAGTCACCAGGTAATAGGCTGTGCATGGTATATTAGTCACCAGGTAATGGGCTGTGCATGGTATATTAGTCACCAGGTAATGGGCTTTGCATGATATATTAGTCACCAGGTAATAGGCTGTGCATGGTATATTAGTCACCAGGAAATAGGCTGTGCATGGTATATTAGTCACCAGGTAATAGGCTGTGCATGGTATATTAGACACCAGGTAATGGGCTCTGCATGGTATATTAGTCACCAGGTAATGGAATGTGCATTGTATATTAGTCACCAGGTAATGAGCTGTGCATGGTATATTAGTCACCAGGTAATAGACACTGCATGGTATATTAGTCACCAGGTAGTAGGCTGTGCATGGTATATTAGTCACCTGGTAATAGGCTGTGCATGGTATATTAGACACCAGGTAATGGGCTGTGCATGGTATATTAGTCACCAGATAATAGGCTGTGCATGGTATATCAGTCACCAGGTAATAGGCTGTGCATGGTATATTAGTCACCAGGTAATGGGATGTGTATGGTATTTTAGACACCAGGTAATGGGCTCTACATGGTATATTAGTCACCAGGTAATGGAATGTGCATGGTATATTAGTCACCAGGTAATGGGCTGTGCATGGTATATTAGTCACCAGGTAATAGACACTGCAAGGTATATTAGTCACCAGGTAGTAGGCTGTGCATGGTATATTAGTCACCAGGTAATAGGCTGTGCATGGTATATCAGACACCAGGTAATGGGCTGTGCATGGTATATCAGTCACCAGGTAATAGGCTGTGCATGGTATATCAGTCACCAGGTAATAGGCTGTGCATGGTATATTAGTCACCAGATAATGGGATGTGTATGGTATATTAGTCACCAGGTAATAGGCTGTGCATGGTATATTAGTCACCAGGTAATGGGATGTGTATGGTATATTAGTCACCAGGTAATAGGCTCTGCTTGGTATATAAGACACCAGGTAATGGGCTGTGCATGGTATATTAGTCACCAGGTAATAGGCTGTGTATGGTATATTAGTCACCAGGTAATGGGCTGTGCATGGTATATTAGTCACCAGGTAATAGGCTGTGCATGGTATATTAGTCACCAGGTAATGGGCTGTGCATGGTATATTAGTCACCATGTAATGGGCTCTGCATGGTATATTAGTCACCATGTAATGGGCTGTGCATGGTATATTTGTTACCAGGTAATGGGCTGTGCATGGTATATTAGTCACCAGGTAATGGGATCTGCATGGTATATTAGTCACCAGGTAAATGGCTGTGCATGGTATATTAGTCACCAGGTAATGGGCTGTGCATGGTATATTAATCACCAGGTAAAGGGCTGTGCATGGTATATTAGTCACCAGGTAATGGGCTCTGCATGGTATATTAGTCACCAGGTAAAGGGCTCTGCATGGTATATTAGTCACTAGGTAATAGGCTCTGCATGGTATATTAGTCACCAGGTAATGGGCTGTGCATGGTATATTAGTCACCAGGTAATGGGCTCTGCATGGTATATTAGTCACCAGGTAAAGGGCTCTGCATGGTATATTAGTCACCAGGTAATAGGCTCTGCATGGTATATTAAACACCAGGTAATGGGCTGAGCATGGTATATTAGTCACCAGGTAATGGGTTCTGCATGGTATATTAGTCACCATGTAATGGGCTGTGCATGGTATATTAGTCACCAGGTAATAGGCTGTGCATGGTATATTAGTCACCAGGTAATGGGATCTGCATGGTATATTAGTCACCAGGTAATGGGCTGTGCATGATATATTAGTCACCAGGTAATAGGCTGTGCATGGTATATTAGTCACCAGGTAATAGGCTGTGCATGGTATATTAGACACCAGGTAATGAGCTCTACATGGTATTAGTCACCAGGTAATGGAATGTGCATTGTATATTAGTCACCAGGTAATAGGCTCTGCATGGTATATTAGTCACCAGGTAATAGACACTGCATGGTATATTAGTCACCAGGTAATCTGCTGTGCATGGTATATTTGTCACCAGGAAATAGACACTGCATGGTATATTAGTCACCAGGTAAAGGGCTCTGCATTGTATATTAGTCACCAGGTAAAGGGCTCTGCATGGTATATTAGTCAACATGTAATGGGCTGTGCATGGTATATTAGTCACCAGGTAATAGGCTGTGCATGGTATATTAGTCACCAGGTAATGGGCTGTGCATGGTATATTAGTCACCAGGTAATAGGCTGTGCATGGTATATTAGTCACCAGGTAATGGGCTGTGCATGGTATATTAGTCACCAGGTAATAGGCTGTGCATGGTATATTAGTCACCAGGTAATAGGCTGTGCATGGTATATTAGTCATCAGGTAATGGGATCTGCATGGTATATTAGTCACCAGGTAATGGGATCTGCATGGTATATTAGTCACCAGGTAATGGTATCTGCATGGTATATTAGTCACAAGGTAATGGGCTGTGCATGATATATTAGTCACCAGGTAATAGGCTGTGCATTGTATATTAGTCACCAGGTAATAGGCTCTGCATGGTATATTAGTCACCAGGTAATAGGCTCTGCATGGTATATTAGTCGCCATGTAATGGGCTCTGCATCGTATATTAGTCGCCAGGTAATAGGCTGTGCATGGTATATTAGTCACCAGGTAATAGGCTGTGCATGGTATATTAGTCACCAGGTAATGGGATCTGCATGGTATATTAGTCACCAGGTAATGGGATCTGCATGGTATATTAGTCACCAGGTAATGGTATCTGCATGGTATATTAGTCACCAGGTAATGGGCTGTGCATGATATATTAGTCACCAGGTAATAAGCTGTGCATTGTATATTAGTCACCAGGTAATAGGCTCTGCATGGTATATTAGTCGCCATGTAATGGGCTCTGCATCGTATATTAGTCGCCAGGTAATAGGCTGTGCATGGTATATTAGTCACCAGGTAAAGGGCTGTGCATGGTATATTATACGCCATGTAATTGGCTCTGCATGGTATATTAGTCGCCATGTAATGGGCTGTGCATGGTATATTAGACACCAGGTAATGGGCTGTGCATTGTATATCAGTCACCAGGTAATAGGCTCTGCATGGTATATTAGTCACCAGGTAATAGGCTCTGCATGGTATATTAGTCGCCATGTAATGGGCTCTGCATCGTATATTAGTCGCCAGGTAATAGGCTGTGCATGGTATATTAGTCACCAGGTAATAGGCTGTGCATGGTATATAAGTCACCAGGTAATGGGATCTGCATGGTATATTAGTCACCAGGTAATGGTATCTGCATGGTATATTAGTCACAAGGTAATGGGCTGTGCATGATATATTAGTCACCAGGTAATAAGCTGTGCATTGTATATTAGTCACCAGGTAATAGGCTCTGCATGGTATATTAGTCGCCATGTAATGGGCTCTGCATCGTATATTAGTCGCCAGGTAATAGGCTGTGCATGGTATATTAGTCACCAGGTAAAGGGCTGTGCATGGTATATTATACGCCATGTAATTGGCTCTGCATGGTATATTAGTCGCCATGTAATGGGCTGTGCATGGTATATTAGACACCAGGTAATGGGCTGTGCATTGTATATCAGTCACCAGGTAATAGGCTGTGCATGGTATATCAGTCACCAGGTAAAGGGCTGTTCATGGTATATCAGTCACCAGGGAATGGGCTCTGCATGGTATATCAGTCACCAGGTAATGGGCTCTGCATGGTGTATTAGTCACCAGTTAAAGGGCTCTGCATGGTATATTAGTCACCAGGTAATGGGCTGTGCATGGTATATTAGTAACCAGGTAATGGGCTGTGCATGGTATATTAGTCACCAGGTAATAGGCTGTGCATGGTATATCAGTCACCAGGTAATAGGCTTTGCATGGTATATTAGTCACCAGGTAATGGGATCTGCATGGTATATTAGTTACCAGGTAATGGGATCTGCATTGTATATTAGTCACCAGGTAATGGGATCTGCATGGTATATTAGTCACCAGGTAATAGGCTGTGCATGGTATATTAGACACCAGGTAATGCAATCTGCATGGTATATTAGTCACCAGGTAATGGAATGTGCATTGTATATTAGTCACCAGGTAATAGGCTCTGCATGGTATATTAGTCACCAGGTAATAGACACTGCATGGTATATTAGTCACCAGGTAATAGGCTGTGCATGGTATATTAGTCACCAGGAAATAGACACTGCATGGTATATTAGTCACCAGGTAAAGGGCTCTGCATTGTATATTAGTCACCAGGTAAAGGGCTCTGCATGGTATATTAGTCAACATGTAATGGGCTGTGCATGGTATATTAGTCACCAGGTAATAGGCTGTGCATGGTATATTAGTCACCAGGTAATGGGCTGTGCATGGTATATTAGTCACCAGGTAATAGGTTGTGCATGGTATATTAGTCACCAGGTAATAGGCTGTGCATGGTATATTAGTCACCAATTAATGGGCTATGCATGGTATATCAGTCACCAGGTATTGGGCTGTGCTTGGTATATCAGTCACCAGGTAATGGTCTATGCATGGTATATCAGTCACCAGGTAATGGGCTGTGCATGGTATATCAGTCACCAGGTAATGGGCTGTGCATGGTATATCAGTCACCAGGTAATGGGCTGTGCATGGTATATCAGTCACCAGGTAATGGGCTGTTTATGGTATATCAGTCACCAGGAAAAGGGCTGTGCTTGGTATATTAGTCACTAGGTAATGGTCTATGCATGGTATATTAGTCACCAGGTAATGGGCTGTGCATGGTATGTTAGTCACCAGGTAATGGGATCTGCATGGTATATTAGACACCAGGTAATGGGCTGTGCATGGTATATTAGTCACCAGGTAATGGTCTGTGCATGGTATATTAGTCACCAGGTAAATGGCTGTGCATGGTATATTAGTCACCAGGTAATAGGCTGTGCATGGTATATTAGTCACCAGGTAATGTGCTGTGCATGGTATATTAGACACCAGGTAATGGGCTCTGCATGGTGTATTAGTCACCAGGTAATGGTCTATGCATGGTATATCAGTCACCAGGTAATGGTCTATGCATGGTATATCAGTCACCAGGTAATGGTCTATGCATGGTATATTAGTCACCAGGTAATGGGCTGTGCATGGTATATTAGTCACCAGGTAATAGGCTGTGCATGGTATATTAGACACCAGGTAATGGGCTGTGCATGGTGTATTAGTCACCAGGTAATGGTCTATGCATGGTATATTAGTCACCAGGTAATGGGCTGTGCATGGTATATTAGTCACCAGGTAATGGAATGTGCATTGAATATTAGTCACAAGGTAATAGGCTCTGCATGGTATATTAGTCACCAGGTAATATACACTGCATGGTATATTAGTCACCAGGTAATAGGCTGCGCATGATATATTAGTCACCAGGTAAGAGGCTGTGCATGCTATATTAGTCACCAGGTAATGGGCTGTGCATGGTATATCAGTCACCAGGTAAAGGGCTGTGCATGGTATATTAGTCACCAGGTAATGGGCTGTGCATGGTATATTAGTCACCAGGTAATAGGCTGTGCATGGTATATTAGTCACCAGGTAATAGGCTGTGCATGGTATATTAGTCACCAGGTAATGGGATCTGCATGGTATATTAGTCACCAGGTAATGAGCTCTGCATGGTATTAGTCACCAGGTAATGGAATGTGCATTGTATATTAGTCACCAGGTAATAGGCTCTGCATGGTATATTATTCACCAGGTAATAGACACTGCATGGTATATTAGTCACCAGGTAATAGGCTGTGCATGGTAAATTAGTCACCAGGAAATAGACACTGCATGGTATATTAGTCACCAGGTAAAGGGCTCTGCATGGTATATTAGTCACCAGGTAAAGGGCTCTGCATGGTATATTAGTCAACATGTAATGGGCTGTGCATGGTATATTAGTCACCAGGTAATAGGCTGTGCATGGTATATTAGTCACCAGGTAATGGGCTGTTCATGGTATATTAGTCACCAGGTAATAGGCTGTGCATGGTATATTAGTCACCAGGTAATGGGCTGTGCATGGTATATTAGTCACCAGGTAATGGAATGTGCATGGTATATTAGTCACCAGGTAATAGGCTGTGCATGGTATATTAGTCACCAGGTAATAGGTTGTGCATGGTATATTAGTCACCAGGTAATAGGCTGTGCATGGTATATTAGTCACCAATTAATGGGCTGTGCATGGTATATCAGTCACCAGGTAATGGGCTGTGCTTGGTATATCAGTCACCAGGTAATGGTCTATGCATGGTATATCAGTCACCAGGTAATGGGCTGTGCATGGTATATCAGTCACCAGGTAATGGGCTGTGCATGGTATATCAGTCACCAGGTAATGGGCTGTGCATGGTATATCAGTCACCAGGAAAAGGGCTGTGCTTGGTATATTAGTCACCAGGTAATGGTCTATGCATGGTATATTAGTCACCAGGTAATGGGCTGTGCATGGTATATTAGTCACCAGGTAATATGATCTGCATGGTATATTAGACACCAGGTAATGGGCTGTGCATGGTATATTAGTCACCAGGTAAATGGCTGTGCATGGTATATTAGTCACCAGGTAATGGGCTGTGCATGGTATATTAGTCACCAGGTAATGTGCTGTGCATGGTATATTAGACACCAGGTAATGGGCTCTGCATGGTGTATTAGTCACCAGGTAATGGTCTATGCATGGTATATCTGTCACCAGGTAATGGTCTATGCATGGTATATCAGTCACCAGGTAATGGTCTATGCATGGTATATCAGTCACCAGGTAATGGGCTGTGCATGGTATATTAGTCACCAGGTAAAGGGCTCTGCATGGTATATTAGTCAACATGTAATGGGCTGTGCATGGTATATTAGTCACCAGGTAATGGGCTGTGCATGGTATATTAGTCACCAGGTAATGGGCTGTGCATGGTATATTAGTCACCAGGTAATAGGCTGTGCATGGTATATTAGTCACCAGGTAATGGGCTGTGCATGGTATATTAGTCACCAGGTAATGGAATGTGCATGGTATATTAGTCACCAGGTAATAGGCTGTGCATGGTATATTAGTCACCAGGTAATAGGTTGTGCATGGTATATTAGTCACCAGGTAATAGGCTGTGCATGGTATATTAGTCACCAATTAATGGGCTGTGCATGATATATCAGTCACCAGGTAATGGGCTGTGCTTGGTATATCAGTCACCAGGTAATGGTCTATGCATGGTATATCAGTCACCAGGTAATGGGCTGTGCATGGTATATCAGTCACCAGGTAATGGGCTGTGCATGGTATATCAGTCACCAGGTAATGGGCTGTGCATGGTACATCAGTCACCAGGTAATGGGCTGTTTATGGTATATCAGTCACCAGGAAAAGGGCTGTGCTTGGTATATTAGTCACCAGGTAATGGTCTATGCATGGTATATTAGTCACCAGGTAATGGGCTGTGCATGGTATATTAGTCACCAGGTAATGGGATCTGCATGGTATATTAGACACCAGGTAATGGGCTGTGCATGGTATATTAGTCACCAGGTAATGGTCTGTGCATGGTATATTAGTCACCAGGTAAATGGCTGTGCATGGTATATTAGTCACCAGGTAATGGGCTGTGCATGGTATATTAGTCACCAGGTAATGTGCTGTGCATGGTATATTAGACACCAGGTAAAGGGCTCTGCATGGTATATTAGTCACCAGGTAATGGAATGTGCATTGAATATTAGTCACCAGGTAATAGGCTCTGCATGGTATATTAGTCACCAGGTAATAGGCTG
This sequence comes from Taudactylus pleione, assembly GCA_031769625.1. Lineage (NCBI taxonomy): Eukaryota > Metazoa > Chordata > Amphibia > Anura > Myobatrachidae > Taudactylus > Taudactylus pleione. The sequence goes on from JAUIMM010001424.1 coordinate 239,669, forward strand.
TGCATGATATATTAGTCACCAGGTAAGAGGCTGTGCATGATATATTAGTCAGCAGGTAAAGGGCTGTGCATGGTATATCAGTCACCAGGTAAAGGGCTGTGCATGGTATATTAGTCACCAGGTAATGGGCTGTGCATGGTATATTAGTCACCAGGTAATAGGCTGTGCATGGTATATTAGACACCAGGTAATAGGCTGTGCATGGTATATTAGTCACCAGGTAATGGGATCTGCATGGTATATTAGTCACCAGGTAATGGGATCTGCATGGTATATTAGTCACCAGGTAATGGGATCTGCATGGTATATTAGTCACCAGGTAATGGGATCTGCATGGTATATTAGTCACAAGGTAATGGGCTGTGCATGATATATTAGTCACCAGGTAATAGGCTGTGCATTGTATATTAGTCACCAGGTAATGGGCTCTGCATGGTATATTAGTCACCAGGTAATAGGCTCTTATTAGTCACCAGGTAATGGGCTGTGCATGGTATATTAGTCACCAGGTAATGGAATGTGCATTGTATATTAGTCACCAGGTAATAGGCTCTGCATGGTATATTAGTCACCAAGTAATTTACACTGCATGGTATATTAGTCACCAGGTAATAGGCTGTGCATGATATATTAGTCACCAGGTAAGAGGCTGTGCATGCTATATTAGTCACCAGGTAATGGGCTGTGCATGGTATATCAGTCACCAGGTAAAGGGCTGTGCATGGTATATTAGTCACCAGGTAATGGGCTGTGCATGGTATATTAGTCACCAGGTAATAGGCTCTGCATGGTATATTAGACACCAGGTAATGGGCTGTGCATGGTATATTAGTCACCAGGTAATAGGCTGTGCATGGTATATTAGTCACCAGGTAATAGGCTGTGCATGGTATATTAGTCACCAGGTAATGGGATCTGCATGGTATATTAGTCACCAGGTAATGGGATCTGCATGGTATATTAGTCACCAGGTAATGGGATCTGCATGGTATATTAGTCACCAGGTAATGGTATCTGCATGGTATATTAGTCACAAGTTAATGGGCTGTACATGATATATTAGTCACCAGGTAATGGGCTGTGCATTGTATATTAGTCACCAGGTAATGGGCTCTGCATGGTATATTATTCACAATGTAATAGGCTCTGCATGGTATATTAGTCACCAGGTAATGGGCTCTGCATGGTATATTAGTCGCCATGTAATGGGCTCTGCATCGTATATTAGTCGCCAGGTAATAGGCTGTGCATGGTATATTATTCACCAGGTAAAGGGCTGTGCATGGTATATTAGTCGCCATGTAATTGGCTCTGCATGGTATATTAGTCGCCATGTAATGGGCTGTGCATGGTATATTAGACACCAGGTAATGGGCTGTGCATTGTAAATCAGTCACCAGGTAATAGGCTGTGCATGGTATATCAGTCACCAGGTAATGGGCTGTTCATGGTATATCAGTCACCAGGGAATGGGCTCTGCATGGTATATCAGTCACCAGGTAATGGGCTCTGCATGGTGTATTAGTCACCAGGAAAAGGGCTCTGCATGGTATATTAGTCACCAGGTAATGGGCTGTGCATGGTATATTAGTAACTAGGTAATGGGCTGTGCATGGTATATTAGTCACCAGGTAATGGGCTGTGCATGGTATATTAGTCACCAGGTAATAGGCTGTGCATGGTATATTAGTCACCAGGTAATGGGATCTGCATGGTATATTAGTCACCAGGTAATGGGATCTGCATGGTATATTAGTCACCAGGTAATGGGATCTGCATGGTATATTAGTCACAAGGTAATGGGCTGTGCATGATATATTAGTCACCATGTAATAGGCTGTGCATTGTATATTAGTCACCAGGTAATGGGCTCTGCATGGTATATTAGTCACCAGGTAATGGGCTCTGCATGGTATATTAGTCACCAGGTAATGGACTCTGCATGGTATATTAGTCGCCATGTAATGGGCTCTGCATCGTATATTAGTCGCCAGGTAATAGGCTGTGCATGGTATATTAGTCACCAGGTAAAGGGCTGTGCATGGTATATTAGTCGCCATGTAATTGGCTCTGCATGGTATATTAGTCGCCATGTAATGGGCTGCGCAAGGTATATTAGACACCAGGTAATGGGCTGTGCATTGTATATCAGTCACCATGTAATAGGCTGTGCATGGTATATCAGTCACCAGGTAAACGGCTGTTCATGGTATATCAGTCACCAGGGAATGGGCTCTGCATGGTATATCAGTCACCAGGTAATGGGCTCTGCATGGTGTATTAGTCACCAGGTAAAGGGCTCTGCATGGTGTATTAGTCACCAGGTAATGGGCTGTGCATGGTATATTAGTCACCAGGTAATGGGCTCTGCATGGTATATTAGTCACCAGGTAAAGGGCTCTGCATGGTATATTAGTCACCATGTAATGGGCTCTGCATGGTATATTAGTCAGCAGGTAATAGGCTGTGCATGGTATATTAGTCACCAGGTAATAGGCTGTGCATGGTATATTAGTCACCAGGTAATAGAAATTTCATGGTATATTAGTCACCAGGTAATAAGCTGTGCATGGTATATTAGTCACCAGGTAATAGGCTGTGCATGGTATATCAGTCACCAGGTAAAGGGCTGTGCATGGTATATTAGTCACCAGGTAATGGGCTGTGCATGGTATATTAGTCACCAGGTAATAGGCTCTGCATGGTATATTAGACACCAGGTAATGGGCTGTGCATGGTATATTAGTCACCAGGTAATAGGCTGTGCATGCTATATTAGTCACCAGGTAATAGGCTGTGCATGGTATATTAGTCACCAGGTAATGGGATCTGCATGGTATATTAGTCACCAGGTAATGGGATCTGCATGGTATATTAGTCACCAGGTAATGGGATCTGCATGGTATATTAGTCACCAGGTAATGGTATCTGTATGGTATATTAGTCACAAGTTAATGGGCTGTGCATGATATATTAGTCACCAGGTAATGGGCTGTGCATTGTATATTAGTCACCAGGTAATGGGCTCTGCATGGTATATTATTCACAATGTAATAGGCTCTGCATGGTATATTAGTCACCAGGTAATGGGCTCTGCATGGTATATTAGTCGCCATGTAATGGGCTCTGCATCGTATATTAGTCGCCAGGTAATAGGCTGTGCATGGTATATTAGTCACCAGGTAAAGGGCTGTGCATGGTATATTAGTCGCCATGTAATTGGCTCTGAATTGTATATTAGTCGCCATGTAATGGGCTGTGCATGGTATATTAGACACCAGGTAATGGGCTGTGCATTGTAAATCAGTCACCAGGTAATAGGCTGTGCATGGTATATCAGTCAATCGTATATTAGTCGCCAGGTAATGGGCTCTGCATGGTATATTAGTCGCCATGTAATGGGCTCTGCATCGTATATTAGTCGCCAGGTAATAGGCTGTGCATGGTATATCAGTCACCAGGTAAAGGGCTGTTCATGGTATATCAGTCACCAGGGAATGGGCTCTGCATGGTATATCAGTCACCAGGTAATGGGCTCTGCATGGTGTATTAGTCACCAGGTAAAGGGCTCTGCATGGTGTATTAGTCACCAGGTAATGGGCTGTGCATGGTATATTAGTCACCAGGTAATGGGCTCTGCATGGTATATTAGTCACCAGGTAAAGGGCTCTGCATGGTATATTAGTCACCATGTAATGGGCTCTGCATGGTATATTAGTCAGCAGGTAATAGGCTGTGCATGGTATATTAGTCACCAGGTAATAGGCTGTGCATGGTATATTAGTCACCAGGTAATAGAAACTTCATGGTATATTAGTCACCAGGTAATAAGCTGTGCATGGTATATTAGTCACCAGGTAATAGGCTGTGCATGGTATATTAGTCACCAGGTAATGGGCTGTGCATGTTATATTAGACACCAGGTAATGGGCTATGCATGGTACATTAGTCACCAGGTAATGGGCTGTGCATGGTATATTAGTCACCAGGTAATGGGCTGTGCATGGTATATTAGTCACCAGGTAATGGGCTGTGCATGGTATATTAGTCACCAGGTAATAGGCTGTGCATGGTATATTAGTCACCAGGTAATGGGCTCTGCATGGTATATTAGTCACCAGGTAATAGGCTGTGCATGGTATATTAGTCACCAGGTAATAGGCTGTGCATGGTATATTAGTCACCAGGTAATGGGCTCTGCATGGTATATTAGTCACCAATTAATGGGCTGTGCATTGTATATTAGTCACCAGGTAATGGGCTGTGCTTGGTATATCAGTCACCAGGTAATGGGCTGTGCATGGTATATCAGTCACCAGGTAATGGGCTGTGCATGGTATATCAGTCACCAGGTAATGGGCTGTGCATGGTATTTTAGTCACCAGGTAAATGGCTGTGCATGGTATATTAGTCACCTGGTAATGGGCTGTGCATGGTATATTAGTCACCAGGTAAAGGGCTGTGCATGGTTTATTAGACACCAGGTAATGGGCTGTGCATGGTGTATGAGTCACCTGGTAATGGTCTATGCATGGTATATCAGTCACCAGGTAATGGTCTATGCATGGTATATCAGTCACCAGGTAATGGTCTATGCATGGTATATCAGTCACCAGGTAATGGGCTGTGCATGGTATATCAGTCACCAGGTAATGGTCTATGCATGGTATATTAGTCACCAGGTAATGGGCTGTGCATGGTATATTAGTCACCAGGTAATAGGCTGTGCATGGTATATTATACACCAGGTAATGGGCTGTGCATGGTGTACTAGTCACCAGGTAATGGTCTATGCATGGTATATTAGTCTCCAGGTAATGGGCTGTGCATGGTATATTAGTAACCAGGTAATGGAATGTGCATTGTATATTAGTCACCAGGTAATAGGCTCTGCATGGTATATTAGTCACCAGGTAATATACACTGCATGGTATATTAGTCACCAGGTAATAGGCTGTGCATGATTATCAGTCACCAGGTAAGAGGCTGTGCATGCTATATCAGTCACCAGGTAATGGGCTGTGCATGGTATATCAGTCACCAGGTAAAGGGCTGTGCATGGTATATTAGTCACCAGGTAATGGGCTGTGCATGGTATATTAGTCACCAGGTAATAGGCTGTGCATGGTATATTAGACACCAGGTAATGGGCTGTGCATGGTATATTAGTCACCAGGTAATAGGCTGTGCATGGTATATTAGTCACCAGGTAATAGGCTGTGCATGGTATATCAGTCACCAGGTAATGGGATCTGCATGGTATATTAGTCACCAGGTAATGGGATCTGCATGGTATATTAGTCACCAGGTAATGGGCTGTGCATGATATATTAGTCACCTGGTAATGGGCTGTGCACTGTATATTAGTCACCAGGTAATGGGCTCTGCATGGTATATTAGTCACCAGGTAATAGGCTCTGCATGGTATATTAGTCACCAGGTAATGGGCTCTGCATGGTATATTAGTCGCCATGTAATGGGCTCTGCATTGTATATTAGTCACCAGGTAATAGGCTGTGCATTGTATATTAGTCACCAGGTAAAGGGCTGTGCATGGTATATTAGTCACCATGTAATTGGCTCTGCATGGTATATTAGTCGCCATGTAATGGGCTGTGCATGGTATATTAGACGCCAGGTAATGGGCTATGCATTGTATATTAGTCGCCAGGTAATAGGCTGTGCATGGTATATCAGTCACCAGGTAAAGGGCTGTGCATGGTATATCAGTCACCAGGGAATGGGCTCTGCATGGTATATCAGTCACCAGGTAATGGGCTCTGCATGGTGTATTAGTCACCAGGTAAAGGGCTCTGCATGGTATATTAGTCACCAGGTAATGGGATCTGCATGGTATATTAGTCACCAGGTAATGGGCTGTGCATGATATATTAGTCACCTGGTAATGGGCTGTGCACTGTATATTAGTCACCAGGTAATGGGCTCTGCATGGTATATTAGTCACCAGGTAATAGGCTCTGCATGGTATATTAGTCACCAGGTAATGGGCTCTGCATGGTATATTAGTCGCCATGTAATGGGCTCTGCATCGTATATTAGTCACCAGGTAATAGGCTGTGCATGGTATATTAGTCACCAGGTAAAGGGCTGTGCATGGTATATTAGTCACCATGTAATTGGCTCTGCATGGTATATTAGTCGCCATGTAATGGGCTGTGCATGGTATATTAGACGCCAGGTAATGGGCTGTGCATTGTATATTAGTCGCCAGGTAATAGGCTGTGCATGGTATATCAGTCACCAGGTAAAGGGCTGTGCATGGTATATCAGTCACCAGGGAATGGGCTCTGCATGGTTTATCAGTCACCAGGTAATGGGCTGTGCATGATATATTAGTCACCCGGAAATAGGCTAAGCATTGTATATTAGTCACCAGGTAATGGGCTCTGCATGGTATATTAGTCACCAGGTAAAGGGCTGTGCATGATATATTAGTCACCAGGTAATTGGCTGTGCATGGTATATCAGTCACCAGGTAATTGTCTGTGCATGGTTTATTAGTCACCAGGTAAAGGGCTCTGCATGGTATAGTAGTCACCAGGTAATGGGATATGTATGGTATATTAGACACCAGGTAATGGGCTGTGCATGGTGAATGAGTCACCAGGTAATATGCTGTGCATGGTATATCAGTTACCATGTAATAGGCTCTGCATGGTATATTAGTCACCAGATAATGGGATCTGCAAGGTATATTAGTCACCAGGTAATAGGCTCTGCATGGTATATTAGACACCAGGTAATGGGTTGTGCATGGTATATTAGTCACCATGTAATGGGCTGTGCATGGTATATTAGTCACCAGGTAATGGGCTGTGCATGGTATATTAGTCACCAGGTAATGGACTGTGCATGGTATATTAGTCACCATGTAATGGGCCGTGCATGGTATATTAGTCACCATGTAATGGGCTGTGCATGGTATATTAGTCACCATGTAATGGGCTGTGCATGGTATATTAGTCACGAGGTAATGGGCTCTGCATGGTATATTAGTCACCAGGTAAAGGGCTCTGCATGGTATATTAGTCACCAGGTAATAGGCTCTGCATGGTATATTAGACACCAGGTAATGGGCTGAGCATGGTATATTAGTCACCAGGTAATGGGTTCTGCATGGTATATTAGTCACCATGTAATGGGATGTGCATGGTATATTAGTCACCAGGTAATAGGCTGTGCATGGTATATTAGTCACCAGGTAATAGGCTGTGCATGGTATATTAGTCACCAGGTAATGGGCAGTGCATGGTATATTAGTCACCAGGTAATAGGCTCTGCATGGTATATTAGTCACCAGGTAATGGGATCTGCATGATATATTAGTTGCCGGGTAATAGGCTGTGCATGGTATATTAGTCACCGTGTAATGGGCTCTGCATGGTATATTAGTAACCAGGTAATAGGCTGTGCATGGTATATTAGTCACCAGGTAATGGGATCTGCATGGTATATTAGTCACCAGGTAATAGGCTGTGCATGGTATATTAGTCACCAGGTAAAGGGCTCTGCATGGTATATTAGTCACCAGGTAATGGGCTGTGCATGGTCTATTAGTCACCAGGTAATGGGCTGTGCATGATATATTAGTCACCAGGTAATAGGCTGTGCATGGTATATTAGTCACCAGGTAATAGGCTGTGCATGGTATATTAGTCACCAGGTAATAGGCTGTGCATGGTATATTACACACCAGGTAATGGGCTCTGCATGGTATATTAGTCACCAGGTAATGGAATGTGCATTGTATATTAGTCACCAGGTAATGGGCTGTGCATGGTATATTAGTCACCAGGTAATAGACACTGCATGGTATATTAGTCACCAGGTAGTAGGCTGTGCATGGTATATTAGTCACCAGGTAATAGGCTGTGCATGGTATATTAGACACCAGGTAATGGGCTGTGCATGGTATATTAGTCACCAGGTAATAGGCTGTGCATGGTATATCAGTCACCAGGTAATGGGATGTGTATGGTATATTAGACACCAGGTAATGGGCTCTGCATGGTATATTAGTCACCAGGTAATGGAATGTGCATTGTATATTAGTCACCAGGTAATGGGCTGTGCATGGTATATTAGTCACCAGATAATAGACACTGCATGGTATATTAGTCACCAGGTAGTAGGCTGTGCATGTTATATTCGTCACCAGGTAATAGGCTGTGCATGGTATATTAGACACCAGGTAATGGGCTGTGCATGGTATATTAGTCACCAGGTAATAGGCTGTGCATGGTATATCAGTCACCAGGTAATAGGCTGTGCATGGTATATTAGTCACCAGGTAATGGGATGTGTATGGTATATTAGTCACCAGGTAATAGGCTGTGCATGGTATATTAGTCACCAGGTAATGGGATGTGTATGGTATATTAGTCACCAGGTAATAGGCTCTGCATGGTATATTAGACACCAGGTAATGGGCTGTGCATGGTATATTAGTCTCCAGGTAATAGGCTGTGTATGGTATATTAGTCACCAGGTAATGGGCTGTGCATGGTATATTAGTCACCAGGTAATGGGCCTGCTTGGTATATTAGTCACCAGGTAATGGGCTGTGCATGGTATTTTAGTCACCAGGTAATAGGCTGTGTATGGTATATTAGTCACCAGGTAATGGGCTGTGCATGGTATATTAGTCACCAGGTAATGGGCCTGCATGGTATATTAGTCACCAGGTAATGGGCTGTGCATGGTATTTTAGTCACCAGGTAATGGGCTCTGCATGGTATATTAGTCACCATGTAATGGGCTGTGCATGGTATATTTGTTACCAGGTAATGGGCTGTGCATGGTATATTAGTCACCAGGTAATGGGATCTGCATGGTATATTAGTCACCAGGTAAATGGCTGTGCATGGTATATTAGTCACCAGGTAATGGGCTGTGTATGGTATATTAGTCACCAGGTAATGGGCTCTGCATGGTATATTAGTCACCAGGTAAAGGGCTGTGCATGGTATATTAGTCACCAGGTAATGGGCTCTGCATGGTATATTAGTCACCAGGTAAAGGGCTCTGCATGGTATATTAGTCACCAGGTAATAGGCTCTGCATGGTATATTAGTCACCAGGTAATGGGCTGTGCATATTATATTAGTCACCAGGTAATGGGCTCTGCATGGTATATTAGTCACCAGTTAAAGGGCTCTGCATGGTATATTAGTCACCAGGTAATAGGCTCTGCATGGTATATTAGACACCAGGTAATCGGCTGAGCATGGTATATTAGTCACCAGGTAATGGGTTCTGCATGGTATATTAGTCACCATGTAATGGGCTGTGCCTGATATATTAGTCACCAGGTAATAGGCTGTGCATGGTATATTAGTCACCAGGTAATGGGATCTGCATGGTATATTAGTCACCAGGTAATGGGCTGTGCATGAAATATTAGTCACCAGGTAATAGGCTGTGCATGGTATATTAGTCACCAGGTAATAGGCTGTGCATGATATATTAGTCACCAGGTAATAGGCTGTGCATGGTATATTAGTCACCAGGTAACAGGCTGTGCATGGTATATTAGTCACCAGGTAATAGGCTGTGCATGGTATATTAGACACCAGGTAATGAGCTCTGCATGGTATTAGTCACCAGGTAATGGAATGTGCATTGTATATTAGTCACCAGGTAATAGGCTCTGCATGGTATATTAGTCACCAGGTAATAGACACTGCATGGTATATTAGTCACCAGGTAATAGGCTGTGCATGGTATATTAGTCACCAGGTAATAGACACTGCATGGTATATTAGTCACCAGGTAAAGGGCTCTGCATTGTATATTAGTCACCAGGTAAAGGGCTCTGCATGGTATATTAGTCAACATGTAATGGGCTGTGCATGGTATATTAGTCACCAGGTAATAGGCTGTGCATGGTATATTAGTCACCAGGTAATGGGCTGTGCATGGTATATTAGTCACCAGGTAATAGGCTGTGCATGGTATATTAGTCACCAGGTAATGGGCTGTGCATGGTATATTAGTCACCAGGTAAAGGGCTGTGCATGGTATATTAGTCACCAGGTAATGGGCTCTGCATGGTATATTAGTCACCAGGTAATGGGCAGTGCATGGTATTTTAGTCACCAGCTATGGTTTCTGCATGGTATATTAGTCACCAGGTAATGGGATCTGCATGGTATATTAGTCACCAGGTAATGGGATCTGCATGGTATATTAGTCACCAGGTAATGGGATCTGCATGGTATATTAGTCACAAGGTAATGGGCTGTGCATGATATATTAGTCACCATGTAATAGGCTGTGCATTGTATATTAGTCACCAGGTAATGGGCTCTGCATGGTATATTAGTCACCAGGTAATGGGCTCTGCATGGTATATTAGTCACCAGGTAATGGACTCTGCATGGTATATTAGTCGCCATGTAATGGGCTCTGCATCGTATATTAGTCGCCAGGTAATAGGCTGTGCATGGTATATTAGTCACCAGGTAAAGGGCTGTGCATGGTATATTAGTCGCCATGTAATTGGCTCTGCATGGTATATTAGTCGCCATGTAATGGGCTGCGCAAGGTATATTAGACACCAGGTAATGGGCTGTGCATTGTATATCAGTCACCATGTAATAGGCTGTGCATGGTATATCAGTCACCAGGTAAATGGCTGTTCATGGTATATCAGTCACCAGGGAATGGGCTCTGCATGGTATATCAGTCACCAGGTAATGGGCTCTGCATGGTGTATTAGTCACCAGGTAAAGGGCTCTGCATGGTGTATTAGTCACCAGGTAATGGGCTGTGCATGGTATATTAGTCACCAGGTAATGGGCTCTGCATGGTATATTAGTCACCAGGTAAAGGGCTCTGCATGGTATATTAGTCACCATGTAATGGGCTCTGCATGGTATATTAGTCAGCAGGTAATAGGCTGTGCATGGTATATTAGTCACCAGGTAATAGGCTGTGCATGGTATATTAGTCACCAGGTAATAGAAATTTCATGGTATATTAGTCACCAGGTAATAAGCTGTGCATGGTATATTAGTCACCAGGTAATAGGCTGTGCATGGTATATCAGTCACCAGGTAAAGGGCTGTGCATGGTATATTAGTCACCAGGTAATGGGCTGTGCATGGTATATTAGTCACCAGGTAATAGGCTCTGCATGGTATATTAGACACCAGGTAATGGGCTGTGCATGGTATATTAGTCACCAGGTAATAGGCTGTGCATGGTATATTAGTCACCAGGTAATAGGCTGTGCATGGTATATTAGTCACCAGGTAATGGGATCTGCATGGTATATTAGTCACCAGGTAATGGGATCTGCATGGTATATTAGTCACCAGGTAATGGGATCTGCATGGTATATTAGTCACCAGGTAATGGTATCTGTATGGTATATTAGTCACAAGTTAATGGGCTGTGCATGATATATTAGTCACCAGGTAATGGGCTGTGCATTGTATATTAGTCACCAGGTAATGGGCTCTGCATGGTATATTATTCACAATGTAATAGGCTCTGCATGGTATATTAGTCACCAGGTAATGGGCTCTGCATGGTATATTAGTCGCCATGTAATGGGCTCTGCATCGTATATTAGTCGCCAGGTAATAGGCTGTGCATGGTATATTAGTCACCAGGTAAAGGGCTGTGCATGGTATATTAGTCGCCATGTAATTGGCTCTGAATTGTATATTAGTCGCCATGTAATGGGCTGTGCATGGTATATTAGACACCAGGTAATGGGCTGTGCATTGTAAATCAGTCACCAGGTAATAGGCTGTGCATGGTATATCAGTCAATCGTATATTAGTCGCCAGGTAATGGGCTCTGCATGGTATATTAGTCGCCATGTAATGGGCTCTGCATCGTATATTAGTCGCCAGGTAATAGGCTGTGCATGGTATATCAGTCACCAGGTAAAGGGCTGTTCATGGTATATCAGTCACCAGGGAATGGGCTCTGCATGGTATATCAGTCACCAGGTAATGGGCTCTGCATGGTGTATTAGTCACCAGGTAAAGGGCTCTGCATGGTGTATTAGTCACCAGGTAATGGGCTGTGCATGGTATATTAGTCACCAGGTAATGGGCTCTGCATGGTATATTAGTCACCAGGTAAAGGGCTCTGCATGGTATATTAGTCACCATGTAATGGGCTCTGCATGGTATATTAGTCAGCAGGTAATAGGCTGTGCATGGTATATTAGTCACCAGGTAATAGGCTGTGCATGGTATATTAGTCACCAGGTAATAGAAACTTCATGGTATATTAGTCACCAGGTAATAAGCTGTGCATGGTATATTAGTCACCAGGTAATAGGCTGTGCATGGTATATTAGTCACCAGGTAATGGGCTGTGCATGTTATATTAGACACCAGGTAATGGGCTATGCATGGTACATTAGTCACCAGGTAATGGGCTGTGCATGGTATATTAGTCACCAGGTAATGGGCTGTGCATGGTATATTAGTCACCAGGTAATGGGCTGTGCATGGTATATTAGTCACCAGGTAATAGGCTGTGCATGGTATATTAGTCACCAGGTAATGGGCTCTGCATGGTATATTAGTCACCAGGTAATAGGCTGTGCATGGTATATTAGTCACCAGGTAATAGGCTGTGCATGGTATATTAGTCACCAGGTAATGGGCTCTGCATGGTATATTAGTCACCAATTAATGGGCTGTGCATTGTATATTAGTCACCAGGTAATGGGCTGTGCTTGGTATATCAGTCACCAGGTAATGGGCTGTGCATGGTATATCAGTCACCAGGTAATGGGCTGTGCATGGTATATCAGTCACCAGGTAATGGGCTGTGCATGGTATTTTAGTCACCAGGTAAATGGCTGTGCATGGTATATTAGTCACCAGGTAATGGGCTGTGCATGGTATATTAGTCACCAGGTAAAGGGCTGTGCATGGTTTATTAGACACCAGGTAATGGGCTGTGCATGGTGTATGAGTCACCAGGTAATGGTCTATGCATGGTATATCAGTCACCAGGTAATGGTCTATGCATGGTATATCAGTCACCAGGTAATGGTCTATGCATGGTATATCAGTCACCAGGTAATGGGCTGTGCATGGTATATCAGTCACCAGGTAATGGTCTATGCATGGTATATTAGTCACCAGGTAATGGGCTGTGCATGGTATATTAGTCACCAGGTAATAGGCTGTGCATGGTATATTAGACACCAGGTAATGGGCTGTGCATGGTGTACTAGTCACCAGGTAATGGTCTATGCATGGTATATTAGTCTCCAGGTAATGGGCTGTGCATGGTATATTAGTAACCAGGTAATGGAATGTGCATTGTATATTAGTCACCAGGTAATAGGCTCTGCATGGTATATTAGTCACCAGGTAATATACACTGCATGGTATATTAGTCACCAGGTAATAGGCTGTGCATGATTATCAGTCACCAGGTAAGAGGCTGTGCATGCTATATCAGTCACCAGGTAATGGGCTGTGCATGGTATATCAGTCACCAGGTAAAGGGCTGTGCATGGTATATTAGTCACCAGGTAATGGGCTGTGCATGGTATATTAGTCACCAGGTAATAGGCTGTGCATGGTATATTAGACACCAGGTAATGGGCTGTGCATGGTATATTAGTCACCAGGTAATAGGCTGTGCATGGTATATTAGTCACCAGGTAATAGGCTGTGCATGGTATATCAGTCACCAGGTAATGGGATCTGCATGGTATATTAGTCACCAGGTAATGGGATCTGCATGGTATATTAGTCACCAGGTAATGGGCTGTGCATGATATATTAGTCACCTGGTAATGGGCTGTGCACTGTATATTAGTCACCAGGTAATGGGCTCTGCATGGTATATTAGTCACCAGGTAATAGGCTCTGCATGGTATATTAGTCACCAGGTAATGGGCTCTGCATGGTATATTAGTCGCCATGTAATGGGCTCTGCATCGTATATTAGTCACCAGGTAATAGGCTGTGCATTGTATATTAGTCACCAGGTAAAGGGCTGTGCATGGTATATTAGTCACCATGTAATTGGCTCTGCATGGTATATTAGTCGCCATGTAATGGGCTGTGCATGGTATATTAGACGCCAGGTAATGGGCTATGCATTGTATATTAGTCGCCAGGTAATAGGCTGTGCATGGTATATCAGTCACCAGGTAAAGGGCTGTGCATGGTATATCAGTCACCAGGGAATGGGCTCTGCATGGTATATCAGTCACCAGGTAATGGGCTCTGCATGGTGTATTAGTCACCAGGTAAAGGGCTCTGCATGGTATATTAGTCACCAGGTAATGGGATCTGCATGGTATATTAGTCACCAGGTAATGGGCTGTGCATGATATATTAGTCACCTGGTAATGGGCTGTGCACTGTATATTAGTCACCAGGTAATGGGCTCTGCATGGTATATTAGTCACCAGGTAATAGGCTCTGCATGGTATATTAGTCACCAGGTAATGGGCTCTGCATGGTATATTAGTCGCCATGTAATGGGCTCTGCATCGTATATTAGTCACCAGGTAATAGGCTGTGCATGGTATATTAGTCACCAGGTAAAGGGCTGTGCATGGTATATTAGTCACCATGTAATTGGCTCTGCATGGTATATTAGTCGCCATGTAATGGGCTGTGCATGGTATATTAGACGCCAGGTAATGGGCTGTGCATTGTATATTAGTCGCCAGGTAATAGGCTGTGCATGGTATATCAGTCACCAGGTAAAGGGCTGTGCATGGTATATCAGTCACCAGGGAATGGGCTCTGCATGGTTTATCAGTCACCAGGTAATGGGCTGTGCATGATATATTAGTCACCCGGAAATAGGCTAAGCATTGTATATTAGTCACCAGGTAATGGGCTCTGCATGGTATATTAGTCACCAGGTAAAGGGCTGTGCATGATATATTAGTCACCAGGTAATTGGCTGTGCATGGTATATCAGTCACCAGGTAATTGTCTGTGCATGGTTTATTAGTCACCAGGTAAAGGGCTCTGCATGGTATAGTAGTCACCAGGTAATGGGATATGTATGGTATATTAGACACCAGGTAATGGGCTGTGCATGGTGAATGAGTCACCAGGTAATATGCTGTGCATGGTATATCAGTTACCATGTAATAGGCTCTGCATGGTATATTAGTCACCAGATAATGGGATCTGCAAGGTATATTAGTCACCAGGTAATAGGCTCTGCATGGTATATTAGACACCAGGTAATGGGTTGTGCATGGTATATTAGTCACCATGTAATGGGCTGTGCATGGTATATTAGTCACCAGGTAATGGGCTGTGCATGGTATATTAGTCACCAGGTAATGGACTGTGCATGGTATATTAGTCACCATGTAATGGGCCGTGCATGGTATATTAGTCACCATGTAATGGGCTGTGCATGGTATATTAGTCACCATGTAATGGGCTGTGCATGGTATATTAGTCACGAGGTAATGGGCTCTGCATGGTATATTAGTCACCAGGTAAAGGGCTCTGCATGGTATATTAGTCACCAGGTAATAGGCTCTGCATGGTATATTAGACACCAGGTAATGGGCTGAGCATGGTATATTAGTCACCAGGTAATGGGTTCTGCATGGTATATTAGTCACCATGTAATGGGATGTGCATGGTATATTAGTCACCAGGTAATAGGCTGTGCATGGTATATTAGTCACCAGGTAATAGGCTGTGCATGGTATATTAGTCACCAGGTAATGGGCAGTGCATGGTATATTAGTCACCAGGTAATAGGCTCTGCATGGTATATTAGTCACCAGGTAATGGGATCTGCATGATATATTAGTTGCCGGGTAATAGGCTGTGCATGGTATATTAGTCACCGTGTAATGGGCTCTGCATGGTATATTAGTAACCAGGTAATAGGCTGTGCATGGTATATTAGTCACCAGGTAATGGGATCTGCATGGTATATTAGTCACCAGGTAATAGGCTGTGCATGGTATATTAGTCACCAGGTAAAGGGCTCTGCATGGTATATTAGTCACCAGGTAATGGGCTGTGCATGGTCTATTAGTCACCAGGTAATGGGCTGTGCATGATATATTAGTCACCAGGTAATAGGCTGTGCATGGTATATTAGTCACCAGGTAATAGGCTGTGCATGGTATATTAGTCACCAGGTAATAGGCTGTGCATGGTATATTACACACCAGGTAATGGGCTCTGCATGGTATATTAGTCACCAGGTAATGGAATGTGCATTGTATATTAGTCACCAGGTAATGGGCTGTGCATGGTATATTAGTCACCAGGTAATAGACACTGCATGGTATATTAGTCACCAGGTAGTAGGCTGTGCATGGTATATTAGTCACCAGGTAATAGGCTGTGCATGGTATATTAGACACCAGGTAATGGGCTGTGCATGGTATATTAGTCACCAGGTAATAGGCTGTGCATGGTATATCAGTCACCAGGTAATGGGATGTGTATGGTATATTAGACACCAGGTAATGGGCTCTGCATGGTATATTAGTCACCAGGTAATGGAATGTGCATTGTATATTAGTCACCAGGTAATGGGCTGTGCATGGTATATTAGTCACCAGATAATAGACACTGCATGGTATATTAGTCACCAGGTAGTAGGCTGTGCATGTTATATTCGTCACCAGGTAATAGGCTGTGCATGGTATATTAGACACCAGGTAATGGGCTGTGCATGGTATATTAGTCACCAGGTAATAGGCTGTGCATGGTATATCAGTCACCAGGTAATAGGCTGTGCATGGTATATTAGTCACCAGGTAATGGGATGTGTATGGTATATTAGTCACCAGGTAATAGGCTGTGCATGGTATATTAGTCACCAGGTAATGGGATGTGTATGGTATATTAGTCACCAGGTAATAGGCTCTGCATGGTATATTAGACACCAGGTAATGGGCTGTGCATGGTATATTAGTCTCCAGGTAATAGGCTGTGTATGGTATATTAGTCACCAGGTAATGGGCTGTGCATGGTATATTAGTCACCAGGTAATGGGCCTGCATGGTATATTAGTCACCAGGTAATGGGCTGTGCATGGTATTTTAGTCACCAGGTAATAGGCTGTGTATGGTATATTAGTCACCAGGTAATGGGCTGTGCATGGTATATTAGTCACCAGGTAATGGGCCTGCATGGTATATTAGTCACCAGGTAATGGGCTGTGCATGGTATTTTAGTCACCAGGTAATGGGCTCTGCATGGTATATTAGTCACCATGTAATGGGCTGTGCATGGTATATTTGTTACCAGGTAATGGGCTGTGCATGGTATATTAGTCACCAGGTAATGGGATCTGCATGGTATATTAGTCACCAGGTAAATGGCTGTGCATGGTATATTAGTCACCAGGTAATGGGCTGTGTATGGTATATTAGTCACCAGGTAATGGGCTCTGCATGGTATATTAGTCACCAGGTAAAGGGCTGTGCATGGTATATTAGTCACCAGGTAATGGGCTCTGCATGGTATATTAGTCACCAGGTAAAGGGCTCTGCATGGTATATTAGTCACCAGGTAATAGGCTCTGCATGGTATATTAGTCACCAAGTAATGGGCTGTGCATATTATATTAGTCACCAGGTAATGGGCTCTGCATGGTATATTAGTCACCAGTTAAAGGGCTCTGCATGGTATATTAGTCACCAGGTAATAGGCTCTGCATGGTATATTAGACACCAGGTAATCGGCTGAGCATGGTATATTAGTCACCAGGTAATGGGTTCTGCATGGTATATTAGTCACCATGTAATGGGCTGTGCCTGATATATTAGTCACCAGGTAATAGGCTGTGCATGGTATATTAGTCACCAGGTAATGGGATCTGCATGGTATATTAGTCACCAGGTAATGGGCTGTGCATGAAATATTAGTCACCAGGTAATAGGCTGTGCATGGTATATTAGTCACCAGGTAATAGGCTGTGCATGATATATTAGTCACCAGGTAATAGGCTGTGCATGGTATATTAGTCACCAGGTAACAGGCTGTGCATGGTATATTAGTCACCAGGTAATAGGCTGTGCATGGTATATTAGACACCAGGTAATGAGCTCTGCATGGTATTAGTCACCAGGTAATGGAATGTGCATTGTATATTAGTCACCAGGTAATAGGCTCTGCATGGTATATTAGTCACCAGGTAATAGACACTGCATGGTATATTAGTCACCAGGTAATAGGCTGTGCATGGTATATTAGTCACCAGGTAATAGACACTGCATGGTATATTAGTCACCAGGTAAAGGGCTCTGCATTGTATATTAGTCACCAGGTAAAGGGCTCTGCATGGTATATTAGTCAACATGTAATGGGCTGTGCATGGTATATTAGTCACCAGGTAATAGGCTGTGCATGGTATATTAGTCACCAGGTAATGGGCTGTGCATGGTATATTAGTCACCAGGTAATAGGCTGTGCATGGTATATTAGTCACCAGGTAATGGGCTGTGCATGGTATATTAGTCACCAGGTAAAGGGCTGTGCATGGTATATTAGTCACCAGGTAATGGGCTCTGCATGGTATATTAGTCACCAGGTAATGGGCAGTGCATGGTATTTTAGTCACCAGCTATGGTTTCTGCATGGTATATTAGTCACCAGGTAATAGACACTATATGGTATATTTGTCACCAGGTAAAGGGCTCTGAATGGTATGTTAGTCACCATGTAGTGGGCTCTTCTTGGTATATTAGTCACCAGGTAATAGACAATGCATGGTATATTAGTCACCAGGTAAAGGGCTGTGCATGGTGTATTAGTCACCAGGTAATAGACAATGCATGGTATATTAGTCACCAGGTAATGGGTTCTGCATGGTATATTAGACACCAGGTAATGGGCTCTGCATGGTATATTAGTCACCAGGCAAAGGGCTCTGCATGGTATATTTGTCACCAGGTAAAGGGCTCTGCATGGTATAATCACCAGGTAAAGGGCTCTGCATGGTATATTAGTCATCAGGCTTTCGTCATGACATTTGTTATTCACACAGAGGGCCTGATTCAATCTCGGTCGCGAGCGCCGTGTGCTCGCAACCGGGTCGATGGTGGGCCACTGCGCATGCGCACGACGGAGCCGGCTACGTCGTGCGCATGCGCGAGACCCGGAGAGCGAAGGGCAAGCCGTCGCTCTGGGTCTCGCACCAAAGGGTGCGTGCTGTCGGTGTTGAGTGACAGCACGCCCCCTTTGGTGGCCGGGCCGGGGGGGTGGCTGCCCAGACGGAGGCATTACCATGTGAACGCCTCCGTTTGGGGACGGCCCCACTGACATCATGAGTGATGTCAGTTGGAGAGATTTCGGCCCTGCTAGAGCCGAAATCTCTCTGGGTCTTGCGGTAACAAGACCCTACCACAAGGGTCTCGTTGCAAGCCCGATGGTCACGGTGGTCTTGATAATCGCGACCATGTTCCTGGCCGCTCGCTATAGCTGTGGGTGGTCACCCACAGCTATGCGAGCAGCCAGGAGGCCGTTCACAAAAGAAAATAGCCCGGCCCTGCTTCAGAGCGAGCGCTCTGTCAGAGCGTCCAGCTCTGAATCAGGGCCAGAGTGAATAAAAAGTCACCAGCATACATACATAGGACATTTTCTACCATTTGGTGGATGAGTTGTAGGACGGAGTACATTTTATAGGCATGGAGGTAATTAAACACCCGAGCCTGTGGGTGTCTGCCTATGGACAAGAAGAGGCTAGTTGATTAGTGAGATAGTGTTGTGGGGTGGGGTTGGGTTTGGTTAGCCTATTGGATTGGCAGGTGGTGGGTTTTTTCAGTGCTATGTCAGAGCTGTTATTGGCAGCCGTTTCATAGAAATTTCTCTGTAGAGGGTTATATGGTTTAGGGATGTTCCATTGCAGCTCATTTGGAGACAATCATTGCCATATGCCCCCTATTGTTTTGTGATTTGATATCATTCCGCAGCAGGTCTGGAGAGCTGGTTTTGTCTCCTGGGGCCCTGGAGGAGGTCAGAAGATGGATAAACCTGGTTGTGAGTTGCATAGTCTGGGGTTTTGGTGGAGTGGTCCTTTTGCATGCTTTGATTAGGTCCAGGGATGTTCCTCTTTAAAGGATGGATGGTGCGTTGGAATGGAGTTATTGAGGAGTTGGAAGAAGGCAAGGTGTTGTAGATTAGACTATGGTGGCGGTGCGGTTCTTAGCTGGGAACCACTGTTGGTGGGAAAGAACGGTAGCAGTCGCCATCTGTCTTTGGAGCTTGAGGTGCTAACCCTTCCAATACATGGCTTAGGCTGATTTTACCCTACTGGGGTCAATGGCAATCACCTAACCAGGTGGGCCTCACGTCCTTTAATTCGGGTGGGAGGTGGATACCTTGGGCATGATAATGGGCTGGCTGCTTGCCTCCCATTTAGAAGATCGATGTGCGTATGCATTTGGTGATCTTGCATTGTGGGACCGTTCTTTCTGCGCCACCATACTTTGTCTGTCTTTCTTTATTCTTCTATTAGTTATTTCAGTTATGAATTAAATAGTTTAATTAGTTTAAAAATAAATAAAGCTGACCTTCCTTTCCCCTTATACAAGTCTCTGTGTCGTTATTTCATTATGATTATGGTTGATGGTTTACCCTGCACTGTTAGGAGGGAACACTCATCAGGCGATGGGGAGTTTAGTAGGATGGAGTGCATTTCATATGCAAGGAGTTCATTAAACACCCGAGCCTGTGGGTGTCGTCCTCTGGACAAGAAGGGGCTAGTTGATTAGTGAGGTAGTATTGTGGGGTGGGGTTAGGTTTGGCTAGCCTATAGGATTGGCAGGGGGTGGGGTTAGGTTTGGGTAGCCTATAGTATTGGGCAGGGGGTGGGGTTAGGTTTGGATAGCCTATAGGAATGACAGGGGGTGGGTCAGTGCTATGTCAGAGTTGCTGCTTGGCAGCCATTACATAGAAACTTCTCTGGTTGGCTGTTTCCCGCCCTCCCTCCCTTATTCATTGAGTTGCTTGCTGTCGGCTTTTCTTGTGGCGGGAAAGAACGGTAGCAGTCGCCATCTGTATTTGGAGCTTGAGGTGCTCTCCCTTCCAATACATGGCTTAGGTTGATTTTACCCTACTGGGGTCAGCAGCAACCACCTAACCAGGTGGGCCTCACGTCGTGTCATTGGGGTGGGAGGTGGGTACCTTGGGCGTAGTAATGGGCTGGCTGCTCACCTCCCATTTAGAAGATGGATGTGAGTATGCAGTTGGTGATCTTGCATTGTGGGGCCGTTCTTTCTGCGCCACCATACTTTGTCTGTCTTTCTTATTCTATTAGTTAGTTCAGTTATACATTAAATAGTTTAGCTTAATAATAAATAAAGCCGACCTTCCTTTCCCCTTACACAGGTCTCTGTGTCATTATTTCATTATGATTACGGTTGATGGTTTACCCTGTGCTGTTAGGAGGGAACACTCATCAGGCGATGGGGAGTTTAAGGAAATTATTGTGAGGACTCTTTGGCCCTCATTCAGAGCCGGACGCTCTGAGCAGAGCGCTCGCTCTGAATGAGGGCAGTCCTCCATAAAAATGGAGCGTCCTCCTGGACGCTCGTATAGCTGTGGGTCACCACCCACAGCTCATACGAGCGTGCAGGATGATGGTCGCGATGGTCTTGACCATCGCGATCATCGCCAGTGCGGCCAGAAGCCTGTGGTCAGGGTTTTTGACCACAAGCCCTGGAGTGATTTTGGCTCTATCAGAGCCAAAATCACTCCCACTGACATCACTAGTGATGTCAGTGGGGCCGGCTTCTGACGGTAGGCGTTCCCTTGAGAAGGCGTTCAATCAACATCGACAGCACGCCCCCTTTGATCAGACACGAGAGAAGGAAAGTCCTTCACTCGTCGCATCTGGCGCATGCGCACGACGGAGCTCCCTCCGTCGTGCGCATGCGCAGTGCACACCATCGACCCATTTGCGAGCGGACAGCCGCTTGCGAGTGGGTCTGAATCAGGCCCTTTGTCAGCTGCTGATGACACATCATACCAGTCTATACAGTCATTGGACAACAGGATTCTACATCTTGCAGGTCAAATCCAAACAAGTCAAATTCTAATTATTCCAGATGATCATTGTGGGACCACACGTTCCACTTGCCTGGAAAAAACAATATGAAATGCTAATATTCCGCAGCTGGCAGCTTCAGAGGGACACTGTGGATTTCTGGGAACTGATTTCCTTTTCGGTAATGGGACATGAGAACTTCACTCGATGTCAAAATTCCAGTTGGACGAAAAATCTCTTTTGCACATAAGAAAATGTGTATTGGTTAATCTGCATTTACATGTCATTATTTTGAATAAGATGCATCTTATGATATGTTCAACTTTAGATAGAATGGACGCGCGCTATTACGTTATACACTTGTCTTGTGAAGGGACAGAATTTACACTTTGTAAATAATGTTTTTGTTGAAAGAGGAGTGCGCTTCTGTGCAGGCTCCAGTCTTCCTGTTCTCCAGGGAGGCTTCGTGCCCTGGGCCTGATTCAGAGCCGGACACTCTGACCAGAGCGCTCGCTCTGAATCAGGGCCCTCCTGCCTAACATTGGAGCGGCCTCATGGATGTTTGCATAGCTGTGGGTTACCACCCACAGCTATAGCCAGCGTCCATGATGATGGTCGCGATGGTCAAGACCATCGCGACCATCGGGTCTCGCGCATGCGCACGACGGAGCTCCCTCCATCGTGCGCATGCGCACTTAGGCACCATCGACCCGCTTGCGAGCGTACAGCGTTCGCGAGCGGGTCAGAATCAGGCCCACTGTTCCAGGATGGCAGCCGAGCTCAGTACTGAGCATGTGCAGGGGCCATCTTGTCTTTACTGTGTAGAGTGACATGGTGGTAGACGGAAGTCTCCTACTTAGCTCCTATGAGAGACCCGATTAATACCTGCATTTAACTCTTTCATATCCCTGCACTGTTACACAGCGGCAGCATAGACTTACCAGCTGGTGAGCTGAACAGAACCCCACTCCGCTGAAGTTCCACTCCATCTCCAGTGTGCATGTAACAGTGAGTGCGGCTGTACCTGCTGCTGTATCTCTCAATAAAACACCACCACTGTTTAGGAGTTTGGCTGTTTGAGTCATGATCATCCGCTGGTGTGTGCCTACATACTGTAACTCTATTATAACAACACCTGCGCAGTGCGCACACATCATTTCCAACAGGTTTCCAACTAAAATACAGATACAGATGGAAGGCTTCTCCATAAGTGCAAGAGGACACCCCTGATCCCCTATATGAACCGCAAGGGCAGGGGCAAATCTATAATGGGTGCAGGGTGTGCGGAGCATTAAGACGGCACATCGCCATGTGTCTCAGTAGCCACATTTCCAGGATATTTATCATCTCAGTCGCTATTGTGACTCGGGCCCTGATTCAGAGCCGGACGCTCTGACAGAGCGCTCGCTCTGAATCAGGGCCGGCTTTCTTCTTTTTTTAGAGCGGCCTCCTGGCCGGTCGCATTGCTGTGGGTGACCACCCACAGCTATAGCGAGCGGGTAGGAAGATGGTCGCGATGGTCAAGACCATCACGACCATCGGGCTTGCGACGAGACCCTTGTGGTAGGGTCTCATGGCCGCAAGCCCCAGAGAGCTTTCTGCTCAAACAGAGCCAAAAGCTCTCCCACTGACATCACTTGTGATGTCAGTGGGGCCGGCCCCAGACGGTAGGCGTTCCCATGGGAGGCGTTCCCAGCATAGCGCTCGCGAGCGGGTCTGAATCAGGCCCTCTGTGCGCACACTCCGTGGGTGAGGCATGCGCTGTGCAACGTTTTAGCTACCTAGACACATTTGCAGGTGAGAAATTGACCATTTGTACGAATATCTGCATTGGGTGCAACTGAGAATCAGCCCCATAGTGTGCGAGACACTAGCTGCAGCTTTCTATCAGCCCCAGGTTACCGTACACATTATATTATATACCCACGCTATAGGGCGGATTGTACTGTAAGGGAGGAACAGGTGAGAGTGATGCACGTTTCCATCTCAAGAGTAACATGTTACTTCCCTGTGTATAAATTGACTGTAAATATATATAAATGGACTGTTAATACTATCAGCAAGACAAGCCTGTGTGTATAACACCCGGCTCTCCTCCATGATGTATGTGACTGCACAAACGTCTGCTGCGATGGTAATTGTCAGCCCACCTGTACTAATGCAGCAGCTGAATCAGCGCCAGTGGGAGGTCTGAGGTTCTGTTATCAGGGAGGGAAAGAGAAGTTGATGATATTCACAAATGATCATAGGACGTATTATAGTATTATTATTATTATTATTATTATTATTATTATTATTATTATTATTATTATTATTATACAGTTGTCAGCAGATCATTTGGTAAAGTTACTTATTTTCCAAATCTGTTTCCTAAGACAACATGGAATAAAAATGAATGTAATATCTTCCTATTTATTATATACATGTGGGGACACCTGATACCAGTACCCACTTACACCCAGTAAAGGCAGTCATAGTGCGCTGCCTCTGGCTACCACCAGGGTGCCAGGATTTAGGGGGTGAATCAATGGTATAATGTCCCTCATCCTTATGGCCGCCATAGAAGTCAGAAGCGAGGGGTGACCACCGCCCCCAAGCACTTACCGGCAACTGCTCTGCCCAGAAAATGCCCACCTCTTGCCTCAATGATGTCCCTAATTACAGGTGAATTCACGCATTACATTCTCATAAAAAATTGATTCACATCCCAAAATATAGGACTGAATGGGGTTACCGGATTTGCAAACTACAAAAGCATATTTACAGCAGCCAGCAATGACAGAAGTGGCAGGCCGCCGCGCAGCTAACGCTATACTGACTACCTGAAAGTCACCATAAGTGAGAAAATCATTTCCATGGAACCTTCACTTCTGGGCAGTTTTATCCAAGCACTTCACACACTCAGGGCCTGATTCAGACACGCTCGCAAGCGGGACGATGTTTGCCTCCGGCGCATGCGCAGGGGCGTAGAGAGCACCGCCGGGCCACGGTAAAGAGGGGGCGAGGCCTAATCACGGGAGGCATGGCCACGCCCCCTTGAGGAAAAAAAATCACTTTTGTAGCGCCGCTGTGAGCTCCTCAGCCCAGCGCAAAGCCAGGGAGGCGCGATCAATGTGATCACTCCCGCTCTCAGGCATAGGAGATTGCTGTGGCTGCTACTTAGCAGCCGCGAGCAATCTCCCACTGCATCCCAGCACACGCTGTGTGCTGGGATGCTGCGAGAGGGGGAGGAAGGGAGGTAAATTGTACCCGCTACCCCCCTCACAATGCCCCTGCGCATGCGCTGCGTCCGGTGTGCGCATGCGCGAGCCCCAGCGAGCGACTGAAGTTCAGTCACTCTGGGGCTTGCTACAAGACGGTGCAGCTGTCAATGTTGATTGACAGCTCACCCCGTTTTGTAGGCGGGTAGAGGGGGTGGTTGAGCAAACGCCTGGCGTTTGTGGGTGGCCCTACTGACATCACTTGTGATGTCAGTAGTGGACTTCCTGATCTATTAGAGCAGAAAGTCCACTCAGGCTTGCGGGAGCCGAGACCCTACCACAGGGTCTCCTCGCAAGCCTGATGGTCGCGATAATCGAGACCATCTCCAGGCCGCTCGCAAAAGCTGTGGGTGGTCACCCACAACTTAGCGAGCGGCCTGAAGAAAAAAAAAAAAAAATTCCCGCCCTGATTCAGAGCGAGCGCTCGCCAGCAGCGAGCGGCTCTGAATCCGACCCTCAGTACTATGAGGACAGACCTCGGCGCACTACAGTCCCAATCGTGCATGTTCGCTGGCCTTGTACTGTTATTATTTGAATTTTAAAAATAGTTGATTGGAGCACAATTTAAACCTAGAGAATAAGAATATATACTAAGAATTGCATCCAACATCCAGCACAGGAATTGTACTGGGCAGCTGGTATGGCCGCAATGAGAAGTGTCAGGCTATGGTATGGAGGGAGCGTAGGCAAACTGTGTATGAAGGGGACCATGCCACGCTGGGAATTCCAGGCCAACTCCACAGATGCTGTGCAGGTCACTGCAGGGAGTGTGGCCGCACCATGTGGCTGATTTGCAGGTCTTGGCCCTACATAGTATTAGGGATGGCCATTGATGTGTTAATCATTGGAAGGAAACCATTGACAGTTAAACAATTGATGGCAACTGATTGCACATGTGCAGACCTCAGCCGCTGTCCAACATCAAACCTCTACGGCCGACGTTCACCATCCATCGATGGTAAAACTATATACCATTGGTGTCAGGCCATCGATTGTTAGTAAACATTGATGGGCGTTGGCCATTACGACTTTAGCAAAAATCACAACATAGGAACAATTCCAAAAACATTCAAACAACAGTCTAAAAAAACTTCTGACTGTCCCCGGAAACTGGGGCCTGATGTCAGCAATAGAGTCACAATGAGAATAGTACGGAGATAGCAGCACAGGCCAGCACGGAACAGGTTAAACAATGTATTTGCTCTCTCCCACCAATCTCTGGTAGCTGTAAAACAAGTGGAGATGGCTCTGTGCCTGTGTTCAGCAGCTGAGCTAAACTTGTGAGTTGGGAGGATAGTCCAAGGTCTCCTAAAGCAAATATTGGCTGCGCTTGATAGAACACTGAGGTGTCACAGAGCCCCAGTCCTGGAGCGCAGCAGATTTGAGTTCAGCAGTTGTCTGTGTGGTGTTGTGTTCTTTATACCAGCGGTTGTCTGTGTGGTGCTGTGTTCTTTATACCAGCGGTTGTCTGTGTGGTGCAGTGTTCTTTATACCAGCAGTTGTCTGTGTGGTGCTGTGTTCTTTATACCAGCGGTTGTCTGTGTGGTGCTGTGTTCTTTATACCAGCGGTTGTCTGTGTGGTGCTGTGTTCTTTATATCAGCATTTGTCTGTGTGGTGCTGTGTTCTTTATACCAGCAGTTGTCTGTGTGGTGCTGTGTTCTTTATACCAGCGGTTGTCTGTGTGGTGCTGTGTTCTTTATACCAGCGGTTGTCTGTGTGGTGCAGTGTTCTTTATACCAGCAGTTGTCTGTGTGGTGCTGTGTTCTTTATACCAGCGGTTGTCTGTGTGGTGCTGTGTTCTTTATACCAGCGGTTGTCTGTGTGGTGCTGTGTTCTTTATATCAGCATTTGTCTGTGTGGTGCTGTGTTCTTTATACCAGCAGTTGTCTGAGTGGTGCTGTGTTCTTTATACCAGCAGTTGTCTGTGTGGTACTGTGTTCTTTATACCAGCGGTTGTCTGTGTGGTGCTGTGTTCTTTATATCAGCGGTTGTCTGTGTGGTGCAGTGTTCTTTATACCAGCGGTTGTCTGTGTGGTGCTGTGTTCTTTATATCAGCGGTTGTCTGTGTGGTGCTGTGTTCTTTATACCAGCAGTTGTTTGTGTGGTGCTGTGTTCTTTATATCAGCCGTTGTCTGTGTGGAGCTGTGTTCTTTATATCAGCAGTTGTCTGTGTGGTGCTGTGTTCTTTATACCAGCGGTTGTCTGTGTGGCGCTGTGTTCTTTATACCAGCGGTTGTCTGTGTGGTGCTGCGATCTTTATACCAGCAGTTGTCTGTGTGGTGCTGTGTTCTTCATACCAGCAGTTGTCTGTGTGGTGCTGTGTTCTTTATACCAGCGGTTGTCTGTGTGGTGCTGTGTTCTTTATACCAGCGGTTGTCTGTGTGGTGCTGTGTTCTTTATACCAGCAGTTGTCTGTGTGGTGCTGTGTTCTTTATACCAGCAGTTGTCTGAGTGGTGCTGTGTTCTTTATACCAGCGGTTGTCTGTGTGGTACTGTGTTCTTTATACCAGCGGTTGTCTGTGTGGTGCTGTGTTCTTTATATCAGCGGTTGTCTGTGTGGTGCAGTGTTCTTTATACCAGCGGTTGTCTGTGTGGTGCTGTGTTCTTTATATCAGCGGTTGTCTGTGTGGTGCTGTGTTCTTTATACCAGCAGTTGTTGTGTGGTGCTGTGTTCTTTATATCAGCCGTTGTCTGTGTGGAGCTGTGTTCTTTATATCAGCAGTTGTCTGTGTGGTGCTGTGTTCTTTATACCAGCGGTTGTCTGTGTGGCGCTGTGTTCTTTATACCAGCGGTTGTCTGTGTGGTGCTGCGATCTTTATACCAGCAGTTGTCTGTGTGGTGCTGTGTTCTTCATACCAGCAGTTGTCTGTGTGGTGCTGTGTTCTTTATACCAGCGGTTGTCTGTGTGGTGCTGTGTTCTTTATACCAGCGGTTGTCTGTGTGGTGCTGTGTTCTTTATACCAGCAGTTGTCTGTGTGGCGCTGTGCTCTTAATACCAGCAGTTGTCTGTGTGGTGCTGTGTTCTTTATATCAGCGGTTGTCTGTGTGGTGCTGTGTTCTTTATACCAGCGGTTGTCTGTGTGGTGCTGTGTTCTTTATACCAGCGGTTGTCTGTGTGGCGCTGTGTTCTTTATACCAGCGGTTGTCTGTGTGGTGCTGTGTTCTTTATACCAGCAGTTGTCTGTGTGGTGCTGTGTTCTTTATACCAGCTGTTGTCTGTGTGGTGCTGTGTTCTTTATACCAGCGGTTGTCTGTGTGGTGCTGTGTTCTATATATCAGCAGTTGTCTGTGTGGAGCTGTGTTCTTTATACCAGCAGTTGTCTGTGTGGTGCTGTGTTCTTTATACCAGCGGTTGTCTGTGTGGTGCTGTGTTCTTTATACCAGTGGTTGTCTGTGTGGCGCTGTGTTCTTTATATCAGCGGTGACACAACGGCTCAGTGAGGACACAATTGTGTTTAGCGTTTTCAATCGAAGCTGCAAATGTTTATAGGAGGAATTCTAAAGCGTGGCAAACGGCGTGACAATAACGACAGACAAAGGACCGCGCCTACCTCCATATGTTACACATTTCCAATAGAATGTAAACAGCTATACTGTCTGTGTCTGCATATTTTTATTGGACAATCTAACCCACAGACTGGCCTATATTGCTCACAAAATATATCTGCTTTTCCTTATTTAGAGAGACACTGGGGATGATCGCATATAGGGTGTGGACACCCACATGGCACTGGTCACACCCACATGGCACTGGTCACACCCAAACGGCACTGGCCCCACCCACGCGGCACTGGCCACACCCACGCGGCACTGGCCACACCCATGCGGCACTGGTCACACCCACATGGCACTGGTCACACCCACGCGGCACTGGTCACACCCACGCGGCACTGGCCACACCCATGCGGCACTGGCCACACCTGCACTGCATCTTACAATAGGCGCTCGATCATTTTCATCCCCGGATACAGGGCGATATGAAGCTGGATTGCTCCGGAACGCTGTTCCGGAAGTTCATTTGAAATATGATGGTATCCAGACTGGCATTCTGGAACCTCAAAAGTTTTATTTTTAAATTTGATATTTGCCGCATTGTATAGTGCAGCTTTCGATAGGGGAAACAATACAATTTGGCCGCCATCTGCAGCGCAGCTTGTCCCTGACTGCGAGGCTGCTGACTCGGGCTGGTGGCGGCCATCTTGTGGAATCTGGCTGGCTGCTCAGGGTCCTGACAGGATGGATGTGGCTTTCCTTATATATTTAGTATAGATTCTGGTTTTCTCTGTGTGTGTATTTACAGCAGTTTTCTCTCCTATATTTCTGTATTTGTATAGTGTTATATATTATATCAGTGGTTCTCAAACTCGGTCCTCAGGACCCCACACAGGACACATTTTCCAGGTCACACAGCAGGTGCACAGGTGTACTCATTACTCACTGACACATTTCCCAGGTCACACAGCGGGAGCACAGGTGTAATCATTACTCACTGACACATTTTAAAAGATCCGCAGGCGGAGCAAATTATTTCACTTGTGATCCTGTAAGGAGACCAGGAAAACATGCACTGTTTGGGGTCCTGAAGACCGAGTTTGAGAACCTGTGTATTATATGATAGGTTGACCTGTTATAATAACACCCACCCCATGCCCAAATGTTACCATTCTTATTAAAATGTGGTTTATGTACCAATTGATGCCCCACCCCCACTGTAGCTCCACCAACATCACCCACAGCTCCGCCTACCTCTGCCACACCCAGGTCTATGTGCCCTTTAATCTGGCTCTGGGAAAACGCAAACTAACATTTCCTGAAGCTTTTACAACATGAGGCAGGAACCTGGGACATGTACATCTACCCTTCATTAGTTTCCGAGAGCTTCTCTCATAATTTAGATGAAAGATACAGTGGATACGTTACCTATAGCAACCAATAACCAATCAGCTTCTACCTATCCAGACCAAGGCTATTTTGCTATTTTTCAGCAGGAAGAAGCAGGAATTCAGCTCCTGAACCTCTCATTAATTGTCCTGTATTTTCTATAAGATAAGTTTTATTTTAATATCCCTTTTGAGGGCGTTCCTTTCTAAATACTATATATATATATGCATATATAATATATTATATATACAGTATATATAATTGTTTTTCTATAGCTCCACCCCCAATAGCTCCACCCACAGTTCCTGAACCGATATTTCCAGAAAAATAGCTCTAACAAAGACTATAGTATAAACTGACGGCAGCTGATTGGTTGCTATGGGCAATTTCTCCACTTTTTATCTCTCTCAAAAGGTTTTTCTCTCCCTTGGAGATAGATAAAGTGGAGAGAGATAAAGTACCAACCAATCAGCTCCTAACTGCCATGTCACAGGCTGTGTTTGAAAAATGGCAGGAGCTGATTGGTTAGTACTTTATGTCCACACACTTTTTCTCTCTCCAAGGTTTTCTTTCCCCCCTTAAAAGTGAAATATCAGCACAGCACCCCTAGTGGCCAAATCCATGTTCCAAATAAATAAATAAAGAGAGGCACTAGAGATAAATGGAGACACATTTCAGGCCGTGTTGCCACTCTCTCTGGAGCCCATGAATCACAGACAGGTAACCTGTGGCTCTCCAGCGGTTGTGGAACTACAAGTCCCAGCATGGCCTGTTTAACGTATGACTGGAATTATAATTATAATACACAGGTAACGGTAGTGTAGGCCTAAAGAGTTTTGCTTTTCTAAGGCCATGAAACTCCTCAGTGACTTACTGTAAGGAGGGTGGGCATCATTATAACACCACATGTAACTGAAGAAGGACAAAGAAAAAAGTACAATAGATTTCAACGGTCCATATCCGTAAACATATGTGGCGAGATAATATTTCGGCATGCATTTACGTAAACGGATCATCAATGTACAGTATTTGTTGTAATCTTTAACCCTAATTGGCTATTTGTCCAGCCCCCTACCCTCCTCGGAGACTGAGGGGCTTATACAAAGAGACACTTTCTCTATTCATTCCTCCCAGCTTGAAAATGAATTTAGTAACAAGCAGAGGAGAAAATTTCCAGCTCATCCCACAGCGGGGGGGGAAGTCGGCCAATACGCAGGAATTTTCAGGAATAGGGAGAGCTGGAATTCTCTAAAGCTGAAAAGAACAAACGGGTCATTTAAGTATCGCTGGGTAGTGGCTACAAAACACATTAGGGCTGCAGGACATTGGCAGACAGCCGCTGTTTTTATTAATCTGCGTTTTGCAGCTGAGAGTCATTTAGATGGGAGGGCCGCGTTTAGCCTCCATGCGGGGAGCATTAACACTTCTGCTGCAGCAAAGGGGACCTGGTAATTGCAGAGCTGTATACAAAGCATATAACACGTTATAGGGGCTGGTGTATAGGCCCTGCTCGCACTAATAACTGCAAAATATATAACCTTTTCTTTTCCTGCTTATTTCCAGTTGTAATATTTTACTTGCTTTAAAGTGAAGAGTTGATCGGCTGTTCCCCTTGCGCTTCGCTGTTTCAGCTTTACACTGATACATGGCAAATATTTGCACAACGTCTCACGCTAAAGCTGACAGAACACACTGCAATTTGGATGGATGGATGGATGGATGGTTTGGCTATTCTGTCCCCCTTTGGCCCCAAGACAACCAAAAAATGCATTTGTTTAAATGTAGATCAAGCTACCCCAAAAAAAATCCAGCATGATCGTCAACTGAAAGACCCCAAATGATTCATTGATTACAACAGCTAAAATCATGTAATTTATGCAATCCAAAACCCGATATTGGGATTTCAAATCTGAATTCCGAACCGCAAAAAGATCAGAACCGCGACTCGGATTTACCCGGATCTCCCCAGATTAGAACTGCGACTCAAATTTACCCAGATTCACGAAATTCGGATGAATTCAGATTTCTGGAGAACCGAACCGCACATCTCTAGCTAAGATACGAGAAAATGTTTAAAAGCAAATTAATGGCTTATGCGATCACTTTATTTCCAGCTTCAGAACCAGCTGAGCTACCGTGCATACACGACCAGCGCACCGTGCATGTGGGAGCGCCAAGTGGTCCCGAAACCCCAAAATGCATCTGTTTACGGAGGATTAACTTTATTATTCAGCCTAATAAATAGGCCCCTTATTGCTTCCTAAACCGTTACTGGTTCTTAGGGAACACTGGGCCTGATTCAGACCTGCTTGCGAGCGCTACGCGTTCGCAAGCAGGTCAATGGTGGCTCAGTTGCGCATGCGCGAGACCTGGATAGCGACGGGCAAACCGTCGCTCCGGGTCTCGCTCCAAAGGGGGCGTGCAGTGGATGTTGAGTGACAGCACGCCCCCTTTGGTGGGCGGGCCGGGGGAAGTGGCTGCCTAAAGGGAGTCGTTCCCATGTGAACGCCTCCGTTTGGGAGCGGCCCCACTGACATCACGAGTGATGTCAGTGGGAGAGATATCGGCTCTGTTATAGCCGAAATCTCTCTGGGGCTTGCGGCCACGAGACCCTACCACAAGGGTCTCGTCGCAAGCCCGATGGTCGCCCACAGCTTTGCGAGCGGCCGGGAGGCCGTTGTAAAAGAACAAAAGCCTGGCCCTGAATCAGAGCGAGCGCTCTGTCAGAGCATCCGGCTCTGAATCAGGGCCACTGTTCTTGCAGGTAACTCTTGACATTATCCCCAGCCATGAGTGTTTACCCCTCTACTTGCACCTCTGTCCCCCGACTCTCTCACCTCAACAAATATCTATTTAAAAAGCTCCCTCATTGGGCAATATTGGTAAGAGACGTGCACGGTATGGCCACAGACTGAAGTTTTCTAATTTCATGTTCTTTTAGTGTTAGCCTGTAATAATCTCTCATTGTTCCAAGCCCCAGACCCAGAGACTGCCAAGCAGCATGTGATCTTCTCAGCTAGAGGGGCTGGACAGGGGGGATATACAGCATAAAATCCGCAGATGAAAGGAATTCAGGACTGGGGCAGAGGGGAATATAGATATGTAAAGAGAGAGAGAGAGAGAGATAAACAGAGTGACAGAGGGGAGAGGGGTTTGGCTGGGAGGAACAGATAATGCCAAATAGGGCAAGAGGAATAGAAAGTGAGAGACAGTCGGATAAGAGAGGGACACAAGTACTAGGCAGTCTGAGATACACGTAAGGAGAAGGGGGCAGAGAAAGTTACATAGGGGGGCAGGAGGCGGAGCTGGAAAAGTTTGGAAAAGTGTAAACAGAATCATTTTTGTGGGTTCTAAATGCCCAGGCACAGGCTGATTGACAGCTGAACCCAGGATACATCCACCTTACCCCCCACCCAGTCCCTGGAGGGAGCTGACAGGACACTTATTTTGCAAAGCCTCGGTGAGAAGGTTTCTTGTGTATATGCTATTCCTGTGTGTTGTGTCTGTGTGTCACCATCTGTTGTAGACCGCTACATAGTTGTTACTAAACTTAGTTACTAGAATTTGACTATTGTTTTGGCAAAGTTCTATCTTATAAAACACAATATAACACAACAACCGGTATTTGCAGCTGGAGCTCCCACTTCTGGTTTTTCCAGAGATTAACCCTTGTCTGGCACATCTGCAGTTGAATTGAGGTCACCTGTTGTACTTGAAGGGTAAAATATCCTTTATTAGATGGGGGTCTATGGTGTAAAAAAAATGGGGATGGTGGACTGATAACATTAAGCTGTTATGTATAACGTTATATATAATTATGTTAAATAGAGGAGTAATATCCTATGACACAGAGGAGGGGTCTCTGAATGGAAAAATAGGAAACTTCATTGTTCTGCAATTCTCTCTGTGTTTTTTTTTGTTGTACTGTACAATACGATACGATACTGCGATTATTTATTTCTGATGGGAAGGTGAATATAAGTAAATGGAAAAAATATTGCAAGAATACTTTTATTCAAATGTATATTTGCTATATGATGTGTTTTATATTAACATTATTATATTACCTGTAAATTTCTGTATTAGACATTGTGCTGCTGGTTATAATACATGAGACGCACAGTTTATATTTAGTTTAGAGGCGCCGCGTATGAGGCGGCTGGAGAATATTTTCCAGTAACACCGTGTGCCGTGCTTATTGCTGGAAGAGTCATTTTTTCCATGTGTACAGTAAGGGGCGAGTAATTCACAGGAGTGAATACAAAAAAGTCTTGTCGTTGCTGTACAATGCCTTCTGATCTGTACGTTGGTGAGCTTTCCACATCCTGGAGATGACCCTGGTGATGGGCAATGACCCTGGCAACCAGCAATGGCCCTGACAACCAGTGATGGCCCTGGCAACCAGCGATGGCCCTGACTACCAGTGTTGGCCCTGGTAACCAGAGATGACTCTAGCACCTGGCAATGAAACTGGCAATCAGCAATGGCCCTGACAACCAGTGATGGTCCTGGCAGCCAGCGATGGCCCTGACTACCAGTGTTGGCCCTGGTAACCAGAGATGACTCTAGCACCTGGCAATGACCCTGGCCAGCAATGACCCTGGTGAACAGCAATGGCCCTGTTAACCAGATATGACTAGCAACTGCCAATAACCCTGGGAACCAGCGATTAATCTAGCACCTGGCAATGACTCTGGCAGCCAGCAATGGTCCTGACACCCAGTGATGGTCCCGGTAACCAGTGATGAATCTAGCACCTGGAAATGGCCCTGGCAATCAGCAATGGCTCTGGTAACCAGAGATGACTCTAGCGAACCAGTGATAGGCCTGGTAACCAGAGATGACTAGCGACTAGCCATGACCCTGGCAACCAGCGAGGGACGCAGTCAGGAAGCCGACGGTCAAAATGTCGACCGCCGGCTTCCCGACTGTCAAATCCCGGCAAGGTACTAATGAAAGGCATCGAAATCCTGACGCCTCTCATTAGACCTACGCCATGATGGCCCTGGCAAATGGCAAAGTTATGACCCTGACAACCAGGGATGACCACGAGAGATGGCCCTAGAAACCAGTGATGACCATGGCTACTGAAGTTGATACTGGCAACTGGCCATCAGCATAAATGCTCTGATCACTGGATATAGAGCCAGTAATGCCGCTATCAGAATGAAGCTGATTGGATATTTGCAGTTAATAATTTGCTTTTCTGAATAATAACCTAACGTTAGAAATACGACAATGTAAAAGTAACGTCATTTAAACTATTTTAAATATTCTAGAATATGAGTTTCCCCTTTAAGATTATATTGGATAATAGTCTAAAGTTTGTCAAGAGAGGGTTAAATGTCCCCCTTATTCCAATGCTTATACATTTTGTTAAATTTAAAAGTTATAAACAAATAGGGGAGAATATGGACCTTATTCAGAGTCGCTCGCAAGCGGCCCGATGGTTTGCGAATGTGTATGCGCACGCTTCGTTCTGCGCATGCGCAAACTACTCTGTGCGAGCGCAGCCCGCTCGCTTGCCCAGCAAAGACAGCCCAGGGTAATGAGTGACAGGAGAGGCCGTTTGTGGGTGGTAACAGGGACAGGACACTAATAACGGGGGCGTGGAGGTGTGAACGCAGGCGTGTCTTAGTGTTTCAACGCCGTTTTAGAGGCGTGCATAATTAACACGCAGCGTCATAGTACACGTCACATGCCTTTTTTCTTTTATACTGAAGTCCTCGCAGTGCTTGTGGTAGGGTAAGGCAACCACAAGCGCTGCGATCGCTACCGATGGTGCTCGATGTACCAATGTTTTAATACACTTCCTGGAGATGACGTGCGCTAGTGGCCGGCTCTGCCTGTGCAATTGGGCATACGCTGGCCGCTTGCTAAAACATGGTGGGCGTGCTTATGTCTTGGCGAGCGATCGCTTCCAGTGGCGTCACTTTGAAAAATTTGCATACGCTGGATGCGAGCGAGCGGCCGCTTGCAAGATACTCTGAATGAGGTCCTATGTCAGAAAACTTTAATATATTGGTTTATTTGACTGTCCTGCAACTTTTACTATATACATTTTTGTCTTTTTTGTTTGGTGCTTCTTATCCGTGTGTTGTTTAGATCATCTGGTAGAGTTTAGTTTTTTTCCATTGTCCTGTGATACAACATAATGCAGCTTCCTGGGCTCCGTTCTCTCCAATATAGAGAGAACGGGGCATATTTACTAAGGTGCGGGTTTTTAGAAGTGAAGATGTTGCCCATAGCAACCAATCAGATTCTACTTAACATTTATCTCGCACCTTCTAAAAGATAATAGCTAGAATCTGATTGGTCGCTATGGGCAACATCTCCACTTCTAAAAACCCGCAGCTTAGTAAATATGCCCCAACAACTCTACCTGGTTAACTTTATTGGGTGCTTAGATTTTTATTTGAATTAATGCATAAAGGTTGTGGGAAGGTAAATGCAAGATAATGTATTAATCATCTGACAGTGGAAAACCCTTTATAGCTCCGTCTACCCGGCACCCAGAGATGAACAAAACTGCAATGAAATTCGGTGCAAATAGAGTGACCGCTGTGGAACAGGCTATATCGCGTCACCATGATGCACTGCTAGGAGGGCCCATGTGATACGGAATATAGGGCCTGATTCACCAAGGATCGCAGTTGCAAAGACGCACGCAATCGGTCGATTAATATGCATCGCAGTGCGCAAACTAGCAATTACGATGGGAAATGCGTTTGCAGAGGCTACGCAAACCCCCAGCACAGTGATTGACAGGAAGTGCAGTTTGTGGGTGGTGACGGGAAGGTTGTCGGGCGAACACAGGCGTGCCAGTGCGTTGGGACGGCGTTGCAGGGGCGTGCATAAATTATCCACTGCAATGCCATACGCAGCCTGAAGGCCTCATAGCGTGCGCTGAAGTCAGCAATTCCTGAGTGAGGTGTGACCCTGCCTTATCTGTGCGTATGGGTCCGATGTTACTCGATGTTTCGCTATGTTGCCCAAGTATACGGATGTGTGTAAGGGGAAGTGGGCGTCCTTATGTTAGGCTGTGATCGCAATGCGATTGCAAACATTTATATGTAACCACTGATATTAGCAACTGCGCTGTGTGCGTTCTAGCAGAATAGGGATCCCTACTGAATCAGGCCCATAGATTGTAAGCTCCACTGGTGCAGAGACTAATGTGAATGATGGAAATATCCTTTGCACAGCTCTGCGTACAATGGCGGCACTATATCAATAAATAATAATAGGCCACATCATCCACATAAAGAAAAAAATAATTTGCTTCCTCCTTAGCCCGTCTGCTGAAGTAGTTAAAATAAGCCTCCTCCGGTCCTGACAGCGCTCTCAGGAGACCTCCCCATTATAGTCTGCTAAAGTGCTCCGGTTATCTCCCCACTATTCCTACTGAGTGGGGACATATGTTACAAGACCCCCATTAGCACGGTCTCCAAACGTCAGAAAATTTACTTACAGTCAGGGGCCCATTTATCAACGAGTTTTATCATACGCAACAAGTTTTAAAACTCGTTGCGTATGATAAAACTCGTTGATAAATGGGCCCCTTAATAAGAGTAAAAAAAAATAAATATGGCAAATTGTCTGCTGGTCGGTATGAAAAAAAAAAACGCAAAAAAGATTAGAAACAACTTTTCCAAGCTGATCACAAAATACTCTGCTGGTTCTGCATTTGATTGGACGCTTCACCCGTGGGTCTTGGACTCAGTCCTACCCAGCAGATACCAAGCTGAGAGCCTGGGGCAGGAAAGTGAGAGAGATCCTATTTAGGAGGGGATGGGAAGGGCACACATTCTTTGCTAGGGACAAGTTGGTATAAATATAAAGGTCGGAGCCTCTGCCAGGGTCTATATTTATTAGCAGCGCTAAGCTGCCTGCAGGATCCCGAGGAAATGATGGCACCAGGGCTGAGCTGAGATCTGCATGTTACAGTATACAGTGCAGAATAGGCATAGTGCTCTCCTTGCTGTGTATAAGGGATCCACTCCATAGCCCGACAGTCGGCATGCTGGTGGTTAGGATGCTGGCGTCGGGATTCTAACTGTCAGCATCCAGTACCCAGCCCGTGTATAACATGGACCCTATCCAATCCTATATCTCAGATGCACATATACAGTAGGGTCACAGCTACTGGCATAGATCTTACTTGCCTAATTCTGTTACCCCTCCCCTGAACATCCTGGAGAGGTGATTTAAGGACAAGTATATGGGGCAACACCTTCTATAATAGGACAGAGGCTCATTGGTTGCTATGGACAACTTCTCCACTTTCTCTCTATCCATGGCGTGATACATCTGCCCCTTAGCAGAGTAAGAGAGGGTGTATGTGCAGGAGCCACCCCATGCCTCATGCCTCCAGCTGTGCTTCCACTTTCTCTCTCTCCATGGCGCGATACATCTGCCCCTGAGCAGAGTAAGAGAGGGTGTATGTGCAGGAGCCACCCCACGCCTCATGCCTCCAGCTGTGCTTCCACTTTCTCTCTCTCCATGGCGTGATACATCTGCCCCTGAGCAGAGTGAGAGAGGGTGTATGTGCAGGAGCCACCCCGCGCCTCGTGCCTCCAGCTGTGCTTCCACTTTCTCTCTCTCCATGGCGTGATACATCTGCCCCTGAGCAGAGTGAGGGAGGGTGTATGTGCAGGAGCCACCCCGCGCCTCGTGTCTCCAGCTGTGCTTCCACTTTATCTCTCTCCATGGCGTGATACATCTGCCCCTGAGCACAGTGAGGGAGTGTGTATGTGTAGGAGCCTCCCCGTGCCTCGTGCCTCCAGCTGTGCTTCGACTTTCTCTCTCTCCATGGCGTGATACATCTGCCCCTGAGCAGAGTGAGGGAGGGTGTATGTGTAGGAGCCACCCCGCGCCTCGTGCCTCCAGCTGTGCTTCCACTTTTTTACTTTTATAGGTTTTTGTTAAATTATACACTGTATGTAGAGGACACGTCTAACTGTTGGCATGTGCCGTGACTAAGGGACAGATGTACTAAGCTCTGGAAAGTGATACATTGGAGAGTGATAAACCTACCAACCAATCAACTCCACACTGTCACTTTTCACACACAGCCTGTAACATGACAGTTAGGAGCTGAGCGGCTGGCAGTTTATCTCTCTTCGATTTATCACTTTCCAGAGCTTAGTACATCTCCCCCTAAATTCATACTTCATAATAGTCCTGATTTTCAATGGAATGTCCCTATTTTTGCCAGCTTATTGGATGTAGGCATGGCACAGTTGCCAAGATTTTAAAATAGTCTCCAGGAATGCTGAGCTGGTAAATCTAAGCGCGTTATGCATAAAAATGTTTTGGCGGATCTTGGTGCACTACAACACCCATCCTGGCAAGTTTGGAGAATGCTATTATAGCATGATTGTCTCCACTTAATTCTCTTTAATAAATAATAAATTCTTAAGATTTAAAATATATTTTAAGGATTGAATGAACTGTGGAAACAAAAGAGGAATTTGTTTGTGTCGCTGGGCAATATTAATAAACAGGAGTAATTACAGGGACAAATCTTGGAATTTGCCCTGGGATTTAGGGACAGATGGTGATTATGGCATAGTTTGGCGATGTGCGGACAGAGGGGCTAATTCTTGCATGCAATGCTGAACGCAAATGAACGCAAATGAGCCGTTTTGCGAATGTGCATACAGCAGGCTTGCCTACCCTCCCGATTTGGTCGGGAGCCTCCCGAATATCGGGTGCCGCTCCCGACCCCCCGGAAAGGCAGGCAGGCAAGCCTCCCGGCTGCCGCCTACCCCCCCAGACTACTAGTAAAAACCCCTTCTTCCGGGGGGCCCGATGACGCGATTCGCGCTGAATCGCGTCATCGTGGCTCCTCCCCCTGCTTCACAATGCTTTTTTTCCGGCATTGTGAAGAGGGGGCGGAACCACGATGACGCGATCGTGCGGTCACGCCCCCGGCCCTGCCCCCAAAACGGCATCATAGCCTGGGCACGCCCCCCACAGAATGCAGGCATTCAGCTCCCT
The DNA here is from genome assembly GCA_031769625.1 of Taudactylus pleione. Lineage (NCBI taxonomy): Eukaryota > Metazoa > Chordata > Amphibia > Anura > Myobatrachidae > Taudactylus > Taudactylus pleione. The sequence continues at coordinate 279,815 of JAUIMM010001424.1, forward strand.
CCCAGAAGGAGGGAGCTGAATGTCGGCAAGTATGGCGTACAGACACCATACAGACGTATAATAAGAGAATATACAGTATATGACTGTAACAAACACAGACTATAGCTTGTGCTTATCCACCCTCCCACTAATGATATAAAAATTGGGATAAATGAGGCACTGCCTCCAACCTGACCATCCGCCCTGTTCCATATAAACTCTGCCCAGTTACCATTGGCCACACCCCTTTTCTCACAGAAATTGGGACTGTTGGGGGTTTACAGGCCTGGATCAGAGATGGCCGCAGTGCCGATAGTTACACAGTTGAGCGATTATCAGTGATCTGCGCAGGCGTCCAATTTCATTACCGTTGTTGCTCGCAGTGAGGACCATTTGTGGGTGACTCGAATGCAGGCAACCATTTTGGTGCATGTCCCAGTCTGTGACTTCAAATCCGTACGCAGTGAAAATGGCTCCAGCACCTTAGTTCCTGCGGCCATTCTGCGTGACCATAATAGGGTTACTCGGAAGTCTGATTATCGTCTGATCTGCGGCCAATGTTGCATCTTTGTTCGCAGTCATCTGGCTTTGTGGAGCCGCCGGTGGGCATCACAGATCCCAGTAGCTGCGACATTTGCATATTTTCGCACACAGCCGCTGAGTACAAACTTGCAGGAATGGCGGCATTGGCGTCCTGCCCTGACCCAAGCCCTACGTAAGCTGTCTATTCTATATCTGTATAATATGTACATCCAGTCCCCTGACCACAGGCGCACATTTCATTTATTCTTCGGACGCAGCCATTAAAAAACTATAGTCTTGTTATTATCTGTGTAATTTTTGCAATGAATGAAGAATGAATTCTAAGGGATATAGTTAATAGACCGGCGGACTAAATGCAGCCGGTCTATATTCCGACACCAGAAGGCATACCGATGCCTATACCGACGCCTATCTTTATCCCAACGCTGGAATGCCGAAGGAGGAAATGAGTAAATGAGGAAAATGGAAATGAGTAACTGTCAGTGCAGGTGCAGTGTGACAGTTGGAGGAAATGAGTAACTGTCAGTGCAGGTGCAGTGTGACAGTTGGAGGAAATGAGTAACTGTCAGTGCAGGTGCAGTGTGACAGTTGATCCTCCGACTCACTGCTCTTCTGTTGGAGCTCTGCCTGCCCCCACTGGTACATATCAGCCTGTGCCATCAGATCAGTGCAGCTTTAGGCACTGGAAGACATCCTGAGCGAACTTGCTTGAACCAAACTTTCAAATCAGAGGCTCCACGGCCTGCTTGGTGGACACCATTTAGACCTCCATTCCCATGATGAACTTCAAACCTAGCCAAAAAAACCTATTCCTGGTCAAACTACACCACCATGCCAAATTTGGAGGACCGAGGTACAAAATTCTGACTGCGCATAAAGGACACATACGCACTTTCTTGCTTATTATATAGACAAGTGAGATATGTTAGTGATATTTGACAATCTGTTATTCTCTGACCTATACTAAGGGGAAAATTCAGTTCCAGGTGGTGGCTGGGATTTCCACATAGAATGGTCGGAATCCTGGCACTTTGCCAATTTTCCGTCACACCCCATAAAGGTTCTACCTTCATTGCCTCCGAAGGTATATACTCCATTATGTCTGAGCTCCAGCTGAGCTGGAAGTTTGAATTCACTTACACCATTTGTCTTTTGCATGAATATCCCCCAACACTGGATTCTTTTTCTAGTTGATGGGATTGTTCCTGTAAAAACAGGTATAGGGGCAGAGGGCCTGATTCAGAGCCGGACGCTCTGAATCAGGGCCGCCTACCTAAAATTGGAGCGGCCTCCTGGCTGCTCGCATAGCTGTGTGTGACCACCCACAGCTTATGCGAGCAGCCAAAAAGATGGTCGTGATGGTCAAGACCATCGCGACCATCGGGCTTGCGACGAGACCCTTGTGGTAGGGTCTCATCTGCCGCAAGCCCGGAGTGCTTTTGGCTCTATCAGAGCCAAAAACACTCCCACTGACATCACTAGTGATATCAGTGGGGCCGGACCCAGACGGCAGGCGTTCCCATGGGAACGCCTCCGTCTGGGCAGCCACGCTCCCGGCACGCCCACCAAAGGGGGCGTGCTGGCACTCACCATCGACAGCACGCCCCCTTTGGTGCGAGACCTATAACGACGGCTACCCCGTCGTTATTCGGGGCACGCGCATGCGCACGACGGAGGCGCCTCCGTCGTGCGCATGCGCATTTGGGTAACATCGACCCGCTTGTGAGCGTACAGCACTCACGAGCGGGTCTGAATGAGATCCAGAGTTCTTCTTTAAAGAGGTTATCACTGGACAATACATTGTAAATCATTTGTGCTGCCTATGTATAGTAAGTAGGAGAATTGGAGAGTCCATCTCACCTTAGGTAACAGAAGTGACACCCGGGGAGGGGGGTCCTTTTTTCTGTGCTTGGTGTGGGCAGAGATGGATAGTGAGTGGTTGATAAAACATTTTCTGAAGCATGAAATTAAGCCAGAGTTACAATACCAACTATTAACAATATTTAACACTGAAAAAATGACTATTATTGACCATAAAAGTTACAGTGACAGTTTTTAAAGATGTGTCCATGGAAATTTTTGTCCCTCTTCATTATTGAACAATTTTTTATTCTGAATGTTGCAAACAATTCGAAATATCTGCTCTTCTTTATATTACTTTTTATACTCATGTTTATTGAAGTAGAATGTTTAAATTGCAAAACAATCACATTATACTAAACTTCAGTGCACATGTCCGGGCGTGCGAAGGCTGATCTGCGAGTTACGTGCTTATGCGCGAGCAGTTCAGGAGCAAAGTTATATGGGAAGGGTGGGGGGGAGTGAATACCGACAATCACAGGGGAGCCTATAGCTCACTGCAACCAATCAGCTTCTAGCTGTCATTATCACTGTATAGTTAGCGTTATATAGCCTATTGAGCCTTCATTCTAGTATAGGCTTCATAAATGCCTCCATTAATGTTGCAGGAGCAGTACTTATAAGTTATACTTTCTCGCCAGCTCTACATATTGCTGTGACAATATTCTAAATAATATTTTATGACATTGTATAAATATAATATTAAATATAACAATAAATAGAGTGGTGTTTTTTTTTTGTTCATATTCTCTGTATTTTGCTGGGGAAATTATAAGGGTCTCAGGGGTCTATTTACTAAGTAGTGTTAGGAGACAGAGTGAAAAGTGATAAGAAAGTGATAAGGTGCCAGCCAATCAGCTCCCAACTGCCATCTCATAGGCTGTGTTTGAAAAATGACAGTTGGGAGCTGATTGGCTGGCACTTTATCACTTTCTTATTACTTTTCACTCTGTCTCATAACACTGCTTAGTACATAGACCCCTCAGTAACGGTAATGTGCTGTGTACCAGATAACGTGTTCTAGTCGCTGACCTCTCTGCTTTCTCCCCACAGCCCAATGATGGAGGCTCCGCTCTTTGTCTTGTGTTTCTCAGTCGCCATGGCAGCATCGCTTGGTATGTGTTACATGTTGTGTTACCGCAGACTGTATCCTCCCAGAATGCTTTATGGTTTACACGGATTCCTGGATGTGTTTATATAAAAAAAAAAAGTAAAAGTGAGAGTAACAATTGTGGTGTCCCGGGTAGCGCTTGGCGTAATGGTATCCTCAGTGCAGGCGCCTCCGACATCCAACTGGGCACATGGCAGCTGTCTCCGTGGCGTCACTGCCAGCGTCATCCCTCCGCCATTGTCTATGACAGACACCAGCTGAGGGGATACATTACATCCTGCCAGCGCATCCCAATAGTTACCCAGGAAAAAGCAGGACAAAAGGGCCCTATGACGCAGAAAACACCACCTAAGGGCAGATTTGCGCACTGATACTCCGCAGGAGAACTAGGGCTGGAAAACTGGCGCGTTTTACTTGTGTCCTATAAAAGTGGGTGCAAGAGATAAGCATAATACCTGGCAAGGTGAGGTGGACGTATTGCAGCCATGACAGCACAGTTGTTTGTCGTAGCCAGGACCGTCTCTTTATGTTAATACCGCAGTCGCTGTTCTTCCTACTGAGACATCCACCGGCTGTGGTGCTAATCCGTCTCTGTGTGTATTAAGACGCACCATAAATAATTGCTCTATGGAAGCGCACTATCTCCGCCTGAACATAACCGCCTGCGTGAGTTATCTTTAGGCACAGTCGCTGACCGCGACACCCCTGCACCATGATAGTTACTACCAGTTACCATCCAGGAACTCCCACTGAAAATCACTCTCTCAGCATCCAAATTCTGTGTCTCACTCTCAGAGCAGTAACCATCGGGACCCATGTGTAGACTGAAAACATTGCCTGCTTGTGTCCGACATGTCCACCTCTGCATCAGGCCCAATATGGGCAGCCGCACATCGCGCAGAGGGCCTGATTCAGAACCGGACGCTATTTGCGCTCGCTCGTTCAGAAAAAGGGGCTGGCTATTTAAATTGACCGCTCGCTCTTTGCGGTCTGTTGACGCCTCTATGTTTGAACGAGCGAACAAAACATGCGCTCACTATTTTGAAAAAAATGCCCCCTGGCCGCTCGCATCATGCGTCATCTCCGCTATTTATTAGATTAATCGAGTACATCGAACGGCGTATGAACTGCTCACTATTCTTGTGGTTGCATTTTCCTACGGCAATCATGCGAGCAGTTCTGCCTAAAATACAACCAAGTGACGTGGTCGATGACGCTGCTTTGTTAATTATACACACCCTTAAAACACCCGTTTTGACCGTTTGGCACGCCTGCGTTCGGATCTCCACTCCCCGTTTTCAAGCACCTTCCCCTGTTACCTCCCACATACGCCTCATCCTGTCACTCAAATTAGCAGGCATTCGCTATTTTGCGAGCACACGATTTTCGACCGCACTGACTGGTTCGTGCATGTGTATTGCAACCCATACGCATGCGCAGATGTGCGAACATCGCTCGGAACGAACGAGCGGCCACTTACGAGCGGCTCTGAATCAGGCTCAGAGTTCCGACTGAACCTTGTGGCTAATTGAATCTGGTGACCATCGATGGTTCATGGCTTTAAACCATTGGCAGAACACCATTGATGGTTTAGCCATCAATGTTGACTGCTACACATATGCAGACCTCAGGCATCGGACCAGTGCTGCCGATATTTAATATCAGTCACCGCATTAGTGCCGCACCATTGATGGCAAAACACTTGATATCGGGCATAGACCAACGATGGTTGCAAAACCATTGATGGTCGTTGGCCAGCCTTAATCCTAGTATGCATAGCTTTATAACATACTTGTTTACTAAGACCCCTGAATTTTAGGGCGTTCTCTTGATCTCTGGGTAGAACTGGCCTCCCTCTTGGATTTACTCGGGAAGTGCACATGGCCTCGATGACGTGATTTGCTATGAAATACAAGTGTGCATTACAGTGACAATTTACAATGAGTCCCCGCTCACTTGCTCATCATCCCTGGTACCTTTATGGTGCACAGTCAGGAGATATGTCCTATCTTGCCTTAACACATTATGGGGTCCATTTATCAACGAGTTTTATCCATAATTGCCGACATTTCTGCAGGTGGATCCGGGAGGGAGCTGGCAGGTCCATCCAGCAGGGAGAGTGGAGACGGTTCAAGTAGGTGGAGTGGGGGCGTGCCGATGCGATTGCGTCATATTGGCCCCGCCCCCTGCTTTATAATGCCAATATTACTGGCATTATAAGGCAGGAGGCGGGGCTGCGATGATGCGATTCAGCACAAATCATCGCACGCCCTGACCGCCCACTTTTTCGGCTGGTGAAAGGGTTTGCGGGGTGCCAGTAGCCATTCCGGGGGACCTGCCTAGTCTTGCAGGGTACAGGCAGCCATTCCGGGGGACTTTCCTAGTCTTGCGGGGGATCTGGCAGCCATTCCGGGGGACTTGCCTAGTCTTGCGAGGTGTCGGGAGCGGCACCCGATTTTCGGGAGGCTCCCGACAGTCCCGGGAGAGTAGGCGAGTATGGTTTTATCATACGCAACGAGTTTTAAACCTTGTTGCGTATGATAATGCTGCTCCAGCCAATCAGCTCCCGACTGTCATCCGTTTGAAATATGATAGTTGGGAGCTGATTGGCTGCAACACCATTTATTTTAAATACAATGTATATGTGTGTTTTCGACTATAATAGATTCAATGGAAATAACATTTTTGAGCATTATTATTTCTCAGAATTTCATGAGCTCCACCCACCGCAGTGATTCGCGGTGGGCGGAGCAAGACGATGTGTGTCACATAATCATTCTCTTCTGCCCTGGAACAAGGGAGATTTTACAGATGCTACAAGGTGCATTGTCCTATTGGAACCACCAGTATTTTGTCCGTATTGGCTTCTATGATATATTTCCCTAACCCCATAGACCACAGGTTGTCAAACTCAGTTCTCAGGACCCCCAACAGTTCATGTTTTCCAGGTCTCCTCACAGAATCACAAGTAAAATAATTACTCCACCTGTGGATCTTTTTCAAATGTGTCAGTGAGTAATTAATTCACCTGTGCCCCAATTAGGTGACCTGGAAAAAGTGAACTGTGTAGGGTCCTGAGGACTGAGTTTTAGAACCACTGCCATAGAAAATGTTGCTGCAATAGTGAGACTGACAGCTCAGATAGGACTGTCCTTGTGCTCAGGTTCATTGTACACATTGCAGCAAACAAAGATCTATTCTAGTGCCCACTGTTTACTGATTGTGAGTGACCTCAGATGCTGGGAGCAGCTGCTTCCATTAACCCCGCACTGAGCACAGCCCTAACAGCCCAGCACTACCCGGCCCTGGTTCTACATCGTGTCACAGCCCTAACAGCCCAGCGCTACCCGGCCCTGGTTCTACATCGTGTCACAGCCCTAACAGCCCAGCGCTACCCGGCCCTGGTTCTACATCGTGTCACAGCCCTAACAGCACAGCACTACCCGGCTCTGGTTCTACATCGTGTCACAGCCCTAACAGCACAGCACTACCCGGCCCTGGTTCTACATCGTGTCACAGCCCTAACAGCACAGCACTACCCGGCCCTGGTTCTACATCGTGTCACAGCCCTAACAGCCCAGCACTACCCGGCCCTGGTTCTACATCGTGTCACAGCCCTAACAGCCCAGCACTACCCGGCCCTGGTTCTACATCGTGTCACAGCCCTAACAGCCCAGCACTACCCGGCCCTGGTTCTACATCGTATCACAGCCCTAACAGCACAGCCCTACCCGGCCCTGGTTCTACATCGTGTCACAGACCTAACAGCACAGCACTACCCGGCCCTGGTTCTACATCGTGTCACAGCCCTAACAGCACAGCACTACCCAGCCCTGGTTCTACATCGTGTGACAGTCCTAACAGCACAGCACTACCCGGCCCTGGTTCTACATCGTGTCACAGCCCTAACAGCACAGCACTACCCGGCCCTGGTTCTACATCGTGTCACAGCCCTAACAGCACAGCACTACCCGGCCCTGGTTCTACATCGTGTCACAGCACTAACAGCCCAGCACTACCCGGCCCTGGTTCTACATCGTGTCACAGCCCTAACAGCCCAGCACTACCCGGCCCTGGTTCTACATCGTGTCACAGCCCTAACAGCCCAGCACTACCCGGCCCTGGTTCTACATCGTGTCACAGCCCTAACAGCACAGCACTACGCGGCCCTGGTTCTACATCGTGTCACAGCCCTAACAGCCCAGCACTACCCGGCCCTGGTTCTACATCGTATCACAGCCCTAACAGCACAGCCCTACCCGGCCCTGGTTCTACATCGTGTCACAGACCTAACAGCACAGCACTACCCGGCCCTGGTTCTACATCGTGTCACAGCCCTAACAGCACAGCACTACCCGGCCCTGGTTCTACATCGTGTGACAGTCCTAACAGCACAGCACTACCCGGCCCTGGTTCTACATCGTGTCACAGCCCTAACAGCACAGCACTACCCGGCCCTGGTTCTACATCGTGTCACAGCCCTAACAGCCCAGCACTACCCGGCCCTGGTTCTACATCGTATCACAGCCCTAACAGCACAGCCCTACCCGGCCCTGGTTCTACATCGTGTCACAGACCTAACAGCACAGCCCTACCCAGCCCTGGTTCTACATCGTGTCACAGCCCTAACAGCACAGCACTACCCAGCCCTGGTTCTACATCGTGTGACAGTCCTAACAGCACAGCACTACCCGGCCCTGGTTCTACATCGTGTCACAGCCCTAACAGCACAGCACTACCCGGCCCTGGTTCTACATCGTGTCACAGCCCTAACAGCACAGCACTACCCGGCCCTGGTTCTACATCGTGTCACAGCCCTAACAGCACAGCGCTACCCGGCCCTGGTTCTACATCGTGTCACAGCCCTAACAGCACAGCGCTACCCGGCCCTGGTTCTACATCGTGTGACAGTCCTAACAGCACAGCTCTACCCGGCCCTGGTTCTACATCGTGTGACAGCCCTAACAGCACAGCGCTACCCGGCCCTGGTTCTACATCGTGTGACAGTCCTAACAGCACAGCTCTACCCGGCCCTGGTTCTACATCGTGTCACAGCCCTAACAGCACAGCACTACCCGGCCCTCGTTCTACATCGTGTGACAGTCCTAACAGCACAGCACTACCCGGCCCTGGTTCTACATCGTGTCACAGCCCTAACAGCACAGCACTACCCGGCCCAGGTTCTACATCGTATCACAGCCCTAACAGCACAGCACTACCCGGCCCTGGTTCTACATCGTGTGACAGTCCTAACAGCACAGCACTACCCGGCCCTGGTTATACATCGTGTGACAGTCCTAACAGCACAGCACTACCCGGCCCTGGTTCTACATCGTGTGGCAGCCCTAACAGCACAGCTCTACCCGGCCCTGGTTCTACATCCTGTGACAGCCCTAACAGCACAGCACTACCCGGCCCTGGTTCTACATCGTGTCACAGCCCTAACAGCACAGCACTACCCGGCCCTGGTTCTACATCGTGTCACAGCCCTAACAGCCCAGCACTACCCGGCCCTGGTTCTACATCGTGTCACAGCCCTAACAGCACAGCACTACCCGGCCCTGGTTCTACATCGTGTGACAGCCCTAACAGCCCAGCACTACCCGGCCCTGGTTCTACATCGTGTCACAGCCCTAACAGCACAGCACTACCCGGCCCTGGTTCTACATCGTGTGACAGTCCTAACAGCACAGCACTACCCGGCCCTGGTTCTACATCGTGTCACAGCCCTAACAGCACAGCACTACCCGGCCCTGGTTCTACATCGTGTCACAGCCCTAATAGCCCAGCACTACCCAGCCCTGGTTCTACATCGTGTCACAGCCCGAACAGCACAGCACTACACAGCCCTGGTTCTACATCGTGTCACAGCCCTAACAGCCCAGCACTACCCGGCCCTGGTTCTACATCGTATCACAGCCCTAACAGCACAGCACTACCCTGCCCTGGTTCTACATCCTGTGACAGCCCTAACAGCACAGCCCTACCCGGCCCTGGTTCTACATCGTGTCACAGCCCTAACAGCCCAGCACTACCCGGCCCTGGTTCTACATCGTGTCACAGCCCTAACAGCCCAGCACTACCCGGCCCTGGTTCTACATCGTGTCACAGCCCTAACAGCCCAGCACTACCCGGCCCTGGTTCTACATCGTATCACAGCCCTAACAGCACAGCCCTACCCGGCCCTGGTTCTACATCGTGTCACAGACCTAACAGCACAGCACTACCCGGCCCTGGTTCTACATCGTGTCACAGCCCTAACAGCACAGCACTACCCAGCCCTGGTTCTACATCGTGTGACAGTCCTAACAGCACAGCACTACCCGGCCCTGGTTCTACATCGTGTCACAGCCCTAACAGCACAGCACTACCCGGCCCTGGTTCTACATCGTGTCACAGCCCTAACAGCACAGCACTACCCGGCCCTGGTTCTACATCGTGTCACAGCCCTAACAGCCCAGCACTACCCGGCCCTGGTTCTACATCGTGTCACAGCCCTAACAGCCCAGCACTACCCGGCCCTGGTTCTACATCGTGTCACAGCCCTAACAGCCCAGCACTACCCGGCCCTGGTTCTACATCGTGTCACAGCCCTAACAGCACAGCACTACGCGGCCCTGGTTCTACATCGTGTCACAGCCCTAACAGCCCAGCACTACCCGGCCCTGGTTCTACATCGTATCACAGCCCTAACAGCACAGCCCTACCCGGCCCTGGTTCTACATCGTGTCACAGACCTAACAGCACAGCACTACCCGGCCCTGGTTCTACATCGTGTCACAGCCCTAACAGCACAGCACTACCCGGCCCTGGTTCTACATCGTGTGACAGTCCTAACAGCACAGCACTACCCGGCCCTGGTTCTACATCGTGTCACAGCCCTAACAGCACAGCACTACCCGGCCCTGGTTCTACATCGTGTCACAGCCCTAACAGCCCAGCACTACCCGGCCCTGGTTCTACATCGTATCACAGCCCTAACAGCACAGCCCTACCCGGCCCTGGTTCTACATCGTGTCACAGACCTAACAGCACAGCCCTACCCAGCCCTGGTTCTACATCGTGTCACAGCCCTAACAGCACAGCACTACCCAGCCCTGGTTCTACATCGTGTGACAGTCCTAACAGCACAGCACTACCCGGCCCTGGTTCTACATCGTGTCACAGCCCTAACAGCACAGCACTACCCGGCCCTGGTTCTACATCGTGTCACAGCCCTAACAGCACAGCACTACCCGGCCCTGGTTCTACATCGTGTCACAGCCCTAACAGCACAGCGCTACCCGGCCCTGGTTCTACATCGTGTCACAGCCCTAACAGCACAGCGCTACCCGGCCCTGGTTCTACATCGTGTGACAGTCCTAACAGCACAGCTCTACCCGGCCCTGGTTCTACATCGTGTGACAGCCCTAACAGCACAGCGCTACCCGGCCCTGGTTCTACATCGTGTGACAGTCCTAACAGCACAGCTCTACCCGGCCCTGGTTCTACATCGTGTCACAGCCCTAACAGCACAGCACTACCCGGCCCTGGTTCTACATCGTGTCACAGCCCTAACAGCACAGCACTACCCGGCCCAGGTTCTACATCGTATCACAGCCCTAACAGCACAGCACTACCCGGCCCTGGTTCTACATCGTGTGACAGTCCTAACAGCACAGCACTACCCGGCCCTTGTTATACATTGTGTGACAGTCCTAACAGCACAGCACTACCCGGCCCTGGTTCTACATCGTGTGGCAGCCCTAACAGCACAGCTCTACCCGGCCCTGGTTCTACATCCTGTGACAGCCCTAACAGCACAGCACTACCCGGCCCTGGTTCTACATCGTGTCACAGCCCTAACAGCACAGCACTACCCGGCCCTGGTTCTACATCGTGTCACAGCCCTAACAGCCCAGCACTACCCGGCCCTGGTTCTACATCGTGTCACAGCCCTAACAGCACAGCACTACCCGGCCCTGGTTCTACATCGTGTGACAGCCCTAACAGCCCAGCACTACCCGGCCCTGGTTCTACATCGTGTCACAGCCCTAACAGCACAGCACTACCCGGCCCTGGTTCTACATCGTGTGACAGTCCTAACAGCACAGCACTACCCGGCCCTGGTTCTACATCGTGTCACAGCCCTAACAGCACAGCACTACCCGGCCCTGGTTCTACATCGTGTCACAGCCCTAATAGCCCAGCACTACCCAGCCCTGGTTCTACATCGTGTCACAGCCCGAACAGCACAGCACTACACAGCCCTGATTCTACATCGTGTCACAGCCCTAACAGCCCAGCACTACCCGGCCCTGGTTCTACATCGTGTCACAGCCCGAACAGCACAGCACTACACAGCCCTGATTCTACATCGTGTCACAGCCCTAACAGCACAGCACTACCCGGCCCTGGTTCTACATCGTGTGACAGCCCTAACAGCACAGCACTACCCGGCCCTGGTTCTATATCGTGTCACAGCCCTAACAGCACAGCACTACCCGGCCCTGGTTCTATATCGTGTCACAGCCCTAACAGCACAGCACTACCCAGCCCTGGTTCTACATCGTGTCACAGCCCTAACAGCACAGCACTACCCGGCCCTGGTTCTACATCGTGTCACAGCCCTAACATCACAGCGCTACCCGGCCCTGGTTCTACATCGTGTCACAGCCCTAACATCACAGCGCTACCCGGCCCTGGTTCTACATCGTGTCACAGCCCAAACAGCACAGCCCTACCCGGCCCTGGTTCTACATCGTGTGACAGTCCTAACAGCACAGCGCTACCCAGCCCTGGTTCTATATCGTGTCACAGCCCTAACAGCACAGCACTACCCGGCCCTGGTTCTACATCGTGTCACAGCCCTAACATCACAGCACTACCCGGCCCTTGTTCTACATCGTGTGACAGCCCTAACATCACAGCGCTACCCGGCCATGGTTCTACATCGTGTCACAGCCCTAACATCACAGCGCTACCCGGCCCTGTTTCTACATCGTGTGACAGTCCTAACAGCACAGCACTACCCGGCCCTGGTTCTACATCGTGTCACAGCCCTAACAGCACAGCACTACCCGGCCCTGGTTCTACATCGTGTCACAGCCCTAACAGCACAGCACTACCCGGCCCTGGTTCTACATCGTGTCACAGCCCTAACAGCACAGCACTACCCGGCCCTGGTTCTACATCGTGTCACAGCCCTAATAGCCCAGCACTACCCAGCCCTGGTTCTACATCGTGTCACAGCCCGAACAGCACAGCACTACCCGGCCCTGGTTCTACATCGTATCACAGCCCTAACAGCACAGCACTACCCGGCCCTGGTTCTACATCCTGTGACAGCCCTAACAGCACAGCCCTACCCGGCCCTGGTTCTACATCGTGTCACAGCGCTAACAGCACAGCCCTACCCGGCCCTGGTTCTACATCGTGTCACAGCCCTAACAGCACAGCACTACCCGGCCCTGGTTCTACATCGTGTGACAGCCCTAACAGCACAGCAATACCCTGCCCTGGTTCTACATCGTGTGACAGCCCTAACAGCACAGCACTACCCGGCCCTGGTTCTACATCGTGTCACAGCCCTACCAGCACAGCACTACCCGGCCCTGGTTCTACATCGTGTCACAGCCCTAACAGCACAGCACTACCCGGCCCTGGTTCTACATCGTGTGACAGCCCTAACAGCACAGCACTACCCGGCCCTGGTTCTATATCGTGTCACAGCCCTAACAGCACAGCACTACCCAGCCCTGGTTCTACATCGTGTCACAGCCCTAACAGCACAGCACTACCCGGCCCTGGTTCTACATCGTGTCACAGCCCTAACATCACAGTGCTACCCGGCCCTGGTTCTACATCGTGTCACAGCCCTAACATCACAGCGCTACCCGGCCCTGGTTCTACATCGTGTCACAGCCCAAACAGCACAGCCCTACCCGGCCCTGGTTCTACATCGTGTCACAGCCCTAACAGCCCAGCACTACCCGGCCCTGTGTCTACATCGTATCATAGCCCTAACAGCACAGCACTACCCGGCCCTGGTTCTACATCATGTGACAGTCCTAACAGCACAGACCTACCCGGCCCTGGTTCTACATTGTGTCACAGCGCTAACAGCACAGCACTACCCGGCCCTGGTTCTACATCGTGTGACAGCCCTAACAGCACAGCACTACCCTGCCCTGGTTCTACATCGTGTCACAGCCCTAACAGCACAGCACTACCCGGCTCTGGTTCTACATCGTGTCACAGCCCTAACAGCACAGCACTACCCGGCCCTGGTTCTACATCGTGTGACAGCCCTAACAGCACAGCACTACCCGGCCCTGGTTCTACATCGTGTGACAGCCCTAACAGCACAGCACTACCCTGCCCTGGTTCTACATCGTGTCACAGCCCTAACAGCACAGCACTACCCGGCCCTGGTTCTACATCGTGTGACAGCCCTAACAGCACAGCACTACCCGGCCCTGGTTCTACATCGTGTGACAGCCCTAACAGCACAGCACTACCCTGCCCTGGTTCTACATCGTGTCACAGCCCTAACAGCACAGCACTACCCGGCTCTGGTTCTACATCGTGTCACAGCCCTAACAGCACAGCACTACCCGGCCCTGGTTCTACATCGTGTCACAGCCCTAACAGCACAGCACTACCCGGCCCTGGTTCTACATCATGTCACAGCCCTAACATCACAGCGCTACCCGGCCCTGGTTCTATATCGTGTCACAGCCCAAACAGCACAGCCCTACCCGGCCCTGGTTCTACATCGTGTCACAGCCCTAACAGCACAGCACTACCCGGCCCTGGTTCTACATCGTGTCACAGCCCTAACAGCACAGCCCTAACCTGCCCTCGTTCTACATCGTGTCACAGCCCTAACAGCACAGCACTACCCGGCCCTGGTTCTACATCATGTGACAGTCCTAACAGCACAGCACTACCCGGCCCTGGTTATACATCGTGTGACAGTCCTAACAGCACAGCACTACCCGGCCCTGGTTCTACATCGTGTCACAGCCCTAACAGCACAGCCCTACCCGGCCCTCGTTCTACATCGTGTCACAGCCCTAACAGCACAGCGCTACCCGGCCCTGGTTCTACATCGTTTCACAGCCCTAACATTACAGCGCTACCCGGCCCTGGTTCTACATCGTGTCACAGCCCTAACAGCACAGCGCTACCCGGCCCTGGTTCTACATCGTGTGACAGCCCTAACAGCACAGCGCTACCCGGCCCTGGTTCTACATCCTGTGACAGCCCAAACAGCACAGCCCTACCCGGCCCTCGTTCTACATCGTGTCACAGCCCTAACAGCACAGCACTACCCGGCCCTGGTTCTACATCGTGTCACAGCCCTAACAGCACAGCGCTACCCGGCCCTGGTTCTACATCGTGTGACAGCCCTAACAGCACAGCGCTACCCGGCCCTGGTTCTACATCGTGTCACAGCCCTAACAGCACAGCGCTACCCGGCCCTGGTACTACATCGTGTGACAGCCCTAACAGCACAGCAATACCCTGCCCTGGTTCTACATCGTGTCACAGCCCTAACAGCACAGCACTACCCGGCCCTGGTTCTACATCGTGTGACAGCCCTAACAGCACAGCACTACCCGGCCCTGGTTCTACATCGTGTCACAGCCCTAACAGCACAGCGCTACCCGGCCCTGGTTCTACATCGTGTCACTGCCCTAACAGCACAGCGCTACCCGGCCCTGGTTCTACATCGTGTCACAGCCCTAACAGCACAGCGCTACCCGGCTCTGGTTCTACATCGTGTCACAGCCCTAACAGCACGGCCCTACCCGGCCCTGGTTCTTCATCGTGTGACAGCCCTAACAGCACAGCACTACCCGGCCCTGGTTCTACATCGTGTCACAGCCCTAACAGTACAGCGCTACCCGGCCCTGGTTCTACATCATGTCACAGCCCGAACAGCACAGCACTACCCGGCCCTGGTTCTACATCGTGTCACAGCCCTAACAGCCCAGCACTACCCGGCCCTGGTTCTACATCGTGTCACAGCCCTAACAGCCCAGCACTACCCAGCCCTGGTTCTACATCGTGTGACAGCCCTAACAGCACAGCGCTACCCGGCCCTTGTTCTACATCGTGTCACAGCCCTAACAGCACAGCACTACCCGGCCCTGGTTCTACATCGTGTCACAGCCCTAACAGCACAGCACTACCCAGCCCTGGTTCTACATCGTGTGACAGCCCTAACAGCACAGCGCTACCCGGCCCTGGTTCTACATCGTGTCACAGCCCTAACAGCACAGCACTACCCGGCCCTGGTTCTACATCGTGTCACAGCCCTAACAGCCCAGCACTACCCAGCCCTGGTTCTACATCGTGTGACAGCCCTAACAGCACAGCGCTACCCGGCCCTTGTTCTACATCGTGTCACAGCCCTAACAGCACAGCACTACCCGGCCCTGGTTCTACATCGTGTCACAGCCCTAACAGCACAGCACTACCCGGCCCTGGTTCTACATCGTGTCACAGCCCTAACAGCCCAGTGCTACCCGGCCCTGGTTCTACATCGTGTGGCAGCCCTAACAGCACAGCACTACCCGGCCCTGGTTCTACATCGTGTGGCAGCCCTAACAGCACAGCACTACCCGGCCCTGGTTCTACATCGTGTGGCAGCCCTAACAGCACAGCACTACCCGGCCCTGGTTCTACATCGTGTGGCAGCCCTAACAGCACAGCCCTACCCGGCCCTGGTTCTACATCGTGTCACAGCCCTAACAGCAGAGCACTACCCGGCCCTGGTTCTACATCGTGTCACAGCCCTAACATCACAGCACTACCCGGCCCTGGTTCTACATCATGTCACAGCCCTAACAGCACAGCACTACCCAGCCCTGGTTCTACATCGTGTGACAGCCCTAACAGCACAGCACTACCCGGCCCTGGTTCTACATCAAGTCACAGCCCTAACAGCACAGCGCTACCCGGCTCTGGTTCTACATCGTGTCACAGCCCTAACAGCACAGCACTACCCGGCCCTGGTTCTACATCGTGTCACAGCCCTAACAGCACAGCACTACCCGGCCCTGGTTCTACATCGTGTCACAGCCCTAACAGCACAGCGCTACCCGGCTCTGGTTCTACATCGTGTCACAGCCCTAACAGCACAGCACTACCCGGCCCTGGTTCTACATCGTGTCACAGCCCTAACAGCACCGCACTACCCGGCCCTGGTTCTACATCGTGTGGCAGCCCTAACAGCACAGCACTACCCGGCCCTGGTTCTACATCGTGTGACAGCCCTAACAGCACAGCGCTACCCTGCCCTGGTTCTACATCGTCTCACAGCCCTAACAGCACAGCCCTACCCGGCCCTGGTTCTACATCGTGTCACAGCCCTAACAGCACAGCCCTACCCGGCCCTGGTTCTACATCGTGTCACAGCCCTAACAGCACAGCACTACCCGGCCCTGGTTCTACATCGTGTCACAGCCCTAACAGCACAGCACTACCCGGCCCTGGTTCTACATCGTGTCACAGCCCTAACAGCACAGCGCTAACCGGCCCTGGTTCTACATCGTGTGACAGCCCTAACAGCACATCTCTACCCGGCCGTGGTTCTACATCGTGTCACAGCCCTAACAGCACAGCCCTACCCGGCCCTGGTTCTACATCGTGTCACAGCCCTAACAGCCCAGCACTACCCAGCCCTGGTTCTACATCGTGTGACAGCCCTAACAGCACAGCGCTACCCGGCCCTGGGTCTACATCGTGTCACAGCCCTAACAGCACAGCACTACCCGGCCCTGGTTCTACATCGTGTCACAGCCCTAACAGCACAGCACTACCCGGCCCTGGTTCTACATCGTGTCACAGCCCTAACAGCACAGCACTACACGGCCCTGGTTCTACATCGTGTGGCAGCCCTAACAGCACAGCACTACCCGGCCCTGGTTCTACATCGTGTGGCAGCCCTAACAGCACAGCCCTACCCGGCCCTGGTTCTACATCGTGTCACAGCCCTAACAGCACAGCACTACCCAGCCCTGGTTCTACATCGTGTGACAGCCCTAACAGCACAGCGCTACCCGGCTCTGGTTCTACATCGTGTCACAGCACTAACAGCACAGCGCTACCCGGCCCTGGTTCTACATCGTGTCACAGCCCTAACAGCACAGCACTACCCTGCCCTGGTTCTACATCGTGTCACAGCCCTAACAGCACAGCACTACCCGGTCCTGGTTCTCCATCGTGTCACAGCGCTAACAGCACAGCGCTACCTGGCCCTGGTTCTATATCGTGTCACAGCGCTAACAGCACAGCACTACCCAGCCCTGGTTCTACATCGTGTCACAGCCCTAACAGCACAGCACTACCCGGTCCTGGTTCTACATCGTGTCACAGCCCTAACAGCACAGCGCTACCCGGCTCTGGTTCTACATCGTGTCACAGCCCTAACAGCACAGCACTACCCGGCCCTGGTTCTACATCGTGTCACAGCCCTAACAGCACCGCACTACCCGGCCCTGGTTCTACATCGTGTCACAGCCCTAACAGCACAGCACTACCCGGCCCTGGTTCTACATCGTGTGACAGCCCTAACAGCACAGCACTACCCGGCCCTGGTTCTACATCGTGTGGCAGCCCTAACAGCACAGCACTACCCGGCCCTGGTTCTACATCGTGTCACAGCCCTAACAGCACAGCGGTACCCGGCCCTGGTTCTACATCGTGTGACAGCCCTAACAGCACAGCACTACCCGGCCCTGGTTCTACATCGTGTGACAGCCCTAACAGCACAGCACTACCCGGCCCTGGTTCTACATCGTGTCACAGCCCTAACAGCACAGCACTACCCGGCCCTGGTTCTACATCGTGTGACAGTCCTAACAGCACAGCTCTACCCGGCCCTGGTTTTACATCGTGTGACAGCCCTAACAGCACAGCACTACCCGGCCCTGGTTCTACATCGTGTGACAGCCCTAACAGCACAGCACTACCCGGCCCTGGTTCTACATCGTGTGGCAGCCCTAACAGCACAGCACTACCCGGCCCTGGTTCTACATCGTGTCACAGCCCTAACAGCACAGCGGTACCCGGCCCTGGTTCTACATCGTGTGACAGCCCTAACAGCACAGCACTACCCGGCCCTCGTTCTACATCGTGTGACAGTCCTAACAGCACAGCACTACCCGGCCCTGGTTCTACATCGTGTCACAGCCCTAACAGCACAGCACTACCCGGCCCAGGTTCTACATCGTATCACAGCCCTAACAGCACAGCACTACCCGGCCCTGTTTCTACATCGTGTGACAGTCCTAACAGCACAGCACTACCCGGCCCTGGTTATACATCGTGTGACAGTCCTAACAGCACAGCACTACCCGGCCCTGGTTCTACATCGTGTCACAGCCCTAACAGCACAGCCCTACCCGGCCCTGGTTCTACATCGTGTCACAGCCCTAACAGCACAGCACTACCCGGCCCAGGTTCTACATCGTATCACAGCCCTAACAGCACAGCACTACCCGGCCCTGGTTCTACATCGTGTGACAGTCCTAACAGCACAGCACTACCCGGCCCTGGTTCTACATCGTGTGGCAGCCCTAACAGCACAGCTCTACCCGGCCCTGGTTCTACATCGTGTGACAGCCCTAACAGCACAGCGCTACCCGGCCCTGGTACTACATCGTGTGACAGCCCTAACAGCACAGCCCTACCCGGCCCACGTTCTACATCGTGTGACAGTCCTAACAGCACAGCACTACCCGGCCCTGGTTCTACATCGTGTCACAGCCCTAACAGCACAGCACTACCCGGCCCTGGTTCTACATCGTGTCACAGCCCTAACAGCCCAGCACTACCCGGCCCTGGTTCTACATCGTGTCACAGCCCTAACAGAACAGCACTACCCGGCCCTGGTTCTACATCGTGTGACAGTCCTAACAGCACAGCGCTACCCAGCCCTGGTTCTATATCGTGTCACAGCCCTAACAGCACAGCACTACCCGGCCCTGGTTCTACATCGTGTCACAGCCCTAACATCACAGCACTACCCGGCCCTTGTTCTACATCGTGTGACAGCCCTAACATCACAGCGCTACCCGGCCATGGTTCTACATCGTGTCACAGCCCTAACAGCACAGCACTACACAGCCCTGGTTCTACATCGTGTCACAGCCCTAACAGCACAGCACTACCCGGCCCTGGTTCTACATCGTATCACAGCCCTAACAGCACAGCACTACCCGGCCCTGGTTCTACATCCTGTGACAGCCCTAACAGCACAGCCCTACCCGGCCCTGGTTCTACATCGTGTCACAGCGCTAACAGCACAGCCCTACCCGGCCCTGGTTCTACATCGTGTCACAGCCCTAACAGCACAGCACTACCCGGCCCTGGTTCTACATCGTGTGACAGCCCTAACAGCACAGCACTACCCGGCCCTGGTTCTACATCGTGTCACAGCCCTACCAGCACAGCACTACCCGGCCCTGGTTCTACATCGTGTCACAGCCCTAACAGCACAGCGCTACCCGGCCCTGGTTCTACATCGTGTGACAGCCCTAACAGCACAGCAATACCCTGCCCTGGTTCTACATCGTGTCACAGCCCTAACAGCACAGCACTACCCAGCCCTGGTTCTACATCGTGTCACAGCCCTAACAGCACAGCACTACCCGGCCCTGGTTCTACATCGTGTCACAGCCCTAACAGCACAGCACTACCCAGCCCTGGTTCTACATCGTGTCACAGCCCTATCAGCACAGCGCTACCCAGCCCTGGTTCTATATCGTGTCACAGCCCTAACAGCACAGCACTACCCTGCCCTGGTTCTACATCGTGTCACAGCCCTAACAGCACAGCACTACCCGGCCCTGGTTCTACATCGTGTCACAGCCCTAACATCACAGCGCTACCCGGCCCTGGTTCTACATCGTGTCACAGCCCTAACATCACAGCGCTACCCGGCCCTGGTTCTACATCGTGTCACAGCCCAAACAGCACAGCCCTACCCTGCCCTGGTTCTACATCGTGTCACAGCCCTAATAGCACAGCACTACCTGGCCCTGGTTCTACATCATGTCACAGCCCTAACAGCCCAGCACTACCCGGCCCTGTATCTACATCGTATCACAGCCCTAACAGCACAGCACTACCCGGCCCTGGTTCTACATCATGTGACAGTCCTAACAGCACAGACCTACCCGGCCCTGGTTCTACATTGTGTCACAGCGCTAACAGCACAGCGCTACCCGGCCCTGGTTCTACATCGTGTCACAGCCCTAACAGCACAGCAGTACACGGCCCTGGTTCTACATCGTGTGACAGTCCTAACAGCACAGCACTACCCGGCCCTGGTTCTACATCGTGTCACAGCCCTAACAGCACAGCACTACCCGGCCCTGGTTCTACATCGTGTTACAGCTAGGGGTGTGCACCGGCCACTTTTCGTGTTTTGTGTTTTGGTTTTGGATCTGGATCTTTCTTCGTGTTTTGGATCTGGATTGGTTTTGCCAAAACCACCCTTCCGTGTTTTGGGTTCTGGGTTTTGTGTTTTGGATCTGTATTTTTTTTTAAAAAAGCATAAAAACAGCTAAAATCACAGAATTTGTAGGTTTTTCTGCTCCTATGCTATTATTAACCTCAATAACCTTAATTTCCACTCATTTCCAGTCTATTCTGAACACCTCACACCTCACAATAGTGTTTTTATGTCCAAAACGTTGCACCGAGGTAGCTGGATGACTATGCTAAGCGACACGAGTGGGCGGCACAAACACGTGACCCATCTAGGCGTGAAACTGCAGTGGCAGACAGGATGGCAGTTTGAAAAACTAGGCCCCAAACTGTACATAATGCAAAGAAAAAAAAGAGGTGCAAGATGGAATTGTCCTTGGGCCCTCCCACCCACCCTTATGTTGTATAAACAGGACATGCACACTTTAACAAACCAATCATTTCAGCGCCAGGGTCTGCCACACAACTGTGGCTGAAATGATTGGTTCGTTTGGGCCCCCACAAAACAAGCTGGCAATTAATGTGTCCCTGCACAAACTGGCTCTATGGAGGCAAGATGTCATCCTCATCCTCCTCATCCACCGATTCCTCACCCTCTTCAGTGTGTACATCCTCATCCTCACAAAGTATTAACTCGTCCCCACTTGAATCCACCACCACAGGTCCCTCTGTACCTTCTGGAGGCTGGTCTCCCTGGAAGAGCTGATAATTCATTTTGATGAACATCATCTTCTCCACATTCTGTGGAAGCAACCTCCTACGCCTTTCGCTGACAAGGTTCCCGGCTGCACTAAACACTCTTTCGGAGTACACACTGGAGGGGGGGCAACTCAGGTAAAATAGAGCCAGTTTGTACAGGGGCCTCCAAATTGCCTCTTTTTCCTGCCAGTACAGGTATGGACTGTCTGCCATGCCTACTTGGATGCTGTCACCGATGTAATCCTCCACCATTCTGTCAATGGTGACAGTATCATATGCAGTGACAGTAGACATGTCAGAAATTGTTGCCAGGTCCTTCAGTCCGGACCAGATGTCCAAACTTGGTCCTGCCTGTCCTGCATCACCGCCAGCGGGTTGCTTAGGATACCTAAGTTTTTTCCTGGCAGCCCCAGTTGCAGGAGAAAATGAAGAAGGAGCTGTTGACGTGTCACGTTCCGCTTCAGCTGACAGTGTGTTCACCAGCAGGTCTTTGCACCTCTGCAGGCTTGTGTCGGCCGGAAAGAGAGACACCACATAGGCTTTAAACCTAGGATCGAGCACGGTGGCCAAAATGTAGTGGTCTGATTTCAACAGATTGACCACCCTGGAATCCTGGCAAAGCGAATGAAGGGCTTCATCCACAAGTCCCACATGCCGAGCGGAATCGCTCCGTCTTAGCTCCTCCTTCACTTTCTCCAGCTGCTTCTGCAAAAGCCTGATGAGGGGAATGACCTGACTCAAGCTGGCAGTGTCTGAACTGACTTCACGTGTGGCAAGTTCGAAGGGCTGGAGAACCTTGCACAACACGGAAATCATTCTCCACTGCGCTTGAGTCAGGTGCATACCCCCTCCTTTGCCTATGTCATAGGTGGATGTATAGGCTTGTATGGCCTTTTGCTGCTCCTCCATCCTCTGAAGCATATAGAGGGTTGAGTTCCACCGTGTCACAACCTCTTGCTTCAGGTGATGGCGGGGCAGGTTCAAGAGTGTTTGCTGGCGCTCCAGTCTTCGGCACGCAGTCGCTGAATGGCGAAAGTGGCCAGAAATTTTTCGGGCCACCCAAAGCGTCTCCTGCACGCCCCTGTCGCTTTTCAGAAAATTCTGCACCACCAAGTTTATTGTGTGAGCAAAACATGGGACGTGCTGGAATTTGCCCAGATGTAATGCCCGCACAATATTGGTGGCGTTGTCAGATATCACAAATCCCCAGGAGAGTCTAAGTGGGGTAAGCCACTGGGCGATGATTTCCCTCAGTTTCTCTAAGAGGTTGTCGGCGGTGTGCCTCTTACTGAAACCGGTGATACACAGCGTAGCCTGCCTTGTAACGAGCTGGCGTTTCTGAGATGCTGCTACTGGTGACGCTGCTGCTGTTGCTGCGTAAGGTGATACATCTACCCAGTGGGCTGTCACAGTCATATAGTCCTTAGTCTGCCCTGTTCCACTTGTCCACATGTCCGTGGTTAAGTGGACATTGTGTACAACGGCATTTTTCAGGACACTGAGGACACTTTTTCTGACGTTTCTGTACAGTCTCGGTATCGCCTGCCTAGTGAAGTGGAATCTAGACGGTATTTGGAACCGGGGACACACTACCTCCATCAATTGTCTAAATCCCACTGCACTAATGGCGGATACCGGACGCACGTCTAACACCAACATAGCAGTCAAGGCCTCAGTTATACGTTTTGCTTCAGGATGACTGCTGTCGTACTTCATCCTCCTCGCTAAGGACTGTTGGAGGGTCAATTGTTTAGTAAAAGTAGTGGTGTTCCTACTTCCTCTCTGGGATGATGAACGACTCCCAGCAGCAGCAACAGCAGCAGCGGCAGCAGTAGGCGTAGCAATGCAGGATCCTCCAGAGGAATCCCGGATAGGAGAGTCAGTCATGCCAGTGACATGGCCTGCAGGACTACTTCCGATCCTGACTAAGGAGGAAATTGACGAGGAGGGAGTTGACGGTGTGGTTTGCAGGCGCTTGGATACAACAGGACAACGGGATTTAGGTGTCCCTGGACTGCTTACGGTCTTAGCCAAAGTTTCTGAACTTGACAGTAACTTTTTATGAACGCGCTGCAGGTGCCGTATAAGGGAGGATGTTCCTAGGTGGTTGACGTCCCTACCCCTACTTATTTCACCTTTACATATGGTACATATGGCAAGACAGTTGTTGTCCGGATTTGGATAGAAATATTGCCAGACCAAAGAGGTGGAATGTTTGGTCTTCTGCCCAGGCATGACCGTGATGGGCTTTTTCATCCCACGGACAACAACTGTCTCCCCCGGAGCCTGATTTAAACAAACCACATCACCATCAGAATCCTCCTCGCCAACTTCCTCCTCAGCGCCAGCTACACCAGTATCCTCATCCTGTTGTACTTCAACAGTGACATCTTCAATTTGCATATCAGCAAGTGGACTGTGGGTGCTCCTTTCAGCACTTGCAGGGGGCATGCAAATGGTGGAAAGAGCCACCTCTTCCCGTCCAGTGCTGGGAAGGTCGCAACCACCACCACACTTGGACTCTCCTTGGGGATTTGTGATATCTTCTTAGAAAGCACAGTTCTTCGCTGTGCTTTTGCCAGCTTAACTCTTTTGATTTTTTTAGTGGGAGGAGGGCTTCCATCGTCATGTGAAGCTGAACCACTAGTCATGAACATACTAGGGATCGACCTTAGCCGTTCCTTGCCACTCCGTGTCGTAAATGGCATATTGGCAAGTTTACGTTTCTCTTCAGCTGATTTAAATGTCTTTTTCAAGGTCATTTTCCTGAACTTTGCCATTTGGGATTGTATGTGCCCTCTACTATGACATTGGGCATCGGCCTTGGCAGACGACGTTGATGGCATGTTATCGTCTATGTCATGACTAGTGGCAGCAGCTTCAGCACTAGGAGGAAGTGGTTCTTGATCTTTCTCTATTTTATTTTTATCGGAGAAAGTTTGGTCCTCCATTTATGTTATATCGATTTGATATATACGTGCGGCTAAACACAGAAAATAATTTTTTTTTTGGTTTGGACTGGAGTGTACTTTGTGGGTTACAGCACCCTTTAACGGTCAAGCCAGCCGGCCCTTTACTTATGACACAGGCGCACTCTTGGCACTACTTTGTTGATGCACGTGCGGCTACTGCGCACACAATTCACAAACACAGAAAATAATTTTTTTTTGGTTTGGACTGGAGTGTACTTTCGGGGGTTACAGCACCCTTTAACGGTCAAGCCAGCCGGCCCTTTACTTATGACACAGGCGCACGCTTGGCACTACTTTGTTGATGCACGTGCGGCTACTGCGCACACAATTCACAAACACAGAAAATAATTTTTTTTTGGTTTGGCCTGGAGTGTACTTTCGGGGGTTACAGCACCCTTTAACGGTCAAGCCAGCCGGCCCTTTACTTATGACACAGGCGCACGCTTGGCACTACTTTGTTGATGCACGTGTGGCTACTGCGCACACAATTCACAAACACAGAAAATAATTTTTTTTTTGGTTTGGACTGGAGTGTACTTTCGGGGGTTACAGCACCCTTAACGGTCAAGCCAGCCGGCCCTTTACTTATGACACAGGCGCACGCTTGGCACTACTTTGTTGATGCACGTGTGGCTACTGCGCACACAATTCACAAACACAGAAAATAATTTTTTTTTTGGTTTGGACTGGAGTGTACTTTCGGGGGTTACAGCACCCTTAACGGTCAAGCCAGCCGGCCCTTTACTTATGACACAGGCGCACGCTTGGCACTACTTTGTTGATGCACGTGCGGCTACTGCGCACACAATTCACAAACACAGAAAATAATTTTTTTTTGGTTTGGACTGGAGTGTACTTTGGGGGTTACAGCACCCTTAACGGTCAAGCCAGCCGGCCCTTTACTTATGACACAGGCGCACGCTTGGCACTACTTTGTTGATGCACGTGCGGCTACTGCGCACACAATTCACAAACACAGAAAATAATTTTTTTTTTGGTTTGGACTGGAGTGTACTTTCGGGGGTTACAGCACCCTTAACGGTCAAGCCAGCCGGCCCTTTACTTATGACACAGGCGCACGCTTGGCACTACTTTGTTGATGCACGTGTGGCTACTGCGCACACAATTCACAAACACAGAAAATAATTTTTTTTTTGGTTTGGACTGGAGTGTACTTTCGGGGGTTACAGCACCCTTAACGGTCAAGCCAGCCGGCCCTTTACTTATGACACAGGCGCACGCTTGGCACTACTTTGTTGATGCACGTGCGGCTACTGCGCACACAATTCACAAACACAGAAAAAAATTTTTTTTTGGTTTGGACTGGAGTGTACTTTCGGGGGTTACAGCACCCTTAACGGTCAAGCCAGCCGGCCCTTTACTTATGACACAGGCGCACGCTTGGCACTACTTTGTTGATGCACGTGCGGCTACTGCGCACACAATTCACAAACACAGAAAATAATTTTTTTTTTGGTTTGGACTGGAGTGTACTTTCGGGGGTTACAGCACCCTTATCGGTCAAGCCAGCCGGCCCTTTACTTATGACACAGGCGCACTCTTGGCACTACTTTGTTGATGCACGTGCGGCTACTGCGCACACAATTCACAAACACAGAAAATAATTTTTTTTTGGTTAGGACTGGAGTGTACTTTCGGGGGTTACAGCACCCTTTAACGGTCAAGCCAGCCGGCCCTTTACTTATGACACAGGCGCACGCTTGGCACTACTTTGTTGATGCACGTGCGGCTACTGCGCACACAATTCACAAACACAGAAAATAATTTTTTTTTTGGTTTGGACTGGAGTGTACTTTCGGGGGTTACAGCACCCTTAACGGTCAAGCCAGCCGGCCCTTTACTTATGACACAGGCGCACGCTTGGCACTACTTTGTTGATGCACGTGCGGCTACTGCGCACACAATTCACAAACACAGAAAATAATTTTTTTTTTGGTTTGGACTGGAGTGTACTTGGGGGTTACAGCACCCTTTAACGGTCAAGCCAGCCGGCCCTTTACTTATGACACAGGCGCACGCTTGGCACTACTTTGTTGATGCACGTGCGACTACTGCGCACACAATTCACAAACACAGAAAATAATATTTTTTTTGGTTTGGACTGGAGTGTACTTTCGGGGGTTACAGCACCCTTAACGGTCAAGCCAGCCGGCCCTTTACTTATGACACAGGCGCACGCTTGGCACTACTTTGTTGATGCACGTGCGGCTACTGCGCACACAATTCACAAACACAGAAAATAATTTTTTTTTTGGTTTGGACTGGAGTGTACTTTCGGGGGTTACAGCACCCTTAACGGTCAAGCCAGCCGGCCCTTTACTTATGACACAGGCGCACGCTTGGCACTACTTTGTTGATGCACGTGCGGCTACTGCGCACACAATTCACAAACACAGAAAATAATTTTTTTTTTGGTTTGGACTGGAGTGTACTTTCGGGGGTTACAGCACCCTTAACGGTCAAGCCAGCCGGCCCTTTACTTATGACACAGGCGCACGCTTGGCACTACTTTGTTGATGCACGTGCGGCTACTGCGCACACAATTCACAAACACAGAAAATATATTATTTTTTTAGCACTTGGGGGGAGCACCCCTGATGGACAGAGCACCCCCTGGACAACACTACAGCACTCCTTTAGGACTGGGACACTGCACAGGACTTTGGAGTGGACACAGCCCCTATGGAGAACTGACTGCACAACACAGTCCAGCCAGCCCCTATGGACTTTGAAGTAGTGGACACAGCCCCTATTAACAACAGCAGCACAGCACAACACAGCCAGCCCCTATGGACTTTGAAGTAGTGGACAACAGCAGCACTACACTACACTACACTACACAGCCCTAACTCCCACCCTCCCTCTTCACTGTCCACAGCCGAGTGAGAAAATGGCGCCGACGTGTGTACCTTATATAGGATCCAAAACCCGCGAGACTCGGAAGGCGGGAAGATGACGTTTTGCCTCGATTTCAGATCCGAGTCAGGCGGGAAAAGTCGAGCCTGACTCGGATCGGACTCGGATCGGGGGGGCTCGCGGGGGTTCGGATTTCAGAAATCCGAACCCGCTCACCCCTAGTTACAGCCCTAACAGCACAGCACTACCCAGCCCTGGTTCTATATCGTGTCACAGTCCTAACAGCCCAGCACTTCCCGGCCCTGGTTCTACATCGTGTCACAGCCCTAACAGCACAGCGCTACCCGGCCCTGGTTCTACATCGTGTGACAGCCCTAACAGCACAGCACTACCCAGCCCTGGTTCTACATCGTGTCACAGCCCTAACAGCACAGCACTACCCAGCCCTGGTTCTATATCGTGTCACAGCCCTAACAGCACAGCACTACCCGGCCCTGGTTCTACATCGTGTGACAGCCCTAACAGCACAGCACTACCCTGCCCTGGTTCTACATCGTGTCACAGCCCTAACAGCACAGCACTACCCGGCTCTGGTTCTACATCGTGTCACAGCCCTAACAGCCCAGCACTACCCGGCCCTGGTTCCACATCGTGTCACAGCCCTAACATCACAGCGCTACCCGGCCCTGGTTCTATATCGTGTCACAGCCCTAACAGCACAGCCCTACCCGGCCCTGGTTCTACATCGTGTCACAGCCCTAACAGCACAGCACTACCCGGCCCTGGTTCTACATCGTGTCACAGCCCTAACAGCACAGCACTACCCGGCCCTGGTTCTACATCGTGTCACAGCCCTAACAGCACAGCCCTAACCTGCCCTCGTTCTACATCGTGTCACAGCCCTAACAGCACAGCACTACCCGGCCCTGGTTCTACATCGTGTGACAGTCCTAACAGCACAGCACTACCCGGCCCTGGTTATACATCGTGTGACAGTCCTAACAGCACAGCACTACCCGGCCCTGGTTCTACATCGTGTCACAGCCCTAACAGCACAGCCCTACCCGGCCCTCGTTCTACATCGTGTCACAGCCCTAACAGCACAGCGCTACCCGGCCCTGGTTCTACATCGTGTCACAGCCCTAACAGCACAGCGCTACCCGGCCCTGGTTCTACATCGTGTCACAGCCCTAACAGCACAGCGCTACCCGGCCCTGGTTCTACATCGTGTGACAGCCCTAACAGCACAGCACTACCCGGCCCTGGTTCTACATCGTGTCACAGCCCTAACAGCCCAGCACTACCCGGCCCTGGTTCTACATCGTGTGACAGCCCTAACAGCACAGCGCTACCCGGCCCTGTTTCTACATCGTGTGACAGCCCTAACAGCACAGCGCTACCCGGCCCTGGTTCTACATCGTGTGACAGTCCTAACAGCACAGCACTACCCGGCCCTGGTTCTACATCGTGTCACAGCCCTAACATCACAGCGCTACCCGGCCCTGGTTCTATATCGTGTGACAGCCCTAACAGCACAGCGCTACCCGGCCCTGGTTCTACATCGTGTGACAGCCCTAACAGCACAGCGCTACCCGGCCCTGGTTCTACATCGTGTGACAGCCCTAACATCACAGCACTACCCGGCCCTGGTTCTACATCATGTGACAGTCCTAACAGCACAGACCTACCCGGCCCTGGTTCTACATTGTGTCACAGTGCTAACAGCACAGCCCTACCCGGCCTTGGTTCAACATCGTGTCACAGCCCTAACAGCACAGCAGTACACGGCCCTGGTTCTACATCGTGTGACAGCCCTAACAGCACAGCAATACCCTGCCCTGGTTCTACATCGTGTGACAGTCCTAACAGCACAGCACTACCCGGCCCTGGTTCTACATCGTGTCACAGCCCTAACAGCACAGCGCTACCCGGCCCTGGTTCTACATCGTGTGACGGTCCTAACAGCACAGCGCTACCCGGCCCTGGTTCTACATCGTGTCACAGCCCTAACAGCACAGCGCTACCCGGCCCTGGTTCTACATCGTGTCACAGCCCTAACAGCACAGCACTACCCGGCCCTGGTTCTACATCGTGTGACAGCCCTTACAGCACAGCACTACCCTGCCCTGGTTCTACATCGTGTCACAGCCCTAACAGCACAGCACTACCAGGCCCTGGTTCTACATCGTGTCACAGCCCTAACAGCACAGCACTACCCGGCCCTGGTTCTACATCGTGTGACAGTCCTAACAGCACAGCACTACCCGGCCCTGGTTCTACATCGTGTGGCAGCCCTAACAGCACAGCACTACCCGGCCCTGGTTCTACATCGTGTCACAGCCCTAACAGCACAGCCCTACCCGGCCCTCGTTCTACATCGTGTCACAGCCCTAACAGCACAACGCTACCCGGCCCTGGTTCTACATCGTGTCACAGCCCTAACAGCACAGCGCTACCCGGCCCTGGTTCTACATCGTGTCACAGCCCTAACAGCACAGCGCTACCCGGCCCTGGTTCTACATCGTGTGACAGCCCTAACAGCACAGCACTACCCGGCCCTGGTTCTTCATGCTGTGACAGCCCTAACAGCACAGCGCTACCCGGCCCTGGTACTACATCGTGTGACAGCCCTAACAGCACAGCGCTACCCGGCCCTGGTTCTACATCGTGTCACAGGCCCTAACAGCACAGCACTACCCGGCCCTGGTTCTACATCGTGTCACAGCCCTAACAGCACAGCACTACCCGGCCCTGGTTCTACATCGTGTCACAGCCCTAACAGCACAGCGCTACCCGGCCCTGGTTCTACATCCTGTGACAGCCCTAACAGCACAGCACTACCCGG
The DNA here is from genome assembly GCA_031769625.1 of Taudactylus pleione. NCBI lineage: Eukaryota > Metazoa > Chordata > Amphibia > Anura > Myobatrachidae > Taudactylus > Taudactylus pleione. The sequence goes on from JAUIMM010001424.1 coordinate 310,185, forward strand.
CCCTGGTTCTACATCGTGTCACAGCCCTAACAGCACAGCGCTACCCGGCCCTGGTTCTACATCGTGTCACTGCCCTAACAGCACAGCGCTACCCGGCCCTGGTTCTACATCGTGTCACAGCCCTAACAGCACAGCGCTACCCGGCCCTGGTACTACATCGTGTCACAGCCCTAACAGCACAGCGCTACCCGGCTCTGTTCTACATCGTGTCACAGCCCTAACAGCACGGCCCTACCCGGCCCTGGTTCTTCATCGTGTGACAGCCCTAACAGCACAGCACTACCCGGCCCTGGTTCTACATCGTGTCACAGCCCTAACAGCACAGCACTACCCGGCCCTGGTTCTACATCGTGTGACAGTCCTAACAGCACAGCACTACCCAGCCCTGGTTCTACATCGTGTGACAGCCCTAACAGCACAGCGCTACCCGGCCCTGGTTCTACATCGTGTCACAGCCCTAACAGCACAGCTCTACCCGGCCCTGGTTCTACATCGTGTCACAGCCCTAACAGCCCAGCACTACCCAGCCCTGGTTCTACATCGTGTGACAGCCCTAACAGCACAGCGCTACCCGGCCCTTGTTCTACATCGTGTCACAGCCCTAACAGCACAGCACTACCCGGCCCTGGTTCTACATCGTGTCACAGCCCTAACAGCACAGCACTACCCGGCCCTGGTTCTACATCGTGTGACGGTCCTAACAGCACAGCGCTACCCGGCCCTGGTTCTACATCGTGTCACAGCCCTAACAACACAGCGCTACCCGGCCCTGGTTCTACATCGTGTGACAGCCCTAACAGCACAGCAATACCCTGCCCTGGTTCTACATCGTGTCACAGCCCTAACAGCACAGCGCTACCCGGCCCTGGTTCTACATCGTGTCACAGCCCTAACAGCACAGCACTACCCGGCCCTGGTTCTACATCGTGTGACAGTCCTAACAGCACAGCACTACCCAGCCCTGGTTCTATATCGTGTCACAGCCCTAACAGCACAGCACTACCCGGCCCTGGTTCTACATCGTGTGACAGCCCTTACAGCACAGCACTACCCTGCCCTGGTTCTACATCGTGTCACAGCCCTAACAGCACAGCACTACCAGGCCCTGGTTCTACATCGTGTCACAGCCCTAACAGCACAGCACTACCCGGCCCTGGTTCTACATCGTGTGACAGTCCTAACAGCACAGCACTACCCGGCCCTGGTTCTACATCGTGTGGCAGCCCTAACAGCACCGCACTACCCGGCCCTGGTTCTACATCGTGTGGCAGCCCTAACAGCACCGCACTACCCGGCCCTGGTTCTACATCATGTGACAGCCCTAACAGCACAGCACTACCCGGCCCTGGTTCTACATCGTGTGACAGCCCTAACAGCACAGCGCTACCCTGCCCTGGTTCTACATCGTCTCACAGCCCTAACAGCACAGCCCTACCCGGCCCTGGTTCTACATCGTGTCACAGCCCTAACAGCACAGCACTACCCAGCCCTGGTTCTACATCGTGTCACAGCCCTAACAGCACAGCGCTACCCGGCCCTGGTTCTACATCGTGTCACAGCCCTAACAGCACAGCTCTACCCGGCCCTGGTTCTACATCGTGTCACAGCCCTAACAGCACAGCCCTACCCGGCCCTGGTTCTACATCGTGTCACAGCCCTAACAGCCCAGCACTACCCAGCCCTGGTTCTACATCGTGTGACAGCCCTAACAGCACAGCGCTACCCGGCCCTGGGTCTACATCGTGTCACAGCCCTAACAGCACAGCGCTACCCGGCCCGGGTTCTACATCGTGTCACAGCCCTAACAGCACAGCCCTACCCGGCCCTGGTTCTACATCGTGTGACAGCCCTAACAGCACAGCACTACCCGGCCCTGGTTCTACATCGTGTCACAGCCCTAACAGCACAGCACTACCCGGCCCTGGTTCTACATCGTGTCACAGCCCTAACAGCACAGCACTACACGGCCCTGGTTCTACATCGTGTGGCAGCCCTAACAGCACAGCACTACCCGGCCCTGGTTCTACATCGTGTGGCAGCCCTAACAGCACAGCCCTACCCGGCCCTGGTTCTACATCGTGTCACAGCCCTAACAGCACAGCACTACCCGGCCCTGGTTCTACATCGTGTCACAGCCCTAACAGCACAGCGCTACCCGGCTCTGGTTCTACATCGTGTCACAGCCCTAACAGCTCAGCGCTACCCGGCCCTGGTTCTACATCGTGTCACAGCCCTAACAGCACAGAGCTACCCGGCCCTGGTTCTACATCGTGTCACAGCCCTAACAGCACAGCACTACCCGGTCCTGGTTCTACATCGTGTCACAGCCCCAACAGCACAGCGCTACCTGGCCCTGGTTCTATATCGTGTCACAGCGCTAACAGCACAGCACTACCCAGCCCTGGTTCTACATCGTGTCGCAGCCCTAACAGCACAGCGCTACCCGGCCCTGGTTCTACATCGTGTCACAGCCCTAACAGCACAGCTCTAACCGGCCCTGGTTCTACATCGTGTGACAGCCCTAACAGCACAGCGCTACCCGGCCCTTGTTCTACATCGTGTCACAGCCCTAACAGCACAGCACTACCAGGCCCTGGTTCTACATCGTGTCACAGCCCTAACAGCACAGCACTACCCGGCCCTGGTTCTACATCGTGTCACAGCCCTAACAGCCCAGCGCTACCCGGCCCTGGTTCTACATCGTGTGGCAGCCCTAACAGCACAGCACTACCCGGCCCTGGTTCTACATCGTGTGGCAGCCCTAACAGCACAGCACTACCCGGCCCTGGTTCTACATCGTGTGGCAGCCCTAACAGCACAGCACTACCCGGCCCTGGTTCTACATCGTGTGGCAACCCTAACAGCACAGCCCTACCCGGCCCTGGTTCTACATCGTGTCGCAGCCCTAACAGCACAGCCCTACCCGGCCCTGGTTCTACATCATGTCACAGCCCTAACAGCACAGCGCTACCCGGCTCTGGTTCTACATCGTGTCACAGCCCTAACAGCACAGCACTACCCAGCCCTGGTTCTACATCGTGTCACAGCCCTAACAGCACAGCACTACCCGGCCCTGGTTCTACATCGTGTCACAGCCCTAACAGCACAGCGCTACCCGGCTCTGGTTCTACATCGTGTCACAGCCCTAACAGCACAGCACTACCCGGCCCTGGTTCTACATCGTGTCACAGCCCTAACAGCACCGCACTACCCGGCCCTGGTTCTACATCGTGTGGCAGTCCTAACAGCACCGCACTACCCGGCCCTGGTTCTACATCATGTGACAGCCCTAACAGCACAGCACTACCCGGCCCTGGTTCTACATCGTGTGACAGCCCTAACAGCACAGCGCTACCCTGCCCTGGTTCTACATCGTCTCACAGTCCCTAACAGCACAGCCCTACCCGGCCCTGGTTCTACATCGTGTCACAGCCCTAACAGCACAGCCCTACCCGGCCCTGGTTCTACATCGTGTCACAGCCCTAACAGCACAGCACTACCCGGCCCTGGTTCTACATCGTGTCACTGCCCTAACAGCCCAGCTCTACCCGGCCCTGGTTCTACATCGTGTCACAGCCCTAACAGCACAGCGCTACCCGGCCCTGGTTCTACATCGTGTGACAGCCCTAACAGCACAGCAATACCCAGCCCTGGTTCTACATCGTGTGACAGCCCTAACAGCACAGCACTACCCGGCCCTGGTTCTACATCGTGTGACAGCCCTAACAGCACAGCACTACCCTGCCCTGGTTCTACATCGTGTCACAGCCCTAACAGCACAGCGCTACCCGGCCCTGGTTCTACATCGTGTCACAGCCCTAACAGCACAGCGCTACCCGGCCCTGGTTCTACATCGTGTCACAGCCCTAGTGTAGTGTAGTGTAGTGTAGTGCTGCTGTTGTCCACTACTTCAAAGTCCATAGGGGCTGGCTGTGTTGTGCTGTGCTGCTGTTGTTAATAGGGGCTGTGTCCACTACTTCAAAGTCCATAGGGGCTGGCTGGACTGTGTTGTGCAGTCAGTTCTCCATAGGGGCTGTGTCCACTCCAAAGTCCTGTGCAGTGTCCCAGTCCTAAAGGGGTGCTGTAGTGTTGTCCAGGGGGTGCTCTGTCCATCAGGGGTGCTCCCCCCAAGTGCTAAAAAAATAATATATTTTCTGTGTTTGTGAATTGTGTGCGCAGTAGCCGCACGTGCATCAACAAAGTAGTGCCAAGCGTGCGCCTGTGTCATAAGTAAAGGGCCGGCTGGCTTGACCGTTAAGGGTGCTGTAACCCCCGAAAGTACACTCCAGTCCAAACCAAAAAAAAAATTATTTTCTGTGTTTGTGAATTGTGTGCGCAGTAGCCGCACGTGCATCAACAAAGTAGTGCCAAGCGTGCGCCTGTGTCATAAGTAAAGGGCCGGCTGGCTTGACCGTTAAGGGTGCTGTAACCCCCGAAAGTACACTCCAGTCCAAACCAAAAAAAAAATTATTTTCTGTGTTTGTGAATTGTGTGCGCAGTAGCCGCACGTGCATCAACAAAGTAGTGCCAAGCGTGCGCCTGTGTCATAAGTAAAGGGCCGGCTGGCTTGACCGTTAAGGGTGCTGTAACCCCCGAAAGTACACTCCAGTCCAAACCTAAAAAAAAATTATTTTCTGTGTTTGTGAATTGTGTGCGCAGTAGCCGCACGTGCATCAACAAAGTAGTGCCAAGCGTGCGCCTGTGTCATAAGTAAAGGGCCGGCTGGCTTGACCGTTAAAGGGTGCTGTAACCCCCGAAAGTACACTCCAGTCCAAACCAAAAAAAAATTATTTTCTGTGTTTGTGAATTGTGTGCGCAGTAGCCGCACGTGCATCAACAAAGTAGTGCCAAGCGTGCGCCTGTGTCATAAGTAAAGGGCCGGCTGGCTTGACCGTTAAGGGTGCTGTAACCCCCGAAAGTACACTCCAGTCCAAACCTAAAAAAAAATTATTTTCTGTGTTTGTGAATTGTGTGCGCAGTAGCCGCACGTGCATCAACAAAGTAGTGCCAAGAGTGCCCCTGTGTCATAAGTAAAGGGCCGGCTGGCTTGACCGTTAAAGGGTGCTGTAACCCCCGAAAGTACACTCCAGTCCAAACCAAAAAAAAATTATTTTCTGTGTTTGTGAATTGTGTGCGCAGTAGCCGCACGTGCATCAACAAAGTAGTGCCAAGCGTGCGCCTGTGTCATAAGTAAAGGGCCGGCTGGCTTGACCGTTAAAGGGTGCTGTAACCCCTGAAAGTACACTCCAGTCCAAACCAAAAAAAAATTATTTTCTGTGTTTGTGAATTGTGTGCGCAGTAGCCGCACGTGCATCAACAAAGTAGTGTCAAGCGTTCGCCTGTGTCATAAGTAAAGGGCCGGCTGGCTTGACCGTTAAGGGTGCTGTAACCCCCGAAAGTACACTCCAGTCCAAACCAAAAAAAAAATTATTTTCTGTGTTTGTGAATTGTGTGCGCAGTAGCCGCACGTGCATCAACAAAGTAGTGCCAAGCGTGCGCCTGTGTCATAAGTAAAGGGCCGGCTGGCTTGACCGTTAAGGGTGCTGTAACCCCTGAAAGTACACTCCAGTCCAAACCAAAAAAAAAATTATTTTCTGTGTTTGTGAATTGTGTGCGCAGTAGCCGCACGTGCATCAACAAAGTAGTGCCAAGCGTGCGCCTGTGTCATAAGTAAAGGGCCGGCTGGCTTGACCGTTAAGGGTGCTGTAACCCCCGAAAGTACACTCCAGTCCAAACCTAAAAAAAAATTATTTTCTGTGTTTGTGAATTGTGTGCGCAGTAGCCGCACGTGCATCAACAAAGTAGTGCCAAGCGTGCGCCTGTGTCATAAGTAAAGGGCCGGCTGGCTTGACCGTTAAAGGGTGCTGTAACCCCCGAAAGTACACTCCAGTCCAAACCAAAAAAAAATTATTTTCTGTGTTTGTGAATTGTGTGCGCAGTAGCCGCACGTGCATCAACAAAGTAGTGCCAAGCGTGCGCCTGTGTCATAAGTAAAGGGCCGGCTGGCTTGACCGTTAAGGGTGCTGTAACCCCCGAAAGTACACTCCAGTCCAAACCTAAAAAAAAATTATTTTCTGTGTTTGTGAATTGTGTGCGCAGTAGCCGCACGTGCATCAACAAAGTAGTGCCAAGCGTGCGCCTGTGTCATAAGTAAAGGGCCGGCTGGCTTGACCGTTAAAGGGTGCTGTAACCCCCGAAAGTACACTCCAGTCCAAACCAAAAAAAAATTATTTTCTGTGTTTGTGAATTGTGTGCGCAGTAGCCGCACGTGCATCAACAAAGTAGTGCCAAGCGTGCGCCTGTGTCATAAGTAAAGGGCCGGCTGGCTTGACCGTTAAGGGTGCTGTAACCCCCGAAAGTACACTCCAGTCCAAACCTAAAAAAAAATTATTTTCTGTGTTTGTGAATTGTGTGCGCAGTAGCCGCACGTGCATCAACAAAGTAGTGCCAAGAGTGCCCCTGTGTCATAAGTAAAGGGCCGGCTGGCTTGACCGTTAAAGGGTGCTGTAACCCCCGAAAGTACACTCCAGTCCAAACCAAAAAAAAATTATTTTCTGTGTTTGTGAATTGTGTGCGCAGTAGCCGCACGTGCATCAACAAAGTAGTGCCAAGCGTGCGCCTGTGTCATAAGTAAAGGGCCGGCTGGCTTGACCGTTAAAGGGTGCTGTAACCCCTGAAAGTACACTCCAGTCCAAACCAAAAAAAAATTATTTTCTGTGTTTGTGAATTGTGTGCGCAGTAGCCGCACGTGCATCAACAAAGTAGTGTCAAGCGTTCGCCTGTGTCATAAGTAAAGGGCCGGCTGGCTTGACCGTTAAGGGTGCTGTAACCCCCGAAAGTACACTCCAGTCCAAACCAAAAAAAAAATTATTTTCTGTGTTTGTGAATTGTGTGCGCAGTAGCCGCACGTGCATCAACAAAGTAGTGCCAAGCGTGCGCCTGTGTCATAAGTAAAGGGCCGGCTGGCTTGACCGTTAAGGGTGCTGTAACCCCTGAAAGTACACTCCAGTCCAAACCAAAAAAAAAATTATTTTCTGTGTTTGTGAATTGTGTGCGCAGTAGCCGCACGTGCATCAACAAAGTAGTGCCAAGCGTGCGCCTGTGTCATAAGTAAAGGGCCGGCTGGCTTGACCGTTAAGGGTGCTGTAACCCCCGAAAGTACACTCCAGTCCAAACCTAAAAAAAAATTATTTTCTGTGTTTGTGAATTGTGTGCGCAGTAGCCGCACGTGCATCAACAAAGTAGTGCCAAGCGTGCGCCTGTGTCATAAGTAAAGGGCCGGCTGGCTTGACCGTTAAAGGGTGCTGTAACACCCGAAAGTACACTCCAGTCCAAACCAAAAAAAAATTATTTTCTGTGTTTGTGAATTGTGTGCGCAGTAGCCGCACGTGCATCAACAAAGTAGTGCCAAGCGTGCGCCTGTGTCATAAGTAAAGGGCCGGCTGGCTTGACCGTTAAGGGTGCTGTAACCCCCGAAAGTACACTCCAGTCCAAACCTAAAAAAAAATTATTTTCTGTGTTTGTGAATTGTGTGCGCAGTAGCCGCACGTGCATCAACAAAGTAGTGCCAAGCGTGCGCCTGTGTCATAAGTAAAGGGCCGGCTGGCTTGACCGTTAAAGGGTGCTGTAACCCCCGAAAGTACACTCCAGTCCAAACCAAAAAAAAATTATTTTCTGTGTTTGTGAATTGTGTGCGCAGTAGCCGCACGTGCATCAACAAAGTAGTGCCAAGCGTGCGCCTGTGTCATAAGTAAAGGGCCGGCTGGCTTGACCGTTAAGGGTGCTGTAACCCCCGAAAGTACACTCCAGTCCAAACCTAAAAAAAAATTATTTTCTGTGTTTGTGAATTGTGTGCGCAGTAGCCGCACGTGCATCAACAAAGTAGTGCCAAGAGTGCCCCTGTGTCATAAGTAAAGGGCCGGCTGGCTTGACCGTTAAAGGGTGCTGTAACCCCCGAAAGTACACTCCAGTCCAAACCAAAAAAAAATTATTTTCTGTGTTTGTGAATTGTGTGCGCAGTAGCCGCACGTGCATCAACAAAGTAGTGCCAAGCGTGCGCCTGTGTCATAAGTAAAGGGCCGGCTGGCTTGACCGTTAAAGGGTGCTGTAACCCCTGAAAGTACACTCCAGTCCAAACCAAAAAAAAATTATTTTCTGTGTTTGTGAATTGTGTGCGCAGTAGCCGCACGTGCATCAACAAAGTAGTGTCAAGCGTTCGCCTGTGTCATAAGTAAAGGGCCGGCTGGCTTGACCGTTAAGGGTGCTGTAACCCCCGAAAGTACACTCCAGTCCAAACCAAAAAAAAAATTATTTTCTGTGTTTGTGAATTGTGTGCGCAGTAGCCGCACGTGCATCAACAAAGTAGTGCCAAGCGTGCGCCTGTGTCATAAGTAAAGGGCCGGCTGGCTTGACCGTTAAGGGTGCTGTAACCCCTGAAAGTACACTCCAGTCCAAACCAAAAAAAAAATTATTTTCTGTGTTTGTGAATTGTGTGCGCAGTAGCCGCACGTGCATCAACAAAGTAGTGCCAAGCGTGCGCCTGTGTCATAAGTAAAGGGCCGGCTGGCTTGACCGTTAAGGGTGCTGTAACCCCCGAAAGTACACTCCAGTCCAAACCTAAAAAAAAATTATTTTCTGTGTTTGTGAATTGTGTGCGCAGTAGCCGCACGTGCATCAACAAAGTAGTGCCAAGCGTGCGCCTGTGTCATAAGTAAAGGGCCGGCTGGCTTGACCGTTAAAGGGTGCTGTAACCCCCGAAAGTACACTCCAGTCCAAACCAAAAAAAAATTATTTTCTGTGTTTGTGAATTGTGTGCGCAGTAGCCGCACGTGCATCAACAAAGTAGTGCCAAGCGTGCGCCTGTGTCATAAGTAAAGGGCCGGCTGGCTTGACCGTTAAGGGTGCTGTAACCCCCGAAAGTACACTCCAGTCCAAACCTAAAAAAAAATTATTTTCTGTGTTTGTGAATTGTGTGCGCAGTAGCCGCACGTGCATCAACAAAGTAGTGCCAAGAGTGCGCCTGTGTCATAAGTAAAGGGCCGGCTGGCTTGACCGTTAAAGGGTGCTGTAACCCCCGAAAGTACACTCCAGTCCAAACCAAAAAAAAATTATTTTCTGTGTTTGTGAATTGTGTGCGCAGTAGCCGCACGTGCATCAACAAAGTAGTGCCAAGCGTGCGCCTGTGTCATAAGTAAAGGGCCGGCTGGCTTGACCGTTAAAGGGTGCTGTAACCCCTGAAAGTACACTCCAGTCCAAACCAAAAAAAAATTATTTTCTGTGTTTGTGAATTGTGTGCGCAGTAGCCGCACGTGCATCAACAAAGTAGTGTCAAGCGTGCGCCTGTGTCATAAGTAAAGGGCCGGCTGGCTTGACCGTTAAGGGTGCTGTAACCCCCGAAAGTACACTCCAGTCCAAACCAAAAAAAAAATTATTTTCTGTGTTTGTGAATTGTGTGCGCAGTAGCCGCACGTGCATCAACAAAGTAGTGCCAAGCGTGCGCCTGTGTCATAAGTAAAGGGCCGGCTGGCTTGACCGTTAAGGGTGCTGTAACCCCCGAAAGTACACTCCAGTCCAAACCAAAAAAAAAATTATTTTCTGTGTTTGTGAATTGTGTGCGCAGTAGCCGCACGTGCATCAACAAAGTAGTGCCAAGCGTGCGCCTGTGTCATAAGTAAAGGGCCGGCTGGCTTGACCGTTAAGGGTGCTGTAACCCCCGAAAGTACACTCCAGTCCAAACCTAAAAAAAAATTATTTTCTGTGTTTGTGAATTGTGTGCGCAGTAGCCGCACGTGCATCAACAAAGTAGTGCCAAGCGTGCGCCTGTGTCATAAGTAAAGGGCCGGCTGGCTTGACCGTTAAAGGGTGCTGTAACCCCCGAAAGTACACTCCAGTCCAAACCAAAAAAAAATTATTTTCTGTGTTTGTGAATTGTGTGCGCAGTAGCCGCACGTGCATCAACAAAGTAGTGCCAAGCGTGCGCCTGTGTCATAAGTAAAGGGCCGGCTGGCTTGACCGTTAAGGGTGCTGTAACCCCCGAAAGTACACTCCAGTCCAAACCAAAAAAAAATTATTTTCTGTGTTTGTGAATTGTGTGCGCAGTAGCCGCACGTGCATCAACAAAGTAGTGCCAAGCGTGCGCCTGTGTCATAAGTAAAGGGCCGGCTGGCTTGACCGTTAAAGGGTGCTGTAACCCCCAAAGTACACTCCAGTCCAAACCAAAAAAAAATTATTTTCTGTGTTTGTGAATTGTGTGCGCAGTAGCCGCACGTGCATCAACAAAGTAGTGCCAAGAGTGCGCCTGTGTCATAAGTAAAGGGCCGGCTGGCTTGACCGTTAAAGGGTGCTGTAACCCACAAAGTACACTCCAGTCCGAACCAAAAAAAAATTTATTTTCTGTGTTTAGCCGCACGTATATATCAAATCGATATAACATAAATGGAGGACCAAACTTTCTCCGATAAAAATAAAATAGAGAAAGATCAAGAACCACTTCCTCCTAGTGCTGAAGCTGCTGCCACTAGTCATGACATAGACGATAACATGCCATCAACGTCGTCTGCCAAGGCCGATGCCCAATGTCATAGTAGAGGGCACATACAATCCCAAATGGCAAAGTTCAGGAAAATGACCTTGAAAAAGACATTTAAATCAGCTGAAGAGAAACGTAAACTTGCCAATATGCCATTTACGACACGGAGTGGCAAGGAACGGCTAAGGTCGATCCCTAGTATGTTCATGACTAGTGGTTCAGCTTCACATGACGATGGAAGCACTCCTCCCACTAAAAAAATCAAAAGAGTTAAGCTGGCAAAAGCACAGCGAAGAACTGTGCTTTCTAAGAAGATATCACAAATCCCCAAAGAGAGTCCAAGTGTGGTGGTGGTTGCGATGCCTGACCTTCCCAGCACTGGACGGGAAGAGGTGGCTCTTTCCACCATTTGCACGCCCCCTGCAAGTGCTGAAAGGAGCACCCACAGTCCACTTGCTGATATGCAAATTGAAGATGTCACTGTTGAAGTACAACAGGATGAGGATACTGGTGTAGCTGGCGCTGAGGAGGAAGTTGGCGAGGAGGATTCTGATGGTGATGTGGTTTGTTTAAATCAGGCTCCGGGGGAGACAGTTGTTGTCCGTGGGATGAAAAAGCCCATCACGGTCATGCCTGGGCAGAAGACCAAACATTCCACCTCTTTGGTCTGGCAATATTTCTATCCAAATCCGGACAACAACTGTCTTGCCATATGTACCATATGTAAAGGTGAAATAAGTAGGGGTAGGGACGTCAACCACCTAGGAACATCCTCCCTTATACGGCACCTGCAGCGCGTTCATAAAAAGTTACTGTCAAGTTCAGAAACTTTGGCTCAGACCGTAAGCAGTCCAGGGACACCTAAATCCCGTTGTCCTGTTGTATCCAAGCGCCTGCAAACCACACCGTCAACTCCCTCCTCGTCAATTTCCTCCTTAGTCAGGATCGGAAGTAGTCCTGCAGGCCATATCACTGGCATGACTGACTCTCCTATCCGGGATTCCTCCGGAGGATCCTGCATTGCTACGCCTACTGCTGCCGCTGCTGCTGTTGCTGCTGCTGCTGGGAGTCGTTCATCATCCCAGAGAGGAAGTAGGAACACCACTACTTTTACTAAACAATTGACCCTCCAACAGTCCTTAGCGAGGAGGATGAAGTACGACAGCAGTCATCCTGAAGCAAAACGTATAACTGAGGCCTTGACTGCTATGTTGGTGTTAGACGTGCGTCCGGTATCCGCCATTAGTGCAGTGGGATTTAGACAATTGATGGAGGTAGTGTGTCCCCGGTTCCAAATCCCGTCTAGATTCCACTTCACTAGGCAGGCGATACCGAGACTGTACAGAAACGTCAGAAAAAGTGTCCTCAGTGTCCTGAAAAATGCCGTTGTACACAATGTCCACTTAACCACGGACATGTGGACAAGTGGAACAGGGCAGACTAAGGACTATATGACTGTGACAGCCCACTGGGTAGATGTATCACCTTACGCAGCAACAGCAGCAGCGTCACCAGTAGCAGCATCTCAGAAACGCCAGCTCGTTACAAGGCAGGCTACGCTGTGTATCACCGGTTTCAGTAAGAGGCACACCGCCGACAACCTCTTAGAGAAACTGAGGGAAATCATCGCCCAGTGGCTTACCCCACTTAGACTCTCCTGGGGATTTGTGATATCTGACAACGCCACCAATATTGTGCGGGCATTACATCTGGGCAAATTCCAGCACGTCCCATGTTTTGCTCACACAATAAACTTGGTGGTGCAGAATTTTCTGAAAAGCGACAGGGGCGTGCAGGAGACGCTTTGGGTGGCCCGAAAAATTTCTGGCCACTTTCGCCATTCAGCGACTGCGTGCCGAAGACTGGAGCGCCAGCAAACACTCTTGAACCTGCCCCGCCATCACCTGAAGCAAGAGGTTGTGACGCGGTGGAACTCAACCCTCTATATGCTTCAGAGGATGGAGGAGCAGCAAAAGGCCATACAAGCCTATACATCCACCTATGACATAGGCAAAGGAGGGGGTATGCACCTGACTCAAGCGCAGTGGAGAATGATTTCCGTGTTGTGCAAGGTTCTTCAGCCCTTCGAACTTGCCACACGTGAAGTCAGTTCAGACACTGCCAGCTTGAGTCAGGTCATTCCCCTCATCAGGCTTTTGCAGAAGCAGCTGGAGAAAGTGAAGGAGGAGCTAAGACGGAGCGATTCCGCTCGGCATGTGGGACTTGTGGATGAAGCCCTTCATTCGCTTTGCCAGGATTCCAGGGTGGTCAATCTGTTGAAATCAGACCACTACATTTTGGCCACCGTGCTCGATCCTAGGTTTAAAGCCTATGTGGTGTCTCTCTTTCCGGCCGACACAAGCCTGCAGAGGTGCAAAGACCTGCTGGTGAACACACTGTCAGCTGAAGCGGAACGTGACACGTCAACGGCTCCTTCTTCATTTTCTCCCGCAACTGGGGCTGCCAGGAAAAAACTTAGGTATCCTAAGCAACCCGCTGGCGGTGATGCAGGGCAGGCAGGACCAAGTTTGGACATCTGGTCCGGACTGAAGGACCTGGCAACAATTTCTGACATGTCTACTGTCACTGCATATGATACTGTCACCATTGACAGAATGGTGGAGGATTACATCGGTGACAGCATCCAAGTAGGCATGTCAGACAGTCCATACCTGTACTGGCAGGAAAAAGAGGCAATTTGGAGGCCCCTGTACAAACTGGCTCTATTTTACCTGAGTTGCCCCCCCTCCAGTGTGTACTCCGAAAGAGTGTTTAGTGCAGCCGGGAACCTTGTCAGCGAAAGGCGTAGGAGGTTGCTTCCACAGAATGTGGAGAAGATGATGTTCATCAAAATGAATTATCAGCTCTTCCAGGGAGACCAGCCTCCAGAAGGTACAGAGGGACCTGTGGTGGTGGATTCAAGTGGGGACGAGTTAATACTTTGTGAGGATGAGGATGTACACACTGAAGAGGGTGAGGAATCGGTGGATGAGGAGGATGAGGATGACATCTTGCCTCCGTAGAGCCAGTTTGTGCAGGGACACATTAATTGCCAGCTTGTTTTGTGGGGGCCCAAACGAACCAATCATTTCAGCCACAGTTGTGTGGCAGACCCTGGCGCTGAAATGATTGATTTGTTAAAGTGTGCATGTCCTGTTTATACAACATAAGGGTGGGTGGGAGGGCCCAAGGACAATTCCATCTTGCACCTCTTTTTTTCTTTGCATTATGTACAGTTTGGGGCCTAGTTTTTCTAACTGCCATCCTGCCTGCCACTGCAGTGTCACTCCTAGATGGGTCACGTGTTTGTGCCGCCCACTCGTGTCGCTTAGCATAGTCATCCAGCTACCTCGGTGCAACCTTTTGGACATAAAAACACTATTGTGAGGTGTGAGGTGTTCAGAATAGACTGGAAATGAGTGGAAATTAAGGTTATTGAGGTTAATAATAGCATAGGAGCAGAAAAACCTACAAATTCTGTGATTTTAGCTGTTTTTATGCTTTTTTTCAAAAAAATACAGATCCAAAACACAAAACCCAGAACCCAAAACACGGAAGGGTGGTTTTGGCAAAACCAATCCAGATCCAAAACACGAAGAAAGATCCAGATCCAAAACCAAAACACAAAACACGAAAAGTGGCCGGTGCACACCCCTAATATATACACACACAGTATGTGAATATAAACACACCTCTCTCTCTCTCTCTATATATATATATATATATATAATATAGGCCCTCATTCAGAGCCGCTCGTTAGCGGCAGTACGCTCGTTACGAGCGATGTTCGCACATCTGCGCATGCGTATGGTTTTTAGTACGCATGCGCGAACCAGTCAGTGCGGCCGAAAATCGTTTGTACGCTATATAGCGAGTGCCTGCTATTTTGAGTGACAGAATGAGGCGTATGTGGGTGGGAACAGGGGAAGGTGCTTGAAAACGGGGGAGTGGAATTCGAACGCAGGCGTGCTTAAAGGTCAAAACGGGCGTTTTAAGGGTGTGCATAATTAATCCAGCAGCGTCATTGACCACGTCACTTGGTTTTTTTAAACTCAGAACTGCTCGCAAAATAGCGGTTGAAAAAACCAACCACAAGAATAGCGAGCAGTTCATACGCTGTATGATGTACTCGATTAATCTAATAAATAGCGGACATGACGTATGGTGCGAGCGGCCAGGGGGCGTTTTTATCAAATAAACGAGCGTATGTTTTGCTCGCTCGTTCAGACTTAGAGGCGTGAACCGACTGCAATGTGCAAACGGATCATTTGAATAGCCACCCCTTGTTTTTGAACGAACGACCGCAAATAGCGAACGGCTCTGAATGAGGGCCATAGTACAATGTAAAGTGGAGCAGAAGTCTGGAATATACTGGTGCTATATATAAATAAATGTTAATAAATGACGTTGCTGGAGTACAGGAGGGTGTATAGCAATTCCCTGCATGGTCACTAGGTGGCGATCTTTCTCTCTGCCTCCAGCTTGCCCATCCCTTCCAGGAAGATTCTGGCAGCTGTAATAATTCTTATTTAAGATTTATAACATTTGACGGTTACGATCTGTTGATCGATATGTAATATTGTTGTTGGCTGGTGTTGCCAGATAGTGAATAGCAGCAGCCGTTTGCTCTTCAGTTAGGAGACATTTGGATGCAAAATATGAGATAATGATAGAGTCCTCCCAACATGGGTATTTGTGAGAATAAATTAAATATATAGAGGCTAAAGTGTTCCCGTCTGTGACTATATAATCATATTAGGAGTTAATGAGATGTTCCATGTGTGATAGTGGAGATCACTACTGTGCAGACTCCATGCTTAAAGTACCTACAGGGAGGCTTTATTCCCTGATCCAAGATGGCCACCAAGGTCAGAACTAGGGATGTGCGCCGGACCATTTTTGGCGGATTTGGATTTGGATTTGGTTCTAATTCGTCATCCGGCTTTGGATTTGGATTTGCCAAACTGCGGTGACTGGCTTTGGATTTGGATTTGGATTTGGATTTGGATTTTTTGCCAAAATTGGCAAAAAAAGCTAAAATTACATAAATTGGGCTTTTTTTTCTTCCTAGAGTGTTATTTACCTCAATAACATTAATTTCCAGTCATTTACAGTCAATTTAGACCACCTCACAGCTTAAATTATTCGTTTCACCATTATTGGCCAAAGGTTGCAGTGAGCTGACTGGTGACCAAGCGTCAGAGCAGCGGCGCAGTGGCACAGACACCACAGTTTAAAGCACATCTATGAAACTATGCCACACAGCAGTGGCAGAAATGAAAGGTAGTGCTAGATGGAATTGTCCTTGGGCCCTCCCACCCACCCTTTATGTTGGATCTTAAAAAGGACATGCACACTTTAACAAACAAAGCATTTCAGCGACAGGTACTGCCACTTTGTGGCTGAAGTGCTTGGTTTGTTTGGGCCCCCACAAAAAAATCTTCCAATCTACTAAAGGCAACAGGTCTACAGTGGCATGATGTCACCATCATTGCCATCCTCACCCTCATCAGTGTGTACATCATCCGATTCCTCACACAATATCAGTTCATCCCCGCTGGAATCTACCATTACAGAAGTATCTGTACTGTGACGTGATTGGTGGGAAAGGTTTTCCTCGTGAAATTTCCAGTTCATTTTAATGAACATCATTTTTTCTACATTTTGTGGAAGTAGCCTCCTTCGTCGTTCACTCACAAGGTTCCCGGCTGTACTGAAAACTCTCTCCGAGTACACACTGGAGGGTGGGCAGCTTAAATAATGCAAAGCCAGTTTATACAAGGGTCTCCAAATTGCCTTTTTTTTCTTCCAATATTCGAAGGGACTCTGTGACATGTCTACGTGTATGGTGTCCTGAAAATAATCCTCCACCATTCTTTGGATGGTAATCGTATTAGATGGAGTTGCGGTAGAGGTGTCACTGGTGTTGGGCAAATCTTTTAGACCCGACCAGATGTCAAAATGTTGACTTGACTTATCTGCATCACCACTGGGTCTTTTGGAAAAGGTGCATTTTTTTCTGGCTGCTGCTGCAGAAACCGAAGGAGGAGACGTCATCGTAGTGCCATGTGTCACTTCAGCTGCCAACTTGCTCACCAGGAGCGCTTTGGTTCTTTTAAGATCTGGGTCAGTTGTAAAGAAAGACACAGCATATGACTTGAACCTAGGATCAAGAATGGTTGCTAAAATATAATGATCAGATTTCAAGATCTTGGCCACCCGTGGATCCTGGCGAAGCGAACAAAGGACTTGATCTATCAGTCCAGCATACTTTGCGGAATCACTTTGTTTAATATCATCCTTCAATTTCTCCAGCTGCTTTTCCAAAAGCGAAATCAGGGGAATCACCTTACTCAAGCTAGCAGTGTCAGCACTCACTTCACAAGTGGCAACTTCAAATGGTTTGAGCACCTTGCACAAGACAGAAAGTACTCTCCACTGTGCTGGGGTAAGGTACATTCCCCCTCCTCTCCCAATGTCATGGCTTGTCGTATAGCTATGGATGGCTTTTTGCTGCTCCTCCATCCGCTGAAGCATATACAGGGTTGAGTTCCACCTCGTTACCACTTCTTGCTTCAGTTGATGGCAGGGCAAATTAAACTGCTCTTGCAGGTGCTGCAATCTCCTGCACGCTGTTGCTGAATGCCGAAAATGTCCCGAAATTTTTCGGGCCACAGACAGCATCTCCTGAACGCCCCTGTCGTTTTTTAAAAAACCCTGCACCACTAAGTTTATTGTGTGAGCAAAACAGGGGATGTGTTGGAATTCACCCAGCTGTAATGCTTTCACTATATTTGTAGCATTGTCAGAAATCACAAATCCTGAGGAGAGTCCAAGTGGGGTTAGCCATGTTTCTATGACATCTCTTAGTTTTTCTAAGAGGTTGTCAGCGGTATGCCTCTTATTGAATCCGGTGATGCACAGAGTTGCCTGCCTCTGAATGAGCTGGTGTTGTTTGTTAGATACTGCTGCTGCTGAAGGCGATTCACCCACCCAGTGGGCTGTCACAGTCATGTAATCTTTAGTTTGTCCACTACCGCTTGTCCACATATCTGTGGTTAAGTGGACAGTGGGTACAATAGCATTTTGCAGACCAATAATTAGGTTCTGTTTAACGTCCTGGTACAGCCGAGGAATGGCTTTTCGGGTAAAATGAAACCGAGATGGAATTTGGTACCGGGGACACATGACCTCAACTAGCTGTGTAAATCCCACTGCATTAATTGAGGATATTGGACGCAGATCTAATATTAGCATAGCTGTCATGGCGTCAGTGATCCGCTGTGCGACAGGGTGAGAGCTGTCATACTTGCTTCCCCTTGCAAGAGATTCTTTAACAGTCAATTGTTTTTTTGGTATACTACTAGTAGTCTTCTTTGTCCACTTCTGGGATGAAGATCCACCAGCAGCAGCAGCAGCAGGCCTAGCGCTCAAAGATTCAGTTTCTTCTGAGGTGTCCTGGAAATTGGAGGAGTCACCGTGACTTAGCACTAATAAATTGGATGTTGTACTACCACTGATCATTCCTGAGGATATTGAGGAGGAAGGTGTTGTCGGTGGAGATTGCAGGTGCTGGGATTTAGTAGAGAGAAGGCATCTAGCTAATGCTGGACTGCTTGTTGTTATTTTTTTTGCAGTAGTTTCTGTTATCAAACACCTGTCATGAGCTCGCTGCAGATGACGTAATAGCGTAGAGGTTCCTAGATGTTTAACGTCCCTACCTCTACTAACTGTGGTCTCACAGAGGCTACAAATGGCTTGACAAACGTTGTCAGGGTTTGGGTAAAAGTAATTCCACACAAAAGATGTGGATTTCTTGGTTCTATGCCCAGGCATGGCAATGGCCTTCTTATCTTGGCCAAGAGCTGCTTCCACTGGTGCCTGACTTATACAAATAATATCCTCATCCTCAACATCCTCATTAGTGCCAGCATCAGCTGCACATATATTCCTCTCATCCTCTTGCAATTCCACGGTGGCATCCTCAATTTCTATGTCCTCGGCAATACTGCTCATCCCCACAACTACAGATGGAAAAGAAACTGTGGAGGGCGGCTTCTCTGAAAGGTCAGGCTTACACATAGAAATGCCACTTGTGGACCCACTTAGACTCTCCTCAGGGATTTCTGACATTTGTGTTTCAAAAAACACAGTTTGTTCGACTGCCTTATTGGTTTTAAATTTTTTCACACTTCTATAGTCTGATTGAAAAGGTCTTTTATCATCACGAGAGGCACAAGATGCCTCACTGACAGCTGCAGAACCACCACTCAGAAATAAAGGGCAAAGCCTGAGTCTTTCCTTGCCGCTACGTGTGGTGAATGGTATGTTGCCAATTTTCTGTTTCTCTGCAAAAGTAGTAGTCTTTAGAGGTTTTTTTTTTGTCTTTACCCCTGTAAAATCTAAATTTTTTGATTTCAGGTTCCCTAAGGTTTTAAAGCCTCTACGCCCTTGAGCATCAGCTTTAGATAAAAGTGATGGACTTCCAGCCGCTGCAATGCTAGCATTTACATGTTGTTTCTGCTCTAATCTCAGTTCATTCTCGTGATCCATATTACTTTATCACTATGAACTGGAGTCACAGAGCTTGTATACACACAGTGGGCTATGCCCTTTCACGGAGCTTGTATAATAGACACAGTGGGCTATGCCCTGTCACGGAGCTTGTATAATACACTCAGTGGGCTATGCCCTGTCACGGAGCTTGTATAATAGACACAGTGAGCTATGCCCTGTCACGGAGCTTGTATAATAGACACAGTGGGCTATGCCCTGTCACGGAGCTTGTATAATACACTCAGTGGGCTATGCCCTGTCACGAAGCTTGTATAATACTCAGTGGGCTTATGCCCTGTCACGGAGCTTGTATAATAGACTCAGTGGGCTATGCCCTGTCACGGAGCTTGTATAATAGACACAGTGGGCTTATGCCCTGTCACAGAGCTTGTATAATAGACACAGTGGGCTTATGCCCTGTCACGGAGCTTGTATAATACTCAGTGGGCTTATGCCCTGTCACGGAGCTTGTATAATAGACACAGTGGGCTATGCCCTGTCACGGAGCTTGTATAATACACTCAGTGGGCTATGCCCTGTCACGAAGCTTGTATAATACTCAGTGGGCTTATGCCCTGTCACGGAGCTTGTATAATAGACTCAGTGGGCTATGCCCTGTCACGAAGCTTGTATAATAGACACAGTGGGCTTATGCCCTGTCACAGAGCTTGTATAATAGACACAGTGGGCTTATGCCCTGTCACGGAGCTTGTATAATACTCAGTGGGCTTATGCCCTGTCACGGAGCTTGTATAATACACTCAGTGGGCTATGCCCTGTCACGGAGCTTGTATAATAGACACAGTGGGCTATGCCCTGTCACGGAGCTTGTATAATACTCAGTGGGCTTATGCCCTGTCACGGAGCTTGTATAATACTCAGTGGGCTTATGCCCTGTCACGGAGCTTGTATAATGCACTCAGTGGGCTATGCCCTGTCACGGAGCTTGTATAATAGACACAGTAGGCTATGCCCTGTCACGGAGCTTGTATAATACTCAGTGGGTTTATGCCCTGTCACGGAGCTTGTATAATAGACACAGTGGGCTATGCCCTGTCACGGAGCTTGTATAATACACTCAGTGGGCTATGCCCTGTCACGGAGCTTGTATAATAGACACAGTGGGCTATGCCCTGTCACGGAGCTTGTATAATAGACCCAGTGGGCTATGCCCTGTCACGGAGCTTGTATAATACACTCAGTGGCTATGCCCTGTCACGGAGCTTGTATAATAGACCCAGTGGGCTATGCCCTGTCACAGAGCTTGTATAATAGACACAGTGGGCTATGCCCTGTCACGGAGCTTGTATAATACTCAGTGGGCTTATGCCCTGTCACGGAGCTTGTATAATAGACACAGTGGGCTATGCCCTGTCACGGAGCTTGTATAATACACTCAGTGGGCTATGCCCTGTCACGGAGCTTGTATAATAGACACAGTAGGCTATGCCCTGTCACGGAGCTTGTATAATACTCAGTGGGTTTATGCCCTGTCACGGAGCTTGTATAATAGACACAGTGGGCTATGCCCTGTCACGGAGCTTGTATAATACACTCAGTGGGCTATGCCCTGTCACGGAGCTTGTATAATAGACACAGTGGGCTATGCCCTGTCACGGAGCTTGTATAATACACTCAGTGGGCTATGCCCTGTCACGGAGCTTGTATAATAGACCCAGTGGGCTATGCCCTGTCACGGAGCTTGTATAATAGACACAGTGGGCTATGCCCTGTCACGGAGCTTGTATAATAGACACAGTGGGCTATGCCCTGTCACGGAGCTTGTATAATACACTCAGTGGGCTATGCCCTGTCACGGAGCTTGTATAATACTCAGTGGGCATATGCCCTGTCACGGAGCTTGTATAATACACTCAGTGGGCTATGCCCTGTCACGGAGCTTGTATAATAGATACAGTGGGCTATGCCCTGTCACAGAGCTTGTATAATAGACACAGTGGGCTATGCCCTGTCAAGAAGCTTGTATAATACTCAGTGGGCTATGCCCTGTCACGGAGCTTGTATAATACACTGAGTGGGCTATGCCCTGTCACGGAGCTTGTATAATACTCAGTGGGCTTATGCCCTGTCACGGAGCTTGTATAATACACTCAGTGGGCTTATGCCCTGTCACGGAGCTTGTATAATAGACACAGTGGGCTATGCCCTGTCACAGAGCTTGTATAATAGACACAGTGGGCTATGCCCTGTCAAGGAGCTTGTATAATACTCAGTGGGCTATGCCCTGTCACGGAGCTTGTATAATACACTCAGTGGGCTATGCCCTGTCAGTTGTCATGGAGCTTGTATAATACAGTGAGTAGTAGAGTACACATACACACAGTGGGCTTATTATGCCCAGTCACAGAGCACACACAAGGGCTTATGCCCAGTAAAGTCACAGAGCACTGCCTACTCTAATCTATCTAACACTAGAACAGACAGCGCACTAGCTAACTACCTAACTACGCGTCACGCGAGAAATGGCGCCGACTGCCGGGCGCCGCGCCTTTTTATTGAGGCCGAACGTCACTCGGCTCTCGCGAGAATCCGACGCCGGACGGGTGACGTTCGGCCTCGAGGTGGAATCCGAGTCAGGCGGGAACACCCGAACTTGCGTTCGGGTGGACTCGGATTCCACCTGTTCGGAGAGGTTCGGATTCCTCAGAATCCGAACCGCTCATCACTAGTCAGAACCACGCATAAGCAGCACCATCTTGTTACTGTGCAAGAGTGACACAGTGGGAGACAGACGTCTTCCACTTAGCTCCATCAGAGACTTGAGAAACGACTGTACCCGGTATTAACGCTGTTCCAGCTTCCCGCACTGCTGCCTGTATCCAATATACACTCACTGGCTGGTGCATCAAACCCTGCTCTTCCCAACCTCCGCCGTACCGATGCACCTGTGCATACAAATGTTATTTTATACATCTCACAACTTTCCAAACTTTGATGGGACTAGTGCGACTTGGGGGCCTTGAAATGGGCGGAGTTTCTTCCAAATATGGGTGTTTCTGCATGTTTTATGATGGGTTTTGTTTGGTAGATGGCCGGGGCCTTATTTTGTTTACTTTGCCTATTGGAGGATATATAAATCGGGTGGCAGTCGGGATGCTGACGGTCCAAATGCCGACAGCCGGCTTCACGACTGTCTAATCCCGGCAAGGGTCTAATGACAGGCATCGAAATCCAGATGCCTGTCATTTTACCTACGCTGGGAGGCCGACGCCCGGCATACAGATCGAAGGTAAGCCGGCCGCCGGGCGCGGACAGCCGTGGGGGTGGGAGGTGTAGGTTAGGGGCTATTAGTGAGTTATTGAGGGGCATATTATTCTAAAATTTGCCCCACTCCCCCCAAATTAAGATTCCTTATTGCTGCATATTGCGGCAATAAGGAAACTTTTTTAATGGAATGTATTAAGGAATTAAGGGCCTGATTCAGACCCCCGGCTGTCCGCTCGCAAGTGGGTCGATGTTATGCACTGAGCATGCGCACGACGGAGGGAGCTCCGTCGTGCGCATGCGCCAGACGCGACGAGCGAAGGAAAGTCCTTCGCTCGTTGTGTCCAATCAAAGGGGGCGTGCTGTCAATGTTGATTGACAGCACGCCCCCTTTGGTGGGCGTGCCGGGGGCGTGCCTCCCTGACGGGGGCGTTCCCACGGGAACGCCTCCCGTCAGAAGCCGGCCCACTGACATCACTAGTGATGTCAGTGGGAGTGATCTTGGCTCTGATAGAGCCAAAATCACTCCAGAGCTTGCGGTTGAAAACCTCAACCGCAGGCTCCGGCTCGCAATTTCGATGGTCGCGATGGTCTCGACCATCGCGGCCATCACAAAGCACGCTCGTATAGCCTGTGGGTGGTGACCCACAGCTATACGAGCGTCCAGGAGGACGCTCCATGAAAATGGAGCCCGGCCCTCATTCAGAGCGTGCGCTCTGCTCAGAGCGTACGGCTCTGAATGAGGGCCTAAGCCTCCAATAAGAGCCCGTCCTGGCGAGCAGTAAGAAGTTATCACATATGGGGGTAGATGTATTATAGCGACACTTAACGTGCCGCTATACCGCTTCCCGCTTCGCCTCTTTACCGAGGCGAAGCAGGAAGCACTACCGATGAGCTGTAAGAACATCTCATCGGCCGTAGAGGGGGAGCGTTAACTACCCCCTCCGGCGTTACCCGTTAGAGACAGCAGCGCATCAGCATAGTGCTGATTCCCTGTGTCTCTGTCCCGGCCGGCTCCACTAAGCATGCGCGGGATCTTGCAAGTATCGCGAGATCCCCTTGCGCAGCCTGGAGCCGTCAGCAGCCGCAGCAGGGACAGCCCATGGTCTGTTTCATGAAAGCCAGGTCAACAATGAAACCATCATAAATATCATTGTTATATTGTTGCATCTTGTGCCAGAATGTTATGTAGCGATGATGAAAGGAACATTTAGTCACCTTCCTATGACTGCACGCTTCCTAGCTGTGTATAGATGGTTACATGTGATAGCTGGATGAGGCTGGTTATCGCCTAAAGCACATTTCACAGTCTGGTTTCCTGGTTCTCAGTGCAGGACTGTTGTGAGACAAATGGAATAAGACCAACTTGTTCTTTACTCCACATTATTCCTGTGCTGGATGTGTCTGTGGGAGCACAGCTAGTAACAACCTGCGCTTTACACCAGAGGTTCCCAAATGCGGTCCTCAAGGGTCCCCAACAGTTCAGGTTTTGGAGAAGGTTAAGCACAGGTGTTAAATCAAATTAACTGAGGTACTAATTAACTCACCTGTGCTAAACCTTGGATATCTGTAAAACCTGAACTGTTGGGGAGCCTTGAGGACCACGTTTGGGAACTTCTGGTTTACACACTGGTAAATCCCTTTCTTACGTTGTCTAAACAAGGGATTCTCGATTCCAGTCCTCTTGTTCCACCAGCGGGGCATGTTTTGTGGATTTCTTTAATCATACACAGGTGAGTTAATCTATGTTGCTGGATCAGGGATTCTTCCACCTGCTGCATCAGACAGAAATCCTGAAAACATGACCTGTTGGGAAAACCTGAGGGCTGAGGTGGAGAACCACATGCCCAATTGGGTATTAGTCTCGTGTCCCCTGAGTGGGCATTTTAAGAAGTACTGTATAGCTCAGGATTGGGCAAGTTGTGGATCTTTATTTGTTATGGAACTAAGGAGCGCATTCAGACCCGGACGCTAAGCTGCGCTCTCACGCAGATAAAATGGGCCGGGTATGCAAATGCCGCGATCGCACTGTCTTGTGGAAGGACGCCCTTTATGCCTTAGAGAGCGACGGCAGAGCGAACGCACGACAGTATAAAGACACCCAACTTTCTCTCTTAGCATACGTCATCTCCAGGAAGTGTCTGATTAATTGGTAACATCGAGACTCGTCTGAGCTGCACGCAGCGCTTGAGGTAGACCCTACCCCACCGCAAGCACTGCGATCACTGCAGGCTGAAATACAACCAAGTGACGTGTACAATGACGCCTCCATGCTAATTATGCACACCCATAAAACACAATTTAGACGCCCAGACATGCCTGCGTCCGCACATCCACTCCCCCGTTGACAAGCACCTTCCCCTGTTACCACCCACAAACGGCACCATCTGTCACTCAAGGTAGCGTCCAGTCTGTGTACTACGAGCACACAATTCCCAGCCGCAGTGACTGGTTCGCGCATGCGTACTTTGATGCATACGCATGTGCACATGTGCGATAATCGCCCCCTAGCATGCGTTCGCAGCTTAGCGAACGGGTCTGAATCAGGCCCTAAATGCCTAGCATGTTCTGTAAGCTGGGATTTATAGTTCCACAGCATCTGGCTGCCCACAGGTTGCCCAAGCAGTATGAAATGAGCATTGTGTATGTAAGAGTGGTAGAACCAGGGCTCTCCATGCACAATAATCAGATTATTTGCTTCTGAGCAGTATTAATGTTCAGTCCCGGATCCCTTGCAGTTCTCCTGAGTGGTGCTATGGGTACTGTGACCCTGATGTGCTGCTGATGTTCTGTGTAATCACTTCCAGACCTCGTGTGAGATGTCGGGTGTAGCAGCAGATCTGGGTTCCTCTGAGGACCACGTTTGTGGTTTGTGTCTCATTGTGCTATATTCCAAGTATATAAAATCTTGTCCACAATCTTCATTAGTGCAGTGAACAGATCTTCAAGGAATTAATATAATAAATGCTCTGAAATCACGCGGAAACCAAACGTTTTATTTTACTTTCTTTTTTTTCTTGTTTTTTTCGACAACTGATAAATCTGCAACAGATTATCTGACATGAATCATATTTTTTGGAAGAAAACCATCACGCCATATCCTGAGACACAGAACCGCCGCCTCTCCACCCATTAACCCCTTCCTGCCCCTCTGTCATTCCCCCGCCGGGGGTCGTTTTACTACGGGGTTAACAAGGAAGATTTTCTATAGTTATAAACATTTTATTCTTTTATTTTTAAGTTAGATTATGTTTTACAACCATTTACAGCACATAACTATCATTGTTACAATATATGACTGAGGTCTTAGAACAAGCTTAAAGTACAACAGTTTTTACCTATACAGATGAATACCAGCTAACACACAAAACGGGGTTTATTCTGGGGTTATTTTGAGTGATGCGCACGCAAAGAGGCAGTATTAGTGGGAACTTGTTTTACTACTTTATGACAACGTTAAAGGTGCGTACACACACAACGATTTTTTTCACGATTTAACTATAACGACTTCGTTATCGTTAAATCATTTGTAAACTCATTCATCTTTTTAAGCTGAACGATGAACGATAATCGTTCATGCGCGTTCACGTTTGTAGTTTGAAGTTCATCGTCCATTCTGACTGTCCAACAAAGTTCAGAAAATTGTTCATGTTGTGCAGAATGAACGATAAACGATGAACGATTTCCATTCACTGTATGCATGATTAAAAAATATTCATCGTTCATCGTTTTTGAAAATCGTTCATTATTTTAGTAACCAACGATTTTTAGTGAATGATTTTCGTTCACTTTTTCAAGGGAAAATCTGAATGAAAATCGTTCACTAAAATCGTTGGTTACTAACATCGTTGTGTGTGCACGCACCTTTTGACTTCCCATCCCCGTAGGGCGGCACTTTGCCACTGCCCAGTTCACGCTTTGATACGCACTATTTTACTAAAAGACAGATCCAGACAAATTGCGTTCCAATTCAGAATAGGATGAGCATGCGCAAATAGGTGTAAAGTCGCCATTTGCATCTGTGAAGAGATCCATGTGACTCACAATGAGCCCTAATATAATGATTTTATGTGTGCACAGATATATTAGATGTATAGAGTAATATTTGTCCAATTTTTACACCTTAATTAGATAAAATTGAGCTTATACATATTATTTACTAATAACTTTCACAAACATATAAATGGTAAAGTTTCAGGAGTCAATGAAGATTATTGGAGATGTTACACGCTTTTCTCATTGTTGCCCTCCAGGAAACGTTATAGGTGTCTTGGATCCGTACCAGCAGGTTGTGGAACAGTTTCTCTCCTTCTGTAATTGTTGGTTTTAAATCTTTATTACTTTGTATTTTAAACTTTTACGTGAGCTGTGAGTGTATTGCATTGTAATTGTATTATGCATTTTTTAATGTTGTAGTGACAATAATAAATAATTTAAAGTTGTGACCACCAACCACGTAACCCTCCTGGGATATTCTACCCGATTACTAATGCTGGGCATACACTATACATTATCTGTCACATATCTGTCCTATCTGGCTGGTTGGAATGAAATCCTGGTAATGTATGGGAGCCAATGACAAGCGACCATATGGTTTAAACACTGAGAAATGGTCAAAAATGTTTGGTCAAATTGGTTAAATTAATTTGATTTAACCAATTTGTCTGGATGGCCATTTTTGTCTGTTTTCCAGTGTTTGTGAGAAAATGGTTGATTGTCATTGGCTCCCATACATTACCAGGATTTCATTCCAACCAGCCAGATTGGACAGATATGTGACAGATAATTGTATAGTGTATGGCCAGCATTACATGTATTCTCCTTCTATATTGGTTGCTATCTGCTTCTGACTTTTTCAACTCCCAGCTCCTAAGACAGAGATACTTGGGCACCAAACAACCAGTCACTGCGTGTGCGAACCAGTCACTGCGAGTGAGAACCAGTCACTGCGTGTGCGAACCAGTCACTGCGTGTGAGAACCAGTCACTGCGTGTGAGAGCCAGTCACTGCGAGAGAGAACCAGTCACTGTGTGTGAAAACCAGTCACTGCGTGTGCGAACCAGTCACTGCGTGTGAGAACCAGTCACTGCGAGTGAGAACCAGTCACTGCGAGTGAGAACCAGTCACTGCGAGTGAGAACCAGTCACTGCGTGTGAGAGCCAGTCACTGCGTGTGAGAACCAGTCACTGCGTGTGCGAACCAGTCACTGCGTGTGAGAACCAGTCACTGCGTGTGAGAGCCAGTCACTGCGAGAGAGAACCAGTCACTGTGTGTGAAAACCAGTCACTGCGTGTGCGAACCAGTCACTGCGTGTGAGAACCAGTCACTGCGAGTGAGAACCAGTCACTGCGAGTGAGAACCAGTCACTGCGAGTGAGAACCAGTCACTGCGTGTGAGAGCCAGTCACTGCGTGTGAGAACCAGTCACTGCGTGTGCGAA
This sequence comes from Taudactylus pleione, assembly GCA_031769625.1. NCBI lineage: Eukaryota > Metazoa > Chordata > Amphibia > Anura > Myobatrachidae > Taudactylus > Taudactylus pleione. The sequence continues at coordinate 337,933 of JAUIMM010001424.1, forward strand.
CCAGTCACTGCGAGTGAGAACCAGTCACTGCGCTCGGGGATTGTGCGCTCGTAGCACAAAGACTGAGCACTACTATGAGTGACAGATAGCGCCGTTTGTGGGTGGTAACAGGGGAAGGTGCTTGTGAACGGGGGAGTGGATGTGTGAACGCAGATGTGTCTGGGCGTATAATCTAAGTTTTATAGGTGTGCATAATTAGCATGGAGGCGTCATTGTACACGTCATTTGTTTGTATTTCAGCCTGCAGTGATCGCAGTGCTTACGGTGGGGTAGAGTCTACCTCACGCGCTGCGTGCAGCTCCAATGGCTCTCGATGGTTCTGATTTATCACACACTTCCTGGAGATGACGTGGGCTAAGAAAGAAAAGTCTGCATCTTTATACCGGCGTGCGCTCACTCTGCGGTCGCTCTCTAAGACAGAGAGGGCGTCCTTACACCAGACAGTGCAATCGCGGAATTTGCATACCCAGCCCCTTTTGTATGCGAGTGATTGCGGCTTAGCGTCCAGGTCTGAATCAACCCCCATAGAGTGTAAGCTCCACTGGGGCAGGGACTGATGTGAATGGCCAAATATTCTCTATACAGAGCTGCGTAATATGTGTGCGCTATATACATAACTGGTAATAAATAAATAAATAAATAAATCAAAATAGCATCCAATGGGGACTGCAGTGCCGAGGGGTCATAGTGGATCTATGCGATATACACTGTGGACCACTTTAATGTGTACTGGGGTTGTGGCAAACTACCAAAAATGTTCGTGTTCAGATGTTTGACCACATTTTTGTGATTGATACATCTCCCCCCCGTGGGAGTATAATGGCATGGGTCAGAACCGATGGGGGAGGGCAAATTCTGTGCTGCTACAATAGATGGAGGCCTCTCTGTCCAATGCTATTGATTCCTGTTTATTGATTTCAGTAAGGAACCATTAACTATGCATGGAGCAGACTCACAGCACTGTACCCAGACAGCGAGAGGCCTGTCACAGTGCTCAGCTCACAGCACTGTACCCAGACAGCGAGAGGCCTGTCACAGTGCTCAGCTCACAGCACTGTACCCAGACAGCGAGAGGCCTGTCACAGTGCTCAGCTCTCAGCATTGTACCCAGACAGCGAGAGACCTGTCACAGTGCTCAGCTCACAGCACTGTACCCAGACAGCGAGAGGCCTGTCACAGTGCTCAGCTCACAGCACTGTACCCAGACAGCGAGAGGCCTGTCACAGTGCTCAGCTCACAGCAATGTACCCAGACAGCGAGAGACCTGTCACAGTGCTCAGCTCACAGCATTGTACCCAGACAGCGAGAGGCCTGTCACAGTGCTCAGCTCACAGCAATGTACCCAGACAGCGAGAGGCCTGTCACAGTGCTCAGCTCACAGCAATGTATACAGACAGCGAGAGACCTGTCACAGTGCTCAGCTCACAGCACTGTACCCAGACAGCGAGAGGCCTGTCACAGTGCTCAGCTCACAGCATTGTACCCAGACAGCGAGAGGCCTGTCACAGTGCTCAGCTCACAGCACTGTACCCAGACAGCGAGAGGCCTGTCACAGTGCTCAGCTCTCAGCATTGTACCCAGACAGCGAGAGACCTGTCACAGTGCTCAGCTCACAGCAATGTACCCAGACAGCGAGAGGCCTGTCACAGTGCTCAGCTCACAGCAATGTATACAGACAGCGAGAGACCTGTCACAGTGCTCAGCTCACAGCACTGTACCCAGACAGCGAGAGGCCTGTCACAGTGCTCAGCTCACAGCACTGTACCCAGACAGCGAGAGGCCTGTCACAGTGCTCAGCTCACAGCAATGTACCCAGACAGCGAGAGGCCTGTCACAGTGCTCAGCTCACAGCCCTGTACCCAGACAGCGAGAGGCCTGTCACAGTGCTCAGCTCACAGCACTGTACCCTGTGCGAGAGACCTGTCACAGTGCTCAGCTCACAGCACTGTACCCAGACAGCGAGAGGCCTGTCACAGTGCTCAGCTCTCAGCATTGTACCCAGACAGCGAGAGACCTGTCACAGTGCTCAGCTCACAGCACAGTACCCAGACAGCGAGAGGCCTGTCACAGTGCTCAGCTCACAGCAATGTACCCAGACAGCGAGAGGCCTGTCACAGTGCTCAGCTCACAGCAATGTACCCAGACAGCGAGAGGCCTGTCACAGTGCTCAGCTCACAGCAATGTATACAGACAGCGAGAGGCCTGTCACAGTGCTCAGCTCACAGCACTGTACCCAGACAGCGAGAGGCCTGTCACAGTGCTCAGCTCACAGCACTGTACCCAGACAGCGAGAGGCCTGTCACAGTGCTCAGCTCACAGCACTGTACCCTGTGCGAGAGACCTGTCACAGTGCTCAGCTCACAGCACTGTACCCAGACAGCGAGAGGCCTGTCACAGTGCTCAGCTCACAGCAATGTACCCAGACAGCGAGAGGCCTGTCACAGTGCTCAGCTCACAGCAATGTATACAGACAGCGAGAGACCTGTCACAGTGCTCAGCTCACAGCACTGTACCCAGACAGCGAGAGGCCTGTCACAGTGCTCAGCTCACAGCAATGTACCCAGACAGCGAGAGGCCTGTCACAGTGCTCAGCTCACAGCCCTGTACCCAGACAGCGAGAGGCCTGTCACAGTGCTCAGCTCACAGCACTGTACCCTGTGCGAGAGGCCTGTCACAGTTCTCATCTCACAGCAATGTACCCAGACAGCGAGAGGCCTGTCACAGTGCTCAGCTCACAGCATTGTACCCAGACAGCGAGAGGCCTGTCACAGTGCTCAGCTCTCAGCATTGTACCCAGACAGCGAGAGGCCTGTCACAGTGCTCAGCTCACAGCAATGTACCCAGACAGCGAGAGGGCTGTCACAGTGCTCAGCTCACAGCAATGTACCCAGACAGCGAGAGGCCTGTCACAGTGCTCAGCTCACAGCATTGTACCCAGACAGCGAGAGGCCTGTCACAGTGCTCAGCTCACAGCAATGTATACAGACAGCGAGAGACCTGTCACAGTGCTCAGCTCACAGCACTGTACCCAGACAGCGAGAGGCCTGTCACAGTGCTCAGCTCACAGCATTGTACCCAGACAGCGAGAGGCCTGTCACAGTGCTCAGCTCTCAGCATTGTACCCAGACAGCGAGAGACCTGTCACAGTGCTCAGCTCACAGCAATGTACCCAGACAGCGAGAGGCCTGTCACAGTGCTCAGCTCACAGCAATGTACCCAGACAGCGAGAGGCCTGTCACAGTGCTCAGCTCACAGCAATGTATACAGACAGCGAGAGACCTGTCACAGTGCTCAGCTCACAGCACTGTACCCAGACAGCGAGAGGCCTGTCACAGTGCTCAGCTCACAGCACTGTACCCAGACAGCGAGAGGCCTGTCACAGTGCTCAGCTCACAGCAATGTACCCAGACAGCGAGAGGCCTGTCACAGTGCTCAGCTCACAGCACTGTACCCTGTGCGAGAGACCTGTCACAGTGCTCAGCTCACAGCACTGTACCCAGACAGCGAGAGGCCTGTCACAGTGCTCAGCTCACAGCATTGTACCCAGACAGCGAGAGGCCTGTCACAGTGCTCAGCTCACAGCACTGTACCCAGACAGCGAGAGGCCTGTCACAGTGCTCAGCTCTCAGCATTGTACCCAGACAGCGAGAGACCTGTCACAGTGCTCAGCTCACAGCAATGTACCCAGACAGCGAGAGGCCTGTCACAGTGCTCAGCTCACAGCAATGTATACAGACAGCGAGAGACCTGTCACAGTGCTCAGCTCACAGCACTGTACCCAGACAGCGAGAGGCCTGTCACAGTGCTCAGCTCTCAGCATTGTACCCAGACAGCGAGAGACCTGTCACAGTGCTCAGCTCACAGCACAGTACCCAGACAGCGAGAGGCCTGTCACAGTGCTCAGCTCACAGCAATGTACCCAGACAGCGAGAGGCCTGTCACAGTGCTCATCTCACAGCACTGTACCCAGACAGCGAGAGGCCTGTCACAGTGCTCAGCTCACAGCAATGTACCCAGACAGCGAGAGGCCTGTCACAGTGCTCAGCTCACAGCAATGTATACAGACAGCGAGAGGCCTGTCACAGTGCTCAGCTCACAGCACTGTACCCAGACAGCGAGAGGCCTGTCACAGTGCTCAGCTCACAGCACTGTACCCAGACAGCGAGAGGCCTGTCACAGTGCTCAGCTCACAGCAATGTACCCAGACAGCGAGAGGCCTGTCACAGTGCTCAGCTCACAGCCCTGTACCCAGACAGCGAGAGGCCTGTCACAGTGCTCAGCTCACAGCACTGTACCCTGTGCGAGAGACCTGTCACAGTGCTCAGCTCACAGCACTGTACCCAGACAGCGAGAGGCCTGTCACAGTGCTCAGCTCACAGCAATGTACCCAGACAGCGAGAGGCCTGTCACAGTGCTCAGCTCACAGCAATGTATACAGACAGCGAGAGACCTGTCACAGTGCTCAGCTCACAGCACTGTACCCAGACAGCGAGAGGCCTGTCACAGTGCTCAGCTCACAGCAATGTACCCAGACAGCGAGAGGCCTGTCACAGTGCTCAGCTCACAGCCCTGTACCCAGACAGCGAGAGGCCTGTCACAGTGCTCAGCTCACAGCACTGTACCCTGTGCGAGAGGCCTGTCACAGTGCTCAGCTCACAGCAATGTACCCAGACAGCGAGAGGCCTGTCACAGTGCTCAGCTCTCAGCATTGTACCCAGACAGCGAGAGGCCTGTCACAGTGCTCAGCTCACAGCAATGTACCCAGACAGCGAGAGGGCTGTCACAGTGCTCAGCTCACAGCAATGTACCCAGACAGCGAGAGGCCTGTCACAGTGCTCAGCTCACAGCATTGTACCCAGACAGCGAGAGGCCTGTCACAGTGCTCAGCTCACAGCAATGTATACAGACAGCGAGAGACCTGTCACAGTGCTCAGCTCACAGCACTGTACCCAGACAGCGAGAGGCCTGTCACAGTGCTCAGCTCACAGCATTGTACCCAGACAGCGAGAGGCCTGTCACAGTGCTCAGCTCACAGCAATGTACCCAGACAGCGAGAGGGCTGTCACAGTGCTCAGCTCACAGCAATGTACCCAGACAGCGAGAGGCCTGTCACAGTGCTCAGCTCACAGCATTGTACCCAGACAGCGAGAGGCCTGTCACAGTGCTCAGCTCACAGCAATGTATACAGACAGCGAGAGACCTGTCACAGTGCTCAGCTCACAGCACTGTACCCAGACAGCGAGAGGCCTGTCACAGTGCTCAGCTCACAGCACTGTACCCAGACAGCGAGAGGCCTGTCACAGTGCTCAGCTCACAGCAATGTACCCAGACAGCGAGAGGCCTGTCACAGTGCTCAGCTCACAGCACTGTACCCTGTGCGAGAAACCTGTCACAGTGCTCAGCTCACAGCACTGTACCCAGACAGCGAGAGGCCTGTCACAGTGCTCAGCTCACAGCATTGTACCCAGACAGCGAGAGGCCTGTCACAGTGCTCAGCTCACAGCAATGTACCCAGACAGCGAGAGGCCTGTCACAGTGCTCAGCTCACAGCAATGTACCCAGACAGCGAGAGGCCTGTCACAGTGCTCAGCTCACAGCACTGTACCCAGACAGCGAGAGGCCTGTCACAGTGCTCAGCTCACAGCAATGTACCCAGACAGCGAGAGGCCTGTCACAGTGCTCAGCTCACAGCCCTGTACCCAGACAGCGAGAGGCCTGTCACAGTGCTCAGCTCACAGCAATGTACCCAGACAGCGAGAGGCCTGTCACAGTGCTCAGCTCACAGCCCTGTACCCAGACAGCGAGAGGCCTGTCACAGTGCTCAGCTCACAGCACTGTACCCTGTGCGAGAGGCCTGTCACAGTTCTCATCTCACAGCAATGTACCCAGACAGCGAGAGGCCTGTCACAGTGCTCAGCTCACAGCATTGTACCCAGACAGCGAGAGGCCTGTCACAGTGCTCAGCTCACAGCAATGTACCCAGACAGCGAGAGGCCTGTCACAGTGCTCAGCTCACAGCAATGTACCCAGACAGCGAGAGGCCTGTCACAGTGCTCAGCTCACAGCACTGTACCCAGACAGCGAGAGGCCTGTCACAGTGCTCAGCTCACAGCATTGTACCCAGACAGCGAGAGGCCTGTCACAGTGCTCAGCTCACAGCACTGTACCCAGACAGCGAGAGGCCTGTCACAGTGCTCAGCTCACAGCAATGTACCCAGACAGCGAGAGGCCTGTCACAGTGCTCAGCTCACAGCAATGTACCCAGACAGCGAGAGGCCTGTCACAGTGCTCAGCTCACAGCACTGTACCCAGACAGCGAGAGGCCTGTCACAGTGCTCAGCTCACAGCATTGTACCCAGACAGCGAGAGGCCTGTCACAGTGCTCAGCTCTCAGCATTGTACCCAGACAGCGAGAGGCCTGTCACAGTGCTCAGCTCACAGCCCTGTACCCAGACAGCGAGAGGCCTGTCACAGTGCTCAGCTCACAGCACTGTACCCAGACAGCGAGAGGCCTGTCACAGTGCTCAGCTCACAGCACTGTACCCAGACAGCGAGAGGCCTGTCACAGTGCTCAGCTCACAGCACTGTACCCAGACAGCGAGAGGCCTGTCACAGTGCTCAGCTCTCAGCAATGTACCCAGACAGCGAGAGGCCTGTCACAGTGCTCAGCTCACAGCATTGTACCCAGACAGCGAGAGGCCTGTCACAGTGCTCAGCTCTCAGCATTGTACCCAGACAGCGAGAGGCCTGTCACAGTGCTCAGCTCACAGCAATGTACCCAGACAGCGAGAGGCCTGTCACAGTGCTCAGCTCACAGCACTGTACCCAGACAGCGAGAGGCCTGTCACAGTGCTCAGCTCACAGCACTGTACCCAGACAGCGAGAGGCCTGTCACAGTGCTCAGCTCACAGCACTGTACCCAGACAGCGAGAGGCCTATCACAGTGCTCAGCTCACAGCAATGTACCCAGACAGCGAGAGGCCTGTCACAGTGCTCAGCTCACAGCAATGTACCCAGACAGCGAGAGGCCTGTCACAGTGCTCAGCTCACAGCACAGTACCCAGACAGCGAGAGGCCTGTCACAGTGCTCAGCTCACAGCATTGTACCCAGACAGCGAGAGGCCTATCACAGTGCTCAGCTCACAGCACTGTACCCAGACAGCGAGAGGCCTGTCACAGTGCTCAGCTCACAGCACTGTACCCAGACAGCGAGAGGCCTGTCACAGTGCTCAGCTCACAGCAATGTACCCAGACAGCGAGAGGCCTATCACAGTGCTCAGCTCACAGCACTGTACCCAGACAGCGAGAGGCCTGTCACAGTGCTCAGCTCACAGCACAGTACCCAGACAGCGAGAGGCCTGTCAGAGTGCTCAGCTCACAGCACTGTACCCAGACAGCGAGAGGCCTGTCACAGTGCTCAGCTCTCAGCAATGTACCCAGACAGCGAGAGGCCTGTCACAGTGCTCAGCTCTCAGCAATGTACCCAGACAGCGAGAGGCCTGTCACAGTGCTCAGCTCACAGCCCTGTACCCAGACAGCGAGAGGCCTGTCACAGTGCTCAGCTCACAGCATTGTACCCAGACAGCGAGAGGCCTGTCACAGTGCTCAGCTCACAGCACTGTACCCAGACAGCGAGAGGCCTGTCACAGTGCTCAGCTCACAGCAATGTATACAGACAGCGAGAGGCCTGTCACAGTGCTCAGCTCACAGCACTGTACCCTGTGCGAGAGGCCTGTCACAGTGCTCAGCTCACAGCACTGTACCCAGACAGCGAGAGGCCTGTCACAGTGCTCAGCTCACAGCATTGTACCCAGACAGCGAGAGGCCTGTCACAGTGCTCAGCTCACAGCACTGTACCCAGACAGCGAGAGGCCTGTCACAGTGCTCAGCTCACAGCAATGTATACAGACAGCGAGAGGCCTGTCACAGTGCTCAGCTCACAGCATTGTACCCAGACAGCGAGAGGCCTGTCACAGTGCTCAGCTCACAGCATTGTACCCAGACAGCGAGAGGCCTGTCACAGTGCTCAGCTCACAGCACAGTACCCAGACAGCGAGAGGCCTGTCACAGTGCTCAGCTCACAGCCCTGTACCCAGACAGCGAGAGGCCTGTCACAGTGCTCAGCTCACAGCACAGTACCCAGACAGCGAGAGGCCTGTCACAGTGCTCAGCTCACAGCACTGTACCCAGACAGCGAGAGGCCTGTCACAGTGCTCAGCTCACAGCACTGTACCCAGACAGCGAGAGGCCTGTCACAGTGCTCATCTCACAGCACAGTACCCAGACAGCGAGAGGCCTGTCACAGTGCTCATCTCACAGCACAGTACCCAGACAGCGAGAGGCCTGTCACAGTGCTCAGCTCACAGCACTGTACCCAGACAGCGAGAGGCCTGTCACAGTGCTCAGCTCACAGCATTGTACCCAGACAGCGAGAGGCCTGTCACAGTGCTCAGCTCACAGCACTGTACCCAGACAGCGAGAGGCCTGTCACAGTGCTCAGCTCACAGCACTGTACCCAGACAGCGAGAGGCCTGTCACAGTTCTCATCTCACAGCACAGTACCCAGACAGCGAGAGGCCTGTCACAGTGCTCAGCTCACAGCATTGTACCCAGACAGCGAGAGGCCTGTCACAGTGCTCAGCTCACAGCACTGTACCCAGACAGCGAGAGGCCTGTCACAGTGCTCAGCTCACAGCACTGTACCCAGACAGCGAGAGACCTGTCACAGTGCTCAGCTCACAGCACAGTACCCAGACAGCGAGAGGCCTGTCACAGTGCTCAGCTCACAGCCCTGTACCCAGACAGCGAGAGGCCTGTCACAGTGCTCAGCTCACAGCACTGTACCCAGACAGCGAGAGGCCTGTCACAGTGCTCAGCTCACAGCACAGTACCCAGACAGCGAGAGGCCTGTCACAGTGCTCAGCTCTCAGCAATGTACCCAGACAGCGAGAGGCCTGTCACAGTGCTCAGCTCACAGCACTGTACCCAGACAGCGAGAGGCCTGTCACAGTGCTCAGCTCACAGCACTGTACCCAGACAGCGAGAGGCCTGTCACAGTGCTCAGCTCACAGCATTGTACCCAGACAGCGAGAGGCCTGTCACAGTGCTCAGCTCACAGCACAGTACCCAGACAGCGAGAGGCCTGTCACAGTGCTCAGCTCTCAGCAATGTACCCAGACAGCGAGAGGCCTGTCACAGTGCTCAGCTCACAGCACTGTACCCAGACAGCGAGAGGCCTGTCACAGTGCTCAGCTCACAGCACTGTACCCAGACAGCGAGAGGCCTGTCACAGTGCTCATCTCACAGCATTGTACCCAGACAGCGAGAGGCCTGTCACAGTGCTCAGCTCACAGCCCTGTACCCAGACAGCGAGAGGCCTGTCACAGTGCTCAGCTCTCAGCAATGTACCCAGACAGCGAGAGGCCTGTCACAGTGCTCAGCTCACAGCACTGTACCCAGACAGCGAGAGGCCTGTCACAGTGCTCAGCTCACAGCATTGTACCCAGACAGCGAGAGGCCTGTCACAGTGCTCAGCTCACAGCAATGTACCCAGACAGCGAGAGGCCTGTCACAGTGCTCATCTCACAGCATTGTACCCAGACAGCGAGAGGCCTGTCACAGTGCTCAGCTCTCAGCATTGTACCCAGACAGCGAGAGGCCTGTCACAGTGCTCAGCTCACAGCATTGTACCCAGACAGCGAGAGGCCTGTCACAGTGCTCAGCTCACAGCACTGTACCCAGACAGCGAGAGGCCTGTCACTGTGCTCATCTCACAGCACTGTACCCAGACAGCGAGAGGCCTGTCAGAGTGCTCAGCTCACAGCATTGTACCCAGACAGCGAGAGGCCTGTCACAGTGCTCAGCTCACAGCACTGTACCCAGACAGCGAGAGGCCTGTCACAGTGCTCAGCTCACAGCACTGTACCCAGACAGCGAGAGGCCTGTCACAGTGCTCAGCTCACAGCATTGTACCCAGACAGCGAGAGGCCTGTCACAGTGCTCAGCTCACAGCAATGTACCCAGACAGCGAGAGGCCTGTCACAGTGCTCAGCTCACAGCAATGTACCCAGACAGCGAGAGGCCTGTCACAGTGCTCAGCTCACAGCACTGTACCCAGACAGCGAGAGGCCTGTCACAGTGCTCAGCTCACAGCACTGTACCCAGACAGCGAGAGGCCTGTCACAGTGCTCAGCTCACAGCACTGTACCCAGACAGCGAGAGGCCTGTCACAGTGCTCAGCTCTCAGCAATGTACCCAGACAGCGAGAGGCCTGTCACAGTGCTCATCTCACAGCATTGTACCCAGACAGCGAGAGGCCTGTCACAGTGCTCAGCTCACAGCATTGTACCCAGACAGCGAGAGGCCTGTCACAGTGCTCAGCTCACAGCATTGTACCCAGACAGCGAGAGGCCTGTCACAGTGCTCAGCTCACAGCACTGTACCCAGACAGCGAGAGGCCTGTCACAGTGCTCAGCTCACAGCAATGTACCCAGACAGCGAGAGGCCTGTCACAGTGCTCAGCTCACAGCAATGTACCCAGACAGCGAGAGGCCTGTCACAGTGCTCAGCTCACAGCACTGTACCCAGACAGCGAGAGGCCTGTCACAGTGCTCAGCTCACAGCATTGTACCCAGACAGCGAGAGGCCTGTCACAGTGCTCAGCTCACAGCACTGTACCCAGACAGCGAGAGGCCTGTCACAGTGCTCAGCTCACAGCAATGTACCCAGACAGCGAGAGGCCTGTCACAGTGCTCAGCTCACAGCAATGTACCCAGACAGCGAGAGGCCTGTCACAGTGCTCAGCTCACAGCACTGTACCCAGACAGCGAGAGGCCTGTCACAGTGCTCAGCTCACAGCACTGTACCCAGACAGCGAGAGGCCTGTCACTGTGCTCATCTCACAGCACTGTACCCAGACAGCGAGAGGCCTGTCACAGTGCTCAGCTCACAGCATTGTACCCAGACAGCGAGAGGCCTGTCACAGTGCTCAGCTCACAGCATTGTACCCAGACAGCGAGAGGCCTGTCACAGTGCTCAGCTCACAGCACTGTACCCAGACAGCGAGAGGCCTGTCACAGTGCTCAGCTCACAGCACTGTACCCAGACAGCGAGAGACCTGTCACAGTGCTCAGCTCACAGCAATGTACCCAGACAGCGAGAGACCTGTCACAGTGCTCAGCTCACAGCAATGTACCCAGACAGCGAGAGGCCTGTCACAGTGCTCAGCTCACAGCAATGTACCCAGACAGCGAGAGACCTGTCACAGTGCTCAGCTCACAGCAATGTACCCAGACAGCGAGAGGCCTGTCACAGTGCTCATCTCACAGCCCTGTACCCAGACAGCGAGAGTCCTGTCACAGTGCTCAGCTCACAGCACTGTACCCAGACAGCGAGAGGCCTGTCACAGTGCTCAGCTCACAGCACTGTACCCAGACAGCGAGAGGCCTGTCACAGTGCTCAGCTCACAGCACTGTACCCAGACAGCGAGAGGCCTGTCACAGTGCTCAGCTCACAGCACATAAACTACTTTATTTAACTGAACACTTTCTTCTTCCCCACAGTTCTTCCCAAATAAGGGAAAAACATTGTCTTGTAGTGACCTGGTCAGACGATGCACATAACCCATTATTCAGGGTCCGCCATGGTGCTAAGAAGATTTAATAAAATTTATTTCAGTGGGAAACATTAATAATATTTCTTTATTTATGCAACACTGTAAAATCAGCGGATAAACAAATATAACATACAGTGAACTATGAAAACTGTGAGAGGGCCACTGTTCTGTAGAGCTTACAATCTATAGACCCTCCTCAGAATTCTTTTATTAACAGGCTTTGTTTTCCTTTTTGTTCAGGATCTGAAACAGATCAACATGATCCATTCTACTATGGTAAGGATAAAGCAACATGTCTGTTCTCACTGTAAGGGGTTATATTGTTATATTACATGATAAGTTATATTGTTATATTACATGATAAGTTATATTGTTATATTACATGATAAGTTATATTGTTATATTAAATGATAAGTTATATTGTTATATTACATGATAAGTTATATTGTTATATTAAATGATAAGTTATATTGTTATATTACATGATAAGTTATATTGTTATATTACATGATAAGTTATATTGTTATATTACATGATAAGTTATATTGTTATATTAAATGATAAGTTATAATGTTATATTAAATGATAAGTTATATTGTTATATTACATGATAAGTTATATTGTTATATTACATGATAAGTTATATTGTTATATTAAATGATAAGTTATATTGTTATATTACATGATAAGTTATATTGTTATATTACATGATAAGTTATATTGTTATATTAAATGATAAGTTATATTGTTATATTACATGATAAGTTATATTGTTATATTACATGATAAGTTATAATGTTATATTAAATGATAAATTATATTGTTATATTATATGACAAGTTATATTGTTATATTACATGATAAGTTATATTGCTATATTAAATGATAAGTTATATTGTTATATTACATGATAAGTTATATTGTTATATTACATGATAAGTTATAATGTTATATTAAATGATAAATTATATTGTTATATTATATGACAAGTTATATTGTTATATTACATGATAAGTTATATTGCTATATTAAATGATAAGTTATATTGTTATATTACATGATAAGTTATATTGTTATATTAAATGATAAGTTACAGTGTTATATTAAATGATAAGTTATAATGTTATATTAAATGATAAGTTATATTGTTAAATTACATGATAAGTTATAATGTTATATTAAATGATAAATTATATTGCTATATTAAATGATGTTATATTGTTATATTATATGACAAGTTATATTGTTATATTACATGATAAGTTATATTGCTATATTAAATGATAAGTTATATTGTTATATTACATGATAAGTTACAATGTTATATTAAATGATAAGTTATATTGTTATATTACATGATAAGTTATATTGCTATATTAAATGATAAGTTATATTGTTATATTACATGATAAGTTACAATGTTATATTAAATGATAAGTTATATTTTTATATTACATGATAAGTTATATTGTTATATTACATGATAAGTTATAATGCTATATTAAATAATAAGAAGAGAAATTGGCGCTCAGATTTTGCACCACTGACTTCATAGGGGAGACATATAAGCACTGTGTAGACGGTATACAATTGGGAAGCCGGGTGCCTTAATACCGTCAGCCAGCTTCCCAATTGTCATATACCGGCGAGGGATGAAATGCCGGGCTTCTAGATTTAGATGCCTGACATTTCCCCGACGCTGGGAGACAGGTGCCCGGCATCCCGATCGAAGGGATGCCGGGCGCCGCGAGCGGACAGCCGCGGGGGGGAGTGTTAGGCACCCCCGGGGGGACTTAGGGTTAGGCAGCGGGGAAGGGGGGGCTAGGGTTAGGCAGCGGGGAAGAGGGGGTAGAGTTAGGCACTTGGGGGGGAGGTTAGGGTTAGGCACGCCTAAGGAGGGTTAGGGGGTTAGGTTAGTTAGTACTTACCTATCCACGATCGGGATTTCCAGCGCTGTCGGGCTTCCGCTGCCGGGATCTCTGCATTTGTCAGGCTGTCACTGCCGGGAATCCAACCGCCGACCATGGGGCCGGTGGTATTTCCGTGTAGACAAGGGGATGTTCTTCATAGCCAGGTGACAACTGCGCAGTCAGGTCCTCACCCAGATGTACAGTTGTAGCGTTTGCTATGAGTCTACTTTTATTCATTTTTCGGGATATGGCCTATGGTAAATTGTTTCAAAAACACATTACAAATCACGTGATATGCAGCGATAAGGAATGATAAGTTTCAGGAGCACACTACAAATTCTGTTAAATAAGCCCCTTATGCTGAATATTATTTACCTGGGTACTTGGATGGGCACTCGCAAGCGCTCGCTGAGCGCTCGCAAGCGGGTCGATGTTAGCCCAGTGCGCATGCGCACGATGGAGGCGGCTCCTTTGTGCGCATGCGCGAGACCCGGATAGCGACAGGCAAGCCGTCGCTATGGGTCTCGCTACAAAGGGGGTGTGCTGTCGATGGCGAGTGACAGCATGCCCCCTTTGGTGGGCGTGCCGGGGGTGTGGCTGCTCAGTTGGAGGCGTTCCCATGAGAACACCTAGCATCTGGGGCCGGCCCCACTGACATCACAAGTGATGTCAGTGGGAGTGATTTTGGCTCCAGGACTTGCGGCAACGAGACCCTACCACAAGGGTCTCGTCGCAAGCCCAATGGTCGCGATGGTCTTGACCATCACGACCATCTTCCTGGTCGCTCACTATAGCTGTGGGTGATCACCCACAGCTATACGAGCGGCCAGGAGGCTGCTCTAAAAATTCAGAGGGACGGCCCTAATTCAGAGCGAGCGCTCTGTCAGAGCGTCCGGCTCTGAATCAGGGCCTCTGTTCTGTGTTTCATCCCTCTCTCCTCCTTCCTAGCTCTCGCCTTCCCTCCCTCCCCTCCCTCTCTCTCTCTTTCTCTTTGTCTTTTTCTCTCTCTCACCTTATTTCCTTCTCTCTCTCCCTCCCTCTATCTCCCTTCTCTCCTTTTCTCTCTGTCTCTTTCTGTTCTGTCTTTCTCTCCTCTCTCATAAGGGGTAGATGCAGAATGATAGTCCTGTTACAGGACAGTTCATATAAAATGGTTCTGCGTGTGTCTGACATGACTGGGAGTGAGGCATGCTGTTTGGAAGCTTTGAAGACAAGTTTAGGGAGTAGACTTACGCAACCAATCAGATTCTCACTATCAGTTTCTTGGATGCATATGAGAAATTATAGCTAAACCCGATTGTTCATGCACAACTCTAATGTATAACGATCGGCGCATGCGCAGGACATGTACTGAGCATGTACCGATCTCTGACTGCGATGGCGGTCGCAGTCCTCCCTTTTGGGGAAGGGGAAGTGGTGATGATGGCCAGCGTTCATGAACACAGGGGCATGTAATTTTCAAGGTGTGCTGATGCCACAGATGATCCAGTGATACGACGCAGCTGCTGTGAGGGACAAAGCTGAAGTTAATGGGTTTGAGAAGGTAGAACTGTGAGGGACAAAGCTGAAGTTAATGGGTTAGAGAAGGTAGAACTGTGAGGGACAAAGCTGAAGTTAATGGGTTAGAGAAGGTGGAACTGTGAGGGACAAAGCTGAAGTTGATTGGTTAGAGAAGGTAGAACTGTGAGGGACAAAACTGAAGTTAATGGGTTAGAGAAGATAGAACTGTGATAGACAAAACTGAATTTAATGGGTTAGAGAAGGTAGAACTGTGAGGGACAAAGCTGAAGTTGATGGGTTAGAGAAGGTAGAACTGTGAGGGACAAAGCTGAAGTTGATGGGTTAGAGAAGGTAGAACTGAGGAACAAAGCTGAAGTTAATGGGTTAGAGAAGGTAGAACTGTGAGGGACAAAGCTGAAGTTGATGGGTTAGAGAAGGTAGAACTGAGGAACAATGCTGAAGTTAATGGGTTAGAGAAGGCAGAACTGTGAGGAACAAAGCTGAAGTTAATGGGTTAGAGAAGGTAGAACTGTGAGGGACAAAGCTGAAGTTGATGGGTTAGAGAAGGTAGAACTGAGGAACAAAGCTGAAGTTAATGGGTTAGAGAAGGTAGAACTGTGAGGGACAAAACTGAAGTTGATGGGTTAGAGAAGGTAGAACTGTGAGGGACAAAGCTGAAGTTAATGGGTTAGAGAAGGTAGAACTGAGGAACAATGCTGAAGTTAATGGGTTAGAGAAGGTAGAACTGTGAGGGACAAAACTGAAGTTGATGGGTTAGAGAAGGTAGAACTGTGAGGGACAAAGCTGAAGTTGATGGGTTAGAGAAGGTAGAACTGAGGGACAAATCTGAAGTTGATTGGTTAGAGAAGGTAGAACTGTGAGGGACAAAGCTGAAGTTAATGGGTTAGAGAAGGTAGAACTGTGGGGGACAAAGCTGAAGTTAATGGGTTAGAGAAGGTAGAACTGTGAGGGACAAAACTGAAGTTGATTGGTTAGAGAAGGTAGAACTGTGAGGGACAAAGCTGACAAAACTGACTTTACCTTTGTCTGCAGATGGCATTGCAGCAGATCATCACACATACAGTACATAACATTGTATTGTGTTACTGCATTGTACAACGTGACTGTCCATGTCATCTCCGCGTGGTAGATGTTAATGACGGCTCCTTTCGTTCTTTCCTCAGATTACTATTCTCTGCGGATCGGTGGTCTGGTCTTTGCCGGAGTTCTCTTCATTCTGGGAATTCTCATCATCCTGAGTGAGCGATGTTTTGTTAGATATACCCAGAAATGGCGGATGTGCAAACATCTGCCCCTGTCAGCCTAGGGGGCCTGATTCAGAGCTGGTCGTAATGCACCTGTGGTCGCAGACATCTTCTCAACAGTGGTTGCGGTAATATGCAAATACCAATCTCCGCCTTCCCTCTGTGCGGGACGCTGGGATGAGGTGTACGAGCACTGAAACGCCCACTTCCAGGCCGTACATTCTGCGCATTTGTAATGGAGATTATAAACACAACACTATCGATGCAACATCGGTCACATAATCAACATTTACAATAGCTTATGGTGTACTCTCCTCACCTCTAATCCTACTAAACATGGCTTCTGTAGCTTTGTATTTGCAATTGGGGACGCAGCAGCGTATATATATATATATATATATCCCAGACACACCAGTAACACGCTCATGAAATGGCCCCTTTTTGTGAACACTTTAAGTCTCCTCACATTTTCCACCATAATACGCCCGAGGACCGCAGACCAGTTCTGAAGTGTTACTATGCTGTACGCAAATTGCGTCCATCCCTGAATCGGGCCCAGAATGTGATAAATAAATACTAAGATATTCTCAGTCATCTTCATTATAGCTTCCAGGGGTATGAGAGATAAAATATGCACTTACCAATTATGAAGGAACAACTCATACTGTATGTACACATAGGAGGGCGCCATTTTATCCAGCAAGGCGACAGGACACAATTTCAGCAATATTTGTAATATGATTAATTTCCTCTTGTACTTCTTTGTATAAACTAACATGTACTGCAGCACAGTAACACAGTAGTCAACATTGCTGCCCTACCCCATGCATTTTTTTTTCTGCATGGCACTACAAGTCCCAGCATGGTAGCACCTCTTATTATGTTTAAAATTAGGGTGTGCAGTCCCTTTTCCTCTGTATGTGTGTGTATAATGTACACTTGGTGCTCAGCCTCCCTCTACCATCACCTGATACATTATTGGCCAAACATGTGCTAATATCCTTATTATTTATACTCTATGTTAATTGTTAGAGTTTATTATAAATGTTTTATCAATATTTTTAGTGCACAGGAATTTTCTTTTTGTGTTTGTGTGCACATGCGTGTGCGTGCTTGTATGCATATGTGTATTGGTATGTATGTATGTGTGTGTATGTATGTATGTATGTATGTGTGTATGTATGTGTGTATGTATGTATGTACTGTATGTATGTATGTGTGTGCAAGTGTATGTGTGTGTGTATGGGTGTATCTGTGTGTATGTATGTATGTGTATGTGTATGTACTGTATGTATGTGTACTGTACTGCACTGTATGTATGTATGTGTGTGCAAGTGTGTGTGTGTATATGTATGTATGTATGTATGTATGTGTATGTATATGTGTATGTATGAGTGTGTATGTATGTGTGTGTATGTATGTATGTATATGTGTGTGTGTGTGAATGGGTGTATGTGTATATGTATGTATGTGTGTGTGAATGGGTGTATGTGTGTGTATGTATGTATGTATGTGTGTATGTTTGTGTGTGCATGTGTGTATATGTGTGTGTGTATGGGTGTATTTGTGTGTATATGTATGTGTGTATGTATATGTGTGTGTATGGGTGTATGTGCGTGTGTATATGTGTGTGTGTATATGTATGTGTGTGTATGTATGTATGTACTGTATGTGTGTGTATATGTGTGTGTATGGGTGTATGTGTGTGTATGGGTGTATATGTGTGTGTGTATATGTATGTGTATATGTATGTGTGTGTGTATATGTATGTGTGTATATGTATATGTATGTGTGTATATGTATGTGTGTGTATATGTATGTGTGTATATGTATGTGTATATGTATGTATGTGTATGTGTGTTTGTGCCCAATTAAAAATATTCTCTGTACAGTACTATGTAAAATAGTGGCACTATATGAATACACAATAATAAATGTTAATGGTAATTTCCATTTAAATAACATTCACAGAAATAATAACATACCAGTGAGGTCTCTGCGTTACCCAATTATTATATTGATAATTTTACACTCATGTTTCAGGCAGAAAATGTCGCTGTAAATTCAATCAACATCAAAGGTAAAAATGAAATGTATAAATGTAACGCTGCCGTCGTGTCATGTGTATTTATTATTTATTACCTTCCCTCTACATTTATCTGTACTATTAGAGAAAAGTTTAGGCGCTACCATATATAAAGGCATTACATGTGCTGTATTTCTATTTTAAAAGAACCAAGAATAGGATGAATTGTTTATGTATATATGTATATATATAGTTACAGTTTATGAAATGTAATGCTGAGAATGTCACTATTGTCTTCCCCGTGTGCCTGATTATCACCTGGATATCCGGCCCCATCATTACAGAACAGTTTTCCGAAATCAGAATGTAACACCGGGAAATAAAATTTCAATCAGCAGGGGCGTAGCTAGACCTATGGGGCCTCACAGCAACATTCCTACGCCCCGCCCCAGCCCCGCGCACGGCTTTTCACTTCTTATCAGTGTCTCGCCTCACTGACGCAGGGAGGAGGCGTGGCTGTGGTGCGCGGAGCTCCCAGCAGGCTCAGCATGGCCACGCCTTTCCCCCTCATCAATGAGGAGAGTGGTATGAGAGGGGGGGGAGGGGCTGCTCGGTCTGACAGGGGGCCGCAGCGCTGATGATCCCAGCAGCAAACTGCTCCCCAGTCACAGGCTGGTTCAGTGGCGTCCGCGGTCGTGACAACATGCAGCGCTTACCCCACGAGTCCCACGCACCAAAAGTGGATTCAGGGGGAGGCGAGTCCAAGAGACACTGTGGGCCCCATAGATACCACAACCCCATGCACCAATGCTAGCTATGGGGCTGCTCTAACTAGATTGGCGGGTGGCACTAGGACATGCTGAAACCTAAATATCGCCCTTTTTCTATCCGCAGAACCGGGGAGCCTATAGAAGAGGAGGGATCTTTCCGAGCTTCCATTAGACGTATGTATGACCCAATACCGGGATCTCTCCGAGTCACGAGATACTGCAACAGCTTTATCGCCTTTTGCTGTAGACGCTTTTACGGCTTTATTGCTGAGAGAACATAAATATTACCGGAATTATACCCTTATACCCATCCTGGTATCCTGGTCCTTGCCATAGTGTAACATCACACTATTTAGACTAAGGGCCACAGCAGGTTATACAAGAATAAACACTGTACAGGGCTTAGCCAGTAAGCGCTGAATCACAGATGATAACCCTGTAAAAGTGCATCAATATTCCATGTTACAATGTTTCTAGTTCTTAAATAATTTGATATGCTGAAACATAGTCCCACTAAAACCAACATATGAGTCCATTTTAATCTAGATCAGGTAATTTACTAAAATAAATGGTAAGTAATTTAAATACATTGTACTATGTTTCAGCATATCAGATTATTTACATAGTGTTAGTGTATAGTGTTTGTTCTTGTATAACAATTGTTGAGGTTAGTGGTGTCCTCACCGTAAGCTGCTCCCATTATTTTCATTAGCCTCTTCACTGAGTGCAACCGTCCTCTATTCCTTTGAGGGCACTACTGTGCCCCTCGCACTGTACATATGACGTCTTGGCAGACACACAGACAAGTCTACATTTTAGTCCTTACACTAAGAAGCAACGAAAATAATAGGAAAAAAAAAATTTGCTTCTGGACAAAACCATGTTGTGATGCGAGAGGGACAGATAAAGTTATCGTTGTTCTCGTATGCAGGGTGCACACTGTACTGGGTGACTATACAGGTATCACACAAATACTGGGCAGATTTACTTTACACTGTAATATAGAGGTGAACTAGGACACGCCCCTCCCAATTATATATTTATCCACATGTTAACAGTTTGACCCCCTCCCCAGCATTGATATATGACATTATTCCATATATATATATTATGTATGTGTACAACGATTATATGTACAGATTCTAACACTTTTCTACCAATGTCTCTTTCAGGTTTGTCCAGCAGGAGATTATAGTGCATAGCGGGAGGTGAGATCTGTCCGTCTCTGACAATCATTCCCCAAATCTCTGACTATAATCAATGCATCATTTTTCCCCACAAACCATGACCATTGCATAGCGCCCAAAATCAGGTTAAAATAAGCCCCGCCAGGATCCCTGCAAACCACGCCCCCAATATAGCCAAAACACGCCCAATTACCCGCAAGTTCCTCCCTTTTTGTGGTTCACCAATTACAATGGGACCCCTGTAACCAGGACGGCTGGCAGGATGATTTGTACAATATGGGGTTCTATGCTGAAAAATCAAAATTGAATCCAGCGAGATTGTAATCGATCTCTCAGGGTGATAGATTGGCCCCTCCCTCAGCGCTTCTGGAGTGTAGTGGGGCGCAGAGGACCCAAAGCGCAGTACAATTACTTATCACGGAGCTGGCAGCCATTGTTACTAATGTTTGTGAGTGAAGTCAGGTCAACCACAACTGTGTGTATGGGACCGATGTTCTCGGTGTTACCGATGTTTTCGGTGTTTTGCTAGCTCTTACAGATGTGAGTAAAGGAAAGGGTGGGCTTTATGTAGTGCTGGGCGTCTGCATCTTCTGCAACGGCGACAGTGTGATCGCATTCATTTGCGTAATTTCGCAGTGTGTGCGATCTTGCAATCCGTGCTGAATCAGGCCCTCAATCCATAATAATTATTATACTTTTTTCCCTATATGTGGGCTGGTACCTGATATACCCGACCCACTACACTACTTGCTGACCTATCAGACATCCATTATTTTGTATACACTCTTATCCCTGCTTCACATTAACCCCTCTACTTAATGTTTTTATATCTGGGTTCTGCAAGCTCTCAGGGCCCGATTCAGACCCGGACGCTAAGCCGCGGACGCACGCTATGGGCGACTGTCGCCCGCCTGTGCATGCATATGCATCGCATTGTGCGTGCACGAACCAGTCATTGCGATCGGGAATCGAGCCCTCTTAACAGAAAGACTGAGCGCTACTTTGAGTGACAGCGCCGTTTGTGGGTGGTAACAGGGGAAGGTGCTTGTGAACGGGGGAGTGTTGCAGCAAACGCAGGCGTGTCTGGGCGTCTAAACAGAGTTTTATGGGTGTGCAGAATTAGCATGGAGGTGTCATTGTACACGTCACTTGGTTGTATTTCAGCCCGCACTGCTTGCGGCGGAGTAGGGGCTACCTCAAGCGATGGCTCTCGATGGTTCTGATTAATAATACACTTCCGGGAGATGACGTGTGTTAAGAAAGAAAAGCGGGCGTCTTCATACCGGCGTGCGCTCACTCTGCCATAGAGGACACCAGACAGTGCGCTCACGGAATTTGCCTACCCAGCCCCTTTTGGCAGAGAGAGAGCGCAGCTTAGCATCCGGGTCTGACTCGACCCCTCAGGAGCCTTATATGTTAGAATGAGTGGCTTGCAGTGTCCTAGGTAACACGTTATCTGAACAAAACATTGCATTAAAACAAGATGTTTGTGGAAGCACTCAACAATTCAAATGGAACATGAAGAGCAGGAAAGACGCCATCTATATTTCTCTCCATTTTGTTTCATGATTTCAGGTCTCTGATTGCCCCATTCCCGCATGAGAAGTCCTTATGCACGTGTAGATTAATAATGGGACTCCTTCCAGTGCCCCCCACCCAAAACCCTCACCTGAGACCAAGAAGAGTGAGTCCATGGTCACCACCCACGCAAAGGATTAAAGCGTGAGACCTTCAGAGTATATTGAATCATCTGAACTACCAAGAAATCTGAAGGTTACACCACAAAATGGATATTGATGATTTCTGTCTATGTGCACGTGTGCAAGAGATTATGCTTGGCCTCAGCTAGATTCCTCATCGCCTCTCACCCCACGCGATTTTCCAGTGATCACGGGATGGACTCTACAACAACCCCGTAATGTGCTTCTAGATCATTGCTGCTCTGCATGATTCAGTGTATTAAAAGCCAAATTGTTACATAATGTATATAATAAGTCATAAAAAAGTAATATTGATTTGGATTAATATATAAATATAATATATTCATATTATACATGTATATAAATCATATTGAGTAAGAAAAAAATGTAATCCCCCAACTCTGAATCTGTCAGATAAAAAAGTTGTTTTTTAGTAGAAAGCTGTAATGTAACTAAATGTAACTAAATGCAGGAAAATATGCACCACTAATAAGCCACAAACCTGTAGTATATTGTATTAAAGTTTACTTTTGGGACATATTGTTTCCTAGTTACCACTTCTCTGCTTTCTAGTGAAAATTAACTTGCTTGTTTGTGACTTCATGTTGGCAGGGCTGGCAACACTCATTCATTTAAAGACCCCGGCCTCATCCCGCCCCGGTAGGTACAGGCTGACCAGTCAATGGCTCATCCTTCTGTGTCTCTCCAGCTTCATCCTTTCCTGTGTCTCTCCAGCCTCACCTTCTCCTTTGTCTGTCCAGCACCATTCCCATGGTGTCTCTCCAAAACCATCTCCTTGGTGTCTCTACAGCACCATCCTCTTTGTATCTCTCCTGCACCATCCTACTGAGTCTCTCCTAACCCATCTCTGTGTCTTTAGAACCACCTCACCTATGTCTCTCTAGCCTCATCCCACATGCCTCTCCATCTCCAGCCATTGACTCATCCCTGCCCCATGTCTCTCAACTTCCTCTCCCCTGTGTCTCTCAACCTCATCCCCCCTGTGTCTCTCAGCCCAAACCCCCTATCCCATATTTCTCAGCCTCATCCCCCTCTTTGTCTCTCTGACTCAACCACTAGTGTCTCTCAAGCACATCCCCCCATGTCTCTCCAGTACATCACCATGTCTCTCAGACCCATCACCCTTCTGTCTCTCCAGCATGTCTCCCTGCCCCTTGTGTTTAGCACCATCTAACCCTGTGTCTCTCTGCATCTCAGCCCCCCTTGTGTGTCTCTCCAGCCCTCCTTCCCAAGACTTTACAGGCCACACTTTCTTACTGCTGCCTGCTCCTCTTCTTGGCTCCTCTGCCATCCAGCGGCAGGATTAATGCCTCGGGGGGCATGTCAGCATGCACCCCCCTTCGTGCAGGCATCACCCCCTCTACACAGTGATAAAGTCTTTGCTAGTACCTGTGCCAGCGCCATCTCTCTGAGAATATCACCTGGATGGTGGCACCACTGGCAGGTTGTTTAGTGGGTGACCTTGTGCAGGCACAAACACTATGGAGTCTATACTGGGAGCGGGATGTGTGGCATGGAGCACTCTTTAACTTAAGGCCAATGCCACGTTCACCACACATCCTGCACCTATTATAAATACGCCATCTGTTACACAACCTTATTAATAAAATGGATGTGGGCAGATGAATGATGTGTTCCAGGTGTCAGTGATGCTTGAAATGACCCAGCAGGAACAGAGTGACCTGCTTTGGAAAAAAAGACAGAAAGAGCCTGTTTTGTAAATACAAATCCTTTCCTAAATGTTACTGTTGGTTAGATCCACTTCCTTGTAGAAAGTATCTAACACTAAATGCAGATGAAGTCTGGCCTCCAGGAGAAGGTGGTCCTCTGCAATCTCCAGCACCGATAACCTATGTGCGCTGGTGATTTTATCACATCAGCTGACGTGACGTCAGGACAGAAGAGGTGACATTGGGGGAGATTATGATGCGCAATTCGCATGAGCTAATAACTGAGAAATAAAATACATTATAATTGTGATTTAGGTGAAGAACAGTCGTTAGTATAGAAAAACTGCTGCACTAGGATACATTACTGCAAATAACTTCAAGTTCCAACTACACAAAAGTTTCAGCTACCTGTAAATGTTCCATAGGAAGCGATGGTTTATAGGTCACTGTATTATCCGGCTCCCGATGGTGGCAGAGCTGAAGGCTTAAGACTATATTACCCAGAGCTTGCTGGCAGCAAAACACATTATTATTCTGTGGTGTGGAGACAAATGAGCCTTTACATACAGCCCTGAGATAATTTCCTTCCACGCCACAGAATCCAGGCACTTCACGGACGCAGAAGAGTCTCTCCCCTTTATTCCTTCTCCCGGGGATAAACACATTATTCCAAAGGACGTGTAGGTGTGACGCCATTATCACGCAGCATGGAAGCATTGATGTCATTGAGGGCATAGGTAGGGCCGGATAAAGGACAGAGGAGGTAATAAGTGGGCAGACAGAACCCCTGTGATTGCTCACACAGTAGCCTACTCACACTGCAGTAAGCCCAGCACATATGTTACCCTCTGCTAGACATAATAAAGCACAGAGGGCCTCATTCAGCGGTGGACATAGCCGTGTCCGTGTCTGCGTCTGAATGTGCAAGGACTGAGACGCCCGCCTCCATCTCCCAGAGATGCTGTATACCGCCCTGGTGCCTCTATAGATGCCATCATCGTCACACTATCAAAACTTCCATCGGCCCTGTGACTTCCTATGTGAACAATGAAGCGTCTGTGTGCGCAAACACTTCAGCGACGCACCTGCAACACTCCCATAGCACGCCCATAAGACAGACCTGTGCGTCCTCTAAGTCACTTCCAAGTCACCACCCAGGACCGCAGAGCACTTTCCCAAGACATTTCTGTTACAGCGCCTCTGTGTGGGCACTCTGTGTAACGCATGCGCCATAGTTTTTAGAGATTTTTGTGCAAGCGCAGTAGCAAAAGAACGATTCAACTCTTTGAACATTGGCGTCACATGTGACTCTGATCTGAATCAGACCCAGAATGTTTTTTGAGGTTAGTGTCCCTCTAAATACAATATAACTTTACCAAAAAATTATTAGTGCAGAAAATAAGAGATTCTAAAGTGTCAAAATCAATATACTCTATCCATTGAGTAAAAGTATTGAAAATGGCAGCGTATCAATTTGCCGGGGGCTGGTGGCCTCGAAAAAATGGCTGCTTCAAAAAATGGGGCTGATGTAAAGTTGCACAATGACTTCACGCCGAAAAGAACATATTTCTGCAGATATGTTGTGTTTGAGATGCAGTCCAGGCAGCAACACCAGGATATGCGCGAGGTTTACACCAGGCTCAACTTACAGACATTTACCTCCGCCTTACAGACACTTACCTCCGCCTTACAGACATTTACCTCCACCTTACAGACATTTACCTCCACCTTATAGACATTTACCTCCACCTTACAGACATTTACCTCCACCTTATAGACATTTACCTCCGCCTTATAGACATTTACCTTCGCCTTATAGACATTTACCTCCACCTTATAGACATTTACCTCCGCCTTATAGACATTTACCTCCGCCTTATAGACATTTACCTCCGCCTTATAGACATTTACCTCCACCTTATAGACATTTACCTCCACCTTACAGACATTTACCTCCACCTTATAGACATTTACCTCCACCTTACAGACATTTATGTCATACTCGCCAGCACTCCCTGATTGTCTGGGTGACTCCCTGAAATAGGAGTAATCTCCCTGATTGCACCTTACCCCCAGTATGTAGCTGTTATATATATATAAAAAAAACCACCAAAGATATGTACATTCAAATGAGATCATTAGTATAATTTCCCTGCATTGGATATAAGGAACAATGATCCCTATGGCTACATGTATTTTTTTTTAAAGTATTAGTGTGTTTTCATCAACAAGTAGATCTTACTAACTGCTTTGGGGCTCGTTTACATTTGGATGTAAGTCAGTATATGACACGCCTCTCAGATGTAGCAGTACACGCCTATCACATGTATGACACGCCTCTCAGATGTAGCAGTACATGCCTATCACATGTATGACACGCCTCTCAGTTGTAGCAGTACATGCCTATCACATGTATGACACGCCTCTCAGATGTAGCAGTACATGCCTATCACATGTATGACACGCCTCTCAGATGTAGCAGTACACGCCTATCACATGTATAACACGCCTCTCAGATGTAGCAGTACACGCCCACTTTACCGCTGTTCTCATAGGTGCTACTTTCACTCTCTCACAATCCCACTTGGGCCTCTGTTGTAGACAATTTATTGTATGTGCAAAAAATGCATTTATTATTAACAGGGCCAGATTAACAATGAGGCAGATAGACAGGGCCGGATTAAGGTTTGTGGGGCCCCTGTGGCAACTAAGTTAAGGTTTTCCATATATATATATATGTGTTTAAACATGCACACACACACATATGTATATATATATATATATATATATATTATAATATACAGTATGTAGCAAACATATATTATATATAACATACACACTAACACATATACAGTATACTCATACATACACACTAACACATATATACTGTATATACAATAACACATGCACATATATACATAAACACATATATATGCATACTGTATACACACACAAACACATGCACAGTATACACACACCACACGTACTGTATATACAATAACACATACACATATAGAAACATATACACATATATATATACACACTAACACATACACAGTATACATGCACTAACACATACTGTATATAATGACACATACACATATTGGTCGCTATGGGCAACATCACTTCTTAAATCTCCCATCTTAGTAAATATACCCCTAACAGTCCAGGTTATAGTGACATCCATGCTTGAACACAGACGGTTAAATCAAAATAACTAAGGTACTAATTAAGATAACTGTGCTCAAGTATGGCTATCATTAAAACCTGGACTGTTAGTGTGCTTAGAGGACCATGGTTGAGGGGGAGGGGTGGGGGAGAGAGAGAGAAAGAGAGAGAGAGAGAGAGAGAGAGAGAGAGAGAGAGAGAGAGAGAGAGAGAGAGAGAGAGAGAGAGAGGGTTAATCTATAATATTCTGTCTGATGCGCGTTAAACTGAAACAATGCAGCTGATACTTTTGAAGGTCAATATTTATCAGTCTTGCTTTTAAAAGTTTTAATACATCAATACCCTGTAAAAATGAAACATAGTATTTGCTTTGAGGTTTCTTTGAATCAAATTTGAATACACTGCAACATGGGGTTATGCTGCCTGTGGCCATGTGGTGGCAGTAATGAGCCGGCTGACGGGCAGTGAGGGAGTACTGGCTGGGTGATTGGTTTCTCTCTGCTGCTGAATCAGCATTAGCTGTGACTGCAGACAAAGTAAAGGCCCCGGCAATCATCAAAGCATCTCCTCTCACAGGCCTGATACTGTATCTGCCTATGTAGTAAATCCATCACACACTGCCATGTAGGGTCATGCACAGGAGATCCTGCACTGCAGGTAACATAGTATTACCATTACCATAGTATTACCATTTTATAGTGGTGTTATAAATAAATGCTATAGGCAAATAATATATTCATCATTAGTTAAGAGATCCTTAAAAAAATAAAATAAAATGGAGTGTGGGTGTAATATCTTTGGCAGCCGGAGTGTGGGTGTAATATCCTAGGCAGCCGGAGTGTCGGTGTAATATCCTAGGCAGCCGGAGTGTGGGTGTAATATCCTAGGCAGCCGGAGTGTGGGTGTAAAATCCTACGCAGCCAGAGTGTGGGTGTAATATCCTAGGCAGCCGGAGTGTGGGTATAATATCCTAGGCAGCCGGAGTGTGGGTGTAATATCCTAGGCAGCCGGAGTGTGAGTGTAAAATCCTACGCAGCCGGAGTGTGTGTGTGTAATATCCTAGGCATTCGGAGTGTGGGTGTAATATCCTAGGCAGACGGAGTGTGGGCGTAATATCCTAGGCAGCCGGAGTGTGGGTGTAATATCCTAGGCAGCCGGAGTGTGGGTGTAATATCCTAGGCAGCCGGAGTGTGGGTGTGATATCCTAGGCAGCCGGAGTGTGTGTGTAATATCCTAGGCATTCGGAGTGTGGGTGTAATATCCTAGGCAGACGGAGTGTGGGTGTAATATCCTAGGCAGCTGGAGTGTGGGTGTAATATCCTAGGCATTCGGAGTGTGGGTGTAATATCCTAGGCAGCCGGAGTGTGTGTGTACTATCCTAGGCATTCGGAGTGTGGGTGTAATATCCTAGGCAGACGGAGTGTGGGTGTAATATCCTAGGCAGCTGGAGTGTGGGTGTAATATCCTAGGCAGCCGGAGTGTGGGTGTAATATCCTAGGCAGCCGGAGTGTGTGTGTAATATCCTAGGCATTCGGAGTGTGGGTGTAATATCCTAGGCAGACGGAGTGTGGGCGTAATATCCTTGGCAGACGGAGCCGGAGTGTGGGCGTGATATCCTAGGCAGCCGGAGGGTGGGCGTGATATCCTAGGCAGCCGGAGTGTGGGCGTGATATCCTAGGCAGCCGGAGTGTGGGCGTGATATCCTAGGCAGCCGGAGTGTGGGTGTAATATCCTAGGCAGCCGGAGTGTGGGTCTAACATCCTAGACAGCCGGAGTGTGGGTGTAAAATCCTACGCAGCCAGAGTGTGGGTGTAATATCCTAGGCAGCCGGAGTGTGGGTGTAATATCCTTGGCAGCCGGAGTGTGGGTGTAATATCCTAGGCAGCCGGAGTGTGGGTGTAAAATCCGACGCAGCCGGAGTGTGGGTGTAATATCCTAGGCAGCCGGAGTGTGGGTGTAATATCCTAGGCAGCCGGAGTGTGGGTGTAAAATCCTACGCAGCCGGAGTGTGGGTGTAATATCCTAGGCAGCCGGAGTGTGGGTGTAATATCCTCGGCAGCCGGAGTGTGGGTGTAATATCCTAGGCATTCGGAGTGTGGGTGTAATATCCTAGGCATTCGGAGTGTGGGTGTGATATCCTAGGCAGCCGGAGTGTGTGTGTGATATCCTAGGCATTCGGAGTGTGGGCGTAATATCCTAGGCAGACGGAGTGTGGGCGTAATATCCTAGGCAGCCGGAGTGTGTGTGTGATATCCTAGGCATTCGGAGTGTTTGTGTGATATCCTAGGCAGCCGGAGTGTGTGTGTGACATCCTAGGCAGCCGGAGTGTGTGTGTGACATCCTAGGCATTCGGAGTGTGTGTGTGACATCCTAGGCAGCCGGAGTGTGTGTGTGACATCCTAGGCAGCCGGAGTGTGTGAGTGATATCCTAGGCAGCCGGAGTGTGGGTGTAAATCCTAGGCAGACGGAGGGTGTGTGTAACATCCAAGGCAGCCAGAGCATGGGTGTAACATCCTAGGCAGAGGGAGCGTGTGTGTAACATCCAAGGCTGCCGGAGCATATGTGTAATATCATAGGCAGCCGGAGCGTGTGTGTATTATCCTAGGCAGCCGGAGTGTGTGTGTGACATCCTAGGCAGCCGGAGTGTGTGTGTGATATCCTAGGCAGCCGGAGTGTGGGTGTAAATCCTAGGCAGACGGAGTGTGTGTGTGACATCCTAGGCAGCCGAAGTGTGTGTGTGACATCCTAGGCAGCCGGAGTGTGTGTGTGATATCCTAGGCAGCCGGAGTGTGGGTGTAAATCCTAGGCAGACGGAGGGTGTGTGTAACATCCTAGGCAGCCGGAGCATGGGTGTAACATCCTAGGCAGACGGAGTGTGGGTGTAATATCCTAGGCATTCGGAGTGTGGGTGTATTATCCTAGGCTCCCGGAGTGTGTGTGTAATATCCTAGGCAGCCGGAGTGTGTGTGTGATATCCTAGGCATTCGGAGTGTGTGTGTGATATCCTAGGCTGCCGAAGTGTGTGTATGATATCCTAGGCAGCCGGAGTGTGTGTGTGTGATATCCTAGGCAGACGGAGTGTGGGTGTAATATCTTTGGCAGCCGGAGTGTGTGTGTAATATACTAGGCAGCCGGAGTGTGTGTGTAATATCCTAGGCAGCCGGAGTGTGTGTGTAATATCCTAGGCAGCCTGAGTGTGGGTGTAATATCCTAGGCAGCCGGAGTGTGTGTCTGATATCCTAGGCAGACGGAGTGTGTGTGTAATATCCTAGGCAGCCGGAGTGTGTGTGTAATATCCTCGGCAGACGGTGTGTGTGTGTCATTTCCTAGGCAGACGGTGTGTGTGTGTAATTTCCTAGGCAGCCAGAGTATGGGTGTAATATCCTTGGCAGACGGAGTGTGTGTGTAATATCCTAGGCAGCCGGAGTGTGTGTGTAATTTCCTAGGCAGCCGGAGTGTGTGTGTAATATCCTTGGCAGACGGAGTGTGGGTGTAATATCCTAGGCAGACGGAGTGTGTGTGTAATATCCTAGGCAGCCGGAGTGTGTGTGTAATATCCTTGGCAGACGGAGTGTGGGTGTAATATCCTAGGCAGACGGAGTGTGTGTGTAATATCCTAGGCAGCCGGAGTGTGTGTGTAATATCCTTGGCAGACGGAGTGTGTGTGTAATATCCTAGGCAGACGGAGTGTGTGTGTAATATCCTAGGCATTCGGAGTGTGGGTGCGATATCCTAGGCATTCGGAGTGTGTGTGCGACATCCTAGGCAGCCGGAGTGTGGGTGTGACATCCTAGGCAGCCGGAGAGTGGGTGTGATATCCTAGGCATTCGGAGTGTGGGTGTGATATCCTAGGCAGCCGGAGTGTGTGTTTGATATCCTAGGCAGCCGGAGTGTGTGTGTGATATCCTAGGCATTCGGAGTGCGGGTGTGATATCCTAGGCAGCCGGAGTGCGTGTGTGATATCCTAGGCAGCCGGAGTGCGTGTGTGATATCCTAGGCAGCCGGAGTGCGTGTGTGATATCCTAGGCAGCCGGAGTGCGTGTGTGATATCCTAGGCAGCCGGAGTGCGTGTGTGATATCTTAGGCAGCCGGAGTGCGGGTGTGATATCCTAGGCAGCCGGAGTGCGGGTGTGATATCCTAGGCAGCCGGAGTGTGGGTGTGATATCCTAGGGAGCCGGAGTGTGGGTGTGATATCCTAGGCAGCCGGAGTGTGGGTGTGATATCCTAGGCAGCCGGAGTGTGGGTGTGATTTCCTAGGCAGACGGAGTGTGGGTGTGATATCCTAGGCAGACGGAGTGTGGGTGTGATACCCTAGGCACATCCTAAGCAGCCGGAGTGTGTGTGTGATATCCTAGGCAGCCGGAGTGTGGGTGTAAATCCTAGGCAGACGGAGGGTGTGTGTAACATCCTAGGCAGCTAGAGCATGGGTGTAACATCCTAGGCAGAGGGAGCGTGTGTGTAACATCCAAGGCTGCCGGAGCGTGTGTGTAATATCATAGGCAGCCGGAGCGTGTGTGTATTATCCTAGGCAGCCGGAGTGTGTGTGTGACATCCTAGGCAGCCGGAGTGTGTGTGTGATATGCTAGGCAGCCGGAGTGTGGGTGTAAATCCTAGGCAGACGGAGTGTGGGTGTAAATCCTAGGCAGACGGAGTGTGTGTGTGACATCCTAGGCAGCCGGAGTGTGTGTGTGATATCCTAGGCAGCCGGAGTGTGGGTGTAAATCCTAGGTAGACGGAGGGTGTGTGTAACATCCTAGGCAGCCGGAGCATGGGTGTAACATCCTAGGCAGACGGAGCGTGTGTATAACATCCAAGGCTGCCGGAGCGTGTGTGTAATATCATAGGCAGCCGGAGCGTGTGTGTATTATCCTAGGCAGCCGGAGTGTGTGTGTAATATCCTAGGCATTCGGAGTGTGTGTGTAATATCCTAGGCATTCGGAGTGTGTGTGTGATATCCTAGGCATTCGGAGTGTGTGTGTGATATCCTAGGCAGCCGGAGTGTGTGTGTGATATCCTAGGCAGCCGGAGTGTGTGTGTAATATCCTAGGCAGACGGAGTGTGGGTGTAATATCTTTGGCAGCCGGAGTGTGTGTGTAATATACTAGGCAGCCGGAGTGTGGGTGTGATATCCTAGGCAGCCGGAGTGTGGGTGTGATATCCTAGGCAGCCGGAGTGTGTGTGTAATATCCTAGGCAGCCGGAGTGTGGGTGTAATATCCTAGGCAGCCGGAGTGTGGGTGTAATATCCTAGGCAGCCGGAGTGTGGGTGTAATATCCTAGGCAGCCGGAGTGTGGGTGTAATATCCTAGGCAGCCGGAGTGTGGGTGTAATATCCTAGGCAGCCGGAGTGTGTGTGTAATATCCTAGGCAGCCGGAGTGTGTGTGTGATATCCTAGGCAGCCGGAGTGTGGGTGTAATATCCTAGGCAGCCGGAGTGTGGGTGTAATATCCTAGACAGCCGGAGTGTGTGTGTGATATCCTAGGCAGCCGGAGTGTGTGTGTGATATCCTAGGCAGCCGGAGTGCGGGTGTGATATCCTAGGCAGCCGGAGTGTGGGTGTGATATCCTAGGCAGCCGGAGTGTGGGTGTAATATCCTAGGCAGCCGGAGTGTGTGTGTAATATCCTAGGCAGCCGGAGTGTGGGTGTAATATCCTAGGCAGCCGGAGTGTGGGTGTAATATCCTAGGCAGCCGGAGTGTGGGTGTAATATCCTAGGCAGCCGGAGTGTGGGTGTAATATCCTAGGCAGCCGGAGTGTGGGTGTAATATCCTAGGCAGCCTTTCCAATTTTTTCCCATTTACAGAGAAATTTTTTCTTGATAAGAAATAGTGTTTTTGTTTAGTGACTTTGGACCAGGAAAAGCAGAGAGAGACTTGGGCCAAATGTTATAGAGGTTAGAACATGTCAGAGGTTAGCAGTAAGATCTCACACTTTTTAAGCTCGGCCAATGTTACAGGTTACTGCTAATCTCTCACATTTTATAAACTCTCACCCTATTACATATGGCCCCAGAAGTTTGACCACATGTTACTGTATAACGCATCCCGCCTATTGTCTGGCATAGTGTCTGGCATAGTGTCTGGCATAGTGCTTGGCATAGCCCATTTACATGGTTGAAATGCTGAATTCTGGTCCATGACTTGGTGATTACATTACTGGAGATAATCCGTAAAACCTTTTCCATCTCTGTTATCTGTACATTAGAAATCTTTATGACTTTGGGCTGTTGGCTTTATTGCATCAAATACTTTTAATACGCTAGATCTGGACACTAAGATCTATTGTTGTCTTATATAAGTGATCGCATCATAGGGCAGTTTGTTCCGAAATATTTGATTACAGTTGGAGAGCACCCGGATAAATCAATATACAATGGAGTGTGCTGGGAGGTGATTGATGGAGGTGACCTCTGCTGAGGACAAGCCACTATCAGCATTTTCCTACAAGAGTAGATTCCATCCACAAACTCCATTGAAGAGTCAGATGTCTCTGATCTGGAAGTGTCTGGCCTGCAATAATGAACGGATAATCCAGTGCGATTGCTGTGTTCTCCCTGACTTCAGTGTTAGCAGCAGTCTTGGGGCATCGTCAGTAAAAGAGCTTACAGAGCCTGGATCGTTTTATGCACTAGGGGGTATTTATCCAAGCTAGGAGAGAGATAAAGTACTAACCAATCAGCTTCCAATTTACATTTTGCAGGCTGTGTTTAAAAAATGATAGTAAGGAGCTGATTGGTTGGCAATTTATTTTTTTATTTTTTTTAGCTTTGATAAATACCCCCCACTGTCTCCTCTGAGCCTCTGACATATATCACGGGAATCGGTATGTCTGACCGCCGGACTTAGGTCAATTCCCGACACCGGAAGACTGGCATGACAAGATCCCGACAGGTACGTAATTTTGACTATACCTAACCCTCTCCCTCCCTAACCCTAACCTCTCCCCATAAGTGGCTAACCCTATCCCCCCATAAGTGCCTAACCTTATCCCCCCCTCCCCACTCCCTGACCATAACCCTCCCAGGGGGTGCTTTACCCAAAGCCCTCCCAGGGAGCCCCTAACCTAAGCCCCCCCCCCCCGCGGCTGTCCGCTCCCACCGGCCGGCTTACCTTCGTTCGGTATGCCGGGTGTTGGGATCCCAATAGTACGTCTAATGACGGGCGTCGGGATTTCGATGCCTATCACTAGTTCCCTGCCGGGATTTGACAGTCGGGAAGCTGGTGGTCGGCATTTCGACTGCCGGCTTCTTAACTACACCCCATATCATGATTGCCAAATTACCTTAATGTTCCGGACAGTCCAACATTTTAATGATTTGCCCCTGGTAAGTTTAGCATCTTATCTTATGTAGAAGCTACTAGACCGAAGATGCCTCTCACTTTTGAATATATTTTATAATGGAGAAAAGGAAGAAAGAAAATCTGCATACATTAAAGTTGCTTGCAACCTATCTACTTGTGAGCGTTCAGGTTTCACCTGAACATGTAACAGTCTGCTCTCTCACACCCCTCTCCTTCTCTCCTCACCAAAACAGGCAGCAGCTCAGGCTTCTGTTTAATAACCACTTCACCTGGCAGTAAGTTTAGGCAGTAACACAGACTTAAGGCCCCCATACATCAGCAATTGTGCAATTTGCAATCGATGGTGTATAAAAATCTTTCCCTTTTTCAGTCGATTGCAGATTGCAGAGATGCCACAATCGATTGAAAAAGGGAAAGATTTTTATACACCATCGATTGCAAATTGCACAATTGCCGATATATATGGGGGCCTTTACCCCCAACTACTACATCAATAAACAGATTCTGTAATTAGGTCATTTAGAGAGAACTTATGCCGGATATAGTGGTTGGCACCCATGCCCTAGGCTTGAATCTGGCCAGGGTGGCATCAGCATAGGGGTATGCACACTCTGCGGCTGATTCTGAGTTGTGAGCAAAATAAAATAAATCAAATAACTTTGCACCTGAACAAAACATGCTGCAATACAGCAGGGGGGGGGGGGGGGCAAATACATGTGTTATGTGCGCATACAGGCTAAATACTGGCAGCTTCTGCATGTACCCACTAATTCTTTAATTATGTAACTACCGTCACAAATGGCGGATTGGGCGTACACACTATACAATGTGTACAAAATATCTCTCCAATCAGCGCGGAACAATATATCGCACGATAGCATATAGGACCTCATTCAAAGTCGGTCTTTGCGGCCGCACGGTCGTACGCAGCCGATGTTCGCTAAACTGCGAATGTGATTAATCCTAATATCCCATGAGATGGCGTGTGTTGTGATCGAGAAGGGGGCGTGATTTAGTCTTACGACCACTTCTTACCCTCGGTCGTTCAGCTAATGATCTCATCTGAGCGACGCAACTTGCGATCGCTTCATTTGCATATCCGGTCCCTTTCCCCTACGACCATGCGTCCGCAACGACCGCCTCTGAATGAGGTCCATAGTCTATAGCCAGGTGAAATCTTTCTGCACGTTACACATCTGCCTCACCTGCGGTGCAGCATACTTCTGCCAAGGTGCACAGTTACCTGCTCTGTCTGTCCGTCTTTCCCCAACTCAGCACCAGCCCCTCTGTGTATGTGTGAGCTGCCCCTAATGTCCCAAAAATAAAGGCAATCTGCCCATTATTTTGTGAGCTGTTGAATAAGAACATAACCAGAGCTTACATCAAAGCTAGAAGCATATATCAATAAACATTTTATAAATATACAGGTATCATTGATATTTAATGTGAGGTCTGAACGATGGAGTTAGTAAGATAATGAGCCACAATAGACTTTAAGCTTTTCTGGATAGCGGGGATGTAAAGAGAGTATTTAATAATTAAAAACAAAATACAATGATTAGCATAACGGGAAGTAGCAGGATATGGTGAATAACTGGAATAGATTCTTCCCTGAGAATACAAACTAGGAATAAGTGCAGCCATTCAGACTTGGCGTGGACTGCGCAGATGCTTGTCTTCTATTTTTAGGGCCTGATTCAGCATTGCGCAAATGTATAATGCTGAACGCAGATTCCCAATTATCGGGAATCTGAGTACGCAGGCGCCTGTATGCCTCTACCTGATTGACAGACAGAGGTATTTAAGGGGCGGTGAGGGGGCGACCGGCGTTCCCGGAAATGGGGGCGTGTCAGCCCCATTTCCCGGGAGTGGCAAGTTTCCTGGCCTTGCAAGGTGAGGCTTACTCAGCTGGCCGACGCCATCCACCATCGCGACGGCCTGCGACCTTGATCGCAGTGCTAGGATCGCAAATGCAGCGTGGGGGGTATCTCACACCTCTTGCTGCATTTACATATTTGCAATTCCGTCCTGTGCTGAGTCACCCCTTAGATCCACCGAGGTGCACAATTCTGTATTAAAATGTATATAGCCGCTATGCAGTTCTTAAGCCCTAGGTCCCCATTACATTGCTGCTGTCTGAGCAAAACAATCGCTGAAGCACTAATATCCTCTCTGGACTACTTTTGAAAGAACTTCTCAGTAATTGCCCCAAGTATTCTGCAATGAATAATAATGTAGAACCATTTAGATTGCGGTAAACCTCCGAAATATGTCAGTTTTTGAAGGCTTTTCAGCATTTTGTAGTATAATCCATCCTGCCCTGAGCTACATATACTATATCTCTGCATTATTACATACACACAGTCCCGGGGCACGCATGTGCGTACACATCCAAGATTCTGCCACAAAACCAACTTTGCATTAAACTCTGCATCAGCCCTTGAGAGAGCGATCCATAGGCAGCTTCAGAGGATCTTCAAAGTGTCCAGAGTCAGGTGATGTGAGGATTGCAGGAATGATACAGAGCACAGGCCCAGAATGGAGTATATGGAGGTGTGAGGAGGGGGCACTAGATGGAATGGGGAGTCAGGTGATGTGAGGATTGCAGGAATGATACAGAGCACAGGCCCAGAATGGAGTATATGGAGGTGTGAGGAGGGGGCACTAGATGGAATGGGGAGTCAGGTGGTGTGAGGATTGCGGGAATGATACAGAGCACAGGCACAGAATGGAGTATATGGAGGTGTGAGGAGGAGGCACCAGATGGAATGGGGAGTCAGGTGATGTGAGGATTGCGGGAATGATACAGAGCACAGGCACAGAATGGAGTATATGGAGGTGTGAGGAGGAGGCACCAGATGGAATGGGGAGTCAGGTGATGTGAGGATTGCGGGAATGATACAGAGCACAGGACCAGAATGGAGTATATGGAGGTGTGAGGAGGGGGCACCAGATGGAATGGGGAGTCAGGTGATGTGAGGATTGCGGGAATGATACAGAGCACAGGCCCAGAATGGAGTATATGGAGGTGTGAGGAGGGGGCACTAGATGGAATGGGGAGTCAGGTGATGTGAGGATTGCGGGAATGATACAGAGCACAGGCCCAGAATGGAGTATATGGAGGTGTGAGGAGGGGGCACTAGATGGAATGGGGAGTCAGGTGATGTGAGGATTGCGGGAATGATACAGAGCACAGGCCCAGAATGGAGTATATGGAGGTGTGAGGAGGGGGCACTAGATGGAATGGGGAGTCAGGTGGTGTGAGGATTGCGGGAATGATACAGAGCACAGGCACAGAATGGAGTATATGGAGGTGTGAGGAGGAGGCACCAGATGGAATGGGGAGTCAGGTGATGTGAGGATTGCGGGAATGATACAGAGCACAGGCACAGAATGGAGTATATGGAGGTGTGAGGAGGAGGCACCAGATGGAATGGGGAGTCAGGTGATGTGAGGATTGCGGGAATGATACAGAGCACAGGACCAGAATGGAGTATATGGAGGTGTGAGGAGGGGGCACCAGATGGAATGGGGAGTCAGGTGATGTGAGGATTGCGGGAATGATACAGAGCACAGGCCCAGAATGGAGTATATGGAGGTGTGAGGAGGGGGCACTAGATGGAATGGGGAGTCAGGTGATGTGAGGATTGCAGGAATGATACAGAGCACAGGCCCAGAATGGAGTATATGGAGGTGTGAGGAGGGGGGCACTAGATGGAATGGGGAGTCAGGTGATGTGAGGATTGCGGGAATGATACAGAGCACAGGCACAGAATGGAGCATATGGAGGTGTGAGGAGGGGGCACTAGATGGAATGGGGAGTCAGGTGATGTGAGGATTGCGGGAATGATACAGAGCACAGGTACAGAATGGAGTATATGGAGGTGTGAGGAGGGGGCACCAGATGGAATGGGGAGTCAGGTGATGTGAGGATTGCGGGAATGATACAGAGCACAGGCACAGAATGGAGTATATGGAGGTGTGAGTAGGGGGCACCAGATGGAATGGGGAGTCAGGTGATGTGAGGATTGCGGGAATGATACAGAGCACAGGTACAGAATGGAGTATATGGAGGTGTGAGGAGGGGGCACTAGATGGAATGGGGAGTCAGGTGATGTGAGGATTGCGGGAATGATACAGAGCACAGGCACAGAATGGAGCATATGGAGGTGTGAGGAGGGGGCACTAGATGGAATGGGGAGTCAGGTGATGTGAGGATTGCGGGAATGATACAGAGCACAGGCCCAGAATGGAGCATATGGAGGTGTGAGGAGGGGGCACCAGATGGAATGGGGAGTCAGGAGATGTGATGATTGCGGGAATGATACAGAGCACAGGACCAGAATGGAGTATATGGAGGTGTGAGGAGGGGGCACTAGATGGAATGGGGAGTCAGGAGATATGAGGATTGCAGGAATGATACAGAGCACAGGCACAGAATGGAGTATATGGAGGTGTGAGGAGGGGGCAATAAATGGAATGGGGAGTCAGGTGATGTGAGGATTGCAGGAATGATACAGAGCACAGGACCAGAATGGAGCATATGGAGGTGTGAGGAGGGGGCACCAGATGGAATGGGGAGTCAGGTGATGTGAGGACTGCGGGAATGATACAGAGCACAGGTACAGAATGGAGTATATGGAGGTGTGAGGAGGGGGCACCAGATGGAATGGGGAGTCAGGTGATGTGAGGATTGCAGGAATGATACAGAGCACAGACCCAGAATGGAGTATATGGGGGTGTGAGGAGGGGGCACTAGATGGAATGGGGAGTCAGGTGGTGTGAGGATTGCGGGAATGATACAGAGCACAGGACCAGAAGGGAGCATATGGAGGTGTGAG
Organism: Taudactylus pleione; assembly: GCA_031769625.1. Lineage (NCBI taxonomy): Eukaryota > Metazoa > Chordata > Amphibia > Anura > Myobatrachidae > Taudactylus > Taudactylus pleione. The sequence continues at coordinate 376,906 of JAUIMM010001424.1, forward strand.
GAGGGGGCACCAGATGGAATGGGGAGTCAGGTGATGTGAGGATTGCGGGAATGATACAGAGCACAGGCCCAGAATGGAGCATATGGAGGTGTGAGGAGGGGGCACAAGATGGAATGGGGAGTCAGGTGATATGAGGATTGCGGGAATGATTCAGAGCACAGGACCAGAATGGAGTATATGGAGGTGTGAGGAGGGGGCACCAGATGGAAAGGGGAGTCAGGTGATGTGAGGATTGCGGGAATGATACAGAGCACAGGCACAGAATGAAGCATATGGAGGTGTGAGGAGGGGGCACTAGATGGAATGGGGAGTCAGGTGATGTGAGGATTGCGGGAATGATACAGAGCACAGGCCCAGAATGGAGTATATGGAGGTGTGAGGAGGGGGCACTAGATGGAATGGGGAGTCAGGTGATGTGAGGATTGCGGGAATGATACCGAGCACAGGCCCAGAATGGAGTATATGGAGGTGTGAGGAGGGGGGCACTAGATGGAATGGGGAGTCAGGTGATGTGAGGATTGCAGGAATGATACAGAGCACAGGACCAGAATGGAGTATATGGGGGTGTGAGGAGGGGGCACTAAATGGAATGGGGAGTCAGGTGATGTGAGGACTGCGGGAATGATACAGAGCCAGGCCCAGAATGGAGCATATGGAGGTGTGAGGAGGGGGCACCAGATGGAATGGGGAGTCAGGTGATGTGAGGATTGCGGGAATGATACAGAGCACAGGCCCAGAATGGAGTATATGGAGGTGTGAGGAGGGGGCACTAGATGGAATGGGGAGTCAGGTGATGTGAGGATTGCGGGAATGATACAGAGCACAGGCCCAGAATGGAGTATATGGAGGTGTGAGGAGGGGGCACTAGATGGAATGGGGAGTCAGGTGATGTGAGGATTGCAGGAATGATACAGAGCACAGGACCAGAATGGAGTATATGGGGGTGTGAGGAGGGGGCACTAAATGGAATGGGGAGTCAGGTGATGTGAGGATTGCAGGAATGATACAGAGCACAGGACCAGAATGGAGTATATGGAGGTGTGAGGAGGGGGCACTAGATGGAATGGGGAGTCAGGTGGTGTGAGGATTGCGGGAATGATACAGAGCACAGACCCAGAATGGAGTATATGGGGGTGTGAGGAGGGGGCACTAGATGGAATGGGGAGTCAGGTGGTGTGAGGATTGCGGGAATGATACAGAGCACAGGACCAGAAGGGAGCATATGGAGGTGTGAGGAGGGGGCACCAGATGGAATGGGGAGTCAGGTGATGTGAGGATTGCGGGAATGATACAGAGCACAGGCCCAGAATGGAGCATATGGAGGTGTGAGGAGGGGGCACAAGATGGAATGGGGAGTCAGGTGATATGAGGATTGCGGGAATGATTCAGAGCACAGGACCAGAATGGAGTATATGGAGGTGTGAGGAGAGGGCACCAGATGGAAAGGGGAGTCAGGTGATGTGAGGATTGCGGGAATGATACAGAGCACAGGCACAGAATGAAGCATATGGAGGTGTGAGGAGGGGGCACCAGATGGAATGGGGAGTCAGGTGATGTGAGGATTGCGGGAATGATACAGAGCACAGGCCCAGAATGGAGTATATGGAGGTGTGAGGAGGGGGCACTAGATGGAATGGGGAGTCAGGTGATGTGAGGACTGCGGGAATGATACAGAGCACAGGCCCAGAATGGAGCATATGGAGGTGTGAGGAGGGGGCACCAGATGGAATGGGGAGTCAGGTGATGTGAGGATTGCGGGAATGATACAGAGCACAGGCCCAGAATGGAGTATATGGAGGTGTGAGGAGGGGGGCACTAGATGGAATGGGGAGTCAGGTGATGTGAGGATTGCGGGAATGATACAGAGCACAGGCCCAGAATGGAGTATATGGGGGTGTGAGGAGGGGGCACTAGATGGAATGGGGAGTCAGGTGATGTGAGGATTGCGGGAATGATACAGAGCACAGGCACAGAATGGAGGATATGGAGGTGTGAGGAGGGGGCACTAGATGGAATGGGGAGTCAGGTGATGTGAGGACTGCGGGAATGATACAGAGCACAGGCACAGAATGGAGTATATGGAGGTGTGAGGAGGGGGCACTAGATGGAATGGGGAGTCAGGTGGTGTGAGGACTGCGGGAATGATACAGAGCACAGGACCAGAATGGTGTATATGGGGGTGTGAGGAGGGGGCACCAGATGGAATGGGGAGTCAGGTGATGTGAGGATTGCGGGAATGATACAGAGCACAGGCCCAGAATGGAGCATATGGAGGTGTGAGGAGGGGGCACCAGATGGAATGGGGAGTCAGGTGATGTGAGGATTGCGGGAATGATACAGAGCACAGGCCCAGAATGGAGTATATGGAGGTGTGAGGAGGGGGGCACTAGATGGAATGGGGAGTCAGGTGATGTGAGGATTGCAGGAATGATACAGAGCACAGGACCAGAATGGAGTATATGGGGGTGTGAGGAGGGGGCACTAGATGGAATGGGGAGTCAGGTGATGTGAGGATTGCGGGAATGATACAGAGCACAGGCCAGGAATGGAGAATATGGAGGTGTGAGGAGGGGGCACCAGATGGAATGGGGAGTCAGGTGATGTGAGGATTGCAGGAATGATACAGAGCACAGGCACAGAATGGAGAATATGGAGGTGTGAGGAGGGGGCACCAGATGGAATGGGGAGTCAGGTGATGTGAGGATTGCGGGAATGATACAGAGCACAGGCACAGAATGGAGTATATGGAGGTGTGAGGAGGGGGCACCAGATGGAATGGGGAGTCAGGTGATGTGAGGATTGCGGGAATGATACAGAGCACAGGACCAGAATGGAGTATATGGAGGTGTGAGGAGGGGGCACCAGATGGAATGGGGAGTCAGGTGATGTGAGGATTGCGGGAATGATACAGAGCACAGGACCAGAATGGAGTATATGGAGGTGTGAGGAGGGGGCACCAGATGGAATGGGGAGTCAGGTGATGTGACGATTGTGGGAATGATACAGAGCACAGGACCAGAATGGAGTATATGGAGGTGTGAGGAGGGGGCACCAGATGGAATGGGGAGTCAGGTGATGTGAGGTTTGTGGGAATGATACAGAGCACAGGCCCAGAATGGAGTATATGGAGGTGTGAGGAGGGGGCACCATATGGAATGGGGAGTCAGGTGATGTGAGGATTGCGGGAATGATACAGAGCACAGGCCCAGAATGGAGCATATTAAGGTGTGAGGAAGGGGCACCAGATGGAATGGGGAGTCAGGTGATGTGAGGACTGCGGAATGATACAGAGCACAGGCACAGAATGGAGTATATGGAGGTGTGAGGAGGGGGCACCAGATGGAATGGGGAGTCAGGTGATGTGAGGATTGCGGGAATGATACAGAGCACAGGACCAGAATGGAGTATATGGAGATGTGAGGAGGGGGCACCAGATGGAATGGGGAGTCAGGTGATGTGAGGATTGCGGGAATGATACAGAGCACAGGACCAGAATGGAGCATATGGAGGTGTGAGGAGGGGGCACCTGATGTGGTGATAACAGCTGCATTAGTATAGAGATTGAGAGAAGATGATTTATAAGATGTAATAGGTTTTGTGACGCGAGGATAAAGATGTTGCATGTAAGGAATGAAGGGTCTGATTCAGCAGAGGATGCACTGGCGATATTTATGCAGAATGAGCGATTATTTGCCATTGCACATGCGCAGTAGCAGAAGAGACAGACAATACCTCCTGCACACCTTGTAAAAGGGGCCCATACATTTTTGTTTTCAAGAGCACTGGCCATTACTGCCCCTTACCCGCCCTCAAACGCCTTAGGGGGGAATCCGGCCGCCATTCCAGCGTATGCACCAATCGTTTAACATTGGGGTTTATGTATAACTCTGAATCCGGCCTCCTGTCCATGACAGAGCAATGGCGAATGCACTTCAGGATGTAGCAGATCAGGGCTGCTGCTTGTGCTCCTCAGCTGCTTGTGCTCCTGTTCCTTCAACTGCAAGTCCCATTAATGTGTTAGTAAATCACTTAGGGGCCCTTTTATCATTCTATATTTGCGGCTATGTCACCGAAAATACCCGTTTTTGGGGGTAAACCGCAAATATTTAGTATGCCCCGAATGGATTAAGGAGTGACTGCAGCAGGTATCGCAGAGAGTGGGATCGTTAGAGTGAGGCTGCAGGTGGGAGAGTTAGAGTTAGGCTGCAGGTGAGAGTGTTAGAGTGAGGCTGCAGGCGAATGGGTTAGAGGGAGGCTGCAGGCGAGAGGGTTAGAGTGAGGCTGCAGGCGAGAGGGTTAGAGTGAGGCTGCAGGCGAGAGAGTTAGAGTGAGGCTGCAGGCGAGAGGGTTAGAGTGAGGCTGCACGTGGGAGGGTTAGAGTGAGGCTGCAGGCGGTAGGGTTAGAGTTAGGCTGCAGGTGGGAGAGTTAGTGTTAGGCTACAGGTGGGAGAGTTAGAGTTAGGCTGCAGGTGGGAGGGTTAGAGTGAGACTGCAGGTGGGAGAGTTAGAGATAGGCTGCAGGTGAGAGTGTTAGAGTGAGGCTGCAGGCGAAAGGGTTAGAGGGAGGCTGCAGGCGAGAGGGTTAGAGTGAGGCTGCAGGCGAGAGGGTTAGAGTGAGGCTGCAGGCGAGAGAGTTAGAGTGAGGCTGCAGGCGAGAGGGTTAGAGTGAGGCTGCACGTGGGAGGGTTAGAGTGAGGCTGCAGGCGGTAGGGTTAGAGTTAGGCTGCAGGTGGGAGAGTTAGTGTTAGGCTACAGGTGGGAGAGTTAGAGTTAGGCTACAGGTGGGAGGGTTAAAGTGAGGCTGCAGGCGGGAGAGTTAGTGTGAGCTGCAGGTGGAAGGGTTAGAGTTAGGCTACAGGTGGGAGGGTTAGAGTGAGGCGGCAGTCGGAAGGGTTAGAATTAGGCTGCAGGCGGAAGGGTTAGAGTTAGGCTGCAGGCGGAAGTGTTAGAGTTAGGCTGCAGGCGGAAGGGTTAGAGTTAGGTTACAGGTGGGAAGGTTAGCCTTAGGTTGCAGGCGGGAGGGTTAGAGTTAGGCTGCAGGCGGGAGGGTTAGAGTTAGGCTGCAGGTGAGAGTGTTAGAGTGAGGCTGCAGGCGAAAGGGTTAGAGTGAGGCTGCAGGTGAGAGGGTTATAGTGAGGCTGCAGGCGAGAGGGTTAGAGTGAGGCTGCAGGCGAGAGGGTTAGAGTGAGGCTGCACGTGGGAGGGTTAGAGTGAGGCTGCAGGCGGTAGGGTTAGAGTTAGGCTGCAGGTGGGAGAGTTAGTGTTAGGCTACAGGTGGGAGATTTAGAGTTCGGCTACAGGTGGGAGGGTTAGAATGAGGCTACAGGTGGGAGGGTTAGAGTGAGGCTGCAGGTGGGAGGGTTAGAGTGAGGCTACAGGTGGGAGGGTTAGAGTGAGGCTGCAGGCGGGAGAGTTAGAGTTAGGCTACAGGTTGGATGGTTAGAGTGAGGCTGCAGTCGGAAGGGTTAGAATTAGGCTGCAGGCGGAAGGGTTAGAGTTAGGCTGCAGGCGCAAGGGTTAGAGTTAGGCTACAGGTGGGAAGGTTAGCATTAGGTTGCAGGTGGGAGGGTTAGAGTTAGGCTGCAGGCGGGAGGGTTAGATTTAGGCTGGAGGCGGGAGGGTTAGAGTTAGGCTGCAGGCGGGTGGGTTAGAGTTAGGCTGCAGGCGGGAGGGTTAGAGCTAGGCTACAGGCGGGAGGGTTAGAGTTAGGCTACAGGTGGGAGGGTTAGAGTTAGGCTACAGGAGGGAGGGTTAGAGTGAGGCTGCAGGTGGAAGGGTTAGAGTGAGGCTACAGGTGGGAGGGTTAGAGTGAGGCTGCAGTCGGAAGGGTTAGAATGAGGCTGCAGGCGGAAGGGTTAGAGTTAGGCTGCAGGCGCAAGGGTTAGAGTTATGCTACAGGTGGGAAGGTTAGCATTAGGTTGCAAGTGGGAGGGTTAGAGTTATGCTGCAGGCGGGAGGGTTAGAGTTAGGCTGGAGGCGGGAGGGTTAGAGTTAGGCTGCAGGCGGGCAGGTTAGAGTTAGGCTGCAGACGGGAGGGTTAGAGTTAGGCTACAGGTGGGAGGGTTAGAGTTAGGCTACAGGTGGGAGGGTTAGAGTTAGGCTACAGGTGGGAGGGTTAGAGTTAGGCTACAGGAGGGAGGGTTAGAGTTAGGCTACAGGTGGGAGGGTTAGAGTTTGTCACAACCAGAGTTTCTCGGCATGGTGGTTGACGGGTTTTTACCTGTGAGGTCACTATGGCGGGGGGCGTCTGGTGGTGGCGCTGGTGTTTGGCGAGGGGCGTTGGCTGTGCAGCAGTGTTGTCACTTTGGGCTGATGAGGCCTGGTGGTGCTTCCGTTCCGGTCCGGCATGAGCGCCGCCATCTTGTCCCCGGTCACGTGACCTAATCGCCCAATCCTGGTTTGTCACATGCTCTCTCTGGCCAGTCACGGCCAGAGAGAGTTGAGCATCGGTCCAACAGCGCTCCTCCAGACCGTAACCCCTCCAATCCAGGAGATACTGCAATTATCCTCTGCTGATGCCAGAATCCAGGACCTGAGAGACCTCGAACTCTACGCCTCTTTCAGTCTGGATGCGAGGGAAAACAGGAAGGACCTGGCGGAATTTGTTCAATATTAGGGCTTTCATGAGGGAGATGTGGAATGAGTTTGGAATTTTTAGATAAGCAGGCAGCTGAAGGCGATAAGCCACAGGGTTGATTATTTCTGTGATGGAAAAGGGTCCGATGAACCGGGGAGCAAACTTCATCGAAGGTACTCTGAGACGGATGTTCCAGGTGGACAACCAGACTTGATCTCCAACTTGCATGCAAGCTACCTTCCTATGTCTCCTATCTGCCTGTAGTTTGTAACGGGAGGACGCCTTCTCCAAATCAGAATGTACCTGAGCCCAATTAGATGCAAATCTCTGTACAGTATTCTCCACGGCTGGCACATCAAAGGCAGGCAGGCTTTGAAACAGGCTTCGAAACTCAGGAATACGAGGGTGAAGACCGTAGACGATTTGAAATGGGGTTTGCTTTGTTGAGGATTGATACGAGGCATTATGTGCAAATTCTGGCCATGGTAGCAATTCAGACCAATTGTCTTGGGATGACATCATGAAGATCCTTAGGAAGGTCTCAAGATCTTGATTGACCCTCTCTGTGGATCATTTGCGCTATGGGTGATAGGCTGTGGAGAAGTTTAACTTTACTTGCAGAACAGAACATAAGGCTCTCCAGAACTTTGCCACAAATTGAGTGCCACGATCAGAAACTATTTCGGTAGGAAGTCCATGGAGGCGAAATATGTGCTGGACGAACAGATGAGCCAAGTCAGGAGCAGTAGGCAGTTTCTTCAGAGGTATATAATGAACCATCTTCGAAAATCAGTCTACCACAACCCAGATGGTGGTGTAACCCTGAGAGCTAGGTTACGAAGTCCATGGAGAGATGTGTCCATTGATGTGATGGAATATTCAGGGGTAACATATCACCAGCTAGGGCTTGACACGAAGACTTATGCTGAGCACAAGAGGAAATAAACTCCAATACATCAGTTTTCATGGACGGCCACCAATAACTTCTCTTTAAAAGCTCCAGAGTCTTTCGAGTACCTGAGTGACCAGCAAAATGAGAGTGAGCCCAGGTGAAGAGCTGCTTCCTTAACTCCGGGGCCACAAACGTTTTCCCAGTAGGGGGCTGTACCTGTACGGTGGCAAACACTCAACTCCAGGACAGGTGCACTACGCAGGGTCTCTGAATTGTCACTGCAGAGGAGAGATCTAGACAGAGCATCTGCTTTCTAATTAAGAGCTCCAGATCGGAAGGTTAGGGTGAACTGAAAGTGAGCAAAGAAAATTGCCCATCGGGCCAGACGAGGGCTCACACACTGGATATTTTTGAGAAAGAGAAGGTTCCGATGGTCAGTGAAGACAGTGAAGGGAAATTTAGCCTCTTCCAGTAGGTATCTCCACTCCTTCAGTGCCAACTTCACTGCCAAGAGTTCTTGTTCACCTATAGCATAGTTCATTTCCAGCTCCCAAGTGCACTTAGTGCTATATCTGGACTTTAGTTTTAGTCATATTCATGCCTATCAAACCACTCATTAAAAGTTCCACTTTTTCATTTAAACCTGCTTCAGTGTCTGCTCCTATCACCACCCACAAAAAAACCAGAACCTCACAGAGTTAGGCTACAGGTGGGAGGGTTAGAGTTAGGCTACAGGTGGGAGGGTTAGAGTCAGGCTGCAGGAGGGAGGGTTAGAGTGAGGCTGCAGGAGGGAGGGTTAGAGTGAGGCTGCAGGTGGGAGAGTTAGAATTAGGCTACAGGCGGGTGGGTTAGAGTTAGGCTACAGGTGGGAGGGTTAGAGTGAGGCTGCAGGGGGGAGGGTTAGAGTGAGGCTGCAGGGGGGAGAGTTAGAGTGCGGCTGCAGGGGGGAGAGATAGAGTTAGGCTGCAGGTGGGAGAGTTAGAGTTAGGCTGCAGGTGGGAGAGTTAGAGTTAGGCTGCAGGTGGGAGAGTTAGAGTTAGGCTGCAGGCGGGTGGGTTAGAGTTAGGCTGCAGGTGGAAGAGTTAGAGTGAGGCTGCAGGTGGAAGAGATAGAGTGAGGCTGCAGGTGGGAGAGTTAGAGTGAGGCTGTAGGGGGGAGGGATAGAGTGAGGCTGCAGGGGGGAGGGTTAGAGTGAGGCTGCATGTGGGAGAGTTAGAGTGAGGCTGCAGTTGGGAGAGTTAGAGTTAGGCTACAGGCGGGAGGGTTAGAGTGAGGCTGCAGGGGGGAGGGTTAGAGTGAGGCTGCATGTGGGAGAGTTAGAGTTAGGCTACAGGTGGGAGGGTTAGAGTGAGGCTGCAGGGGGGAGGGTTAGAGTGAGGCTGCATGTGGGAGGGTTAGAGTGAGGCTGCAGGTGGGAGAGTTAGAGTGAGGCTGAAGGTGGGAGGGTTAGAGTGAGGCTGCAGGGGGGAGGGTTAGAGTGAGGCTGCATGTGGGAGAGTTAGAGTGAGGCTACAGGCGGGAGGGTTAGAGTGAGGCTGCAGGGGGGGTTAGAGTGAGGCTGCATGTGGGAGAGTTAGAGTGAGGCTGCAGGTGGGAGAGTTAGAGTGAGGCTGAAGGTGGGAGGGTTAGAGTGAGGTTGCAGGTGGGAGGGTTAGAATTAGGCTGCAGTTGGGAGGGTTAGAGTGAGGCTGCAGGTGGGAGGGTTAGAGTGAGGCTGCATGTGGGAGAGTTAGAGTGAGGCTGCAGGTGGGAGAGTTAGAGTTAGGCTGCAGGTGGGAGAGTTAGAGTTAGGCTGCATGTGGGAGGGTTAGAGTGAGGCTGCAGGTGGGAGGGTTAGAGTGAGGATGCAGGTGGGAGAGTTAGAGTGAGGCTGCAGGTGGGAGGGTTAGAGTGAGGCTGCAGGTGGGAGAGTTAGAGTTAGGCTGCAGGTGGGAGGGTTAGAGTGAGGCTACAGGTGGGAGAGTTAGAGTTTGGCTGCAGGTGGGAGATTTAGAGTTAGGCTACAGGTGGGAGAGTTAGAGTTAGGCTGCAGGTGGGAGGGTTAGAGTTAGGCTTCAGGTGGGAGAGTTAGAGTTAGGCTGCAGGTGGGAGGGTTAGAGTTAGGCTGCAGGTCACTCCGTCATACATGGAGGTGATACTAAATATTTGCGGTTAGCCCCTGAGTGTTTTCTGGGAATAAGCCACAAATATTTAATGATAAATGACCCCCTACATCAGAGATTCCAAAACTTGGTCCTCAAGGCACCCCAATAGTCTTGGTTTTGAGGAAATCCATGCATGGCCACAGGTGACTTCATTAGTACCTCAGTCAATTTGATTTAACCACCTGTGCTCTACCATGGATATCTCTGAAACCTGAACTGTTATGCTGGGCATACACTATACAATTATCTGTCAAGCCGCGAATCCACTATGCAACATTACTGAGCGATTGCACGATTACGATATCGTAATCGGTCAGTAATCGGGCACAAATCGTGCACATTAATGCAAAAAACGACCAGCGATGCGCGCGCTCACTGGTGGTTTTTGACATTTATCATCGCCCGAACATGCTGGTCAACCTGACGATAACATCAAGTTGAGCATGTACGGAGTTGATTGATGCGCCTATACAATACGACTGACCATTCAGTGTAGGCACATCATAGAATGTGAAACGACTGCACGATTACAATGTCGTAATCGTTCTCTCGTTTCACAGTTGGCAAGTGGATGTGCGGCTTCAGATATCTGTGAAATCTAGCTGGGTGGAATGACAACCTGGTAATGTATGGGCGCAAATGAAAGTCGATCATATGGTTTTAAACACTGGAAAATGGACAAAAAACAATTGTTAAAATTGATTAAATTCATGTGTTTTAACCAATGTGTCTGAACAATCATTTTTGGCTATTATTTATTGTCATTGGCTCCCATACATTACCAGGTTTTCATTCCAACCAGCCAGATTGGACAGATATGTGACAGATAATTGTATAGTGTACGCCCAGCATTAGTAACCAGCCAGATAGGACAGATATGTGACAGATAATGTATAGTGTATACCCAGCATTAGTAACCAGCCAGATAGGACAGATATGTAACAGATAATGTATAGTGTACGCCCAGCATTAGTAACCGGACAGATAGGACAGATATGTGACAGATAATGTATAGTGTATGCCCAGCATTAGTAACCAGCCAGATAGGACAGATATGTGACAGATAATTGTATAGTGTACGCCCAGCATTAGTAACCAGCCAGATAGGACAGATATGTGACAGATAATGTATAGTGTACGCCCAGCATTAGTAACCAGCTAGATAGGACAGATATGTGACAGATAATGTATAGTGTACGCCCAGCATTAGTAACCAGCTAGATAGGACAGATATGTGACAGATAATGTATAGTGTATACCCAGCATTAGTAACCAGCCAGATAGGACAGATATGTGACAGATAATTGTATAGTGGATGCCCAGCATTAGTAACCAGCCAGACAGGACAGATATGTGACAGATAATGTATAGTGTACGTCCAGCATTAGTAACCGGCCAGATAGGACAGATATGTGACAGATAATGTATAGTGTATACCCAGCATTAGTAACCGGCCAGATAGGACAGATATGTGACAGATAATGTATAGTGTACGCCCAGCATTAGTAACCGGCCAGATAGGACAGATATGTGACAGATAATGTATAGTGTATACCCAGCATTAGTAACCGGCCAGATAGGACAGATATGTGTCAGATAATGTATAGTGTACGCCCAGCATTAGTAACCGGCCAGATAGGACAGATATGTGACAGATAATGTATAGTGTACGCCCAGCATTAGTAACCGGCCAGATAGGACAGATATGTGACAGATAATTTATAGTGTATACCCAGCATTAGTAACCGGCCAGATAGGACAGATATGTGACAGATAATGTATAGTGTACGCCCAGCATTAGTAACCGGCCAGATAGGACAGATATGTGACAGATAATGTATAGTGTACGCCCAGCATTAGTAACCAGCCAGATAGGACAGATACGTGACAGATAATGTATAGTGTACGCCCAGCATTAGTAACCAGCTAGATTGGACAGATACGTGACAGATAATGTATAGTGTACGCCCAGCATTAGTAACCAGCCAGATAGGACAGATATGTGACAGATAATGTATAGTGTACGCCCAGCATTAGTAACCGGCCAGATAGGACAGATATGTGACAGATAATGTATAGTGTACGCCCAGCATTAGTAACCGGCCAGATAGGACAGATATGTGACAGATAATGTATAGTGTACGCCCAGCATTAGTAACCGGCCAGATAGGACAGATATGTGACAGATAATGTACAGTGTACGCCCAGCATTAGTAACCAGCCAGATAGGACAGATATGTGACAGATAATGTACAGTGTACGCCCAGCATTAGTAACCAGCCAGATAGGACAGATATGTGACAGATAATGTACAGTGTACGCCCAGCATTAGTAACCAGCCAGATAGGACAGATATGTGACAGATAATGTATAGTGTATGCCCGGCATTAGTAACCAGCCAGATAGGACAGATATGTGACAGATAATGTATAGTGTACGCCCAGCATTAGTAACCGGCCAGATAGGACAGATATGTAACAGATAATGTATAGTGTATGCCCGGCATTAGTAACCAGCCAGATAGGACAGATATGTGACAGATAATGTATAGTGTACGCCCAGCATTAGTAACCAGCCAGATAGGACAGATGTGTGACAGATAATGTATAGTGTACGCCCAGCATTAGTAACCGGCCAGATAGGAGAGATATGTGACAGATTATGTATAGTGTACGCCCAGCATTAGTAACCAGCCAGATAGGACAGATATGTGACAGATAATGTATAGTGTACGCCCAGCATTAGTAACCAGCCAGATAGGACAGATGTGTGACAGATAATGTATAGTGTATGCCCAGCATTAGTAACCAGCCAGATAGGACAGATATGTGACAGATAATGTATAGTGTACGCCCAGCATTAGTAACCAGCCAGATAGGACAGATGTGTGACAGATAGTGTATAGTGTTCGCCCAGCATTAGTAACCAGCCAGATAGGACAGATATGTGACAGATAATGTATAGTGTACGCCCAGCATTAGTAACCAGCCAGATAGGACAGATGTGTGACAGATAATGTATAGTGTTCGCCCAGCATTAGTAACCGGCCAGATAGGACAGATATGTGACAGATAATGTATAGTGTACGCCCAGTATTAGTAACCAGCCAGATAGGACAGATATGTGACAGATAATGTATAGTGTACGCCCAGCATTAGTAACCAGCCAGATAGGACAGATATGTGACAGATAATGTATAGTGTACGCCCGGCATTAGTAACCAGCCAGATAGGACAGATATGTGACAGATAATGTATAGTGTACGCCCAGCATTAGTAACCGGCCAGATAGGACAGATATGTGACAGATAATGTATAGTGTATGCCCGGCATTAGTAACCAGCCAGATAGGACAGATATGTGACAGATAATGTATAATGTACGCCCAGCATTAGTAACCGGCCAGATAGGACAGATATGTGACAGATAATTGTATAGTGTATGCCCGGCATTAGTAACCGGCCAGATAGGACAGATATGTGACATATAATGTATAGTGTACGCCCAGCATTAGTAACCAGCCAGATAGGACAGATATGTGACAGATAATGTATAGTGTACGCCCAGCATTAGTAACCAGCCAGATAGGACAGACATGTGACAGATAATTGTATAGTGGATGCCCAGCATTAGTAACAAGCCAGATAGGACAGATATGTGACAGATAATGTATAGTGTACGCCCAGCATTAGTAACCGGCCAGATAGGACAGATATGTGACAGATAATTGTATAGTGGATGCCCAGCATTAGTAACCAGCCAGATAGGACAGATATGTGACAGATAATGTATAGTGTACGCCCAGCATTAGTAACCGGCCAGATAGGACAGATATGTGACAGATAATGTATAGTGTACGCCCAGCATTAGTAACCGGCCAGATAGGACAGATATGTGACAGATAATGTATAGTGTACGCCCGGCATTAGTAACCAGCCAGATAGGACAGATATGTGACAGATAATGTATAGTGTACGCCCAGCATTAGTAACCAGCCAGATAGGACAGATATGTGACAGATAATGTATAGTGTACGCCCAGCATTAGTAACCGGCCAGATAGGACAGATATGTGACAGATAATTTATAGTGTATACCCAGCATTAGTAACCGGCCAGATAGGACAGATATGTGACAGATAATGTATAGTGTACGCCCAGCATTAGTAACCAGCCAGATAGGACAGATGTGTGACAGATAATGTATAGTGTATGCCCAGCATTAGTAACCAGCCAGATAGGACAGATGTGTGACAGATAATGTATAGTGTACGCCCAGCATTAGTAACCAGCCAGATAGGACAGATATGTGACAGATAATGTATAGTGTACGCCCAGCATTAGTAACCAGCCAGATAGGACAGATATGTGACAGATAATGTATAGTGTACACCCAGCATTAGTAACCAGCCAGATAGGACAGATATGTGACAGATAATGTATAGTGTACGCCCAGCATTAGTAACCAGCCAGATAGGACAGATATGTGACAGATAACGTATAGTGTACGCCCAGCATCAGTAACCAGCCAGATAGGACAGATATGTGACAGATAACGTATAGTGTATGCCCAGCATTAGTAACCAGCCAGATAGGACAGATATGTGACAGATAATGTATAGTGTATGCCCAGCATTAGTAACCGGCCAGATAGGACAGATATGTGACAGATAATGTATAGTGTACGCCCAGCATTAGTAACCAGCCAGATAGGACAGATATGTGACAGATAATGTATAGTGTACGCCCAGCATTAGTAACCAGCCAGATAGGACAGATATGTGACAGATAATGTACAGTGTACGCCCAGCATTAGTAACCAGCCAGATAGGACAGATATGTGACAGATAATTGTATAGTGGATGCCCAGCATTAGTAACCAGCCAGATAGGACAGATATGTGACAGATAATGTATAGTGTACGCCCAGCATTAGTAACCAGCCAGATAGGACAGATATGTGACAGATAATGTATAGAGTATACCCAGCATTAGTAACCAGCCAGATAGGACAGATATGTGACAGATAATGTATAGTGTATACCCAGCATTAGTAACCAGCCAGATAGGACAGATATGTGACAGATAAATGTATAGTGTATGCCCAGCATTAGTAACCAACCAGATAGGACAGATATGTGACAGGTAATGTATAGTGTACGCCCAGCATTAGTAACCAGCCAGATAGGACAGATATGTGACAGATAATGTATAGTGTACGCCCGGCATTAGTAACCAGCCAGATAGGACAAATATGTGACAGATAATGTATAGTGTACGCCCAGCATTAGTAACCAACCAGATAGGACAGATATGTGACAGATAATTGTATAGTGTACGACCAGCATTAGTAACCAGGCAGATAGGACAGATATGTGACAGATAAATGTATAGTGTACGCCCAGCATTAGTAACCAGCCAGATAGGACAGATATGTGACAGATAATGTATAGTGTACGCCCAGCATTAGTAACCAACCAGATAGGACAGATATGTGACAGATAATTGTATAGTGTACGCCCAGCATTAGTAACCAGGCAGATAGGACAGATATGTGACAGATAAATGTATAGTGTACGCCCAGCATTAGTAACCAGCCAGATAGGACAGATAATGTATAGTGTATACCCAGCATTAGTAACCAGCCAGATAGGACAGATATGTGACAGATAATGTATAGTCTACGCCCAGCATTAGTATCCAGCCAGATAGGACAGATATGTGACAGATAATGTATAGTGTATGCCCGGCATTAGTAACCAGCCAGATAGGACAGATATGTGACAGATAATGTATAGTGTACGCCCGGCATTAGTAACCAACCAGATAGGACAGATGTGTGACAGATAATGTATAGTGTACGCCCAGCATTAGTAACCAGCCAGATAGGACAGATATGTGACAGATAATGTATAGTGTACGCCCAGCATTAGTAACCAGCCAGATAGGACAGATATGTGACAGATAATGTATAGTGTATGCCCAGCATTAGTAACCAGCCAGATAGGACAGATATGTGACAGATAATGTATAGTTTATGCCCAGCATTAGTAACCAGCCAGATAGGACAGATGTGTGACAGATAATGTATAGTGTATGCCCAGCATTAGTAACCAGCCAGATAGGACATATACGTGACAGATAATGTATAGTGTACGCCCAGCATTAGTAACCAGCTAGATAGGACAGATACGTGACAGATAATGTATAGTGTACGCCCAGCATTAGTAACCGGCCAGATAGGACAGATACGTGACAGATAATGTATAGTGTACGCCCAGCATTAGTAACCAGCCAGATAGGACAGATATGTGACAGATAATGTACAGTGTACGCCCAGCATTAGTAACCAGCCAGATAGGACAGATATGTGACAGATAATGTATAGTGTGCGCCCGGAATTAGTAACCAGCCAGATAGGACAGATATGTGACAGATAATGTACAGTGTACGCCCAGCATTAGTAACCAGCCAGATAGGACAGATATGTGACAGATAATGTATAGTGTACGCCCAGCATTAGTAACCAGCCAGATAGGACAGATATGTGACAGATAATGTATAGTGTGCGCCCGGCATTAGTAACCAGCCAGATAGGACAGATATGTGACAGATAATGTATAGTGTACGCCCGGCATTAGTAACCAGCCAGATAGGACAGATATGTGACAGATAATGTATAGTGTACGCCCAGCATTAGTAACCAGCCAGATAGGACAGATATGTGACAGATAATGTATAGTGTACGCCCAGCATTAGTAACCAGCCAGATAGGACAGATATGTGACAGATAATGTATAGTGTATGCCCAGCATTAGTAACCGGCCAGATAGGACAGATATGTGACAGATAATGTATAGTGTACGCCCAGCATTAGTAACCAGCCAGATAGGACAGATATGTGACAGATAATGTATAGTGTACGCCCAGCATTAGTAACCAGCCAGATAGGACATATATGTGACAGATAATGTATAGTGTACGCCCAGTATTAGTAACCAGCCAGATAGGACAGATATGTTACAGATAATGTATAGTGTACGCCCGGCATTAGTAACCAGCCAGATAGGACAGATATGTGACAGATAATGTATAGTGTACGCCCAGCATTAGTAACCAGCCAGATAGGACAGATATGTGACAGATAATGTATAGTGTATACCTGGCATTAGTAACCAGCCAGATAGGACAGACATGTGACAGATAATTGTATAGTGGATGCCCAGCATTAGTAACAAGCCAGATAGGACAGATATGTGACAGATAATTGTATAGTGGATGCCCAGCATTAGTAACCAGCCAGATAGGACAGATAATGTATAGTGTACGCCCAGCATTAGTAACCAGCCAGATAGGACAGATATGTGACAGATAATGTATAGTGTATGCCCAGCATTAGTAACCAGCCAGATAGGACAGATATGTGACAGATAAATGTATAGTGTACGCCCAGCGTTAGTAACCAGCCAGATAGGACAGATATGTGACAGATAATGTATAGTGTACACCCAGCATTAGTAACCGGCCAGATAGGACAGATATGTGACAGATAATGTATAGTGTACGCCCAGCATTAGTAACCAGCCAGATAGGACAGATATGTGACAGAAAATGTATAGTGTACGCCCAGCATTAATAACCGGCTAGATAGGACAGATATGTGACAGATAATGTATAGTGTATGCCCAGCATTAGAAACCGGCCAGATAGGACAGATGTGTGACAGATAATGTATAGTGTATACCCAGCATTAGTGACCAGCCAGATAGGACAGATATGTGACAGATAATGTATAGTGTACGCCCAGCATTAGTAACCAGCCAGATAGGACAGATACGTGACAGATAATGTATAGTGTATGCCCAGCATTAGTGACCAGCCAGATAGGACAGATATGTGACAGATAATGTATAGTGTACGCCCAGCATTAGTGACCGGCCAGATAGGACAGATATGTGACAGAAAATGTATAGTGTACGCCCAGCATTAGTAACCAGCCAGATAGGACAGATACGTGACAGATAATGTATAGAGTATGCCCAGCATTAGTAACCAGCCAGATAGGACAGATATGTGACAGATAATGTATAGTGTACGCCCAGCATTAGTGACCAGCCAGAAAGGACAGATACGTGACAGATAATGTATAGTGTATGCCCAGCATTAGTGACCAGCCAGATAGGACAGATACGTGACAGATAATGTATAGTGTACGCCCAGCATTAGTGACCAGCCAGATAGGACAGATATGTGACAGATAATGTATAGTGTATGCCCAGCATTAGTAACCAGCCAGATAGGACAGATATGTGACAGATAATGTATAGTGTATACCCAGCATTAGTAACCAGCCAGATAGGACAGATATGTGACAGATAAATGTATAGTGTATGCCCAGCATTATTATCCAGCCAGATAGGACAGATATGTGACAGATAATGTATAGTGTACACCCAGCATTAGTAACCAGCCAGATAGGACAGATATGTGACAGATAATGTATAGTGGACGCCCAGCATTAGTAACCAGCCAGATAGGACAGATATGTGACAGATAATGTATAGTGTATGCCCGGCATTAGTAACCAGCCAGATAGGACAGATATGTGACAGATAATGTATAGTGTACGCCCAGCATTAGTAACCAGCCAGATAGGACAGATATGTGACAGATAATGTATAGTGTACGCCCAGCATTAGTAACCAACCAGATAGGACAGATATGTGACAGATAATTGTATAGTGTACGCCCAGCATTAGTAACCAGGCAGATAGGACAGATATGTGACAGATAAATGTATAGTGTATTCCCAGTATTAGTAACCAGCCAGATAGGACAGATAATGTATAGTGTATACCCAGCATTAGTAACCAGCCAGATAGGACAGATATGTGACAGATAATGTATAGTCTACGCCCAGCATTAGTATCCAGCCAGATAGGACAGATATGTGACAGATAATGTATAGTGTATGCCCGGCATTAGTAACCAGCCAGATAGGACAGATATGTGACAGATAATGTATAGTGTACGCCCGGCATTAGTAACCAACCAGATAGGACAGATATGTGACAGATAATTGTATAGTGTACGCCCAGCATTAGTAACCAGCCAGATAGGACAGATATGTGACAGATAATGTATAGTGTATGCCCAGCATTAGTAACCAGCCAGATAGGACAGATATGTGACAGATAATGTATAGTTTATGCCCAGCATTAGTAACCAGCCAGATAGGACAGATATGTGACAGATAATGTATAGTGTACGCCCAGCATTAGTCACCGGCCAGATAGGACAGATATGTGACAGATAATGTATAGTGTATGCCCAGCATTAGTAACCAGCCAGATAGGACAGATATGTGACAGATAATGTATAGTGTATGCCCAGCATTAGTAACCAGCCAGATAGGACAGATATGTGACAGATAATGTATAGTTTATGCCCAGCATTAGTAACCAGCCAGATAGGACAGATGTGTGACAGATAATGTATAGTGTATGCCCAGCATTAGTAACCAGCCAGATAGGACAGATACGTGACAGATAATGTATAGTGTACGCCCAGCATTAGTAACCAGCTAGATAGGACAGATACGTGACAGATAATGTATAGTGTACGCCCAGCATTAGTAACCAGCCAGATAGGACAGATATGTGACAGATAATGTATAGTGTACGCCCAGCATTAGTAACCAGCCAGATAGGACAGATATGTGACAGATAATGTATAGTGTACGCCCAGCATTAGTAACCAGCTAGATAGGACAGATACGTGACAGATAATGTATAGTGTACGCCCAGCATTAGTAACCAGCTAGATAGGACAGATACGTGACAGATAATGTATAGCGTACGCCCAGCATTAGTAACCGGCCAGATAGGACAGATATGTGACAGATAATGTATAGTGTATGCCCAGCATTAGTAACCAGCCAGATAGGACAGATATGTGACAGATAATGTATAGTGTATGCCCAGCATTAGTAACCAGCCAGATAGGACAGATATGTGACAGATAATGTACAGTGTACGCCCAGCATTAGTAACCAGCCAGATAGGACAGATATGTGACAGATAATGTATAGTGTGCGCCCGGCATTAGTAACCAGCCAGATAGGACAGATATGTGACAGATAATGTACAGTGTACGCCCAGCATTAGTAACCAGCCAGATAGGACAGATATGTGACAGATAATGTATAGTGTACGCCCAGCATTAGTAACCAGCCAGATAGGACAGATATGTGACAGATAATGTATAGTGTGCGCCCGGCATTAGTAACCAGCCAGATAGGACAGATATGTGACAGATAATGTATAGTGTACGCCCGGCATGAGTAACCAGCCAGATAGGACAGATATGTGACAGATAATGTATAGTGTACGCCCAGCATTAGAAACCAGCCAGATAGGACAGATATGTGACAGATAATGTATAGTGTACGCCCAGCATTAGTAACCAGCCAGATAGGACAGATATGTGACAGATAAATGTATAGTGTACGCCCAGCGTTAGTAACCAGCCAGATAGGACAGATATGTGACAGATAATGTTTAGTGTACATCCAGCATTAGTAAACGGCTAGATAGGACAGATATGTGACAGATAATGTATAGTGTATGCCCAGCATTAGAAACCGGCCAGATAGGACAGATATGTGACAGATAATGTATAGTGTATGCCCAGCATTAGAAACCGGCCAGATAGGACAGATGTGTGACAGATAATGTATAGTGTATACCCAGCATTAGTGACCAGCCAGATAGGACATATACGTGACAGATAATGTATAGTGTATGCCCAGCATTAGTAACCGGCCAGATAGGACAGATATGTGACAGATAATGTATAGTGTACGCCCAGCATTAGTAACCAGCCAGATAGGACAGATATGTGACAGATAATGTATAGTGTATGCCCAGCATTAGTAACCAGCCAGATAGGACAGATATGTGACAGATAATGTATAGTGTATGCCCAGCATTAGTAACCAGCCAGATAGGACAGATATGTGACAGATAATGTATAGTGTATGCCCAGCATCAGTAACCAGCCAGATAGGACAGATATGTGACAGATAACATATAGTGTACGCCCAGCATTAGTAACCGGCCATATAGGACAGATATGTGACAGATAATGTATAGTGTACGCCCAGCATTAGTAACCAGCCAGATAGGACAGATATGTGACAGATAATGTATAGTGTACGCCCAGCATTAGTAACCAGCCAGATAGGACAGATATGTGACAGATAACGTATAGTGTACGCCCAGCATTAGTAACCAGCCAGATAGGACAGATATGTGACAGATAATGTATAGTGTACGCCCAGCATTAGTAACCAGCCAGATAGGACAGATATGTGACAGATAATGTATAGTGTACGCCCAGCATTAGTAACCAGCCAGATAGGACAGATATGTGACAGATAATGTATAGTGTACGCCCAGCATTAGTAACCAGCCAGATAGGACAGATATGTGACAGATAATGTATAGTGTACGCCCAGCATTAGTAACCAGCCAGATAGGACAGATATGTGACAGATAATTGTATAGTGGATGCCCAGCATTAGTAACCAGCCAGATAGGACAGATATGTGACAGATAATGTATAGTGTATACCCAGCATTAGTAACCAGCCAGATAGGACAGATATGTGACAGATAATGTATAGAGTATGCCCAGCATTAGTAACCAGCCAGATAGGACAGATATGTGACAGATAAATGTATAGTGTACGTCCAGCATTAGTAACCGGCCAGATAGGACAGATATGTGACAGATAATGTATAGTGTACGCCCAGCATTAGTAACCGGCCAGATAGGACAGATATGTGACAGATAATGTATAGTGTACGCCCAGCATTAGTAACCGGCCAGATAGGACAGATATGTGACAGATAATGTATAGTGTACGCCCAGCATTAGTAACCAGCTAGATAGGACAGATATGTGACAGATAATGTATAGTGTACGCCCAGCATTAGTAACCAGCCAGATAGGACAGATACGTGACAGATAATGTATAGTGTATGCCCAGCATTAGTGACCAGCCAGATAGGACAGATATGTGACAGATAATGTATAGTGTACGCCCAGCATTAGTGACCGGCCAGATAGGACAGATATGTGACAGAAAATGTATAGTGTACGCCCAACATTAGTAACCAGCCAGATAGGACAGATACGTGACAGATAATGTATAGAGTATGCCCAGCATTAGTAACCAGCCAGATAGGACAGATATGTGACAGATAATGTATAGTGTACGCCCAGCATTAGTAACCGGCCAGATAGGACAGATATGTGACAGATAATGTATAGTGTATACCCAGCATTAGTGACCAGCCAGAAAGGACAGATACGTGACAGATAATGTATAGTGTATGCCCAGCATTAGTGACCAGCCAGATAGGACAGATACGTGACAGATAATGTATAGTGTACGCCCAGCATTAGTGACCAGCCAGATAGGACAGATATGTGACAGATAATGTATAGTGTACGCCCAGCATTAGTAACCAGCCAGATAGGACAGATATGTGACAGATAATGTATAGTGTATACCCAGCATTAGTAACCAGCCAGATAGGACAGATATGTGACAGATAAATGTATAGTGTATGCCCAGCATTATTAACCAGCCAGATAGGACAGATATGTGACAGATAATGTATAGTGTACGCCCAGCATTAGTAACCAGCCAGATAGGACAGATATGTGACAGATAATGTATAGTGTACGCCCAGCATTAGTAACCAGCCAGATAGGACAGATATGTGACAGATAATGTATAGTGGACGCCCAGCATTAGTAACCAGCCAGATAGGACAGATATGTGACAGATAATGTATAGTGTATGCCCGGCATTAGTAACCAGCCAGATAGGACAGATATGTGACAGATAATGTATAGTGTACGCCCAGCATTAGTAACCAGCCAGATAGGACAGATATGTGACAGATAATGTATAGTGTACGCCCAGCATTAGTAACCAACCAGATAGGACAGATATGTGACAGATAATTGTATAGTGTACGCCCAGCATTAGTAACCAGGCAGATAGGACAGATATGTGACAGATAAATGTATAGTGTATTCCCAGTATTAGTAACCAGCCAGATAGGACAGATAATGTATAGTGTATACCCAGCATTAGTAACCAGCCAGATAGGACAGATATGTGACAGATAATGTATAGTCTACGCCCAGCATTAGTATCCAGCCAGATAGGACAGATATGTGACAGATAATGTATAGTGTATGCCTGGCATTAGTAACCAGTCAGATAGGACAGATATGTGACAGATAATGTATAGTGTACGCCCGGCATTAGTAACCAACCAGATAGGACAGATATGTGACAGATAATTGTATAGTGTACGCCCAGCATTAGTAACCAGCCAGATAGGACAGATATGTGACAGATAATGTATAGTTTATGCCCAGCATTAGTAACCAGCCAGATAGGACAGATGTGTGACAGATAATGTATAGTGTATGCCCAGCATTAGTAACCAGCCAGATAGGACATATATGTGACAGATAATGTATAGTGTACGCCCAGCATTAGTAACCAGCCAGATAGGACAGATATGTGACAGATAATGTATAGTGTATGCCCGGCATTAGTAACCAACCAGATAGGACAGATATGTGACAGATAATGTATAGTGTACGCCCAGCATTAGTAACCAGGCAGATAGGACAGATATGTGACAGATAAATGTATAGTGTATGCCCAGCATTAGTAACCGGCCAGATAGGACAGATATGTGACAGATAATGTATAGTGTATGCCCAGCATTAGGACTGTGTTCTGGAACCTCTGCTCTAGGTGTAAGCTCTGGGGGCATTTCTACAGAGGAGAGGGCCTGTGTGCAATCTCTGACATTGGCCCCCTCCTCTCTGTCCGGAGGCCGGCAGCGCACTGAGCTGTGCGCGGCCAGCGTCAGAGTTATAGACTCTGGGTCTCATTCAGACCCGCTCGCGAGCGCTGTATGCTCGTAAGCAGGTCGATGTTAACCAAATGCGCATGCGCAAGAAAGAGGCGCCTCCGTCGTGCGCATGCGCGAGACCCGAATAATGACGGGGTAGCCGTCATTATGGCTCTCGCACCAAAGCGGGCGTGCTGTCGATGGTGAGTGACAGCATGCCCCCTTTGGTGGGCGTGCCGTGGGCGTGGCTGCCCAGACGGAGGCGTTCCCATGGGAACGCCTACCGTCTGGGTGATGCCCCACTGAAATCACTAGTGATGTCAGTGGGTGTGTTTTTGGCTCTGATAGAGCCAAAAGCACTCCGGGCTTGCGGCAGATAAGACCCTACCACAAGGGTCTCATCGCAAGCCCGATAGTCTCAATGGTCTGTCTTGACAATCGCGACCATCTTTATGGCTGCACGCATAAGCTGTGGGTGGTCACCCACAGCTATGTGAGCGGCCAGGAGGCCACTCCAATGTTAGGTAGGCCGGCCCTGATACAGAGCGAGCGCTCTGGTCAGAGCGTCCGGCTCTGAATCAGGCCCTCTGGGCATTAGAGAGCGCCCAAAGTCTATAGAGTATGTGCAGGTCACCGGGAAAGTGGCCATGGCATCCAATTTCCATGTACTGCACATGTGCAAACGACCGGGACCATGGCGGCTATTTTCCAGTCGTTTTTACAGCACCGGGCCCCAGCTCCGACGTGGGACTCTGGAGAGGTAAGTAATACTATAGGTGCAGGGTGTGAGGTGCAGGGCCCCCCTGGAATCAGTGGACCGTGTGCCCCGCACACTCTGCACCCATTATAGATACGCTCCGTGTAAGCCGCTCCCTGCCTTCTACCTAGCAGAGAAAGCTAATGTACTCAGCATACTGAGCATGAGAAGTGGTACTGTGCATTTTTTAATATGAAAATACAGTAAAACTAGGTAACGTGGGATAGAACACCCTGAAAGAGCCTAAAGTATATACAAACACACTGAGTGGATTTATTGTAATATAATGTAGCAATTAGGAAAGATACAGTCTGTTGTTTTGCAAACAGAAGCTGAAACAATGTATCAGCAAATGTCTGACAGCTCCAATGTATCCACTAATACCAGGGAGCTGGCAGTGTGTACCGCAGGGAGATAGTGCAGCCCATGGCAGGGAGCTGGCAGTGTGTACCGCAGGGAGATAGTGCTGCCCATGGCAGGGAGCTGGCAGTGTGTACCGCAGGGAGATAGAGCTGCCCATGGCAGGGAGCTGGCAGTGTGTACCGCAGGGAGTTAGTGCTGCCCATGGCAGGGAGCTGGCAGTGTGTACCGTAGGGAGATAGTGCTGCCCATGGCAGGGAGCTGGCAGTGTGTACCGCAGGGAGATAGTGCTGCCCATGGCAGGGAGCTGGCAGTGTGTACCGCAGGGAGATAGTGCAGCCCATGGCAGGGAGCTGGCAGTGTGTACCGCAGGCAGATAGTGCTGCCCATGGCAGGGAGCTGGCAGTGTGTACCGCAGGCAGATAGTGCTGCCCATGGCAGGGAGCTGGCAGTGTGTACCGCAGGCAGATAGTGCTGCCCATGGCAGGGAGCTGGCAGTGTGTACCGCAGGGAGATAGTGCTGCCCATGGCAGGGAGCTGGCAGTGTTTACTGCAGGGAGATAGTGCTGCCCATGGCAGGGAGCTGGCAGTGTGTAGCGCAGGCAGATAGTGCTGCCCATGGCAGGGAGCTGGCAGTGTGTACCGCAGGGAGATAGTTCTGCCCATGGCAGGGAGCTGGCAGTGTGTACCGCAGGGAGATAGTGCTGCCCATGGCAGGGAGCTGGCAGTGTGTACCGCAGGGAGATAGTGCTGCCCATGGCAGGGAGCTGGCAGTGTGTACCGCAGGGAGATAGTGCTGCCCATGGCAGGGAGCTGGCAGTGTGTACCGCAGGGAGATAGTGCTGCCCATGGCAGGGAGCTGGCAGTGTGTACCGCAGGGAGATAGAGCTGCCCATGGCAGGGAGCTGGCAGTGTGTACCGCAGGGAGATAGTGCAGCCCATGGCAGGGAGCTGGCAGTGTGTACCGCAGGCAGATAGTGCTGCCCATGGCAGGGAGCTGGCAGTGTGTACCGCAGGGAGATAGTGCTGCCCATGGCAGGGAGCTGGCAGTGTGTACCGCAGGCAGATAGTGCTGCCCATGGCAGGGAGCTGGCAGTGTGTACCGCAGGCAGATAGTGCTGCCCATGGCAGGGAGCTGGCAGTGTGTACCGCAGGGAGATAGTGCTGCCCATGGCAGGGAGCTGGCAGTGTGTACCGTAGGGAGATAGTGCTGCCCATGGCAGGGAGCTGGCAGTGTGTACCGTAGGGAGATAGTGCTGCCCATGGCAGGGAGCTGGCAGTGTGTACCGCAGGGAGATAGTGCTGCCCATGGCAGGGAGCTGGCAGTGTGTACCGCAGGGAGATAGTGCAGCCCATGGCAGGGAGCTGGCAGTGTGTACCGCAGGCAGATAGTGCTGCCCATGGCAGGGAGCTGGCAGTGTGTACCGCAGGGAGATAGTGCTGCCCATGGCAGGGAGCTGGCAGTGTGTACCGCAGGCAGATAGTGCTGCCCATGGCAGGGAGCTGGCAGTGTGTACCGCAGGCAGATAGTGCTGCCCATGGCAGGGAGCTGGCAGTGTGTACCGCAGGGAGATAGTGCTGCCCATGGCAGGGAGCTGGCAGTGTTTACTGCAGGGAGATAGTGCTGCCCATGGCAGGGAGCTGGCAGTGTGTAGCGCAGGCAGATAGTGCTGCCCATGGCAGGGAGCTGGCAGTGTGTACCGCAGGGAGATAGTTCTGCCCATGGCAGGGAGCTGGCAGTGTGTACCGCAGGGAGATAGTGCTGCCCATGGCAGGGAGCTGGCAGTGTGTACCGCAGGGAGATAGTTCTGCCCATGGCAGGGAGCTGGCAGTGTGTACCGCAGGGAGATAGTGCTGCCCATGGCAGGGAGCTGGCAGTGTGTACCGCAGGGAGATAGTGCTGCCCATGGCAGGGAGCTGGCAGTGTGTACCGCAGGGAGATAGTGCTGCCCATGGCAGGGAGCTGGCAGTGTGTACCGCAGGCAGATAGTGCTGCCCATGGCAGGGAGCTGGCAGTGTGTACCGCAGGGAGATAGTGCTGCCCATGGCAGGGAGCTGGCAGTGTGTACCGCAGGGAGAAAGTGCTGCCCATGGCAGGGAGCTGGCAGTGTGTACCGCAGGGAGATAGTGCTGCCCATGGCAGGGAGCTGGCAGTGTGTACCGCAGGGAGATAGTGCTGCCCATGGCAGGGAGCTGGCAGTGTGTACCGCAGGGAGATAGTGCTGCCCATGGCCGGGAGCTGGCAGTGTGTACCGCAGGGAGATAGTGCTGCCCATGGCAGGGAACTGGCAGTGTGTACCGCAGGGAGATAGTGCTGCCCATGGCAGGGAGCTGGCAGTGTGTACCGCAGGGAGATAGTGCTGTCTATGGCAGGGAGCTGGCAGTGTGTACCGCAGGGAGATAGTGCTGCCCATGGCAGGGAGCTGGCAGTGTGTACCGCAGGGAGATAGTGCTGCCCATGGCAGGGAGCTGGCAGTGTGTACCGCAGGGAGATAGTGCTGCCCATGGCCGGGAGCTGGCAGTGTGTACCGCAGGCAGATAGTGCTGCCCATGGCAGGGAGCTGGCAGTGTGTACCGCAGGGAGATAGTGCTGCCCATGGCAGGGAGATGTGTCCTGCATATTGTACCATGCACAGCCTGGAGGGAGCATAGGGAAGGCTGATTGAGATATGCGGCAGGGAGATGGGGCTGGGAGAGGGGGCTGATATAGAGATATTGGGTTGGCTGAGAGATGCTTCAACATAAGGGGTTGGATAAAGTGTAATGATGTGGGGCCTTTTAAAATAAAAAAGGGGGAGAAGTATGAGGACAGGATAGAGGGGGCATGTCATACAGGGTGTGATGAGTATTACATGCAGAGGGGACTGTCAGGATAGAGGGGGGCATGTCATACAGGGTATGATGAGTATTACATGCAGAGGGGACTGTCAGGATAGAGGGGGACATGTCATACAGGGTGTGATGAATATTGCATGCAGAGGGGACTGTCAGGATAGAGGGGGACATGTCATACAGGGTGTGATGAATATTACATGAAGAGGGGACTGTCAGGATAGAGGGGGACATGTCATACAGGGTGTGATGAATATTGCATGCAGAGGGGACTGTCAGGATAGAGGGGGACATGTCATACAGGGTGTGATGAATATTACAAGCAGAGTGGACTGTCAGGATAGAGGGGGACATGTCATACAGGGTGTGATGAATATTACATGCAGAGGGGACTGTCAGGATAGAGGAGGACATGTCATACAGGGTGTGATGAGTATTACATGCAGAGGGGACTGTCAGGATAGAGGGGACATGTCATACAGGGTGTGATGAGTATTACACGCAGGGGGGACTGTCAGGATAGAGGGGGACATGTCATACAGGGTGTGATGAGTATTACACGCAGAGGGGACTGTCAGGATAGAAGGGGGCATGTCATACAGGGTGTGATGAATATTACATGAAGAGAGGACTGTCAGGATAGAGGGGGACATGTCATACAAGGTGTGATGAATATTGCATGCAGAGGGGACTGTCAGGATAGAGGGGGACATGTCATACAGGGTGTGATGAATGTTACATGCAGAGGGGACTGTCAGTAAAGAGGGGGCATGTGATACAGGGTGTGATGTGTATTACATGCAGAGGGGACTGTCAGGATAGAGGGGGGCATGTCATACAGGGTGTAATGAGTATTACAAGCAGAGGGGACTGTCAGGATAGAAGGGGGCATGTCATACAGGGTGTGATGAGTGTTTCATGCAGAGGGGACTGTCAGGATAGAGGGGGGCATGTCATACAGGGTGTGATGAGTATTGCATGAAGAGGGGACTGTCAGGATAGAGGGGGCATGTCATACAGGGTGTGATGAGTATTACACGCAGAGGGGACTGTCAGGATAGAGGGGGGCATGTCATACAGGGTGTGATGAGTATTACATGCAGAGGGGACTGTCAGGATAGAGGGGGACATGTCATACAGGGTGTGATGAGTATTACACGCAGAGGGGACAGTCAGGATAGAGGGGGACATGTCATACAGGGTGTCAAGAATATTAGAAGCAGAGGGGACTGTCAGGATAGAGGGGGGCATGTCATACAGGGTGTGATGAATATTACATGCAGAGGGGACTGTCAGGATAGAGGGGGGCATGTCATACAGGGTGTGATAAATATTACAAGCGGAGGGGACTGTCAGGATAGAGGGGGGCATGTCATACAGGGTGTGATGAGTATTACATGCAGAGGGGACTGTCAGGATAGAAGGGGGTATGTCACACAGGGTGTGATGAGTATTACATGCAGAGGGGACTGTCAGGATAGAGGGGGACATGTCACACAGGGTGTGATGAATATTACATGCAGAGGGACTGTCAGGATAGAGGGGGACATATCATACAGGGTGTGATGAGTATTACATACAGAGGGGACTGTCAGGATAGAGGGGGCATGTCATACAGGGTGTGATGAGTGTTACATGCAGAGGGGACTGTCAGGATAGAGGGGGACATGTCATACAGGGTGTGATGAATGTTACATGCAGAGGGGACTGTCAGTAAAGAGGGGGCATGTCATACAGGGTGTGATGTGTATTACATGCAGAGGGGACTGTCAGGATAGAGGGGGGCATGTCATACAGGGTGTGATGAGTATTACAAGCAGAGGGGACTGTCAGGATAGAGGGGGGCATGTCATACAGGGTGTGATGAGTACTACAAGCAGAGGGGACTGTCAGGATAGAGGGGGGCATGTCATACAGGGTGTGATGAGTGTTTCATGCAGAGGGGACTGTCAGGATAGAGGGGGGCATGTCATACAGGGTGTGACGAGTATTACATGCAGAGGGGACTGTCAGGATAGAGGGGGGCATGTCATACAGGGTGTGATGAGTATAACACGCAGAGGGGACTGTCAGGATAGAGGGGGGCATGTCATATAGGGTGTGATGAGTATTACACGCAGAGGGGACTGTCAGGATAGAGGGGGACATGTCATACAGGGTGTGATGATTATTACACGCAGAGGGGACTGTCAGGATAGAGGGGGCATATCATACAGGGTGTGATGAGTATTACATACAGAGGGGACTGTCAGGATAGAGGGGGCATGTCATACAGGGTGTGATGAGTGTTACATGCAGAGGGGACTGTCAGGATAGAGGGGGACATGTCATACAGGGTGTGATGAATGTTACATGCAGAGGGGACTGTCAGTAAAGAGGGGGCATGTCATACAGGGTGTGATGTGTATTACATGCAGAGGGGACTGTCAGGATAGAGGGGGGCATGTCATACAGGGTGTGATGAGTATTACAAGCAGAGGGGACGGTCAGGATAGAGGGGGGCATGTCATACAGGGTGTGATGAGTACTACAAGCAGAGGGGACTGTCAGGATAGAGGGGGACATGTCATACAGGGTGTGATGAGTGTTTCATGCAGAGGGGACTGTCAGGATAGAGGGGGGCATGTCATACAGGGTGTGACGAGTATTACATGCAGAGGGGACTGTCAGGATAGAGGGGGGCATGTCATACAGGGTGTGATGAGTATAACACGCAGAGGGGACTGTCAGGATAGAGGGGGGCATGTCATACAGGGTGTGATGAGTATTACACGCAGAGGGGACTGTCAGCATAGAGGGGGACATGTCATACAGGGTGTGATGATTATTACACGCAGAGGGGACTGTCAGGATAGAGGGGGGCATGTCATACAGGGTGTGATGAATATTACATGCAGAGGGGACTGTCAGGATAGAAGGGGGCATGTCATACAGGGTGTGATGAATATTACATGCAGAGGGGACTGTCAGGATAGAGGGGGGCATGTCTTACAGGGTGTGATAAATATTACAAGCGGAGGGGACTGTCAGGATAGAGGGGGGCATGTCATATAGGGTGTGATGAGTATTACATGCAGAGGGGACTGTCAGGATAGAGGGGGGTATGTCACACAGGGTGTGATGAGTATTACATGCAGAGGGGACTGTCAGGATAGAGGGGGACATGTCACACAGGGTGTGATGAATATTACATGCAGAGGGACTGTCAGGATAGAGGGGGACATATCATACAGGGTGTGATGAGTATTACATGCAGAGGGGACTGTCAGGATAGAGGGGGCATGTCATACAGGGTGTGATGAGTATTAGAAGATAAGGGGACTGTCAGTATAGAGGGGGGCATGTCATACAGGGTGTGATGAGTATTAGAAGATAAGGGGACTGTCAGGATAGAGGGGGGCATGTCATACAGGGTGTGATGAATGTTACATGCAGAGGTGACTGTCAGGATAGAGGGGGGCATGTCATACAGGGTATGATGAATATTACAAGCAGAGGGGACTGTCAGGATAGAGGAGGACATGTCATACAGGATGAGATGAGCATTACACGCAGAGGGGACTGTTAGGATAGAGGGGGCATGTCATACAGGGTGTGATGAGTATTACACGCAGAGGGGACTGTCAGGATAGAGGGGGGCATGTCATACAGGGTGTGATGAGTATTACACGCGGAGGGGACTGTCAGGATAGAGGGGGACATGTCATACAGGGTGTGATGAGTATTACACGCAGAGGGGACTGTCAGGATAGAGGGGGGCATGTCATACAGGGTGTGATGAGTATTACACGCAGAGGGGACTGTCAGGATAGAGGGGGACATGTCATACAGGGTGTGATGAA
Organism: Taudactylus pleione; assembly: GCA_031769625.1. Lineage (NCBI taxonomy): Eukaryota > Metazoa > Chordata > Amphibia > Anura > Myobatrachidae > Taudactylus > Taudactylus pleione. The sequence continues at coordinate 408,254 of JAUIMM010001424.1, forward strand.
TATTACATGCAGAGGGGACTGTCAGGATAGAGGGGGGCATGTCATCCAGGGTGTGATGAATATTACATGCAGAGGGGACTGTCAGGATAGAGGTGGGCATCTCATACAGGGTGTGATAAATATTACAAGCGGAGCGGACTGTCAGGATAGAGGGGGGTATGTCATACAGGGTGTGATGAGTATTACACGCAGAGGGGACTGTCAGGATAGAGGGGGACATGTCATACAGGGTCTGATGAATATTACATACAGAGGGGACTGTCAGGATAGAAGGGAACATGTCATACAGGGTGTGATGAGTATAGCAAGCAGAGGGGAGCATGTCATACAGGGTGTGATGAGTATTACATGCAGAGGGGACTGTCAGGATAGAGGGGGGCATGTCATACCGGGTGTGATGAGTATTACAAGCAGAAGGGACTATCACTATAGATGGGGACATGTCATACAGGGTGTGATGAATGTTCCATTCAGAGGTGACTGTCAGGATAGAGGGGGGCATGTCATACAGGGTATGATGAATATTACAAGCAGAGGGGACTGTCAGGATAGAGGAGGACATGTCATACAGGATGAGATGAATATTACACACAGAGGGGACTGTCAGGATAGAGGAGGACATGTCATACAGGGTGTGATGAGCACTACACGCACAGGGGACTGTCAGGATAGAGGGGGGAATGTCATACAGGGTGTGATGAGTATTACACGCAGAGGGGACTGTCAGGAAAGAGGGGGGAATGTCATACAGGGTGTGATGAGTATTACATGCAGAGGGGACTGTCAGGATAGAGGGGGGCATGTCATACAGGGTGCGATGAGTATTACACGCAGAGGGGACTGTCAGGATAGAGGGGGACATGTCATACAGGGTGTGATGAGTATTACACGCAGAGGCGATTGTCAGGATAGAGGGGGACATGTCAAACAGGGTGTGATGAATATTACATCCAGAGGGGACTGTCAGGATAGAGGGGGGCATGTCATACAGGGTGTGATGAATATTACAAGCGGAGGGGACTGTCAGGATAGAGGGGGGCATGTCATACAGGGTGTGATGAATATTACAAGCGGAGGGGACTGTCAGGATAGAGGGGGACATGTCATACAAGGTGTGATGAGTATTACATGCAGAGAGGACTGTCAGGATAGAGGGGGGTATGTCATACAGGGTGTGATGAGTATTACATGCAGAGGGGACTGTCAGGATAGAGGGGGACATGTCATTCAGGGTGTGATGAGTATTACATGCAGAGGGGACTGTCAGGATAGAGGGGGGCATGTCATACAGGGTGTGATGAATATTACCTGCAGAGGGGACTGTCAGGATAGAGGGGGGCATGTCATACAGGGTGTGATGAATATTACAAGCGGAGGGGACTGTCAGGATAGAGGGGGACATGTCATACAGGGTGTGATGAGTATTACATGCAGAGGGGACTGTCTGGATAGAGGGGGGTATGTCATACAGGGTGTGATGAGTATTACATGCAGAGGTGACTGTCAGGATAGAAGGGGACATGTCATTCAGGGTGTGATGAGTATTACATGCAGAGGGGACTGTCAGGATAGAGGGGGGCATGTCATACAGGGTGTGATGAGTATTACAAGCAGTGGGGACTGTCAGGATAGAGGGGGGTATGTCATACAGGGTGTGATGAGTATTGCATGCAGAGGGGAATGTCAGGATAGAGGGGGGCATGTCATACAGGGTGTGATGAATATGACAAGCAGAGGGGACTGTCAGGATAGGGGGGGCATGTCATACAGGGTGTGATGAGTATTACATGCAGAAGGACTGTCAGGATAGAGGGGGGCATGTCATACAGGGTGTGATGATTATTACATGCAGAGGGGACTGTCAGGATAGAGGGGGGCATGTCATACAGGGTGTGATGAATGTTACATGCTGAGGGGACTGTCAGGATAGAGGGGGGCATGTCATACAGGGTGTGATGAGTATTACATGCAGAGGGACTGTCAGGATAGAGGGGGACATGTCATACAGGGTGTGATGAGTATTACATGCAGAGGGGACTGTCAGGATAGAGGGGGGCATGTCATACAGGGTATGATGAATATTACAAGCAGAGGGGACTGTCAGGATAGAGGAGGACATGTCATACAGGGTGTGATGAATATTACAAGCGGAGGGGACTGTCAGGATAGAGGGGGGCATGTCATACAGGGTGTGATGAATATTACAAGCGGAGGGGACTGTCAGGATAGAGGGGGACATGTCATACAAGGTGTGATGAGTATTACATGCAGAGAGGACTGTCAGGATAGAGGAGGGCATGTCATACAGGGTGTGATGAATGTTACATGCAGAGGGGACTGTCAGGATAGAGGGGGGCATGTCATACAGGGTGTGAAGAGTATTACATGCAGAGGGGACTGTCAGGATAGAGGGGGGCATGTCATACAGGGTGTGAAGAGTATTACATGAAGAGGGGACTGTCAGGATAGAGGCGGACATGTCATTCAGGGTGTGATGAGTATTACATGCAGAGGGGACTGTCAGGATAGAGGGGGGCATGTCATACAGGGTGTGATGAATATTACCTGCAGAGGGGACTGTCAGGATAGAGGGGGGAATGTCATACAAGGTGTGATGAGTATTACATGCAGAGGGGACTGTCAGGATAGAGGGGGACATGTCAAACAGGGTGTGATGAATACTACATGCAGAGGGGACTGTCAGGATAGAGGGGGGCATGTCATACAGGGTGTGATGAATATTACAAGCGGAGGGGACTGTCAGGATAGAGGGGGGCATGTCATACAGGGTGTGATGAATATTTCAAGCGGAGGGGACTGTCAGGATAGAGGGGGACATGTCATACAAGGTGTCATGAGTATTACATGCAGAGAGGACTGTCAGGATAGAGGGGGGTATGTCATACAGGGTGTGATGAGAGTTACATGCAGAGGGGACTGTCAGGATAGAGGAGGACATGTCATTCAGGGTGTGATGAGTATTATATGCAGAGGGGACAGTCAGGATAGAGGGGGGCATGTCATACAGGGTGTGATGAGTATTACAAGCAGTGGGGACTGTCAGGATAGAAGGGGGTATGTCATACAGGGTGTGATGAGTATTACATGCAGAGGGGACTGTCAGGATAGAGGGGGGCATGTCATACAGGGTGTGATGAATATTACAAGCGGAGGGGACTGTCAGGATAGAGGGGGACATGTCATACAGGGTGTGATGAGTATGACATGCAGAGGGGACTGTCAGGATAGAGCGGGGTATGTCATACAGGGTGTGATGAGTATTACATGCAGAGGTGACTGTCAGGATAAAAGGGGACATGTCATTCAGGGTGTGATGAGTATTACATGCAGAGGGGACTGTCAGGATAGAGGGGGGCATGTCATACAGGGTGTGATGAGTATTACAAGCAGTGGGGACTATCAGGATAGAGGGGGGTATGTCATACAGGGTGTGATGCGTATTGCATGCAGAGGGGACGGTCAGGATAGAGGGGGGCATGTCATACAGGGTGTGATGAATATGACAAGCAGAGGGGACTGTCAGAATAGGGGGGGCATGTCATACAGGGTGTGATGAGTATTACATGCAGAAGGACTGTCAGGATAGAGGGGGGCATGTCATACAGGGTGTGATGATTATTACATGCAGAGGGGACTGTCAGGACAGAGGGGGGCATGTCATACAGGGTTTGATGAATGTTACATGCAGAGGGGACTGTCAGGATAGAGGGGGGCATGTCATACAGGGTGTGATGAGTATTACATGCAGAGGGACTGTCTGGATAGAGGGGGACATGTCATACAGGGTGTGATGAGTATTACATGCAGAGGGGACTGTCAGGATAGAGGGGGGCATGTCATACAGGGTATGATGAATATTACAAGCAGAGGGGACTGTCAGGATAGAGGAGGACATGTCATACAGGGTGTGATGAATATTACAAGCGGAGGGGACTGTCAGGATAGAGGGGGACATGTCATACAAGGTGTGATGAGTATTACATGCAGAGAGGACTGTCAGGATAGAGTAGGGCATGTCATACAGGGTGTGATGAATGTTACATGCAGAGGGGACTGTCAGGATAGAGGGGGCCATGTCATTCAGGGTGTGATGAGTATTACATGCAGAGGGGACTGTCAGGATAGAGGGGGGCATGTAATACAGGTTGTGATGAATATTACCTGCAGAGGGGACTGTCAGGATAGAGGGGGGCATGTCATACAGGGTGTGATGAATATTACAAGCGGAGGGGACTGTCAGGATAGAGGGGGACATGTCATACAGGGTGTGATGACTATTACATGCTGAGGGGACTGTCAGGATAGAGGGGGGCATGTCATACAGGGTGTGATGAGTATTACATGCAGGGGGACTGTCTGGATAGAGGGGGACATGTCATACAGGGTGTGATGAGTATTACATGCAGAGGGGACTGTCAGGATAGAGGGGGGCATGTCATACAGGGTATGATGAATATTACAAGCAGAGGGGACTGTCAGGATAGAGGAGGACATGTCATACAGGGTGTGATGAATATTACAAGCGGAGGGGACTGTCAGGATAGAGGGGGACATGTCATACAAGGTGTGATGAGTATTACATGCAGAGAGGACTGTCAGGATAGAGGAGGGCATGTCATACAGGGTGTGATGAATGTTACATGCAGAGGGGACTGTCAGGATAGAGGGGGCCATGTCATTCAGGGTGTGATGAGTATTACATGCAGAGGGGACTGTCAGGATAGAGGGGGGCATGTAATACAGGTTGTGATGAATATTACCTGCAGAGGGGACTGTCAGGATAGAGGGGGGCATGTCATACAGGGTGTGAAGAATATTACAAGCGGAGGGGACTGTCAGGATAGAGGGGGACATGTCATACAGGGTGTGATGACTATTACATGCAGAGGGGACTGTCAGGATAGAGGGGGGTATGTCATACAGGGTGTGATGAGTATTACATGCAGAGGTGACTGTCAGGATAGAAGGGGACATGTCATTCAGGGTGTGATGAGTATTACATGCAGAGGGGACTGTCAGGATAGAGGGGGGCATGTCATACAGGGTGTGATGAGTATTACAAGCAGTGGGGACTGTCAGGATAGAAGGGGGTATGTCATACAGGGTGTGATGAGTATTACATGCAGAGGGGACTGTCAGGATAGAGGGGGGACAAGTCATACAGGGTGTGCTGAGTATTACAAGCAGAGGGGACTGTCAGGATAGAGGGGGGCATGCCATACAGGATGTGATGAGTATTACATGCAGAGGGGACTGTCAGGATAGAGGGGGCATGTCATACAGGGTGTGATGAATATGACATGCAGAGGGGACTGTCAGGATAGGGGGGGCATGTCATACAGGGTGTGATGAGTATTACATGCAGAAAGACTGTCAGGATAGAGGGGGCATGTCATACATGGTGTGATGATTATTACATGCAGAGGGGACTGTCAGGATAGAGGGGGGCATGTCATACAGGGTGTGATGAATGTTACATGCAGAGGGGACTGTCAGGATAGAGGGAGGCATGTCATACAGGGTGTGATGAGTATTACATGCAGAGGGGACTGTCAGGATAGAGGGGGGCATGTCATACAGGGTGTGATGAATGTGACAAGCAGAGGGGACTGTCAGGATAGGGGGGGCATGTCATACAGGGTGTGATGAGTATTACATGCAGAAAGACTGTCAGGATAGAGGGGGCATGTCATACATGGTGTGATGATTATTACATGCAGAGGGGACTGTCAGGATAGAGGGGGGCATGTCATACAGGGTATGATGAATATTACAAGCAGAGGGGACTGTCAGGATAGAGGAGGACATGTCATACAGGGTGTGATGAATATTACAAGCGGAGGGGACTGTCAGGATAGAGGGGGACATGTCATACAAGGTGTGATGAGTATTACATGCAGAGAGGACTGTCAGGATAGAGGAGGGCATGTCATACAGGGTGTGATGAATGTTACATGCAGAGGGGACTGTCAGGATAGAGGGGGGTATGTCATTCAGGGTGTGATGAGTATTACATGCAGAGGGGACTGTCAGGATAGAGGGGGCCATGTCATTCAGGGTGTGATGAGTATTACATGCAGAGGGGACTGTCAGGATAGAGGGGGGCATGTAATACAGGTTGTGATGAATATTACCTGCAGAGGGGACTGTCAGGATAGAGGGGGGCATGTCATACAGGGTGTGATGAATATTACAAGCGGAGGGGACTGTCAGGATAGAGGGGGACATGTCATACAGGGTGTGATGACTATTACATGCAGAGGGGACTGTCAGGATAGAGGGGGGTATGTCATACAGGGTGTGATGAGTATTACATGCAGAGGTGACTGTCAGGATAGAAGGGGACATGTCATTCAGGGTGTGATGAGTATTACATGCAGAGGGGACTGTCAGGATAGAGGGGGGCATGTCATACAGGGTGTGATGAGTATTACAAGCAGTGGGGACTGTCAGGATAGAAGGGGGTATGTCATACAGGGTGTGATGAGTATTACATGCAGAGGGGACTGTCAGGATAGAGGGGGGACAAGTCATACAGGGTGTGCTGAGTATTACAAGCAGAGGGGACTGTCAGGATAGAGGGGGGCATGTCATACAGGATGTGATGAGTATTACATGCAGAGGGGACTGTCAGGATAGAGGGGGCATGTCATACAGGGTGTGATGAATATGACATGCAGAGGGGACTGTCAGGATAGGGGGGGCATGTCATACAGGGTGTGATGAGTATTACATGCAGAAAGACTGTCAGGATAGAGGGGGCATGTCATACATGGTGTGATGATTATTACATGCAGAGGGGACTGTCAGGATAGAGGGGGGCATGTCATACAGGGTGCGATGAATGTTACATGCAGAGGGGACTGTCAGGATAGAGGGGGGCATGTCATGCAGGGTGTGATGAGTATTACATGCAGAGGGGACTGTCAGGATAGAGGGGGGCATGTCATATAGGGTGTGATGAATGTGAGAAGCAGAGGGGACTGTCAGGATAGGGGGGGCATGTCATACAGGGTGTGATGAGTATTACATGCAGAAAGACTGTCAGGATAGAGGGGGCATGTCATACATGGTGTGATGATTATTACATGCAGAGGGGACTGTCAGGATAGAGGGGGGCATGTCATACAGGGTGTGATGAATGTTATGATGAATGTTACATGCAGAGGGGACTGTCAGGATAGAGGGGGGCATGTCATACAGGGTGTGATGAGTATTACATGCAAAGGGACTGTCAGGATAGAGGGGGACATGTCATACAGGGTGTGATGAGTATTACATGCAGAGGGGACTGTCAGGATAGAGGGGGGCATGTCATCCAGGGTGTGATGAATATTACATGCAGAGGGGACTGTCAGGATAGAGGTGGGCATGTCATACAGGGTGTGATAAATATTACAAGCGGAGCGGACTGTCAGGATAGAGGGGGGTATGTCATACAGGGTGTGATGAGTATTACACGCAGAGGGGACTGTCAGGATAGAGGGGGACATGTCATACAGGGTCTGATGAATATTACATACAGAGGGGACTGTCAGGATAGAAGGGAACATGTCATACAGGGTGTGATGAATATTACATACAGAGGGGACAGTATGGATAGAGGGGGACATGTCAAACAGGGTGTGATGAGTATAGCAAGCAGAGGGGGGCATGTCATACAGGGTGTGATGAGTATTACATGCAGAGGGGACTGTCAGGATAGAGGGGGGCATGTCATACCGGGTGTGATGAGTATTACAAGCAGAAGGGACTATCAGTATAGATGGGGACATGTCATACAGGGTGTGATGAATGTTCCATTCAGAGGTGACTGTCAGGATAGAGGGGGGCATGTCATACAGGGTATGATGAATATTACAAGCAGAGGGGACTGTCAGGATAGAGGAGGACATGTCATACAGGATGAGATGAATATTACACACAGAGGGGACTGTCAGGATAGAGGAGGACATGTCATACAGGGTGTGATGAGCACTACACGCACAGGGGACTGTCAGGATAGAGGGGGGAATGTCATACAGGGTGTGATGAGTATTACACGCAGAGGGGACTGTCAGGATAGAGGGGGGAATGTCATACAGGGTGTGATGAGTATTACATACAGAGGGGACTGTCAGGATAGAGGGGGGCATGTCATACAGGGTGTGATGAGTATTACACGCAGAGGGGACTGTCAGGATAGAGGGGGACATGTCATACAGGGTGTGATGAGTATTACACGCAGAGGCGATTGTCAGGATAGAGGGGGACATGTCAAACAGGGTGTGATGAATATTACATGCAGAGGGGACTGTCAGGATAGAGGGGGGCATGTCATACAGGGTGTGATGAATATTACAAGCGGAGGGGACTGTCAGGATAGAGGGGGGCATGTCATACAGGGTGTGATGAATATTACAAGCGGAGGGGACTGTCAGGATAGAGGGGGACATGTCATACAAGGTGTGATGAGTATTACATGCAGAGAGGACTGTCAGGATAGAGGGGGGTATGTCATACAGGGTGTGATGAGTATTACATGCAGAGGGGACTGTCAGGATAGAGGGTGACATGTCATTCAGGGTGTGATGAGTATTACATGCAGAGGGGACTGTCAGGATAGAGGGGGGCATGTCATACAGGGTGTGATGAATATTACCTGCAGAGGGGACTGTCAGGATAGAGGGGGGCATGTCATACATGGTGTGATGAATATTACAAGCGGAGGGGACTGTCAGGATAGAGGGGGACATGTCATACAGGGTGTGATGAGTATTACATGCAGAGGGGACTGTCTGGATAGAGGGGGGTATGTCATACAGGGTGTGATGAGTATTACATGCAGAGGTGACTGTCAGGATAGAAGGGGACATGTCATTCAGGGTGTGATGAGTATTACATGCAGAGGGGACTGTCAGGATAGAGGGGGGCATGTCATACAGGGTGTGATGAGTATTACAAGCAGTGGGGACTGTCAGGATAGAGGGGGGTATGTCATACAGGGTGTGATGAGTATTGCATGCAGAGGGGAATGTCAGGATAGAGGGGGCATGTCATACAGGGTGTGATGAATATGACAAGCAGAGGGGACTGTCAGGATAGGGGGGGCATGTCATACAGGGTGTGATGAGTATTACATGCAGAAGGACTGTCAGGATAGTGGGGGCATGTCATACAAGGTGTGATGATTATTACATGCAGAGGGGACTGTCAGGATAGAGGGGGGCATGTCATACAGGGTGTGATGAATGTTACATGCTGAGGGGACTGTCAGGATAGAGGGGGGCATGTCATACAGGGTGTGATGAGTATTACATGCAGAGGGACTGTCAGGATAGAGGGGGACATTTCATACAGGGTGTGATGAGTATTACATGCAGAGGGGACTGTCAGGATAGAGGGGGGCATGTCATACAGGGTATGATGAATATTACAAGCAGAGGGGACTGTCAGGATAGAGGAGGACATGTCATACAGGGTGTGATGAATATTACAAGCGGAGGGGACTGTCAGGATAGAGGGGGGCATGTCATACAGGGTGTGATGAATATTACAAGCGGAGGGGACTGTCAGGATAGAGGGGAACATGTCATACAAGGTGTGATGAGTATTACATGCAGAGAGGGCTGTCAGGATAGAGGAGGGCATGTCATACAGGGTGTGATGAATGTTACATGCAGAGGGGACTGTCAGGATAGAGGGGGGCATGTCATACAGGGTGTGAAGAGTATTACATGCAGAGGGGACTGTCAGGATAGAGGGGGGCATGTCATACAGGGTGTGAAGAGTATTACATGAAGAGGGGACTGTCAGGATAGAGGGGGACATGTCATTCAGGGTGTGATGAGTATTACATGCAGAGGGGACTGTCAGGATAGAGGGGGGCATGTCATACAGGGTGTGATGAATATTACCTGCAGAGGGGACTGTCAGGATAGAGGGGGGAATGTCATACAAGGTGTGATGAGTATTACATGCAGAGGGGACTGTCAGGATAGAGGGGGGCATGTCATACAGGGTGTGATGAGTATTACACGCAGAGGGGACTGTCAGGATAGAGGGGGACATGTCATACAGGGTGTGATGTGTATTACACGCAGAGGCGATTGTCAGGATAGAGGGGGACATGTCAAACAGGGTGTGATGAATATTACATGCAGAGGGGACTGTCAGGATAGAGGGGGGCATGTCATACAGGGTGTGATGAATATTACAAGCGGAGGGGACTGTCAGGATAGAGGGGGGCATGTCATACAGGGTGTGATGAATATTACAAGCGGAGGGGACTGTCAGGATAGAGGGGGACATGTCATACAAGGTGTGATGAGTATTACATGCAGAGAGGACTGTCAGGATAGAGGGGGGTATGTCATACAGGGTGTGATGAGAGTTACATGCAGAGGGGACTGTCAGGATAGAGGGGGACATGTCATTCAGGGTGTGATGAGTATTACATGCAGAGGGGACAGTCAGGATAGAGGGGGGCATGTCATAAAGGGTGTGATGAGTATTACAAGCAGTGGGGACTGTCAGGATAGAGGGGGGTATGTCATACAGGGTGTGATGAGTATTACATGCAGAGGGGACTGTCAGGATAGAGGGGGGCATGTCATACAGGGTGTGATGAATATTACAAGCGGAGGGGACTGTCAGGATAGAGGGGGACATGTCATACAGGGTGTGATGAGTATGACATGCAGAGGGGACTGTCAGGATAGAGCGGGGTATGTCATACAGGGTGTGATGAGTATTACATGCAGAGGTGACTGTCAGGATAAAAGGGGACATGTCATTCAGGGTGTGATGAGTATTACATGCAGAGGGGACTGTCAGGATAGAGGGGGGCATGTCATACAGGGTGTGATGAGTATTACAAGCAGTGGGGACTGTCAGGATAGAGGGGGGTATGTCATACAGGGTGTGATGAGTATTGCATGCAGAGGGGACGGTCAGGATAGAGGGGGGCATGTCATACAGGGTGTGATGAATATGACAAGCAGAGGGGACTGTCAGAATAGGGGGGGCATGTCATACAGGGTGTGATGAGTATTACATGCAGAAGGACTGTCAGGATAGAGGGGGGCATGTCATACAGGGTGTGATGATTATTACATGCAGAGGGGACTGTCAGGATAGAGGGGGGCATGTCATACAGGGTGTGATGAATGTTACATGCTGAGGGGACTGTCAGGATAGAGGGGGGCATGTCATACAGGGTGTGATGAGTATTACATGCAGAGGGACTGTCAGGATAGAGGGGGGCATGTCATACAGGGTGTGATGAGTATTACATGCAGAGGGGACTGTCAGGATAGAGGGGGGCATGTCATACAGGGTATGATGAATATTACAAGCAGAGGGGACTGTCAGGATAGAGGAGGACATGTCATACAGGGTGTGATGAATATTACAAGCGGAGGGGACTGTCAGGATAGAGGGGGACATGTCATACAAGGTGTGATGAGTATTACATGCAGAGAGGACTGTCAGGATAGAGGAGGGCATGTCATACAGGGTGTGATGAATGTTACATGCAGAGGGGACTGTCAGGATAGAGGGGGCCATGTCATTCAGGGTGTGATGAGTATTACATGCAGAGGGGACTGTCAGGATAGAGGGGGGCATGTAATACAGGTTGTGATGAATATTACCTGCAGAGGGGACTGTCAGGATAGAGGGGGGCATGTCATACAGGGTGTGATGAATATTACAAGCGGAGGGGACTGTCAGGATAGAGGGGGACATGTCATACAGGGTGTGATGACTATTACATGCAGAGGGGACTGTCAGGATAGAGGGGGGTATGTCATACAGGGTGTGATGAGTATTACATGCAGAGGTGACTGTCAGGATAGAAGGGGACATGTCATTCAGGGTGTGATGAGTATTACATGCAGAGGGGACTGTCAGGATAGAGGGGGGCATGTCATACAGGGTGTGATGAGTATTACAAGCAGTGGGGACTGTCAGGATAGAAGGGGGTATGTCATACAGGGTGTGATGAGTATTACATGCAGAGGGGACTGTCAGGATAGAGGGGGGACAAGTCATACAGGGTGTGCTGAGTATTACAATCAGAGGGGACTGTCAGGATAGAGGGGGGCATGTCATACAGGATGTGATGAGTATTACATGCAGAGGGGACTGTCAGGATAGAGGGGGCATGTCATACAGGGTGTGATGAATATGACATGCAGAGGGGACTGTCAGGATAGGGGGGGCATGTCATACAGGGTGTGATGAGTATTACATGCAGAAAGACTGTCAGGATAGTGGGGGCATGTCATACATGGTGTGATGATTATTACATGCAGAGGGGACTGTCAGGATAGAGGGGGGCATGTCATACAGGGTGTGATGAATGTTACATGCAGAGGGGACTGTCAGGATAGAGGGGGGCATGTCATACAGGGTGTGATGAGTATTACATGCAGAGGGGACTGTCAGGATAGAGGGGGGCATGTCATACAGGGTGTGATGAATATGACAAGCAGAGGGGACTGTCAGGATAGGGGGGGCATGTCATACAGGGTGTGATGAGTATTACATGCAGAAAGACTGTCAGGATAGAGGGGGCATGTCATACATGGTGTGATGATTATTACATGCAGAGGGGACTGTCAGGATAGAGGGGGGCATGTCATACAGGGTGTGATGAATGTTATGATGAATGTTACATGCAGAGGGGACTGTCAGGATAGAGGGGGGCATGTCATACAGGGTGTGATGAGTATTACATGCAAAGGGACTGTCAGGATAGAGGGGGACATGTCATACAGGGTGTGATGAGTATTACATGCAGAGGGGACTGTCAGGATAGAGGGGGGCATGTCATACAGGGTGTGATGAGTATTACATGCAGAGGGACTGTAAGGATAGAGGGGGATATGTCATACAGGGTGTGATGAGTATTACATGCAGAGGGGACTGTCAGGATAGAGGGGGCATGTCATACAGGGTGTGATGAGTATTACATGCAGAGGGGACTGTCAGGATAGAGTGGGACATGTCATACAGGGTATGATGAATATTACATGCAGAGGGGACTGTCAGGATAGAGGGGGGCATGTCATACAGGGTGTGATGAATATTACATGCAGAGGGGACTGTCAGGATAGAGGGGGCATGTCATACAGGGTGTGATGAGTATTACATGCAGAGGGGACTGTCAGGATAGAGGGGGCATGTCATACAGGGTGTGATGAATATTACATGCAGAGGGGACTGTCAGGATAGAAGGGGGCATGTCATACAGGGTGTGATGAATGTTACATGCAGAGGGGACTGTCAGGATAGAAGGGGACATGTCATACAGGGTGTGATGAGCATTACTCGCAGAGGGGACTGTCAGGATAGAGGGGGGCATGTCATACAGGGTGTGATGAATATTACATGCAGAGGGGACTGTCAGGATAGAGGGGGCATGTCATACAGGGTGTGATGAATATTACATGCAGAGGGGACTGTCAGGATAGAGGGGGACATGTCATACAGGGTGTGATGAATATTACATGCAGAGGGGACTGTCAGGATAGAGGGGGGCATGTCATACAGGGTGTGATGAGTATTAGAAGCTAAGGGGACTGTCAGGATAGAGGGGGGCATGTCATACAGGGTGTGAAGAGTATTACATGAAGAGGGGACTGTCAGGATAGAGGGGGGCATGTCATACAGGGTGTGATGAGTATTAGAAGCTAAGGGGACTGTCAGGATAGGGTAAATGGGGACAGGTTATGTGAAGATATGAGGATAACGAGATGATGGGGATGATGTATAATAAATTAGAGGGGGTATGGGTGGTATATAGAGGTATATAGGGATGGGTGTATAATAGATTAGAGGGGGGAATGGGTGGTATATAGAGGTACACAGGGAGGGGTGTTTAACAGATTAGATGGGTTATGGGTGGTATATAGAGGTATATAGGAAGGGTTGTATAATAGATTCAAGGCGGTATGGGTGGTATATAGAGGTACACAGGGAGGGGTATATAATAGATTAGAGGGGGTATGGGTGGTATATAGAGGTACATAGGGAGGGGTGTATAATAGATTAGATGGGGTATGGGTGGTATATAGAGGTACACAGGGAGGGGTGTATAATACATTAGAGGGGGTATGGGTGGTATATAGAGGTACATGGGGAGGGGTGTATAATAGATTAGAGGGGGTATGGGTGGTATATAGAGGTACATAGGGAAGGGTGTGTAATGGGTTAGAGGGGGTATGGGTGGTATATAGAGGTATATAGTAAGAGGTGTATAATAGATTAGAGGGGGTATGGGTGGTATATAGAGGTACATAGGGAGGGGTGTATAAAACAGGACAGAGGTGGATGAGAATTACCCGCATCCCATCCGCACTCTCAGCACTTAAATCAGCTGTAACGAGCAGACCCCATCTCTCAGGTGCTAGGAGCCAATCACAGGTCTGTCAGTGTCTCAGGCTGCCTGTGATTGGCTGTGAGGGAGGGGCCCCTGGGGTGAGGGAGCCACCTTAGGCAGCTGTGAGGCTTCTTCTGCAGCTCTGTGTACATTACTCTCTCGTGCAACGTGTGCTGCAAGCTGCAGACTATCTCATCCATGCCCCCAGCACTCTTACTGCACTGAGACCCCTGCTCCCACTTACATTCATTGCACTGAGACCCCTGGCCGCATTTTACATTCATTACACTGAGACCCCTGCACACCTACTGCACTGAGACCCCTGGCTGCATCTTACACTCACTGCACTGAGACCCCTGCACACCTACTGCACTGAGACCCCTGGCTGCATCTTACATTCACTGTATTTAGACCCCTGCACACCTACTGCACTGAGACCCCTGGCTGCATCTTACATTCACTGCACTGAGACCCCTGCACACCTACTGCACTGAGACCCCTGCACACCTACTGCACTGAGACCCCTGGCCGCATCTTACACTCATTGCACTGAGACCCCTGCACACCTACTGCACTGATACCCTGGCCCCCAGCACCCGCATTGCACTGAGACCGCTGGCCCCCTGGTCACCCATGCACACACCACTGACAGAGCGCACCCTATAGACATCCTCACCTTGGCATCTGAACTCAGAACAATTACTCTCATCGGGACCGTCTGCTATACAGGATGGCAACCCCCACCGAAAGAAGCGGAACAGGTAGGCATAGGAGAGACTGAGATTTCATGGGCAACGTTTTGCTGGTTACAGAAGGGTTAATAACAACATTCAGAATCCATCTCTGGTGCCACTGCTGCAGCGCTGGAGGGGTTAATGCATCCTATAATCTCTCCGGGGTCTCAGTGTGCCCCGTGGTGCAGTCAGACTGCACCAAGAACCCACCATTCCCACTGCAGGTGCATTGCAGTGTCCCAGCTGGGAATCCTCCCCCACACCCAGCGCTGCAAGCAGAGCTGCATGGGACTAATACAGCGGTGCCTGCAGGGGTCAGAGAGGGGTATATAGGTGTCTATACTGCAGAGAGAGTGAGGGGTATATAGGTGTCTATACTGCAGAGAGAGTGAGGGAAATGTATAGTGTCTATACTGCAGAGAGAGTGAGGGGAAATGTATAGTGTCTATACTGCAGAGAGAGTGAGGTGATATGTATAGGTGTCTATACTGCAGAGAGAGTGAGGGGAAATGTATAGTGTCTATACTGCAGAGAGAGTGAGGTGATATGTATAGGTGTCTATACTGCAGAGAGAGTGAGGGAAATGTATAGTGTCTATACTGCAGAGAGAGTGAGGTGATATGTATAGGTGGATATACTGCAGAGAGAGTGAGGGAAATGTATAGTGTCTATACTGCAGAGAGAGTGAGGGAAATGTATAGTGTCTATACTGCAGAGAGAGTGAGGGAAATGTATAGTGTCTATACTGCAGAGAGAGTGAGGGGAAATGTATAGTGTCTATACTGCAGAGAGAGTGAGGGGAAATGTATAGTGTCTATACTGCAGAGAAAGTGAGGGAAATGTATAGGTGTCTATACTGCAGAGAGAGAGAGGGGAAATGTATAGTGTCTATACTGCAGAGAGAGTGAGGGGAAATGTATAGTGTCTATACTGCAGAGAGAGTGAGGTGATATGTATAGGTGTCTATACTGCAGAGAGAGAGAGGGG
This sequence comes from Taudactylus pleione, assembly GCA_031769625.1. NCBI lineage: Eukaryota > Metazoa > Chordata > Amphibia > Anura > Myobatrachidae > Taudactylus > Taudactylus pleione. The sequence goes on from JAUIMM010001424.1 coordinate 424,361, forward strand.
AAATGTATAGTGTCTATACTGCAGAGAGAGTGAGGGGAAATGTATAGGTGTCTATACTGCAGAGAGAGAGAGGGGAAATGTATAGTGTCTATACTGCAGAGAGAGTGAGGGGAAATGTATAGTGTCTATACTGCAGAGAGAGTAAGGTGATATGTATAGGTGTCTATACTGCAGAGAGAGTGAGGGAAATGTATAGTGTCTATACTGCAGAGAGAGTGAGGTGATATGTATAGGTGTCTATACTGCAGAGAGAGTGAGGGAAATGTATAGTGTCTATACTGCAGAGAGAGTGAGGTGATATGTATAGGTGTCTATACTGCAGAGAGAGTGAGGGGAAATGTATAGTGTATATACTGCAGAGAGAGTGAGGGGAAATGTATAGTGTCTATACTGCAGAGAGAGTGAGGGGAAATGTATAGTGTCTATACTGCAGAGAGAGTGAGGTGATATGTATAGGTGTCTATACTGCAGAGAGAGTGAGGGAAATGTATAGTGTCTATACTGCAGAGAGAGTGAGGGAAATGTATAGTGTCTTTACTGCAGACAGAGTGAGGGGAAATGTATAGTGCATATACTGCAGAGAGAGTAAGAGGAAATGTATAGGTGACCGTGTCTATACTGCAGAGAGAGTGAGGTGAAATGTATAGTGTATATACTCCAGAGAGAGGAAGGGGTTTTATAGATGTATATACAGTACTACGAGTGAGGGGAAATGTATAGGTGCTTATACAGCAGAGAGAGTGAGGGGAAATGAATAGTGTCTATACTGTACTGAGAGTAAGGGGAAATGTATAGTGTTAATACTGCAGAGAGAGTAATTGGAAATGTATAGGTGTCTATACTGCAGAGAGAGTGAGGGGGTATGTATAGTGTCTATACTGTACTGAGAGTAAGGGGAAATGTATAGGTGTCTATACTGCAGAGAGAGTGAGGGGAAATATATAGGTGTATATACAGCAGAGAGAGGGAGTGGTAATATATTGTCTATACTGTACTGAGAGAAAGGAGAAATGTATAGGTGCATATACAGCAGAGAGAGTGAGGGGGTATGTATAGTGTCTATACTGTACTGAGAGTAAGGAGAAATGTATAGGTGTCTATACTGCAGAGAGAGTGAGGGGAAATATATTGTCTATACTGTACTAAGAGTAAGGGGAAATATATAGGTGTCTATTCTGCAGAGTGAGGTTAAATGTATAGGTGCATATATAGCAGAGTGAGGGGAAATAAATAGGTGTCTCTAATACAGAGAGAGTAAGTGGTAAATGTATAGGTGTATATTCTGCAGAGAGGGGTAAATGTATAGGTGTATATACAGCAGAGAGAGGGGGAAATGTATAGGTGTATATACAGCAGAGAGAGGGGGAAATGTATAGGTGTATATACTACATAGTGAGGGAAATTTATAGGTGTATATATTGTTTAGTGAGTGAGGGAAATGTATAGGTGTATATACTGTAGAGTGAGTCATGTAAATGTATAGGTTTATATATTGTAGTGTGAGTGAGGGAAATGTATAGTTGTATATACTGCAGAGTGAGTAAAATGTATAGGTGTATATACTGAAGAGTGAGTGAGGGAAATGTATAGGTGCTTTGTTAGTGATGGGAAATGAATAGGTGTATATACTGCAAAGTGAGAGAGTTAAATGTATAGGTGTTTATACATCTTAGTCAGCAAGGGAATGTATCGGTTTATATATTGCTTAGTGAGTGAGGGGAAATGTGTAATTGTGTATGTACTGTAGTAAGAGTGACGGGAAATGTATAGGTGTCTATACTGCAGAGAGAGTGAGGGGAAATGTATAGGTGTATATACTGTACTAAGAGTGAGGAGAAATGTATAGTGTATATACTGCAAAGAGAGTGAGGGGAAATGTATAGTGTATATACTGCAGAGAGAGTGAGGGGAAATGTATAGGTGTCTATACTGCAGAGAGAGTGAGGGGAAATGTATAGTGTATATACTGCAGAGAGAGTAAGAGGAAATGTATAGGTGTATATACTGCAGAGAGAGTGAGTGGAAATGTGTAGGTGTATATACTGCAGAGAGAGTAAGGGGAAATGTTTAGGTGTCTATACTGCAGAGAGAGTGAGGGTAAATGTATAGGTGTCTATACTGCAGAGAGAGTGAGGGGAAATGTATAGTGTATATACTGCAGAGAGAGTAAGAGGAAATGTATAGGTGTATATACTGCAGAGAGTGTGAGGGGAAATGAATAGGTGTATATACTGTACTAAGAGTGAGGGGAAATGTATAGGTGTATATACTGGACTAAGAGTGAGGGGAAATGTATAGGTGTATATACTGTACTAAGAGTGAGGGGAAATGTATAGGTGTATATACTGCAGAGAGTGTGAGGGGAAATGTATAGGTGTATATACTGTACTAAGAGTGAGGGGAAATGTATAGTGTCTATACTGCAGAGAGTGTGAGGGGAAATGTATAGGTGTATATACTGTACTAAGAGTGAGGGGAAATGTAGAGTATATATACTGCAGAGAGTGTGAGGGGAAATGTATAGGTGTATATACTGTACTAAGAGTGAGGGGAAATGTATAGTATATATACTGCAGAGTGAGTGAGGGGAAATGTATAGTGTCTATACTGTACTAAGAGTTGGGGAAATGAATAGGTGTATATACTGGACTAAGATTGATGGGAAATGTATAGGTGTATATACTGTACAAAGAGTGAGGGGAAATGTATAGTGTATATACTGCAGAGAGAGTGAGGTGAAATGTATAGTGTCTATACTGTACTAAGAGTAAGGGGAAATGTATAGTGTCTATACTGTACTAAGAGTGAGGGGAATTGTATAGGTGTGTATATACTGGACTAAGAGTGAGGTGAAATGTATAGGTGTATATACTGGACTAAGAGTGAGGGGAAATGTATAGTGTCTATACTGTACTAAGAGTGAGGGGAATTGTATAGGTGTATATACTGGACTAAGAGTGAGGGGAAATGAATAGGTGTGTATATACTGGACTAAGAGTGAGGTGAAATGTATAGGTGTATATACTGGACTAAGAGTGAGGGGAAATGTATAGGTGTATATACTGTACTAAGAGTGAGGGGAAATGTATAGTATATATACTGCAGAGAGAGTGAGGTGAAATGTATAGTGTCTATACTGTACTAAGAGTAAGGGGAAATATATAGTGTCTATACTGTACTAAGAGTAAGGGGAATTGTATAGTGTCTATACTGCAGAGAGTGTGAGGGGAAATGTATAGTGTCTATACTCCAGAGAGAGGAAAGGGGGGGGTTTATAGATGTATATACAGTACTACGAGTGAGGGGAAATGTATAGTGTCTATACTGCAGACAGAGGGAGGAAAATGTATAGTGTCTATACTGTACTAAGAGTAAGGGGAAATGTATAGTGTCTATACTGCAGAGAGTGTGAGGGGAAATGTATAGTGTCTATACTCCAGAGAGAGGAAAGGGGGGGGTTTATAGATGTATATACAGTACTACGAGTGAGGGGAAATGTATAGTGTCTATACTGCAGACAGAGGGAGGAAAATGTATAGTGTCTATACTGTACTAAGAGTAAGGGAAATGTATAGTGTCTATACTGCAGAGAGTGTGAGGGGAAATGTATAGTGTCTTTACTGGACTAAGATTGATGGGAAATGTATAGTGTCTATACTGCAGAGAGAGTGAGGGGAAATGTATAGGTGTATATACTGCAGAGAGAGTAAGAGGAAATGTATAGGTGTATATACTGCAGAGAGAGTGAGGGGAAATGTATAGGTGTATTTACAGTACTAAGGGCCTAATTCAGAGCCACTCGTAAGCGGCAGCTCGTTCGCTCCGAGCGATGTTTGCCCAACTGCGCATGCGTACGGATCGTTATACGCATGCGCGAACGAGTCAGTGCGGCCGAAATTCATGTGCTCGCAAAATAGCGAATGCCTGCTAATTTGAGTGACAGAATGAGGCGTATGCCGGTGGTAACAGGGGAAGGTGCTTGAAAACGGGGAGTGGAAATCCGATCGCAGGCGTGCTTAAAGGTCAAAACGGGCGTTTTATGGGTGTGCATAATTAAAACAGCAGCGTCACTGACCACGACACTGGGTTATTTTATAGCCAAAACTGCTCGCAAAATTGTGGTAGCAAAAACCAACCACAAGAATAGCGAGCAGTTCATACCCTGGTCGATGTACTCGATTAATCTAGTAAATAGCGGACATGACGTAGGATGCGAGCGGCCAGGGGGCGTAGTTTCCAAAAAAACGACCGCAAGTTTTGTTCGCTCGTTCAGACTTAGAGGCGTGCACAGACCGCAAACAGCGAACGGTTCGTTTGAATAGCCACCCCTATTTTCTGGACGAGCGAGCGCTAAATGCGTCTTGCTCTGAATCAGGCCCTAAGAGTGAGGGGAAATGTATAGTGTATATACTGCAGAGAGAGGAAGGAAAATGTATATTGTCTATACTGTACTAAGAGTAAGGGGAAATGTATAGGTGTGTATACTGTACTAAGAGTAAGGAGAAATGTGTAGGTGTCTATACTGCAGAGAGTGAGGGGAAATGTATAGGTGTATATACTGTACTGAGAGTAAGGAGAAATGTATAGTGTCTATACTGTACTGAGAGTAAGGAGAAATGTATAGGTGTATATACTGCAGAGAGTGTGAGGGGAAATGTATAGGTGCATATACAGCAGAGAGAGTGAGAGGAAATGTATATTGTCTATACTGTACTGAGAGTAAGGAGAAATGTATAGGTCTATACTGCAGAGAGTGAGGGGAAATGTATAGGTGCATATACAGCAGAGAGAGTGAGGGGAAATGTATAGTGTCTATACTGTACTGAGAGTAAGGAGATATGTATAGGTGCCTATACCGCAGAGCGAGTGAGGGGAAATATATAGGTGTATATTATGCAGACAGATGGAGGGGTAATATATTGTCTATACTGTACTAAGAGTAAGGGATAATACATAGGTGTCTATACTGCAGAGTGAGGTTAAATGTATAGGTTTATATACAGCTGAGTGAGGGGAAATAAATTGGAGTCTCTAATACAGAGAGAGTAAGTGGTAAATGTATAGGTGTATATTCTGCAGAATGAGTGAGTGGGAAATGTATAGGTGTATATTCTGCAGAGAGAGGGGGAAATGTATAGGTGGATATTCTGCAGAGTGAGTGAGTGGGAAATGTATAGGTGTATATACTACATAGTGAGGGAAATGTATAGGTGTATATACTGTTTAGTGAGTGAGTAAAATGTATAGGTGCATTGTTAGTGATGGGAAATGAACAGGTGTATATACTGCAAAGTGAGAGGTAAATGTATAGGTGTTTATACATCTTAGTCAGCAAGGGAATGTATAGGTTTATATATTGCTTAGTAAGTAAGGGAATGTATAGTGTTTATACTGCAGAGTGAGAGATGGAAATGTATAGGTGTATATACTGCAGAGAGTGAGGGGAAATGTATAGGTGTATATACTGCAGAGAGTGAGGGGAATGTATGTGTATATTTACTGTAGAGCAGTGGTTCTCAAACTCGGTCCTCAGGACCACACACAGTTCACTTTTTGCAGGTCACCCAGCAGGTTCACAGGTGTATTCATTAGTCACTGACACATTTTAAAAGACCCACAGGTGCAGCTACTGTTTCACTAGTAATTATGTGAGGAGACCTGGAAAACATGCACTGTTTGGGGTCCTGTGGACCGAGTTTGAGAACCTGTGCTGTAGAGTGAGTGAGGGAGATGTATAGGTGTTTATACTACTTAGTAAGTGATGGAAATGTATAGGTATATATACTGTAGAGTGAGTGAGGGAAATGTATAGGTTTATATATTGTAGTGTGAGTGAGGGAAATGTATAGGTGTATATACTGAAGAGTGAGTGAGGGAAATGTATAGGTGTATATACTGCATAGTTAGAGAGGGAAATGTATATATAAGTGCGTACACTGCAGTGTGAGTGAGAGAAATGTATAGGTGTTTATACGACTAAGTGAAAGAGGGAAATGTAAAGGTGTATATTCTGCATTTTGAGTGATATAAATGTATAGGTGTATATACTGTAGAGTGAGAGAGGTAAATGTATAGGTGTTTATACATCTCCGAGTAAGGGAAATGTGTAGGTGTATATACTGCTTAGAAAATGAGGGAAATGTATAGGTGTATATATATATGTATATATGTAAATGCTGTAGAGTGAGTGAGAGAAATGTATTGGTGTATATACTGCATTTTAAGTTATGGGATATGTATGGGTGCATATAATATATAGTTAGTGATGGAAATGTATAGGTGTATATACTGCAGAGAGAGTGAGGGAAATGTATAGGTGTATATACTGCAGAGTGAGTGAGGGAAATGTATAGGTGTATATACTGCAGAGTGAGTGAGGGAAATGTATAGGTGTTTATAGTGCAGAATGAGTAATGGGATATATATAGGTGTATATACTGCAGATTTAGTCAACAGAATGTGTAGGTGTCTATAGTCCAGTTATACTGGTATGTACAGTATAAGTCATTCACCCATACACATACTTACAAAATACACTGCAATTTCTTATATAACAGTAAATTCCATGGGGCCTTTATTATCCAGACATCAGAGTGAAACGCGGATTCTTGGATAACATACAGGTTTCTGCGGAAGGCATGGCTGGTGTGTGACTTATAACAGATGAAAGTATTGGGAATATGAGTTTGCACTTTGTGTCCTAGATTCTCTGTAAAATCACATATTAAGGCTATTACAATTCTAAGTCATATACTTGTATCTATCTATCTATCTATCTATCTATCTATCTATCTATCTATCTATCTATCTATCTATCTATCTATCTATCTATCTATCTATCTATCTATCTCTCTTTCTCTCTCTCTATCTATCTATCTATCTATCTATCTATCTATCTATCTATCTATCTATCTATCTATCTATCTATCATATCTATCTCTCATATCTATCTATCTATCTATCTATCTATCTATCTATCTATCTATCTATCTATCTATCTATCTATCTATCTATCTCATATCTATCTATCTGCCTCTAAAAGCATTGTGCACCACTTATTTACTGCAAATTATACCCCTTTTACACAGCGCTTAAACCCGGGTTATTGCAGGGATAACCCGGGCAGCTCCCTGGTATAAAAGGGGAGAGGGTTGGATCGCCAGGTCGAGTGACCCGGCAATCCAACCCAGGTAACTAGCAGGGTATAACACGGGCGTAGTCCGTGAAACCCTGCTGTGAGAGCAGCGCACTCCGGGTCACGATGACCTGGAGTGCGCTGCTAGCCGGCCGATTGGTCCAAGCGACCACTTTCACACCGCAAAAGCCGGGTCTGTGCAGACCCGACTCCGGTGTGAGCGGCGCTGACTCGGAAATATCCCGAGTCAGCGCCGGCAAAATTCCGGGTCTGATCCGGATAGGAACTCTGTTCCAACTCCGGGTCAGACCCGGAATTTTGGTGGAAAAGGGGTATTAGAATAATAAACCCCAATTTACGATGGTTGCAGCACACACATTTTTGCACCATGTCAGTGATGGAGATTTTTGTGTGTTTCTGGTGTCTGTTCGGGTTAGAGAGAGCTATAGATTGCTCTTGAATGAAACACAGGGCTGTCCGAGCCTCCACTAGAACTCTACTGAAATATTATATCCTGAGATTAATTGATGAGTTCTCCAGAATTAAAACCTGCAATGTCCGCAGCCCCTGGCTCTGTTCTGTGCTGGTTTGGTAGCAGAATCAGGCTGTGCAGCTGTTTTTTTGTATTCAGCAGTAATGAGAGCATTAAAACAGGCCACTGACCTATAAAAATAATTACTTTAATGTTAAATAGCTGCATCACCTAATGAATTGGCCCCAGCTTCTCAATGGTTTCTCTCTACCCCTCTTGTCTGGTCAGTCACTATAAGCAACTGTTCTAGATTAATTGTCAATGCTCAGAAATACTGTATTTGTGAATGTAATCACTTAAATGATTAGAGAATTCCATATTTGATGGGCACTATATGCTGTGAGATCTATAGTAATAAGATGGCCCAATATTACAGCGTGCTATAATTCATTATCAGACATCTTAGTTCCCAATGGGGAGAGCTGGAAGGCTGTTCTCATCCACGGCGGGCAGTGGGGACATGTAACAGTTGAGTGGAGATTATGTTTCTCATAGTATTTAGGGACGGCTGAGGGTTTATGGATGAAACCAGTGACACGTTCATCTCAGCGTGCAGAGTTCCCTATTACATATTTGCAATTACTGGCTGGTGCCACATTGCAAGGTTGGTGGCTTTCATGCTTCTAAACCAGAAATCAAAGGTCTGTATCATATCTAATTGTGTCCTCCCATTTCCCCCTGTGCCGCATTCATTAGTGTACCCACCGTTCCACCTGTGCAACGTTCATTAGTGTACCCTCAGTACCCCTGTGCCACATTCATTAGTGTACCCTCAGTTCCATCTGTGCACGTTCATTAGTGTACCCTCAGGACCCCTGTGCCACGTTCATTAGTGTACCCTCAGTTCCATCTGTGCCACGTTCATTAGTGTACCCTTAGGACCCCTGTGCCACATTCATTAGTGTACCCTCAGTAACACTGTGCCATGTTCATTAGTGTAGCCTTAGTACCCCTGTGCCACGTTCATTAGTGTACCTTCAGTACCCCTGTGCCACGTTTGTTAGTGTACCCTCGATTCTCGTTATACTAAAATCATTAAGGTCCTATGAGTTCCACCTGTGCAACATTCATCAGTTTACCCTCAATTCCCCTTGTGTCACATTATTTAGAGTCCCCTCATTTCTCCCTGTGTGACAATTATTAGTGTCCCCTCAGTTCTCAGTGTGTCACATCATTAGTGTTTGAGGTCCCTGACTCTGGAAATCTTATCCTGTCATGGTTCATACAGTAGGTAAAATCTCAGGCCCTGAGTCAGTGAGTACAGTATCGCTATGGCCATCACAGCTCAGTAATCACACGCAGGTCTGCAGCGAAAATATGCTAATGAATGCTATGGTAATGCCGTCGCACTGCCAGCATAGAGACGCCCACTGCCTCCCACTACCCCATCTCACATCCGTAATACCTTCCACACCTCCATAAACATCGGTAACATCGAGTACCATCGGCCCCTCATGCACAATTACAGCAGCCCTGACCTTACCTATACCCCTTTTACACCAGAGCTAAAACCCAGGTTATTGCAGGGATAACCCGGGCAGCTCCTTGGTGTAAAAGCGGAGAGGGTTGGATTCCCGGGTGTAGTGACCCAGCAATCCAGCCCAGATAACTTGCAGGGTGTAACACGGGAGTAACCCGTGAAACCCTGCAGTGTAAACGGCGCGATCCGCGTCATGATGACCTGGAGCGCGCCGCATGCCAGCCAATTAGTTCGGCTTCAATGGTGCTTTGAGATGACGTCATCTCCAAGCATCCACTTCCATGCTGGAAAAGCCAGGTCAATGCAGACCCGGCTCCGGTGTGAACGGCGCCAACTTGGGAATATCCTGGGTCGGCACTGGAGAATTCCGGTGTAAAAGCGGTATTAGAAATTGCTAACCTCGTGGCACACAGTGAGTACACAAACTGTGTATGCCGTCGCACCGGCTAATTTACACACGCCCATGCAACGGCGTTCAAATGGACAGGCACGCCTGCGTTTCTCTGTCCGCCTCCACATCTCCACCCCCAAATGCTCACTGCATGTCCCTCACTCTGCGATGGCTCTGCATGGTCTGTTTGATCGCAGAGCCATCTCAGTGGTGCCTGGCCTTGGGCGTGCGCACTGCGATACATACACAGGACACAAAAACTGGGCAACTGTGAGTTGCAATCCTTAATGAATCAGGGCCTCAGGGCCTTATTCAGATCCGGACGCTATTTGCGGACGCTCGTTCTTAAAAAGGGGCTGGATATTTAAATTGAGCGCTCATTCTTTGCGGTGTGTTGACGCCTCTATGTCAGAGCGAGCGTCCGAAAAATGCCCTCGCTATTTTGTAAAGACGCCCCTTTGCCGTTTGCATCATACGTCATCACCGCTATTTATTAGATTCATCAGAAACATCGAAAGGCGTCTGAACTGCTCGCAGTGCTTGTGGTAGGATTTACTTCCCGCTATCACTGCGAGCAGTTCAGGCTAAAAGACAACCAAGTGACGTGGTCGATGACGCTCCTTTACTAATTATGCACTCCCATTAAATGCCGTTTTGACCGTTAGGCACGCCTGCGTTCGGATCTCCACTCCCCCGTTTTCATGCACCTTCCCCAGTTACCACCCACAAACGGTACATTCTGTCACTCAAATTAGCATCCCCTCGTTGTTTTACGAGTGCACAATTTCTGACTGCAATGACTGGTTTGCGCATGCGCATTGAGAACCATACGCATGCGCAGTTGTGCGAACATCGCTCAGAGCGAACGAGCGGCCGCTTATGAGCGGCTCTGAATCAGGCCCTCAGTCCACACCCTCTTTACCATATGCTAACTCTGGCCCTGATTCAGAGCCGGACGCTCTGACAGAGCGCTCGCTCTGAATCAGGGCCGGCCTTCTTGTTTTTTAGAGCGGCCTCCTGGCTGCTCACATAGCTGTGGGTGACCACCCACAGCTATAGCGAGCGGCCAGGAAAATGGTCACGATGGTCAAGACCATCGGGCTTGCGACGAGACCCTTGTGGTAGCGTCTCATTGCCGCAAGCCCCAGAGAGATTTCGGCTCACACAGAGCCGAAATCTCTCCCACTGACATCACGAGTGATGTCAGTGGGGCCGCCCCCAAATGGAGGCGTTCACATGGGAACGCCTCAGTTTGGGCAGCCACTCCCCCGGCCCGCCCACCAAAGGGGGCGTGCTGTCACTCAACATCGACAGCATGCCCCCCTTTGGTACAAGACCCGGAGCGACGGTTTGCCCGTCGCTATCCGGGTCTCGCGCATGCGCACGACGGAGCCGGCTCCGTCATGCGCACTGGGCTACCACTGACCCACTTGCGAGCGCACCTGAATCAGGCCCTCTGTTATATGTTACTTACCAGCAGCAGCTGAATTTTATCATTAGTATGGAAGCTAAAGAGGGAATACCAGGCAAATCCCCTGTGTGACATTTCTTACACATTGAATTCATAATACTATATGTTTGGATTTATGCATCAGCCACCGACCCCTGATGGCCAGGGACATAATTATCCAGCAGCTAATACTAGAAATCATGTTCCTGTAAATGTCTGTATGTAATTACTGCACATCGGCGAGTCTCATGTTTAGCATATTTGATGCATCTTTCAGAATCTCCATCACACAGGTCATATATATTGTATTAATTGTGGTTTATTGAAGGAGAGTATTTATGACACTTTGATGTTCAGTGTTCACGTTATGTTGGCAATGTGTATATACCTGTGTCCATAATTTGTGATGTGCATAGAAAGATAAATGTGTTCAAATGTAGGAAATTGTGATTTCAAAGATCTAGGTTAGGAAAATGATACAGGAAAATGCTTGGGACCAGGGGTATTTTGGATAATGGAATATTCCGTATTTTGGAATAATTGCATATCATAATGAGATATCTTGGGAATAGGACCCAAATATATCCAAATATATGTGTTATATATCCCTTATACACACAGCCTGCAGGTAATTTTATACAGTTTTTTTAATAATTTGTGCCGTAGACAAAGTTTGTGTACATTGAACCATCAAAAATCAAAGGTTTCATTATCTCAGTCATGCCAAAAAAAAATCCATATTTAGGAAGATTCCGTATTTCTGAATATTTGGATATGATAGACTCAACCTGTATTGCTGCTGAAGGCTTTATATTGGGGGTGATGTATATTTACCCCCTCACATGGTCACGTATAGCTAGGAGAACAAAGCAACGACCTTGGGAGGGTGGTCTGGGATTGTTAAGACCCTTTGCGGCTACAGCCCTCTGCAAGGATGTTGTTTCAATAACTTTTTTAAATAAATAGATCAACCATAGTCAACTAAAGTCATAAGGGAGCTTAGATAAGTCCTGAGTAAGAACTTACCTCTGCACTGTGGATGGATAAGGTCATATTGGAGCTTAGAGGAGACCTAAGTAAGAATTTACCTCTGCAATGTGGGTGGATAAGGTCATAAAGGAACTTAGATGAGTCCTGAGTAAGAACTGACCTCTGCAATGTGGGTGGATGTCATAAAGGAGTTTAGATGAGCCCTGAGTAAGAACTTACCTCTGCAATGTGGATGGATAAGGTCATAAAGGAGCTTAGATAAGTCCTGAGTAAGAACTTACCTCTGCATTGTGGATGGATAAGGTCATAAAGGAGCTTAGATAAGTCCTGAGTAAGAACTGACCTATGCAATGTAGATGGATAAGGTCATAAAGGAGCTTAGGTAAGTCCTGAGTAAGTACTGACCTCTGCAATGTGGATGGATAAGGTCATAAAGGAGCTTAGATAAGTCCTGAGTAAGAACTGACCTCTGCAATGTGGATGGATAAGGTCATATCGGAGCTTAGAGGAGACCTAAGTAAGAATTTACCTCTGCAATGTGGGTGGATAAGGTCATAAAGGAGCTTAGATGAGTCCTTACCTCTGCAATGTGGGTGGATAAGGTCATAAAAGAGCTTAGTTGAGTCCTTTCCTCTGCAATGTGGGTGGATAAGGTCATAAAGGAGTTTAGAGGAAACCTAAGTAAGAATTTACCTCTGCAATGTGGGTGGATAAGGTCATATTGGAGCTTAGGTGAGTCCTGAGTAAGAACTGACCTCTGCAATGTAGATGGATAAGGTCATATTGGAGCTTAGAGGAGACCTAAGTAAGAATTTACCTCTGCAATGTGGATTGATAAGGTCATAATGAAGTTTAGATGAGCCATGAGTAAGAACTGGCCTCTGCAATGTGGGTGGATAAGGTCATAAAGGAGTTTAGATGAGCCATGAGTAAGAACTGGCCTCTGCAATGTGGATGGATAAGGTCATAAAGGAGTTTAGATGAGCCATGAGTAAGAACTGACCTCTGCAATGTGGATGGATAAGGTCATAAAGGAGTTTAGATGAGCCATGAGTAACAACTGACCTCTGCAATGTGGATGGATAAGGTCATAAAGGAGTTTAGATGAGTCCTGAGTAAGAATTTACCTCTGCATGTGGATGGATAAGGTCATAAAGGAGTTTAGATGAGTCCTGAGTAAGAACTGACCTCTGCAACGTGGATGGATAAGGTCATAAAGGAGCTTAGATGAGTCCTGAGTAAGAATTTACCTCTGCAATGTGGATGGATACATTAATAAAGGAGTTTAGATGAGTCTTCGGCAGCTCTTACATGCTCTTTCCCCGCTGGCAGACTGCTAGCCACTTCCTCGTGCTGGCTTTTATATAAGCCAGCCGAGGGGGCGGGACAATGGCATCATTTGGCCATTTTTTTAATCGGCACCACTGTCAAACTCTGCAGAATTGCTGGCAAGGACTGGATCTTCCCGCCATGCCACCTATCTCCGCCGGGGCCCGCCGCCGCTAATGCCCACACCTCCGACGGGTACTGCCGATGCTAACGCCTGCACCTCAGCCAAGTTCCAGCCACATACCTACCCAGCGATGACAGCGGATCCATCACTGGATCTGCTGTCCAATCACATCTGCCTGACTGACAGGGCAGGCTTTCATGTGGGCTGAAAAAAGCCCTGTCAATGAGGCATATGTATAGGTGCCGCTTTCCCCTATATTTTCAATGGACTTTTACAGCCCAAAGAATGGCCCCACCCCCTGCTTCCCTATTACAATATCCATTTGATGACTGTCTGTGTCATACTGAAGATTTAAATATGATGTTGTGATCAAGGGGAATAATGAGGAATAATGGGTATTAACGAGGAATAAAGGGGAATAATGAGGAATAACGATGAATAATTAGGAATAATGGGGAATAATGGGGAATAATGAGGAATAATGGGTATTAACGAGGAATAACGGGGAATAATGAGGAATAACGATGAATAATTAGGAATAATGGGGAATAATGGGGAATAATGAGGAATAACGGGGAATAATGAGGAAAAACGAGGAATAATGAGGAATAACGGGGAATAACGATGAATAATGGGGAATAATGGGGAATAATGGGGAATAATGAGGTATAACAGAGAATAACGGGGAATAACTAAGAATAATGGGGTTTAATAAGGAAAAATGAGGAATAACTTGGAATAATGGGGTTTAATGAGGAATCACAGGGAATAATGAGGAATAACGGGGAATAACAAGGAATAATGAGGAATAACGAGGAATAATGAGGATTAATGAGGAATAGCAGAGAGTAATGGGGAATAACGGGTAATAACTTGGATTAATGAGGAATAAGAGAATAATGGGGAATAATGAGGAATAACGAGGAATAATGAGGAATAATGGGGATTAATGAGGAATAACGGGAATAATGAGGAATAACGAGGAATAACAGGGAATAACGAGGAATAACAGGGAATAATGAGGAATAACGGGGAATAACAAGGAATAATGAGGAATAATGGGCAATAATGAGGAATAACGAGGAATAATGAGGATTAATGAGGAAAAATGAAGAATAACGGGGAATATCGGGGAATAATGGGGATTAATGAGGAATAACGAGGAATAACAGGGAATAATGAGGAATAACAGGGAATAATGAGGTATAACGAGGAATAACAGGGAATAATGAGGAATAACAAGGAATAACAGGGAATAATGAGGAATACGGGGAATAATGAGGAATAATGGGCAATAATGAGGAATAACAGAGTAATGGGGAATAACGGGTAATAACTTGGATTAATGAGGAATAAGAGAATAATGGGGAATAATGAGGAATAATGAGGAATAACGAGGAAGAATGAGGAATAATGGGGATTAATGAGGAAAAATTAAGAATAACGGGGGAATAATGGGGATTAATGAGGAATAACGAGGAATAACAGGGAATAATGAGGAATAACGAGGAATAACAGGGAATAATGAGGAATAACGGGGAATAACAATGAATAATGAGGAATAATGAGGAATAATGGGCAATAATGAGGAATAATGAGGATTAATGAGGAATAACAGAGAGCAATGGGGAATAACGGGTAATAACTTGGATTAATGAGGAATAATGGGGAATAATGGGGAATAATGAGGAATAATGAGGAATAATGGGGATTAATGAAGAATAGCGGGGAATAATGGGGATTAATGAGGAATAACGAGGAATAACAGAGATTAATGAGGAATAACGAGGAATGACAGGGAATAATGAGGAATAACGAGGAATAACAGGGAATAATGAGGAATAACGGGGAATAACAAGGAATAATGAGGAATAATGGGCAATAATGAGGAATAACGAGGAAAAATGAGGATTAATGAGGAATAACAGAGAATAATGGGAATAACTTGGATTAATGAGGAATAAGAGAATAATGGGGAATAATGAGGAATAATGAGGAATAACGAGGAAGAATGAGGAATAATGGGGATTAATGAGGAAAAATTAAAGAATAACGGGGAATAATGGGGATTAATGAGGAATAATGAGGAATAACAGAGAATAACGGGGAATAACTAGGAATAATGAGGAATAACGGGGAATAACGAGGAATAACGGGGGATTAATGAGGAATAACAGGGAATAACTAGGAAAAATGGGGATTAATGAGGAATAACAGGGATTAATGAGGAATAACGGGAATAACGAGGAATAATGGGGATTAATGAGGAATAATGAGGAATAACGAGGTATAAATGGGGAATAATGAGGAAAAATTAGGAATAATGGGGAATAACGAGGAATAACGGGGATTAATGAGGAATAACAGAGAATAACGGGAATAACGAGGAATAATGGGTATTAACGAGAAATAACGGGTATTAACGAGGAATAACGGGGATTAATGAGGAATAACAGAGAATAACGGGGAATAACGAGGAATGATGGGTATTAACGAGAAATAACGGGTATTAACGAGGAATAACGGGGATTAATGAGGAATAACAGGGATTAATGAGGAATGAATAATGAGGAATAATGAGTACAGACAATGCAAGAAACCTGTCTATAGATTACTGGGACAGCAACATTGTTATTGGGCACTGACCACCCAACAGTTCCTCAGTTCTACATCATCACTGCACCTATCGGCAGAGATCGACTACTTTACAATAGGCAAACCTGTATCACACCATTAATATATGTCAGAGCTGCCTGAGCTGTATGCACATTCCTGTTATCCCCAGCAGCTGCTGCCCCCTGTGCTGGCACTCAGTGAGGTTGGCATGACCGTCACACAGACACACACGCACACACACACAATGACAACACACAGACACACACAAAGACAACACGCACACACACACACAGACACACACAACGACAACACAGACACACACGCACACAGACGCACACAATGACAACACAGACACACACACACAGACGCACACAGACACACACAATGACAACACAGACACACACACACACAGACACACACAATGACAACACAGACACACACACAGACGCACACACAGACGCACACACAGACGCACACAGACGCACGCACGCACCTGGAGCTGGTTTCTTATTCTAGTTAATGCTTTACCATTTTAAAATGTCGTGAGGCGATTCTTGTTTCAACCTGGCACTTGAATTATGTAAATATTAAGTGGTGAATAAGTCTGCTCTTTGCACCGGACGTGATCAATCGAATATATTACTTCAGGTCACATGAGGATAAACCATTTTTTCTATATGCACCACTGAAATTTAATGAAACCAGATAGGATCTGATAGACCTTCCAGGACCTGTTCTGTACTAGAAGAGCATAGTGCTTCCAGTGCTGGTAGACTTATGCCAGGTACACACTAGACGATACGTCGTCCACATCGGCGAGTGTGTACCCGCTATGTCGCTGACGATGCACGCTCATGCACATCGGCAGCGACTGCGCCCGACAGGGCTGCATGCAGGTCTGACAGGCGATATCGTCAGCGGGAGCCATGCTGGCCAATGCAGCATGGCCCCCGCTCTCGCGCCATCGCTCCCGGCATCGGCAAGTGTGTAATCCCTTGCCAGACAGTTCCTCAGTTCATCCTCAGGTCAGGATCACAGCTCTTGATGTGGTGTGAAGATACTGTCCACTCTTATCTAGCCTTTAGAGAGATAAAGTACCAACCAATCAGCTCCTAACTGTCATGTTACAGGCTGTGCTCGAAAATTTACAATTAGAAGCTGATTGGTACTTTATCTCTCTCCAAGGCATGGATGCAGACTTCTAGGCACCTCTGCAGTCGGGTGCATGATAGATCCGCAAAACTAACTTGTAATCCAATCTGCATCAGCCCCGATGTGATTGCACTTAGATTAGAATTCTATGTAAATGACATATGTGCGGTGAGTACGCAGTAAGTGATTCGCACAAGTACTAGAGCGGACGTCTTATTATACAGCTGATGAAAGTGGAGACTATACAGTATGTCTGTTACATTTCAGTGCAGATACAGATTCAGAAAGTGTCTGTCTCCCTAATGACGGCTGATTGGCGGATCGTGTCCCATGGGGCAGTGCCTGGAAGTGTGCGGGTAATGGGCGACTTTCCTCCGGCTCTTGTCAGCAGCGGTGAAATGTGATTGTGCTGAGTCGGCGAGTGAGGGAAGCTCCATAGGATGCAGGGAGGATTCTCTACTGACCTCTCCTCATATCTCCAGAGAAGCATCTCCATTCCCACCCGCCGCTCTCGCTGTACCCCTCCTCATTTCTCTCCATGGCTTATTCCTAGTCTCGGTCTCGCTGTACCCCTCCTCATTTCTCTCCATGGCTTATTCCTAGTCTCGGTCTCGCTGTACCCCTCCTCATTTCTCTCCATGGCTTATTCCTAGTCTCGGTCTCGCTGTACCCCTCCTCACTTCTCTCCATGGCTTATTCCTAGTCTCGGTCTCGCTGTACCCCTCCTCACTTCTCTCCATGGCTTATTCATAGTCTGCAACTCCAATGACATTATAAAGGAATAATATCTATATAATACACCAGTGCTGACAATAAATGAAAATCTCTTCTGTGATAAATATCTCTATAGCAATTTAGTTCTGATCTCATCACTTTATTGTTCATTAGGAAAAGTTGTGTCTAATAAGGACTAATGGGCAGATTCTGAGGGGCAATAAGAGCCAGTAACTGTGCAGCGCTGCAGGGAGGGATGTAACATGCAGGGAGAGCCAGTAACCGTGCAGCGCTGCAGAGAGGGATGTAACATGCAGGGAGAGCCAGTAACTGTGCAGCGCTGCAGGGAGGGATGTAACATGCAGGGAGAGCCAGTAACTGTGCAGCGCTGCAGGGAGGGATGTAACATGCAGGGAGAGCCAGTAACCGTGCAGCGCTGCAGAGAGGGATGTAACATGCAGGGAGAGCCAGTAACCGTGCAGTGCTGCAGAGACGGATGTAACATGCAGGGAGAGCCAGTAACCGTGCAGCGCTGCAGGGAGGGATTTAACATGCAGGGAGAGCCAGTAACTGCAGTGCTGCAGAGAGGGATGTAACATGCAGGGAGAGCCAGTAACTGTGCAGCGCTGCAGGGAGGCAAATAACATGCAGGAAGAGCCAGTAACCGTGCAGCGCTGCAGGGAGGGGAGTAACATGCAGGGAGAGCCAGTAACTGTGCAGCGCTGCAGGGTGGGATGTAACATGCAGGGAGAGCCAGTAACTGTGCAGCGCTGCAGGGAGGGATGTAACATGCAGGGAGAGCCAGTAACTGTGCA
The DNA here is from genome assembly GCA_031769625.1 of Taudactylus pleione. Classification (NCBI taxonomy): domain Eukaryota; kingdom Metazoa; phylum Chordata; class Amphibia; order Anura; family Myobatrachidae; genus Taudactylus; species Taudactylus pleione. The sequence continues at coordinate 443,089 of JAUIMM010001424.1, forward strand.
GCGCTGCAGGGAGGGAAGTAACATGCAGGGAGAGCCAGTAACCGTGCAGCGCTGCAGGGAGGGATGTAACATGCAGGGAGAGCCAGTAACCGTGCAGTGCTGCAGAGAGGGATGTAACATGCAGGGAGAGCCAGTAACCGTGCAGCGCTGCAGGGAGGGATGTAACATGCAGGGAGAGCCAGTAACTGTGCAGCGCTGCAGGGAGGCAAATAACATGCAGGGAGAGCCAATAACCGTGCAGCGCTGCAGGGAGGGGAGTAACATGCAGGGAGAGCCAGTAACTGTGCAGCGCTGCAGGGTGGGATGTAACATGCAGGGAGAGCCAGTAACTGTGCAGCGCTGCAGGGAGGGATTTAACATGCAGGGAGAGCCAGTAACTGCAGTGCTGCAGGGAGGGATTTAACATGCAGGGAGAGCCAGTAACTGCAGTGCTGCAGAGAGGGATGTAACATGCAGGGAGAGCCAGTAACTGTGCAGCGCTGCAGGGAGGCAAATAACATGCAGGAAGAGCCAGTAACCGTGCAGCGCTGCAGGGAGGGGAGTAACATGCAGGGAGAGCCAGTAACTGTGCAGCGCTGCAGGGTGGGATGTAACATGCAGGGAGAGCCAGTAACTGTGCAGCGCTGCAGGGAGGGATGTAACATGCAGGGAGAGCCAGTAACTGTGCAGCGCTGCAGGGAGGGAAGTAACATGCAGGGAGAGCCAGTAACCGTGCAGCGCTGCAGGGAGGGATGTAACATGCAGGGAGAGCCAGTAACCGTGCAGTGCTGCAGAGAGGGATGTAACATGCAGGGAGAGCCAGTAACCGTGCAGCGCTGCAGGGAGGGATGTAACATGCAGGGAGAGCCAGTAACTGTGCAGCGCTGCAGGGAGGCAAATAACATGCAGGGAGAGCCAATAACCGTGCAGCGCTGCAGGGAGGGGAGTAACATGCAGGGAGAGCCAGTAACTGTGCAGCGCTGCAGGGTGGGATGTAACATGCAGGGAGAGCCAGTAACTGTGCAGCGCTGCAGGGAGGGATGTAACATGCAGGGAGAACCAGTAACTGTGCAGCGCTGCAGGGAGGGATGTAAAATGCAGGGAGAGCCAGTAACCGTGCAGCGCTGCAGGGAGGGATTTAACATGCAGGGAGAGCCAGTAACTGTGCAGCGCTGCAGAGAGGGATGTAACATGCAGGGAGAGCCAGTAACCGTGCAGTGCTGCAGAGAGGGATGTAACATGCAGGGAGAGCCAGTAACCGTGCAGCGCTGCAGGGAGGGATTTAACATGCAGGGAGAGCCAGTAACTGCAGTGCTGCAGAGAGGGATGTAACATGCAGGGAGAGCCAGTAACCGTGCAGTGCTGTAGAGAGGGATGTAACATGCAGGGAGAGCCAGTAACCGTGCAGCGCTGCAGGGAGGGATTTAACATGCAGGGAGAGCCAGTAACTGCAGTGCTGCAGAGAGGGATGTAACATGCAGGGAGAGCCAGTAACTGTGCAGCGCTGCAGGGAGGCAAATAACATGCAGGGAGAGCCAGTAACCGTGCATCGCTGCAGGGAGGGGAGTAACATGCAGGGAGAGCCAGTAACTGTGCAGCGCTGCAGGGTGGGATGTAACATGCAGGGAGAGCCAGTAACTGTGCAGGGCTGCAGGGAGGCAAGTAACATGCAGGGAGAGCCAGTAACCATGCAGTACTGCAGAGAGGGATGTAACATGCAGGGAGAGCCAGTAACTGTGCAGCGCTACAGGGAGGGATGTAACGTGCAGGGAGAGCCAGTAACTGTGCAGCACTGGAGGGAGGGATGTAACATGCAGGGAGAGCCAGTAACTGTGCAGCGCTGCAGGGAGGGGAGTAACATGCAGGGAGAGCCAGTAACCGTGCAGCGCTGCAGGGTTGGATGTAACATGCAGGGAGAGCCAGTAACTGTGCAGCGCTGCAGAGAGGGATGTAACATGCAGAGAGAGCCAGTAACCGTGCAGCGCTGCGGGGAGGGAAGTAACATGCAGGGAGAGCCAGTAACTGTGCAGTAGTGCAGAGAGGGATGTAACATACAGGGAGAGCCAGTAACTGTGCAGCCTTGCAGGGAGGCATGTAACATGCAGGGAGAACCAGTAACTGTGCAGCGCTGCAGGGAGGGATGTAACATGCAGGGAGAGCCAGTAACCGTGAAGCGCTGCAGGGAGGGATGTAACATGCAGGGAGAGCCAGTAACTGTGCAGTACTGCAGAGAGGGATGTAACATGCAGGGAGAGCCAGTAACCGTGCAGCGCTGCAGGGTGGGATGTAACATGCAGGGAGAGCCAGTAACTGTGCAGCGCTGCAGGGTGGGATGTAACATGCAGGGAGAGCCAGTAACTGTGCAGTGCTGCAGGGAGAGCCAGTAACCGTGCAGCACTGCAGAGAGGGATGTAACATGCAGGGAGAGCCAGTAACCGTGCAGCGCTGCAGGGTGGGATGTAACATGCAGGGAGAGCCAGTAACTGTGCAGCGCTGCAGGGTGGGATGTAACATGCAGGGAGAGCCAGTAACTGTGCAGCGCTGCAGGGTGGGATGTAACATGCAGGGAGAGCCAGTAACTGTGCAGCACTGCAGGGAGGGGAGTAACATGCAGGGAGAGCCAGTAACCGTGCAGCGCTGCAGGTTGGGATGTAACATGCAGGGAGAGCCAGTAACTGTGAAGCGCTGCAGGGAGGGATGTAACATGCAGGGAGAGCCAGTAACTGTGCAGCGCTGCAGAGAGGGATGTAACATGCAGAGATAGCCAGTAACTGTGCAGCGCTGCAGGGAGGGATGTAACATGCAGGGAGAGCCAGTAACTGTGCAGCACTGCAGGGAGGGGAGTAACATGCAGGGAGAGCCAGTAACCGTGCAGCGCTGCAGGGAGGGATGTAACATGCAGGGAGAGCCAGTAACTGTGCAGTGCTGCAGGGAGAGCCAGTAACTGTGCAGCGCTGCAGAGAGGGATGTAACATGCAGAGAGAGCCAGTAACTGTGCAGCGCTGCAGGGAGGGATGTAACATGCAGGGAGAGCCAGTAACTGTGCAGCGCTGCAGGGAGGGATTTAACATGCAGAGCGAGCCAGTAACAGTGCAGCACTGCAGGGAGGGATGTAACATGCAGGGAGAGCCAGTAACTGTGCAGCGCTGCAGGGAGGGATGTAACATGCAGAGCGAGCCAGTAACTGTGCAGCGCTGCAGGGAGGGATGTAACATGCATGGAGAGCCAGTAACTGTGCAGCACTGCAGGGAGGGATGTAACATGCAGGGAGAGCCAGTAACTGTGCAGCGCTGCAGGGTGGGATGAAACATGCAGGGAGAGCCAGTATCCGTGCTGCGCTGCAGGGAGGGATGTAACATGCAGGGAGAGCCAGTAACTGTGCTGCACTGCAGGGTGGGATGTAACATGCAGGGAGAGCCAGTAACCGTGCAGCGCTGCAGGGAGGAATGCAACATGCAGGGAGAGCCAGTAACCGTGCAGCGCTGCAGGGAGGGAAGTAACATGCAGGGAGAGCCAGTAACTGTGCAGCGCTGCAGGGTGGGATGTAACATGCAGGGAGAGCCAGTAACTGTGCAGTGCTGCAGAGAGGGATGTAACATGCAGAGAGAGCCAGTAACCGTGCAGCGCTGCAGGGAGGGATGTAACATGCAGGGAGAGCCAGTAACTGTGCAGTGCTGCAGAGAGGGATGTAACATGCAGGGAGAGCCAGTAACTGTGCAGCACTGCAGGGAGGGATGTAACATGCAGGGAGAGCCAGTAACTGTGCTGCGCTGCAGGGAGGGGAGTAACATGCAGGGAGAGCCAGTAACCGTGCAGCGCTGCAGGGAGGGATGTAACATGCAGGGAGAGCCAGTAACTGTGCAGCGCTGCAGGGTGGGATGTAACATGCAGAGAGAGCCAGCAACTGTGCAGCGCTGCAGGGAGGGATGTAACATGCAGGGAGAGCCAGTAACTGTGCAGCGCTGCAGGGAGGGATGTAACATGCAGGGAGAACCAGTAACTGTGCAGCGCTGCAGGGAGGGATGTAAAATGCAGGGAGAGCCAGTAAATGTGCAGTGCTGCAGGGAGGGATGTAACATGCAGAGCGAGCCAGTAACTGTGCAGCGCTGCAGGGAGGGATGTAACATGCAGGGAGAGCCAGTAACTGTGCAGCACTGCAGGGAGGGATGTAACATGCAGGGAGAGCCAGTAACTGTACAGCGCTGCAGGGTGGGATGAAACATGCAGGGAGAGCCAGTATCCGTGCTGCGCTGCAGGGAGGGATGTAACATGCAGGGAGAGCCAGTAACTGTGCAGCACTGCAGGGTGGGATGTAACATGCAGGGAGAGCCAGTAACCATGCAGCGCTGCAGGGAGGAATGCAACATGCAGGGAGAGCCAGTAACCGTGTAGCGCTGCAGGGAGGGAAGTAACATGCAGGGAGAGCCAGTAACTGTGCAGCGCTGCAGGGTGGGATGTAACATGCAGGGAGAGCCAGTAACTGTGCAGTGCTGCAGAGAGGGATGTAACATGCAGAGAGAGCCAGTAACCGTGCAGCGCTGCAGGGAGGGATGTAACATGCAGGGAGAGCCAGTAACTGTGCTGCGCTGCAGGGAGGGGAGTAACATGCAGAGAGAGCCAGTAACCATGCAGCGCTGCAGGGAGGGATGTAACATGCAGGGAGAGCCAGTAACTGTGCAGCGCTGCAGGGTGGGATGTAACATACAGAGAGAGCCAGTAACTGTGCAGCGCTGCAGGGAGGGATGTAACATGCAGGGAGAGCCAGTAACTGTGCAGCGCTGCAGGGAGGGATGTAACATGCAGGGAGAACCAGTAACTGTGCAGCGCTGCAGGGAGGGATGTAAAATGCAGGGAGAGCCAGTAAATGTGCAGCGCTGCTGGGAGGGATGTAACATGCAGGGAGAGCCAGTAACTGTTCAGCGCTGCAGGGTGGGATGTAACATGCAGGGAGAGCCAGTAACTGTGCAGCGCTGCAGGGAGGGATGTAACATGCACGGAGAGCCAGTAACCGTGCAGCTCTGCAGGGTGGGATGTAACATGCAGGGAGAACCAGTAACTGTGCAGTGCTGCAGGGAGGGATGTAACATACAGGGAGAGCCAGTAACTGTGCAGCGCTGCACGGAGGGATGTAACATGCAGGGAGAGCCAGTAACCGTGCAGCGCTGCAGGGTGGGATGTAACATGCAGGGAGAGCCAGTAACTGTGCAGTGCTGCAGAGAGGGATGTAACATGCAGAGAGAGCCAGTAACCGTGCAGCACTGCAGGGAGGGATGTAACATGCAGGGTGAGCCAGTAACTGTGCAGTGCTGCAGAGAGGGATGTAACATGCAGGGAGAGCCAGTAACCGTGCAGCACTGCAGGGAGGGATGTAACATGCAGGGAGAGCCAGTAACTGTGCAGCGCTGCAGGGAGGGGAGTAACATGCAGGGAGAGCCAGTAACCGTGCAGCGCTGCAGGGAGGGATGTAACATGCAGGGAGAGCCAGTAACTGTGCAGCGCTGCAGGTTGGGATGTAACATGCAGAGAGAGCCAGTAACTGCAGCACTGCAGGGAGGGATGTAACATGCAGGGAGAGCCAGTAACTGTGCAGCGCTGCAGGGAGGGATGTAACATGCAGGGAGAGCCAGTAACTGTTCAGCGCTGCAGGGTGGGATGTAACATGCAGGGAGAGCCAGTAACTGTGCAGCGCTGCAGGGAGGGATGTAACATGCAGAGAGAGCCAGTAACCGTGCAGTGCTGCAGGGAGGGATGTAACATGCAGGGAGAGCCAGTTACTGTGCAGCTCTGCAGGGAGGGATGTAACATGCAGGGAGAGCCAGTAACCGTGCAGCGCTGCAGGGAGGGATGTAACATGCAGGGAGAGCCAGTAACTGTGCAGCGCTGCAGGGTGGGATGTAACATGCAGGGAGAGCCAGTAACTGTGCAGCGCTGCAGGGAGGGATGTAACATGCAGGGAGAACCAGTAACTGTGCAGCGCTGCAGGGAGGGATGTAAAATGCAGGGAGAGCCAGTAAATGTGCAGCGCTGCTGGGAGGGATGTAACATGCAGGGAGAGCCAGTAACTGTTCAGCGCTGCAGGGTGGGAGGTAACATGCAGGGAGAGCCAGTAACTGTGCAGCGCTGCAGGGAGGGATGTAACATGCACGGAGAGCCAGTAACCGTGCAGCTCTGCAGGGTGGGATGTAACATGCAGGGAGAACCAGTAACTGTGCAGTGCTGCAGGGAGGGATGTAACATACAGGGAGAGCCAGTAACTGTGCAGCGCTGCACGGAGGGATGTAACATGCAGGGAGAGCCAGTAACCGTGCAGCGCTGCAGGGTGGGATGTAACATGCAGGGAGAGCCAGTAACTGTGCAGTGCTGCAGAGAGGGATGTAACATGCAGAGAGAGCCAGTAACCGTGCAGCACTGCAGGGAGGGATGTAACATGCAGGGTGAGCCAGTAACTGTGCAGTGCTGCAGAGAGGGATGTAACATGCAGGGAGAGCCAGTAACCGTGCAGCACTGCAGGGAGGGATGTAACATGCAGGGAGAGCCAGTAACTGTGCAGCGCTGCAGGGAGGGGAGTAACATGCAGGGAGAGCCAGTAACCGTGCAGCGCTGCAGGGAGGGATGTAACATGCAGGGAGAGCCAGTAACTGTGCAGCGCTGCAGGTTGGGATGTAACATGCAGAGAGAGCCAGTAACTGCAGCACTGCAGGGAGGGATGTAACATGCAGGGAGAGCCAGTAACTGTGCAGCGCTGCAGGGAGGGATGTAACATGCAGGGAGAGCCAGTAACTGTTCAGCGCTGCAGGGTGGGATGTAACATGCAGGGAGAGCCAGTAACTGTGCAGCGCTGCAGGGAGGGATGTAACATGCAGGGAGAGCCAGTAACCGTGCAGTGCTGCAGGGAGGGATGTAACATGCAGGGAGAGCCAGTTACTGTGCAGCTCTGCAGGGAGGGATGTAACATGCAGGGAGAGCCAGTAACCGTGCAGCGCTGCAGGGAGGGATGTAACATGCAGGGAGAGCCAGTAACTGTGCAGCGCTGCAGGGTGGGATGTAACATGCAGGGAGAGCCAGTAACTGTGCAGCGCTGCAGAGAGGGATGTAACATGCAGGGAGAGCCAGTAACTGTGCAGTGCTGCAGGGAGGGATGTAACATGCAGGGAGAGCCAGTAACTGTGCAGCACTGCAGGGTGGGATGTAACATGCAGGGAGAGCCAGTAACCGTTCAGGGCTGCAGGGTGGGATGTAACATGCAGGGAGAGCCAGTAACTGTGCAGCACTGCAGGGTGGGATGTAACATGCAGGGAGAGCCAGTAACTGTGCAGCGCTGCAGGGAGGGATGTAACATGCAGGGAGAGCCTGTAACCGTGCAGCGCTGCAGGGAGGGATGTAACATGCAGGGAGAGCCAGTAACCGTGCAGCGCTGCAGGGAGGGATGTAACATGCAGGGAGAGCCAGTAACCATGCAGCGCTGCAGGGAGGGATGTAACATGCAGGGAGAGCCAGTAACTGTGCAGTGCTGCAGGGAGGGAAGTAACATGCAGAGCGAGCCAGTAACCGTGCAGCGCTGCAGGGAGGGATGTAACATGCATGGAGAGCCAGTAACCATGCAGCGCTGCAGGGAGGGATGTAACATGCAGGGAGAGCCAGTAACCGTGCAGCGCTGCAAGGAGGGATGTAACATGCAGGGAGAGCCAGTAACTGTGCAGTGCTGCAGGGTGGGATGTAACATGCAGGGAGAGCCAGTAACCGTGCAGCGCTGCAGGGTGGGATGTAACATGCAGGGAGAGCCAGTAACCGTGCAGCGCTGCAGGGAGGGAAGTAACATGCAGGGAGAGCCAGTAACTGTGCAGTGCTGCAGGGAGGGATGTAACATGCAGGGAGAGCCAGTAACTGTGCAGCGCTGCAGGGTGGGATGTAACATACAGGGAGAGCCAGTAATTGTGCAGTGCTGCAGGGTGGGATGTAACATGCAGGGAGAGCAGCCACAGCACTTTGAATACATTTGCATAATTGGGTGTGTCTTTGATGCTTTCAATGAATCAGATGTGGCCTTTTGCCGTCATAATCATCATTTCTGGAAACTTGTACCCACAAGTCCTCTCAGCCTGCCCCCATGGCGTAGGGAGTCATATGCAAAAAAGACGCGCACACGCGCTAAAATAATAATGAGCAAGTTGTGGCCAAAAGAGATCGCACAACTCTGAATGAAGTCCCATCTGAGTAACCCTAAGGTCACGTAGAATGGCCGCAAGAGCTGAGAAACGGGTGCAGAGTGTCAAGTTTATTTGTTTGCTATGTAACCACCGTCCAAATTCTTCTCCATACACAATGTTGGCGGATGAGTCTGTCCTCAATATATGGATTTAATAAAACAATTACGGCAGTGTTAGAAAATGCCAAACTCAAAAAGTAGTCAAATATTCACTTATCTCTTTGATGTTTGGACTTTCTTTGCACTCAGGGAAAAGAGGGACAGTCACGTAGGACTGATTCTGAGTCGGACGCAGTTAGTGTCTGCGTCTTAACCGGTCATACTTCTGCGACATTATGCAAATGCCACTACAAGCACTTCCCTGTTGTACAGCCGAGCGTCTTAATGTGCAAGGACAGCGGCGCCCACTTTGAGCGTCTTTAGATGCAAACATCGGTCACACCATCGAAACTTGCACCAGCAATTCTCCGTCAGATAATGGCCTCCAGCGATTCCAAAACACGCCCATAAGACGGACCATCTCTGCGCATCCACTCAAACACCTCCCTGTGACTGCGCAGAAACGCCCAATACATTTCTGAGAGCGCGAGTCTCAATCGCTACTGCGACTGTGCACACGGGCTCTGGATGCATGTGTGGGGCAACTGAGACCTCAACGCAGAAGAAATAAAATCGCTCAACTGCGCCCAGCTCAGAATAAGGCCGATAGTGTATTACATTTATCTTTTATTCTTTATAAACATGTGTTATACACGGTGGGGCTGATTCAGACCCGCTCGCAAACGCTATGCGCTCGCAAGCGGGTCGATGTTTTCCCCCTGCGCATGTGTCGCCTCCAGCGTGCGCATGCGTGAGACCTGGCCAGCGATGGGCGCTCTGTCGCTACGGCTCTCGCACCAAAACGGGGCGGCTGTCGATTGTGATTGACAGCTCGCCCGTTTTAGAGGCGGGCAGAGGGGGTGGCTACACAAGCAGAGGCGTTCCGGAAGTAACGCCTGCCATTTGTGGGAGGCACCACTGACATCACCAGTGATGTCAGTGGTGAGCTTCCGGCTCTATTTAGAGCCTGAAGCTCACTGGGGCTTGTGGGAACGAGATCCTACCACAAGTGTCTCGTCGCAAGCCCCGATGGTCGGGACCATCGCGACCATCACCTGGCCGCTCGCAAAAGCTGTGGGTTGTCACCCACAGCTATGCGAGCAGTCAGGAGGCCGAAACAAACAAACAAAAAAAAAAAGAGCGTCCTGCTCTGAATCAGAGCCTGTACTGTGTACATTGGTTACAATTATATCATGGTGATCGGGATGGTGTAAGCCGGCACCCAGGAGGGGGCATTCGTGTTCCCGCTTGTAAGTGTGATCATGGGGATTCATTGATGAACGTAATTTGTACATGAGCTGCTCATGGTTATACCTGAAGTATGTGAGCACAGGCCGGCTCTGAATGAAGGTGTGATACATTAAATAGCTTCCGTTACTGGGCGCGATATATATACTACGTAGCAATAATTCTACTACTAGTAATGTCCACTAGGAGCCTCTTACAGTCAGACCACAGGGGCTGGGGCACAGCTGAGCGCAATTTGTTCCTAACTGCTCCTGCATTCTCTGCGCTGACTAATCTCCGATGTTTAATGAATTGCGCATGTGCGATACTACATATGGACAGCACTGATCCCGTGACGTTGGTCGCAGTGCCCCAAAAGCAGCAGCATGATTGACATGCGACGCATTCCGGGGCTTTGATGCGGTGGGTAATACCATCTTCATATGGTGATCACCTATAAAAGCTTCTGGCAGGGGCATATCTATAATGGGTGCAGGGTGTGTGGTGCACATGGGCCCCTGGGGGCCCACCCTGCCCACACTGTACCCATTTATTCAATATTTACCTCTCCGGAGTACTGCGTTGGCGGCAGCAGCGCTGGACAAATTGCCTGGAAAATGGGCGCTTTGGACATTTTCCCGGCATTTTGCGGATATGCAGTAGGGGAATCATAGGTAAAATGGCTGCAGCACCGTTTCCCCGGCGTTCTGCTCAGTAACCTCTGAGTGTGCTGCCGGCTGCCAGGTAGAGAGGAGGGGGCCCCGGACGGAGAAAGCACATGGGCCCCCTCCTCTCCTAATATGCCCCTGGCCTATGGACTTCCCTTTGCAGAGTGATGTGAGAGGGATCCAATCAGGTCCCTCTCAGTACCGCCGCGGTGCATGCGCAGAATGACACCATGGGGACTTCATAGACATGGAAGTCCCTCACTTGCATGAGAGCTGTCCTTTGCGTATTTGTTCATGCATACCAGCGTAATTAAAAGCAGCATATATGCAAATTGTGACGCGCCATGCATCCCGCCCCTATTGTGAGAAGTGGAGGATCTGTGGCCAGTGCCGTGGGGGTGTGGCCAGTGCTGGGTGGGTGTGACCAGTGCCGTGGGGGTGTGGCCAGTGCTGTGTGGGTGTGACCAGTGCTGTGTGGGTGTGACCAGTGCTGTGTGAGTGTGGCTAGTACTGTGTGGGTGTGACCAGTGGCAGGTGGGTGTGACCAGTACTGTGTGGGTGTGACCAGTGCTGTGTGGGTGTGACCAGTGCTGTGTGGGTGTGAACAGTGCTGTGTGGGTGTGACCAGTGATGTGTGGGTGTGACCAGTGCCGTGTGGGTGTGACCAGTGCCGTGTGGGTGTGTACAACACCTACACCATCAGTCACAGTTTGTCTCTAATTATTTAAAAGTAGAAAAATTACAGCATTTTGTGAGGGAAATAAAACAGCCAGGACAGGTTGTTTGTTGTGATCGGGGTCTATACAGATATATTTGAGCCCATTTCCATTCTCCTGCCAATGGTGCCGTTAGCTTGATAAGTTGCCTAATCAGAGTCGTATTATTGGCATGTGAGTTCCGTGTACAGCGGTCCCTCCAGCTCCGCGAAGCGCCCTCCCCGCCTGTATTTTCTGCTGCCAGCTATCTTTTAGTTGATATTTACGGGAAAATGGCGCATGCACATAAGAGAGAGACTCTTTGCGATCTACTTCACCGGCAACATCTTTCCAAATATTTCACAGGAAAAAATGTCTGCCAGCGGTAATTGCCAACACTATGCTGGCAATTCCATGATGTATTTTCTTTGTTGGACCTGTCTTTGAATTCCGTCGGCAAAGAAAAATGCACCCACCTCCCCCTTATTATGTTCCACTATACTCCTGAAATTTGAGCAGTCAAGTTTTGTTCTTACTAATATCAGTGACTTCAGTGCAACAGGGTAGACACACCAGGAGGGGTAACAGGGTAGACACACCAGGAGGGGTAACAGGGTAGACACACCAGGAGGGGTAACAGGGTAGACACACCAGGAGGGGTAAAACAAATGATTCATGATATAGGTAGACTAGATGAATGGTTAAGAATGTGGCAGCAACAGTTTAATGCCAAAAATGCAAGATCATGCACTTGGGTCTCAAAAATCCAAAGGCTAAATATAGTATTAATGGCTCTATACTGGAAAGTACTGAAGAGGAAAGGGATCTAGGAGTCACTATTTCAGGTGACTTAAAGGCAAGCAAACATTGTAACAAAGCAATGAGGAAGGTAAGTCAGATGCTTGGTGCATAGGGAGAGGAATCAGTAGCAGAAAGAAAGAAGTGATAATACCACTGTATAGGTCATTGGTACGTCCTCATCTATAATACTGTGTTCAGTTCTGGAGGCCATATCTCCGGAAGGATATTAATACATTAGAGACTGTACAAAGAAGGGCGACTAAAATGGTGCAAGGTCTACACCACAAAACGTACCAGGAAAGACTAAAAGATCTTATATGTATAGTTTGGAGCAGAGATGGGAAAGGGGGGACATGATAGAAATGTTCAAATATATAAAGGGTTATAACAAGGTAAAGGAAGGAGACATTCTTCATAGAAAGAGAAGTATTAGAACAAGAGGACATGATCTGACACTGGGGGGTGGTAGGTTCAGGGGAAATTCGAGGAAAAATTACTTCACAGAAAGGGTAGTGGAGAAGTGGAATAGCCCCCATTAGAGGTGGTAGAGGCTAAAGCTGGCCACACACTAGACCAACTTTCATCCAACCAGCCAACTAGTTGATTGGCTGGAATGAAAATCTGGTAACGTATGGGAGTAACTGATGATCAGCAATTTGCTCCTAAATGCCAGAAAACAGAGGAAAATGACGTCAGACAAGTTTGTTAAATGTTTGATCTAAACAATTTCTTCAAACAACAATTTTTAGTCCATTTTCTGGCATTTGGGAGCAAATTGCTGATTGTCATTTGCTTTCATACCTTACCAGATTTTCATTCCAACCAATCACCTAGTTGGTTGGATGTAAGTTGGTCTAGTGTGTGGCAGCTTTAGACAGTAGAGCAATTTAAACACGAATGGAATAGACATAAGTATATCTTTCAGAAGCAGTAAGGATCAATAAGGGTTGAGGTAACAATATGTTTAAAAATGGGGCAGACTAGATGGGCCAAGCGGTTCTTATCTGCTGTCACATTCTATGTTTCGATGACTTTGCAGTACATTGAATTACGTTCCTCACTGACCATATTCAGCTCCATGCTGCTCCCAGTGGTGAGAGTGCAGAACAGCAATAAAAAGTTTGGCAGGAGAACTGACCTGAAAGACGGCTGATCTGGGCCATAAAAGTATAGAGCTAAAACACATCCAGCCATTAGAAACTCTGCACAATGCTAAAATTAGAGCCAGCAATTTGCAAATAAAATCAATTCTATACTTTTAGTCAGGCGCTTGGGAATAAAAGCTCTTAAGAACCAAAATCACTCACTCCGGCTTCCGATAATATCCACTAACTTTCCTTTCATCTCGCCTGATATAGTTTATACATCTCAACAGTATGTGACATTGGGCATAATTCAACAGCCTTCTGGAAGTATTAAGAACCATTTAACAAAGTAGTCACAGGAACGCCCCAGGACATCTACAGATCTTAGCTGCCAACAAAACACAATTATGAATATTACACAAAATGAAGGATGTTTGTAATTAGTGGCAATTTTGTATAATTTACGATAACTTGTAATATGCCTTCAGCGTATGTAGCCAAAGCGCAGCCACCTGATATAGCACATAGGCAGTTTCTGTACTTCTGTCTATATTATCCCAGACAAACCATTCAGCCAAACCGCACATTGGGCCTGATTCAGAGCCGGACGCTATTTGCGGACGGTCGTTCAGGAAAAGGGTGGCTATTCAAATGAACCGTTCGCTCTTTGCGGTCTGTTGATGCCTCCATGTCTGAACGAGCGAACAAAACTTGCGGTCGTTTTTTGGATAACTACGCCCCCTGGCCGCTCGCATCCTACGTCATGTCCGCTATTTATTTGATTAATCGAGTACAATGACCAGCGTATGAACTGCTCGCTATTCTTGTGGTTGGTTTTTCCTACCACAATCTTGCGAGCAGTTCTGACTATAAAAAAACCAAGTGTCGTGGTCAATGACGCTGCTGTATTAATTTTGCAAACCCATAAAACGCCCGTTTTGACCTTTAAGCACGCCTGCGTTCTGAAGTCCACTCCCCGTTTTCAAACACCTTCCCCTGTTACCACCCACATACGCCTCCTCCTGTCACTCAAAATAGCAGGCATTCGCTATTTAGCGAACAAACGATTTTCGGCAGCACTGACTCGTTCGCGCATGCATATTAAAATCGGTACGCATGCGCAGTTGGGCAAACATCGCTCAGAACGAACGAGCGGCCGCTTACGAGCGGCTCTGAATCAGGCCCATTATTACTTTAGCTTTATCACTATTCTGGGAGGCCAGAACAATTTCCAGAAACATCAGTTTGAACCTATTTGGAATGCTGGATAGTTGCACGCTGTTAGTATCGCTGTTAGTATCGCTGTTAGTATCGCTGTTAGTAGTTAGTATAGTTGTTAGTATCGCTGTTAGTACTGCTGTTAGTATCGCTGTTAGTATCGCTGTTAGTATCGCTGTTAGTAGTTAGTATAGTTGTTAGTATCGCTGTTAGTTCTGCTGTTAGTATCGCTGTTAGTATCGCTGTTAGTATTGCTGTTAGCATTGCTGTTAGTACTGCTGTTAGTATCGCTGTTAGTGTCGCTGTTGGCATCACTGTTAGTATCGCTGTTAGTATCGCTGTTAGTAGTTAGTATCGCTATTAGTATCGCTGTTAGTATCGCTGTTAGTATTGCTGTTAGCATTGCTGTTAGTATCGCTGTTAGTATCGCTGTTAATATCGCTGTTAGCATTGCTGTTAGCATTGCTGTTAGTATCGCTGTTAGCATCGCTGTTAGTATCGCTGTTAGTATCGCTGTTAGTATCGTTGTTAATATCGCTGTTAGCATCGCTGTTAGTATCGCTGTTAGTGTCGCTGTTAGCATCGCTGTTAGTATAGCTGTTAGCATCGCTGTTAGTATAGCTGTTAGTATCACTGTTAGTATCGCTGTTAGCATCGCTGTTAGTATCACTGTTAGTATCGCTGTTAGTATCACTGTTGGTGTCGCTGTTAGCATCGCAGTATAGCTGTTAGCCTCGCTGTTAGTATCGCTGTTAGCATCGCTGTTAGCATCGCTGTTAGTATCACTGTTAGTGTCGCTGTTAGCATCGCAGTATAGCTGTTAGCATCGCTGTTAGTATAGCTGTTAGTATAGCTGTTAGTATAGCTGTTAGTATCGCTGTTAGTATCGCTGTTAGCATCGCAGTATAGCTGTTAGCATCGCTGTTAGCATCGCTGTTAGTATCGCTGTTAGTATCGTTGTTAGCATCGCTGTTAGTATCGCTGTTAGTATCGCTGTTAGTATCGCTGTTAGCATCGCTGTTAGCATCACTGTTAACATCGCTGTTAGTATCGCTGTTAGTATCGCTGTTAGTATAGCTGTTAGTATCACTGTTAGCATCACTGTTAACATCGCTGTTAGTATCGCTGTTAGTATCACTGTTAGTATCGCTGTTAGTATCACTGTTAGTATCGCTGTTAGTATCGCAGTTAGTTTCGCTGTTACATCGCTATTAGTATCACTGTTAGCATCGCTGTCAGTATCACTGTTAATATGGCTGTTAGTATCGCTGTTAGTATCACTGCTAGTATCGCTGTTAGTATCGCTGTTAGTATCACTGATAGTGTCGCTGTTAGCATCGCAGTATAGCTGTTAGCATAGCTGTTAGTAGTTAGTATCGCTGTTAGCATTGCTGTTAGTATCACTGTTAGTATCGCTGTTAGTATCGCTGTTAGTATCGCTGTTAGCATTGCTGTTAGCATTGCTGTTAGTATCGCTGTTAGTATCACTGTTAGTATTGCTGTTAATTTCGCTGTTAACATTGCTGTTAGTATCACTGTTAGTATCACTGTTAACATCGCTGTTAGTATCGCTGTTAGTATTGCTGTTAGCATCGCTGTTAGCATCACTGTTAGCATCGCTGTTAGTATCGCTGTTAGTATCGCTGTTAGTATCACTGTTAGTATCGCTGTTGGCATCACTGTTAGTATCGCTGTTAGTATCGCTGTTAGTATCGCTGTTAGCATCGCTGTTAGCATCTCTGTTAGTATCGCTGTTAGTATCGCTGTTAGCATCGCTGTTAGCATCGCTGTTAGTATAGCTGTTAGTATCGCTGTTAGTATCGCTGTTAGTATCGCTCTTAGCATCGCTGTTAGAATCACTGTTAGTATCGCAGTTAGAATCACTGTTAGCATCGCTGTTAGCATCGCTGTTAGTATCGCTGTTACATCGCTATTAGTATCACTTTTAGCATCGCTGTTAGTATAGCTGTTAGTATAGCTGTTAGTATCGCTGTTAACATCGCTGTTAGTATCACTGTTAGCATCACTGTTAGTATCGCTGTTAGTATCACTGTTAGCATCACTGTTAGTATTACTGTTAGTATCGCTGTTAGTTGTTAGTATCGCTGTTAGTATCGCTGTTAGTATCGCTGTTAGTAGTTAGTATCGCTGTTAGTATTGCTGTTAGTAGTTAGTATCACTGTTAGTATTGCTGTTAGTAGTTAGTATCACTGTTAGCATTGCTGTTAGTATCGCTGTTAGTATTGCTGTTAGTATCGCTGTTAGCATCGCTGTTAGAATCACTGTTAGAATCGCTGTTAGCATCGCTATCAGTATCACTGTTAGTATCACTGTTAGTATCGCTGTTAGTATCGCTGTTAGTAGTTAGTATCACTGTTAATATCGGTGTTAGTATCACTTTTAGTATCGCTGTTAGTAGTTAGTATCGCTGTTAGTATCGCTGTTAGCATCGCTGTTAGTATCGCTGTTAGCATCACTGTTAGTATCGCTGTTAGCATCGCTGTTAGCATCGCAGTTAGTATCGCTGTTAGCATCACTGTTAGTATCGCTGTTAGTATCGCTATTAGCATCGCTGTTAGTATCGCTGTTAGTATCGCTGTTACATCGCTATTAGTATCACTGTTACCATCGCTGTTAGTATAGCTGTTAGTATAGCTGTTAGTATCGCTGTTAGTATCACTGTTAACATCGCTGTTAGTATCACTGTTAGTATCGCTGTTAGTATCTCTGTTTGCATCACTGTTAGTATCACTGTTAGTATCGCTGTTAGTTGTTAGTATCGCTGTTAGTATCGCTGTTAGTATTGCTGTTAGTAGTTAGTTTCGCTGTTAGTATTGCTGTTAGAAGTTAGTATCACTGTTAGTATCGCTGTTAGTAGTTTGTATCACTGTTAGTATCACTGTTAGCATTGCTGTTAGCATCGCTGTTAGTATCGCTGTTAGTATCGCTGTTAGAATCACTGTTAGAATCGCTGTTAGTATCACTGTTAGTATTGCTGTTAGTATCGCTGTTAGTATCGTTGTTAGTGTCGCTGTTAGTATCGCTGTTAGTATCGCTGTTAGTATCGCTGTTAGCATCGCTGTTAGTATCACTGTTAGTATCGCTGTTAGTATCACTGTTAGTATCGCTGTTAGTATCACTGTTAGTATCGCTGTTAGTGTCGCTGTTAGTATCACTGTTAGTATCGCTGTTAGCATCGCAGTATAGCTGTTAGCATCGCTGTTAATATCACTGTTAGTATCGCTGTTAGTATCACTGTTAGTATCGCTTTCAGTATCACTGTTAGTATCACTGTTAGTATCGCTGTTAGTATCGTTGTTAGCATCGCTGTTAGCATCTCTGTTAGTATAGCTGTTAGTATCGCTGTTGGCATCACTGTTAGTATCGCTGTCAGTATCGCTGTTAGCATTGCTGTTAACATCGCTGTTAGTATCGCTGTTAGTATCGCTGTTAGCATCGCTGTTAGAATCACTGTTAGTATTGCTGTTAGTATTGCTGTTAGTATCACTTTTAGTATCGCTGTTAGTATCGCTGTTAGCATAGCTGTTAGTATCGCTGTTAGCATCGCTGTTAGTATCGCTGTTAGTATCGCTGTTAGCATCGCTGTTAGCATCACTGTTAGCATCACTGTTAGTATCGCTGTTAGCATCGCTGTTAGTATCACTGTTAGTATAGCTGTTAGTATCGCTGTTAGTATCACTGTTAGTATCGCTGTTAGTATCACTGTTAGTATCGCTGTTATTATCACTGTTAGTATCGCTGTTACATCGCTGTTAGCATCGCTGTTAGTATCGCTGTTAGTATCGCTGTTAGCATCGCTGTTAGCATCACTGTTAGCATCACTGTTAGTATCGCTGTTAGCATCGCTGTTAGTATCACTGTTAGTATAGCTGTTAGTATCGCTGTTACATCGCTGTTAGTATCGCTGTTAGTATCGCTGTTAGCATCGCTTTTAGTATCGCTGTTACATCACTATTAGTATCACTGTTAGTATCACTGTTAGTAGTTAGTATCACTGTTAACATCGCTGTTAGTATCGCTGTTAGCATCGCTGTTAGCATCGCTGTTAACATCGCTATTAGTATCACTGTTAGTATTGCTGTTAGCATCGCAGTATAGCTGTTAGCATCGCTGTTAGCATCACTGTTAGTATTGCTGTTAGTATAGCTGTTAGCATCACTGTTAGTATCACTGTTAGTATCGCTGTTAGCATCGCAGTATAGCTGTTAGCATCGCTGTTAGCATCGCTGTTAGTATCGCTGTTAGTATAGCTGTTAGTATAGCTGTTAGTATAGCTGTTAGCATCGCTGTTAGTATAGCTGTTAGCATCGCAGTATACCTGTTAGTATCGCTGTTAGCATCGCTGTTAACATTCCTGTTAGTATCGCTGTTAGCATTGTTGTTAGTGTCGCTGTTACCATTACTGTTAGCATCGCTGTTAGTATCGCTGTTAGTATCGCTGTTAGTATTGCTATTAGTATCACTGTTAGTATCGCTGTTAGCATTGCAGTATTGCTGTTAGTATCGCTCTTTTCATCATGGTTATTAACCATGGTTTCGTCACTACAAGAAAATGGGGGCGACACACCCCGCACTGTTCCCTCCCCCAAATGGCAGATTTGAAGAACTGCAAGAGATCTCGCAGTAGAAGACCGGTGCATGCACCGATCTTCTAGCATCAGAGTAGTACGCAAACCATTGGTGGTTGCAGTTGATGGCAGATGATTGGTGGAGGCGGATGATGGCAGATGATTGGTGGAGGCTGATGATGGCAGATGATTGGTGGAGGCGGATGATGGCAGATGATTGGTGGCGGCAGATGATGGCAGTTGATTGGTGGAGGCGGATGATGGCAGATGATTGGTGGAGGCGCATGATAGCAGATGATTGGTGGTTGCAGATGATGGCAGATGATTGGTGGAGGCGGATGATGGCAGATGATTGGTGGTTGCAGTTGATGGCAGATGATTGGTGGTGGCAGATAATGGGAGATGATTGGTGGTTGCAGATGATTGGTGGTTGCAGATGATGGCAGATGATTGGTGGTTGCAGATGATGGCAGATGATTGGTGGTTGCAGATGATGGCAGATAATTGGTGGATGCAGATGATGGCAGATGATTGGTGGTTGCAGATGATGGCAGATGATTGGTGGTTGCAGATTATGGCAGATTATTGGTGGTTGCAGATGATGGCAGATGATTGGTGGTTGCATATGATGGCAGATTATTGGTGGTTGCAGATGATGGCAGATGATTGGTGGTTGCACATGATGGCAGATGATTGGTGGTTGCAGATTATGGCAGATTATTGGTGGTTGCAGATGATGGCAGATGATTGGTGGTTGCATATGATGGCAGATTATTGGTGGTTGCAGATGATGGCAGATGATTGGTGGTTGCACATGATGGCAGATGATTGGTGGTTGCATATGATGGCAGATGATTGGTGGTTGCAGATGATGGCAGATGATTGGTGGTTGCAGATGATGGCAGATGATTGGTGGTTGCAGATGATGGCAGATGATTGGTGGTTGCAGATGATGGCAGATGATTGGTTTTTGCAGACGATTTGAGTTAACTGTCAATATATTTTTACTCCCGTGAACAGGTCTCTGAGGTGACCCATACCCCTGCAATTTCTACATCTAAGATCTAATAAGGTCAATGTAAAACTAATTGACTTAACATTGCAGTTCTTATTGACCTAAATCGTCAGCCAATCACGTGCCCGGGCTCACAGTTCGGCTATTATAAATGTATTATTCTCCTACTGTTACCTATTATCATCCCAGGTTATTGCTGCATCTCATTATACAAGTTGTAAAATGAGTTCAAATGGATAACTCCATATTCACAGTATGTTTTTACTCTTTTATGTAACTAATCAGCCTTTTAATTCACTTTCATTCCAGTTAATATCTATGGAAATGGAGACCCCTTTGTCTACGGTAAGTGAATGAGTTCTGTTTTCCTTTGCGGGTTATCCAAATATTGGGCGCTCTTCTAAAAATGTCATTTATTTTGTGATGTGAATGGCGGACGCGATCAAACCCATTTTACATTATTAAACACATGGAAAAAATGGAGTAATAGGCAGAAAATCAGGAGAAACTCATATTTCAAATCAAATGAGGACAAACACACAAAGTAATTTGTACCTGGACAGATTGTGTATCATTTTCTGTAACAGTTTGTTACAAGTTGTTACAAGTTGTGTATTGTGCAAGTATCTAACAACTGACAATAGTACTGTGTCTAGGCCATTTATATGGTCCAAACACTAGCAAGAGGTAGTACAGAATTAGGGAAATGGACCCATTAAAGCACATTAGGGACTGAGGGGGCAGTGGGAAAATTGTAGACCCTGGGATTGTATAATTGGGGGGAGACGGTTCTGTAACCCATGTCACCAGAAACTATAGAGGGCATAGATACGTTTTGTCTATGTGGATGCTGTAAACATTCACTGTAATTGTAATGTACCATTTAAAGTTATAATGCCAACATAGTATGCAGTATTATGACGACATGGATGTTATGTTGACAGTGAAATAGCCGACATTCACATTGCATAAAATAGTTTCTGTTTTGCTTTAGATTATGACACGGTGAGGATGACCGGACTTATCCTGGCAATTATCATGTTTGTATTGGGGATCGTCATCGCTATCAGTAAGTATCAATATTTTATATTCTCAAATCATTGTTGGAGAACTCCATTATCTGCTTTATATTGGTACCAAGGTAATGCCCTGACTAATCTTCAGAGCTGTGGAATTAGGGCAAATGGGGGAGCGCAAATGGAGGAGGAATGGTCACATGTCATGTGGGTGTGGTCACACATCATGGGGCGTGACCACTCATCACTTACATACATCTAATGGAAAACACCTTCCAAACTCCTGGCCCAAGCTGGAGAGAGCCTCCAATGGACCACCTACACTGGGACAGCTGGGAGGTATAGCTCTAGGCTCCATCCTGTGGGACTTCCATGGGCAATTATGTAGGAATGACGGCACCTGAGAGAGAGAGAGCAAAAATCAGTATGTGACCGGACTATGAAGCGGGACTGGGGCATATGACCAATCTCAGGCAAAGCCTTACTGATAAAGCCCTTAGTCACTCCTCCCCTACCTACAGGGCAGGCGCGTGCTACCATTAGGCAGCTTTAGAAGGCTGCCTAGGGGCGCCAGCCACTGGAGGGCGCTGCTGAGTTCACAAAAAAAGAAGGATGTCTCTTTCAGTCCCGAATGGGTCAACTGATGACCAAGGATGATGCAGGTGTGTTTGTGTGTGTGTGTGTGTGTGGGGAGGGGGGGGGGGTTTCATGGGTGCTTACTTATAATGGGGTAAAGATGTGTGGCATAATTATATATTGGGGCATGGATGTGTGGCTTAATGTATTGGGGGTACAGCTGTATGGCATATAAAAAAATTGTGGTCACATGTGTGGCAAATGTATTAGGGGGATTGTGTAGCATAATTCACGGCTATGTGGCATACAATACATTTTGTGCTCAACTTTGTGGCATATGTATTGGGGCATTGTATAGTATAATTGTGAATTGGGGATACAGATGTGTGGCATATAATGAATTTGTGGCACAGATGTGTGGCATATTATGAATTAGGCCAGTGTTATGAGGCACAGTATGATTTTGGGGTTCTGCTGTGTGGAATATTAGTTGGGGCATTTCTATATAGTGTATTATGAGTTTGGGACACTGCTGTGTAGCATATTATAAATTGGCATCACTAAAGTGTGGCATAGTATTGGAGGGAGCAGGGGCGATGGATGAAATGTTGCCTAGGGTGCCCAGACACCTTGCACCAGTGTTGCCCACCTACATATCCAACCTCATCTCTGTGCACACTCCCTCCCACTTCCTCTGCCCCACTGCTGACTGTTCCAGCCACTTCCTCCTATGCCCACCTCCCTGCCATAGCTGCAGCGCTCCCCTCCAATCTAACGCTGTCCCTCGCCAAGTCTGACTGCCCTCCCCTTCCATAGCCTTAAATGTCCCCTGAAGTTACACCTTTTCTCTAAAGCCTACCAGCCCCCCTCTTATCTCCTCTCTCACTCCCCACCTACCCATTGTGTCTCCTACCCAGTTCACCCTCCAACTGTTTATACCCCTCTTGGGAAATAAGCTCTTGGGCAGGGCTCTTTTCCCTCTTGTTCTTCCCCTATGCTATCATTACCAGCAGAGCTCCTTGTCTTCTGTCTCCTTCTCCCCCTCTGATACCCGCCTGCTCGCCCATACACTGAGACGTGTTTTGCCTCCTCCTGCTGACCCCTGCTGCAGCAGTTGCCCTACCCTTCCCCTGTACTTGCCACTCCCTGTCTGTGGTTTTACTGTAGTATTTGGGGCATATGCAATTGGGGACGAGAATAGCAAAAATCCCGCCCCTGTGAGGCTTTTCCTGCAGGTGCGAGATACTTGCTATACAATTAGGTGCGCGTTTATTCCTATTTTGCGTGCCGGGAGGTTTTTTTCATTTTGCGCACCTCCAGAGCACGACCAATTTGACCTAAAATCCACAATTTCTGAAAAAATGTCGGAAATGTTCTGGGACCCCGGCGGCTCCCCTCCTAATGACTAATTAAGCAATTGGACGTTTTCAATTAGCTTAATTAGTTAGTAATACTCACCTTCCGGAGCGCTGTCTACTGCATCCAGTGTCGGGACCCGGTCTCCTGCAGCAGCGGTGAGCATATCAGTGTGTGTGAGAGTGTGTTTGTGCATGAGTGTGTGTGTGACCCCCCGGTGTGTGCCCCCCCTCCGAGTGTGAGTATGCCCCCCCCGTATTGGGCGCTGGGAGAACTACATCTCCCAGCGGCCCTTTTGCCTCCCTGGAGCCTCCCAGCAGCCCCCTCCCCAGTGAGAAGATGGGGAGAAGACCACCGGAGACCCCGAGTAGGTAAGTGTAATATTTTTTTACACGGCGTTGGGGTTTTCACTTCTGAAAACCCCGAAGCCACTTTTTCAAAAATTGGATACAGAGAGTATCGGGAGCACACATACGCATGGTAATCCAAAATTGGGGTGTGAGGGGTGCAAGGTTTTTTCCTCGCTAAAACTTGCGCCCAATTGAATATGCCAATTTGTATTTATACTTTGCCCCAATAAAAAAATATATATTTAGAAATAAGAAGAAGAATATAAAAGCTGATTTTCTTCAAATATTGACTTTAACACCTCTGACGTTTCCACTAATAACATCGTTATACTGTATATACAATATATCATTGGTTTTAATACACAATCATTTTCTGTGTGTGTTTCCCCACAGGTAACAAATTCAAATGCAAACAGAAGAATGCAAAGTAAGATCCCGGTCTCTGCGCTGTCCTCATTCACTCCCTCGCCTTCCGTCCAGCACACTGTATAGCAAGTCTGCAAGTGAGAAGCCTCTGGCTATCACCCAAATACACCACCCGCTGGGCAGGATGAATGCGGCATAACAGGCCCTGCGTGATATCCGCTCGCAATCATACACAGCCATTATGGCTTTTGTGAGCGTATAATTGTTACCAGTCTTCCCCCCAGTGAGTGGTCCTCTCCACATGGGCTCTGGGCATTTAGCGGCCCCTGCACTAGCTGAGGGGTGTCTTTATAATGAATGCTCCATTCCTTTCATTCCAACAAATGCACCCTGGGGGGGAGATGCTCCACTAGAAATGCTATTTATATAGGCAAGCGACAATCTTTTCAGGATTAGTGTCTCCCCTGAGCTAAATGCTATTAATTATTATTCTTTCTTTAAATGATGGAAACGCTTTGTGCTGGGAGCTTTCATCTCCCCGAGACCAGCACAGTATATTCTGAGTGTAACACAGCTAATTATGACTGGTGCTTTACAAATGAATGATATGCATGGTTATATATAGGGCACACGGATTTCAGACACTAAAGATATACTATTCATAGTAACAAACATTAGACCAGAGGATCCCAAACTCGGTCCTCAGGCAGTCCAGGTTTTAAGGATAATCTATGCTTGACCACAGGTGACTTATTACCTCCAGACAATATATTTTAACCACATGTGCTCATCCATGGATATCTCTAAAACCTGAACTGCTGAGGTGCCTTGAAGGCCGCGTTTGGGAACCTCTCATGAAGATCCCATAATACTAATATTACCATACAGTATATCAGATGAACTAAACATAAGGTGCACACTTAGCGAAAATTGTGACTGTACCTCACTCAGATGGGACCTACACTAACAATTCATTGCTGTTTATGGGGGAGATGCACTAAGCTCTGGAAAGTGATATATTAGAGAGAGATAAACTACCAGCCACTCAGCTCCTAACTGCCATCTTACAGGCTGTGTTTCAAAAATGACAGTTAGGAGCCGAATGGTTGGTAGTTTATCACTTCCCAATTGATCACTTTCCAGAGCTTAGTACATATAAGGGATTTCACAGTTGGCACAATGAATACGTGTTTAGTGACTGATAGATGATAGATAGAGCTGTACGAGCAGAGAGCACTATGGGAAGGGGGGAGTCGTTTGCAAATGTCAGTAAATAAATTGGGCCTGATTCTGAGTTGGACGCAGTGGTGTCTGCGACTTTATGCTAATACCGCTACAATCCTTCCCCGGTGTGCGTCTGGCTGTGCCAGGACGGTGACGCCTACGATGAGCATCTCCAGGTACTGACATCATGCTTGTCGGTGGTTTAGACGCCTTCATCAGTCGCACCGTTGGCACACGCACCTGCCCTAGGCGAGGTGCAGATCTCTTTTTGAATATGGCCTCCAAGCTGAGAGATTAAGCCCCTTTGTACGTAAACCTTCAGTGACACGCCCGAGACACGCCCATAAAATGGACCATCTCCGCGCATAGCTACATCCCAGTCACCGCCCAGGAACACCCAGAACATTTTCTATACACCTCTCCATGCGTACGTTGTAACTGCGACTCTGTATGAACACAATTAGGACGCTGAACTACGTCTGACATCGACGCTGCGTGACTTAGGCCCATTATCTGCCAATTAATGTGGTAAAAAGGACGTTCTACGAAACAATAATATTGCGTTAAAAGATGATAGAAGTGAATAAGGGAACCGGGGGGACCATTTATTAAAATGCACGTAACAAACATTCAACAGACGAACCTCTATATTCATGAGAGGTACATAACATAGACATGTGGCAATCCGTGCCTCGTGCCTCAATCACGTCACTAATTCATTGTGAATTGTCAGGCTCAATATTAATGTTTCCCAGTTGTGGCAGCCTGCGCTGTTTGGGGGGTGAGGGGTCCCACACGCAGACCCTGTGTATATGCAGCACCTGGAAGAGATAGATTATAGACTATTTATGACAGCAGTAAATGGCCACTGGTCTCATGTCTCACATTTGCTTTGTCTCTTATCACAGCGGATCCCAGTCTGATGGGAGGCAGCCTCTACAGACCCAGAGTAAGTGACCGCATTAACCCATACACTGCCAGCAAGTCTAAGGGGTCTATTTACTAAGCAGTGTTAGGAGACAGAGTGAAAAGTGATAAGGTGCCAGCCAATCAGCTCCTAACTGTCACTTTCAAACACAGCCTGTGAGATAGCAGTTAGGAGCTGATTGGCTGGTACCTTATCACTTTTCACTTCTCCTAACACTACTTAGTAAATAGACCCTTAGATTTCTTATGTCGTCTGTATTTGTAGGGCGAGGATTGATGTTGCGCTTCTCGGGGGAGTAACCTGTTTTCATTGGGGGAGAGGCCTCGCTTATTCCCAGAGTTTCCCTAACTTTTATGGAGATTAGGCTAGTTAGGCCTTGTTCAGTACTCCCGACGTTTCTTCTATAAAATCCGGGTAACATGCCGAGCCACATAACTAAGTTGCTGAGCTATAGCTCCGAGGCAGTCCCTATTTTTCACAGAAATTCAGGACTGTCCCACAAAACAGGGGCCTGTTAGCTCTACGCTGATTTAGAAATGGCTCAAAAATTTTCAGAACTTTTTCTGTTTATTTTCGTTGCAGTCTAATAAAACATTAATCTCCATATCGGCTGATGTCAGAATACACCTTCACAGACAGCCGACAAACCATATGTACTTATCTAAATACAGACCCGGAGGCATATATTGGTGGGGAAACACAGGGTCAGCTTTTATTTAATTTTAAACTATTTTAATTTTAAGGTATATTTAAAACGAAAAAGGGGAGGAGTATGGTGGCAAAGAAAGAACGGCCCCATCTGCAAACTTCCACTACTAGGCCTAGATGGGGGTCTTCTGCCAGCCCATCCTACTCCACTCAAGGTATCCAGCTCCCCTCCCAATGACACAAGGACCTGGACCAGTCGTGCCGCTGACCCCGGTAGAATCAGCCTAAAACCCGTGTATTGGCGAGGAGCGCACCTCAAGATCTAAAGTCAGACAGTTACTGCAGCCGCTCTTTCCCGCAAAAGCCAAAAGCCGACAACAGCGAGGGAGGGAGGGTGGGATATCCGACAGGCAGGAGGACCTAGAAGGTTCCACAGGGGATAGACAAACACACCCACACACACCCATAACCACCCAGCCAATAAAACGTCCTCTGTGCTAATCCACTAACATTACAACAATTTACCCTGTCTAGTCCGTGTCCGCTGACGCAAGCCTCATGTGTATAAACCCCCCCGCCAGGCATAGGACGTCTTCTGTCACTCTTAGGGGAGAGAGGGAGGGTTTCATCAATAGGAAAAGAGCCCTATTAACAGCAAAGACCATCGGAGATTCGTAAATAGATAAGTCTACTTACTGTAATAAGCATTGAGGAAGTTCCTGTACCGCTGCCATATCTGTTTTGTTATCACCATCTCACTATGGTGATTAGGGTTTAGATCATTATAATATGTAATATAATATGTAATAAATAATTAATATTTTACTACATTTATTCTTTTTAAAATTACAAATACTATTTTAACTATTTATAAATATTTTTACCTTTTTCTAAGAATAAATTAAATCTATTTTTCAGACCTTTATTTCTTTAGTAAACAGGGAGGGAAATCTGTGCCCTCAGTCTCACTGCGCTCTGGCCCAAAGAAGCGGTTACGTCAACTCTTAGCGCCCGTATTGCTACAATGGGCAGTGAGACATTATTATTATTTTTTTTTTATCTTCACAATAAGCGGAGATAGAAAATCACGATTTTCCGTTGTTATGGTGCTTTTGGCAATAAACGACCAGGGTTACTGCCCATGGCGCAAGGCCGGGTGTGATGGGGGATGATGGGGGCCCAGACCACTAAAATGCCCCGGTATAGCACTGCAATCAGCAATTATCTGTCTTCTGCAAGGTTGATGATGAAATCACGTGTGTAAATGTATACCCTATTACCTTATAACCTTCTTTGTGTGTTGTTTGTAAATAATCATCTTTTTGAGATTTTATCATATCTTTGAACTAGCGGATATATGCAAAACTGTTGATGGCCAACTAAAAATGACAACGTTAGTATTCAACCGCACTATTTATCCTGTTATATCTGTTATCAGCTAATGTGGTAATGTGATCCTCATCTAATTTTCTGCACCCCCCCCTCTATCTCTCTCTCTCTGCAGCTCCCGCTGGAAGTGTATAGTCCCCAATTCTCTGTTCCTTGATTTCTGCTGCTGGATCCAGTCTCTGGACCCCCCGTATCGTAACGAGGGGAAAGAATGGAAAGGAATTAGCCCCCCTCACATCAATGTCCCAGATAGCGTGTTCAATGCATGCGTGGCTCTTCCCTGCGTGACATCCTCCTCCCACAAACACACATGGCTTCCATTTCTCATCCCAAAGGACCGATACAGAGACCCTTCTCTCCCACCTCCCCATTACACAGAGACAGAAGCACAGAGAGTTGCAGAGCGAGAGGCAGGCAGACAGGGGGCGCTATAACGCATCACTGAGGCATGGCAGGCACACAGCACCCTCTGCCACAACGTGCAATGAGGCAATTCTGCAGACAATTCCACATTTGTGTCCATAGAATAGGAATATTAAGATTACTCACCATTATATATATATATATCAAGGTTTTATATATTCAATCAAAAAAGTTGAAAAGTGGAACTTGTGCGGCAGAAGCTTCATTTCCAGTAGATCTGAATGAATAACCGAACACATGCGATTGTGGGGGTGCACGATTCCCACCACCTCTATAATGGTCTGTTATTGTGTAACCTGCCTAGCAACAGCTCGTAGTCACCCTGTTACCCCAGTTCTTCTGAAGGTCTCTCTTTCACTGAATGGTTTAATATTGGATGGGCACCGGGAACATGTCCCCTTTTAAATTATTTGTATATAGCATGTAACAAACATAAATCTATATTAATAAATAGCTATAAGAGGACAGATCTATCTATATATGATATATGCGCATGGAATATATGCAAATTACTTTTCCTGTTTTTTTTCTTTTTTCCTTTTTGCTTTCCCTCCCCTGATACACCAATAAAACAGAATATTTATATATTTGTTGGCAGTATGTGTTTTATATTATGCAGCCCCCCGGGAAAACAACAGCACACCGTGTGTCTATGCAAGCGACATCTATCATCCCAATGTGGCACCAACCAGGGGCATAAGTTCATACCAGGAGTCCGGAGGTGCATTCACTACTAACACTCCAGCAGCACCGGGTCACACACTCACATCCCTGCATTCACTATTAACACTCCAGCAGCACCGGGTCACACACTCACATCCCTGCATTCACTACTAACACCCCAGCAGCACCCAGTCACACACTCACACCCCTGCATTCACTACTAACACCCCAGCAGCACCCAGTCACACACTCACACCCCTGCATTCACTACTAACACCCCAGCAGCTCCCAGTCACACACTCACACCCCTGCATTCACTACTAACACTCCAGCAGCACCCAGTCACACACTCACATCCCTGCATTCACTACTAACACCGCAGCAGCACCCAGTCACACACTCACATCCCTGCATTCACTACGAACACCCCAGCAGCATCCAGTCACACACTCACACCCCTGCATTCACTACTAACATTCCAGCAGCATCCAGTCACACACTCACACCCCTGCATTCACTACTAACACTCCAGCAGCACCCAGCCACACACTCACATCCCTGCATTCACTACTAACACCCCAGCAGCACCCAGTCACACACTCACACCCCTGCATTCACTACTAACACCCCAGCAGCATCCAGTCACACACTCACACCCCTGCATTCACTACTAACACTCCAGCAGCACTGGGTCACACACTAACATCACTGCATTCAC
Organism: Taudactylus pleione; assembly: GCA_031769625.1. Classification (NCBI taxonomy): domain Eukaryota; kingdom Metazoa; phylum Chordata; class Amphibia; order Anura; family Myobatrachidae; genus Taudactylus; species Taudactylus pleione. Next base: position 472,328 of record JAUIMM010001424.1, read on the forward strand.
TACTAACACCCCAGCAGCACCGGGTCACACACTCACATCCCTGCATTCACTACTAACACCCCAGCAGCACCCAGTCACACACTCACACCCCTGCATTCACTACTAACACCCCAGCAGCATCCAGTCACACACTCACACCCCTGCATTCACTACTAACACTCCAGCAGCACTGGGTCACACACTAACATCACTGCATTCACTACTAACACCCCAGCAGCACCGGGTCACACACTCACATCCCTGCATTCACTACTAACACCCCAGCAGCACCGGGTCACACACTCACATCCCTGCATTCACTACTAACTCCCCAGCAGCACCCAGTCACACACTCACACCCCTGCATTCACTACTAACACCCCAGCAGCTCCCAGTCACACACTCACACTCCTGCATTCACTACTAACAACCCAGCAGCTCCCAGTCACACACTCACATCCCTGCATTCACTACTAACACCCCAGCAGCACCCAGTCACACACTCACACCCCTGCATTCACTACTAACACCCCAGCAGCTCCCAGTCACACACTCACACCCCTGCATTCACTACTAACACTCCAGCAGCACCGGGTCACACACTCACATCCCTGCATTCACTACTAACACTCCAGCAGCACCGGTCACACACTCACATCCCTGCATTCACTACTAACACCCCAGCAGCACCGGGTCACACACTCACATCCCTGCATTCACTACTAACACCCCAGCAGCATCGGGTCACACACTCACACCCCTGCATTCACTACTAACACCCCAGCAGCTCCCAGTCACACACTCACACCCCTGCATTCACTACTAACACTCCAGCAGCACCCAGTCACACACTCACACCCCTGCATTCACTACTAACACCCCAGCGGCTCCCAGTCACACACTCACACCCCTGCATTCACTACTAAGACTCCAGCAGCACCGGGTCACACACTCACATCCCTGCATTCACTACTAACACTCCAGCAGCTCTGGGTCACACACTCACATCCCTGCATTCACTAACACCCCAGCAGCACCCAGTCACACACACCCCTGCATTCACTACTAACACCCCAGCAGCTCCCAGTCACACACTCACACCCCTGCATTCACTACTAACACTCCAGCAGCACCCAGTCACACACTCACACCCCTGCATTCACTACTAACACCCCAGCAGCTCCCAGTCACACACTCACACTCCTGCATTCACTACTAACAACCCAGCAGCTCCCAGTCACACACTCACATCCCTGCATTCACTACTAACACCCCAGCAGCACCCAGTCACACACTCACACCCCTGCATTCACTACTAACACCCCAGCAGCTCCCAGTCACACACTCACACCCCTGCATTCACTACTAACACTCCAGCAGCACCGGGTCACACACTCACATCCCTGCATTCACTACTAACACTCCAGCAGCACCGGTCACACACTCACATCCCTGCATTCACTACTAACACCCCAGCAGCACCGGGTCACACACTCACATCCCTGCATTCTCTACTAACACCCCAGCAGCACCCAGTCACACACTCACACCCCTGCATTCACTACTAACACCCCAGCAGCTCCCAGTCACACACTCACACCCCTGCATTCACTATTAACACTCCAGCAGCACCCAGTCACACACTCACATCCCTGCATTCACTACTAACACTCCAGCAGCACCGGGTCACACACTCACATCCCTGCATTCACTACTAACACCCCAGCAGCACCCAGTCACACACTCACACCCCTGCATTCACTACTAACCCCAGCAGCTCCCAGTCACACACTCACACCCCTGCATTCACTACTAACACTCCAGCAGCACCGGGTCACACACTCACATCCCTGCATTCACTGCTAACACCCCAGCAGCACCCAGTCACACACTCACACCCCTGCATTCACTACTAACCCCAGCAGCTCCCAGTCACACACTCACACCCCTGCATTCACTACTAACCCCAGCAGCTCCCAGTCACACACTCACACCCCTGCATTCACTACTAACACTCCAGCAGCACCGGGTCACACACTCACATCCCTGCATTCACTACTAACACTCCAGCAGCACCGGGTCACACACTCACATCCCTGCATTCACTACTAACACCCCAGCAGCACCGGGTCACACTCACATCCCTGCATTCTCTACTAACACCCCAGCAGCACCCAGTCACACACTCACACCCCTGCATTCACTACTAACACCCCAGCAGCTCCCAGTCACACACTCACACCCCTGCATTCACTACTAACACTCCAGCAGCACCCAGTCACACACTCACATCCCTGCATTCACTACTAACACTCCAGCAGCACCGGGTCACACACTCACATCCCTGCATTCACTACTAACACCCCAGCAGCACCCAGTCACACACTCACACCCCTGCATTCACTACTAACCCCAGCAGCTCCCAGTCACACACTCACACCCCTGCATTCACTACTAACACTCCAGCAGCACCGGGTCACACACTCACATCCCTGCATTCACTACTAACACTCCAGCAGCACCGGGTCACACACTCACATCCCTGCATTCACTACTAACACCCCAGCAGCACCGGGTCACACACTCACATCCCTGCTTTCACTATTAACACCCCAGCAGCACCCAGTCACACACTCACACCCCTGCATTCACTACTAACACCCCAGCGGCTCCCAGTCACACACTCACACCCCTGCATTCACTACTAACACTCCAGCAGCACCGTGTCACACACTCACATCCCTGCATTCACTACTAACACTCCAGCAGCACCGGGTCACACACTCACATCCCTGCATTCACTACTAACACCCCAGCAGCACCGGGTCACACACTCACATCCCTGCTTTCACTACTAACACCCCAGCAGCACCCAGTCACACACTCACACCCCTACATTCACTACTAACACCCCAGCAGCTCCCAGTCACAAACTCACACCCCTGCATTCACTACTAACACTCCAGCAGCACCCAGTCACACACTCACATCCCTGCATTCACTACTAACACTCCAGCAGCACCGGGTCACACACTCACATCCCTACATTCACTACTAACACCCCAGCAGCACCCAGTCACACACTCACACCCCTGCATTCACTACTAACACCCCAGCGGCTCCCAGTCACACACTCACACCCCTGCATTCACTACTAACACTCCAGCAGCACCGGGTCACACACTCACATCCCTGCATTCACTACTAACACTCCAGCAGCTCTGGGTCACACACACATCCCTGCATTCACTACTAACACCCCAGCAGCACCCAGTCACACACTCACACCCCTGCATTCACTATTAACACCCCAGCAGCTCCCAGTCACACACTCACACCCCTGCATTCACTACTAACACTCCAGCAGCACCCAGTCACACACTCACACCCCTGCATTCACTACTAACACTCCAGCACCACATAGTCACACACTCACATCCATGCATTCACTACTAACACTCCAGCAGCACCCAGTCACACACTCACACCCCTGCATTCACTACTAACACTCCAGCAGCTCCCAGTCACACACTCACACCCCTGCATTCACTACTAACACTCCAGCAGCACCCAGTCACACACTCACACTCCTGCATTCACTAGTAACACCCCAGCAGCACCCATTCACACACTCACATCCCTGCATTCACTACTAACACCCCAGCAGCATCCAGTCACACACTCACACCCCTGCATTCACTACTAACACCCCAGCAGCACCCAGTCACACACTCACACCCCTGCATTCACTACTAACACTCCAGCAGCACCCAGTCACACCCCTACATTCACTACCATACTTGACAACTCTCCCTGATTGTCAGGGAGACTCTCTGAAACAGTAGAAATCTCCCTGACTCCATGTAGAGTCCTGCAATCTCCCAGATTGCAGCTTACCCCCATTATGAAGCTGTTATTTAAAAAACAAAAAACAAAGATATATACATTCAAATGAGATAATTACTATTACTTCCTTGCACTGGTTATAAGGCACAATGATCCCTATGGCTCCATGCATTTTCTGATAAGTATCAGTGTGTTTTCATCAACAAGTTAATGTTACTAACTGCTTTGGGGCTCATTTACATATGGGTGTAAATCATTTTTATGATGTGCCTCTCAGATGTAGCAGTATACATCCAATTTAATGCCGCACACATAGGTGTTGCTTTCACAAACTCCCTGAAATACTTTTTCAAAATTAGGCAAGTATGATTCATTACTAACACTCCAGCAGCACCCAGTCACACACTCACACCCCTGCATTCACTACTAGCACCCCAGCAGCAATCAGTCACACACTCACACCCCTGCATTCACTACCAACACCCCAGCAGCATCCAGTCACACACTCACACCCCTGCATTCACTACTAGCACCCCAGCAGCACCCAGTCACACACTCACACCCCTGCATTCACTACTAACACCCAGCAGCACCCAGTCACACACTCACACCCCTGCATTCAATACTAACACTCCAGCAGCACCTAGGCACACACTCACACCCCTGCATTCACTACTAACACTCCAGAAGCATCCACACACACTCCCCCATGCATTCACCACCAACACCCCAGCAGCACCCAGTCACACACTCACACCCCTGCATTCACTACTAACACCCCAGCAGCACCCAGTCACACACTCTCTCCACCTGCATTTACTACAAACACTCCAGCAGCACCCAGTCACACACTCACATCCCTGCATTCACTACCAACACCCTAGCAGCACCCAGTTGCACACTCCCCCATGCATTCACCACCAACACCCCAGCAGCACCCAGTCACACCCCTGCATTCACTAATAGCACTCCAACACACTCTCTCCACCTACATTTACTACTAACACCCCAGCAGCACCCAGTCACACACTCACACCACTGCATTCACTACTAACACCCTAGAAGCTCCCAGTGACACACTCACTCCCCCTGAATTCACCACTAACACTCCAGCAGCACCCAATCACACATTCCCCCCTGCATTCACTGCCAACACTGCAGCAGCACCCAGATACACACCAGCACCTCTGCATTCACTGCCAGCACTACAGCAGCACCCAGACACACCCCTCTGCATTTACTGCCAACACCTCAGCAGCAGCACCCAAACACGCACTGTCCCCTCCTGCATTCAATGCTAACACCTTAGCAGCATCCAGACACAGACTCCTCCCCCAATTAACTACCAACACCCCAGCACATAAACCCTACCTGTTGCTGTTTAGTGTCTTCTGTGTTTGTTATTTGCTGCTCCCACATCAAAAGCAGATGATTAAGGTCCCACGTGTGTGAATGGGTAAGAACCTGTAAAGGGGGCAGGGCTCATGCATCTCAGCTTTTTCCCCGCCCCTTTTATGTACATTGGTGTTGTGTCCTTGCTGGAGACCCATCTCCAGTGACCGGAGAGAGAGGACCACCGCCACACATGCCCCCTGGGCTCCTTGCTTATTTCAGTTCTGGGGTGCTTAAAGAACCAGGAGAAGTGGAGGAGGTCATTGTGCCCCCTTCAGTGCAAGCGCCTGGAAGCATCTGCCTTCCATTGTCTCCTGTATTCCAACCGTGGCACCACCGCGAGGCAAATTTATTTATTTTTTACATTTTACCAACATACTGTAATTCATAGACACTGCTGGTCCTTATCCGTCACACACAGTCACTGTTCACAGAGCTGATTTTCTGTTTCTACGCATGTGCAAACCCCCCCTAAAAACCCTTTGCACGTGTGTGGGTACAGAGGCGCAGTTCCGATTAAGACACACGGTATTAGAAATGTATTGGAAATGTGCTGGGTGTAGACTGGGAAATGGTTGTGTACACAGGGCCTCAATCACAGTTCTCAGATAATTCCACCGCTGCTGTGTCTGTTTACGCAGCGAATGTGCGAAAGTATGCAAATGTTACAGACGCCGGGGAATGTTTTGAGACGCCCACCTGCGGATTTTCAAATTCAAGCATCTGCGCACAAAGGCGCAGCATCAGATCCTTCAATTATCGGCCTACTCAGTAACCCTCTGGTCGTTATGGTGATGCAGAATGGGGGTGGGAGCTGAGAAGCGGGGACATATTTCTTGCGTACGGAATTACAGACATTGGTTGTGACACACCCCTGAAACGTGTCTGTGTTTTTCCGCCACTCCCCGTAACCGCCCACAAACGCTCCCTGACTGTTAATCACGCTGCCAGTAGTCGCTGCAAGCAACTACAGTAATGTACCTTTATGTTTGCGCCGTAAGACTTAGGCGCAAGCACAGATGGCCGATTATCACTCAACTGCGTAAACGTCAGACTTGCGTAGAAATCTGAATCCAGAGGCGCTTAATCGCTCACACTGAAGGCCATAGATAGACAGAATATCTGCACCAACCATGGGCCTGGTGCAAGTATCGATGGTGGGACCGATGGTACCATCTAAAAATGCACCAATCTGTATTACAGCGTCTAAAGATGCTCAAAGTGGGTGACTCAGTCCTTGCACTGTCAGTATGGATGATAGAGCAGCCTTCCTCTAATAGTCCTGATTTTTAGCTCGATTGCCCGGATTTTCACTGTCTAAAACGGGACAGGGTTTACTGTGAGGATGGCATTGGCACATAGGGACGGATTTGGACAGAACAGGGCATTGCCAGTAGCGCTACTACAGCCATTGTAGGTCCCGGAACTGCAGGGGGCCTGGTTATGGCGTGAAGTCGGTAATATAGTGAATACTGTTAGCGAATATTTATATGTCCGCAAACGACTGAGAAAAAACATAACGTAATTTTTTTTTGTTTTGTTTAAGCCAACACATTTATTCAGCAGAACATTACAGTATTTGGGATAAGGGATCACTGTATTACACACAGCACATTTAGGGTGTAGTAAAACTAGAGATGTGCGCCGACCCCCGTGTTTTGGTTTTGGATCTGGATCTCCGCTGGTTTTGGATCTGGATTGGTTTTGCCAAAACCTCACCTCCGTGTTTTGTTTTCGTGTTTTGGTTTTTGATCTGGATTTTTTCTTAAAAAATAAAAAAAACAGCTAAAATTACATAAAATTGGCCTTCTTTTGTTCCTACAGTATTAATAACCTCAATAAAATTTATTTCCACTCGTTTCCAGTCAATTTTGACCACCTCACAGCCCACAATATTGATTTTTTTCATCTAGTTAAAGGGCCAAAAGGTTGCATCCAGCTTGCTGGCTCAAAACTGATTGATATAATTATTAATAGAGTTGAGGACTGTGCAAAGATGATGGTTGGGATACCCTTGAGGATTGAAGAATTGATAGTTGATAGTTGGTGCAGCCCCTGGCTGTAAAATTGATAATAAATTAATTAAAAAACAATTCATTGGTGCAGCCCCGGGCTGAATAATTAATAATAATTTAATTAAAAAAGTAAAAAACAATTCATTAGCTGAAGCCCCTAGCTGTAAAAGTGATAATAAATACATTAAAAAAAGCATTTCATTGGTGCAGCCTCGGGCTGAATAATTAATAGTAATTTAATTAGAAAAGTAAAAAACAATTTATTGGGTGCAGCCCCTGGCTGAATAATTACTAAAAATAAATTCATTGGTGCAGCCCCTGGCTGTAAAATTGATAATACATGAATTTAAAAACAAATCATTGGTTCCTAAACCAACCATAACATTAATTTAAAATGTCAGGCAGCAATGCCCCAACCAGCACATAATGGAAAGGAAAAAGGTGTAAGATGAAATAGTCCTTGGGAATTTGTAATTCATTTTAAAGAACATCATCTATTCCACATTTTGAGGAAGTAACCTCCTACGTCGATCACTGACAAGGTTGCCAGCTGCTCTTGAAAACTCTTTCGGAGTACACACTGGAGGGTGGGCAACTTAAGTAATCCAAAGCCAATATGTGTATGGGCCTCCAAAATGCCTCTTTTTCCTGCCAGTACTGAAAGGGACTGTCTGACATGCCTATTAGGATGTTATCTATGAAATAGTCCTTCACCATTCTGTGAATGGAGACCGTATCACACATAGTCACGGTAGAAGACATGTCACTAGTAGGCAGTTCTCCCAGGCCTGACTAGATGTAATTTTTTGGTGAACGATCTGCATGACCAGCAGGCATTCTGTAAGGAAAATTTAGTTTTTTCCTGGCAGCTGCAGAAACTGAAGGAGGAGATGATGGCATTTCACGTGCGGCTGCAGCTGACAATTTCTTTACCAACAGCTCTTTGCATAGTTTTAGATTTCGGTCTATTGGAAAAAATCTCACAAGGTAGGACTTAAACCTAGCATCCAGAATGGTCGCCAAAATATATTTTTCAGATTTCAATAGATTGACGACTCTTGGATCCTGGTGAAGTGAATCAAGGGCTTGATCCACCAGTCTGACATACCTTGTGCAATCGCTCTGTTTCAGTTCATCCTTCAGTTTCTCCAGTTGTTTTTGCAAAAGTCTGATGAGGGGAATGACTTGACTCAAGCTGGCAGTGTCTGAACTAACTTCACATGTGGCAAGTTCAAAAGGTTTGAGAACCTTGCACAACACGGAAATTATTCTCCACTGCGCTTGAGTAAGGTGCATTCCCCCTCCACGGTCTATGTCATAGTCTGTTGTATAGCCCTGGATGGCCTTTTGCTGTTCCTCCATCTGCTGAAGCATATAGAGGGCAGAATTCCACCGAGTTACCACCTCTTGCTTCAGCTGATGGCAGGGCAAATTTAACAGTACCTGCTGGTCATGCAATCTTCGACAAGCATTTGCCGAATGTCTAAAATGTCCAGATATTTTGCGGGCCATGGAGAGCATCTCCTGCACGCCCCTGTCATTTTAAAAAAAAATGTTGCACCACCAAATTAATTGTGTGAGCAAAACATGGGAAGTGTTGGAATTCGCCCAGATGTAATGCTCTCACAATATTGGTGGCATTGTCCGAAATCACAAATCCCAAGGAGAGTACAAGTGGGGTAAGTCATTTAGCAATGATTTTCCTGAGTTTTTCTCAGCAGTATGCCTCTTAGTGAAACCAGTTATACAAAGACTAGCCTGCCTCTGTATCAGCAGTCTTTTGGGAGATGTTGCTGCTGCTGTTGCTGTTGGCAATACACCTACCCCCAGTGGGCTGTCACAGTCATGTAATCCTTAGTTTTACCTGTCCCACTTGTCCACATATCAGTGGTCAAGTGGACAGTGGGTACAACAGCATTTCTGAGGACATTAATATGTTTTTTTTTTTATGTCCTTGTACAGACTTGGAATTGCTGTTCTAGCAAAGTGGAATCTAGAAGGGATCTGGTAGCGAGGACACAGGACCTGAATTAACTGTTGAAAACCCACTGCAGTAATGGCGGATACTGGACGCACATCTAATACCAGCATAGCTCTTATGGCGTCAGTAATCCGCTGTGCAAATGGGTGATAGCTGTCATACTTGTTTGCCATTGCAAACGATTGTTTGCCAGTTAATTGTTTTTTGGAGGATACACTACAAGTAGTTTTCCTCCTGGTCCCCTTCTGGGATGAAGATCCACTCACAGCAGCAGCAACAGGCGTAGTCATCAAGGATCCTTCTAAGGAATCACGGATAGGAGAGGAGTCAATCATGCTTCGAATAACAACATTGGATGCAGCAGGACTACTCCCGATGACGAATGAGGATGTTGATGATGCAGGTGTGGGTGTTGGAGATTGAAGGCGCTTGGATCCCATAGAGAGGGAGCAGGTAGGTGACACTGGACTTGTTACGTTTTGAGTTTTGGAACTTGGCGACATACACTTTGATATTTGATGAATGCGCTCCAAGTCACGTAACAAGGAGGAGGTTCCTAGGTGGTTTAGATCACTCCCTCTACTCACTCCTGCTTGGCAATGGTTACATATGGCTTGACAACTGTTGTCCGGATTGGGGTGGAAATATATCCACATGTGAGAAGTGGATTTTTTTGTCTTTTGCCCTGGCATGACAACAATGGGCTTTGGCTTTTTCAATCCATGGGCAACAGCTGTTGCCTTACTTACACAAAGGACATCCTCGGCATTAACATCCTCATCAACAACATCTTCATCATCAACATCCTAATCACCAACATCTTCATCATCAACATTCTCATCATCCTTAGCGCCTTCAACTACCAAAATATCCTCCTCCTCCATGTGCAATTCCACAGAAGCATCCTCAATGACTACGTGTGCAAGATGTTGACTGCCCTTCCCCACATTTACAGAGGGCACACAAATGTTGGAACTTGGAGGATCCTCCAGTACACTAGTATTTAGGTCTGGCTCACATATGGCAACTGCGGACACACTTGCACTCTCCTCGGGGATTTGTGATTTCGATTTCTCAGGGCACACAGTTGTTTTTTCCGGAGCTGTCTTACTCATCTTAACAACTTTAAATTTTTTAATGGTACCACCACCACTACTACAAGCAGAAGGGCTATCAGAATCAGAACCAGCAGTCATCATAAATAAAGGCCAAGGCCTTATCCTTTCCTGGCCACTTCGTGTAGTGAATGGCATATTGCCAATTTTTTGTTTATCTAAAGGCAACTTGCTTTTCAATTTTATTTCTTAACTTCAGTAAAAGTAACTTTACCATATCGATGGCGTGACTTAAGCCCTGGGGCATGGGCCTTCATAGAGGACGAGGAAGTTGACGGCCTTGCACTGCTGGTGGCAACTGCAACATGTGGTTCTTGGCCTTGCTCTCCTGTCATGTGATAGCCCTCCATATTTTCTGCGGTCTTGAAGCAGTGTCTCAAGCACCAATAGTGTAGCCAAGGTGCGGTTACAAAATTCACACACGTGCAGTCGTGCGCACACAGAAAAAAATTTGACATAAAAAATCCGCTATGTTTTTTATTTTTTTGCCGGTCCACAACTTGGGCCCGGATCACTGATTGATGACGACTGGAGTCGGGCAGCACTAGGTTGCAACTTGCATTGCTGGCTTTTTTTTTTGGCGGCTAAGCCTAACACACACACACAGACAAATATTAGACAAAAAAAGACACTTTAAAAAAAAAAAAATTAGGTCCAGAACTTGGGCCCAGAGCACAAATTGATGACGACTGGAGTCAGGCAGCACTAGGTTGCGTAGCTGACTTGCTGTATCTTGTGCGGCTAAGCCTAACAAGCACACAGAAAAATATCAAACAAAAAAAGACACTTTTTTTAATAAAAAAAAATTCACGTCCAGACTGGAGTCGGGCAGCACTAGGTTGCGTTGCTGTATCTTGTGCGGCTAAGCCTAACACGCACACACAGAAGAAAATAAAAAGACAATATATATGTAGTTTGTTTTTTCGGGTCGATATAGCACAGCACCAGCCCCGATGGATCAGCACCAGCCCAGGACACAGCAGACAGCACCAGCCCAGATGGACACAGCAGACAGCACAGCAGTGAGAGCACCGGATGGACCAGCAGTGCACCAGCCCAGGACACAGCAGACAGCACAGCACCAGCACAGGTAAGTACCTCCCAGCCCTACACTACCCACCCTCCCTGTTCAGTCTCCACAGCCGGAGTGAAATGGCGGCCCCCACGTAGTCCCTTATATATAGAGACGAAAGCTCGCAAGCCACAAAATTTTGTCTCTATGGTTTTGCCTTGGTTTGAGATCTGGGGCCGGCGGAGGAACCGAATGCATGGTCGGTTCTCACCCCGGATCTCAAAATTTGGGTGGGTTCGGATCTCTGAGATCCAAACCCGCTTATCGCTAAGTAAAACAACTGTTTAACTGTAAATAGAACAGATTTTGTTTTAAAATGACAATTATTAATGGTATAGTATAACAAAAATGTAACTTAATACATAACAGATATTCCAACAAAGAAATAATGATATCGCGCTCCACTGAAAGGATATAATATGTGGGATGTGAGTATTACTCTCCTAGATTCACCGTGATGGAACCATTGTTCAAGTCTTTTTTGTATTCTTCAAGGTTGTTCTCTCCACCATGCCATAAAAAATAACAGAAATAAGTCTTATAGTGTAGTAAGTTTTGGTAACACTGGTAAGATTTTCTGCTGCTCCTTTCTTGCGCTAAGGTTTTGACTTATTTTTTGTTCAGTTCACATGACAGATTTTGTTTTAAAGTGCCCGGAAGCTGCCACTCCTGCACTGCGACTGCCTCTCCTGCACTGCTGCTGACCCTCACCCACTGCGACTGCCACTCCTGCACTGCGGCTGACCCTCACGCACTGCGACTGCCACTCCTGCACTGCTGCTGGCCCTCACGCACTGCGACTGCCACTCCTGCACTGCGCCTCCCCCTCACGCACTGTGACTGCCACTCCTGCACTGCGGCTGCCCCTCACGCACTGCGACTGCCACTCCAGCACTGTGGCTGCCCCTCACCCACTGCGACTGCCACTCCTGCACTGCGGCTGCCCATCACGCACTGTGACTGCCACTCCTGCACTGCGGCTGACCCTCACACACTGCGACTGCCACTCCTGCACTGCTGCTGACCCTCACCCACTGCGACTGCCACTCCTGCACTGCGGCTGACCCTCACGCACTGCGACTGCCACTCCTGCACTGCTGCTGGCCCTCACGCACTGCGACTGCCACTCCTGCACTGCGCCTCCCCCTCACGCACTGTGACTGCCACTCCTGCACTGCGACTGCCACTCCTGCACTGTGGCTGCCCCTCACACACTGCCACTGCCACTCCTGCACTGCGGCTGCCCATCACGCACTGTGACTGCCACTCCTGCACTGCGGCTGCCCCTCACCCACTGCGACTGCCACTCCTGCACTGCTGCTGACCCTCACCCACTGCGACTGCCACTCCTGCACTGCGCCTCCCCCTCACCCACTGCGACTGCCACTCCTGCAATGCTGCTGACCCTGACACACTGCGACTGCCAGTCCTGCACTGCGGCTGCCCCTCACGCACCGCAACTGCCACTCCTGCACTGCGGCTGACCCTCACGCACTGCGACTGCCACTCCTGCACTGCTGCTGCCCCTCACGCACTGCGACTGCCACTCCTGCACTGCGGCTGCCCCTCACCCACTGCGACTGCCACTCCTGCACTGCGGCTGCCCATCACGCACTGTGACTGCCACTCCTGCACTGTGGCTGCCCCTCACCCACTGCGACTGCCACTCCTGCACTGCTGCTGACCCTCACCCACTGCAACTGCCACTCCTGCACTGCGCCTCCCCCTCACCCACTGCGACTGCCACTCCTGCAATGGTGCTGACCCTCACGCACTGCGACTGCCACTCCTGTACTGCGGCTGCCCCTCACGCACTGTGACTGCCACTCCTGCACTGTGGCTGCCCCTCACGTACCGCAACTGCCACTCCTGCACTGCGGCTGCCCCTCACGCACTGTGACTGCCACTCCTGCACTGCGGCTGCTCCTCACGCACTGCGACTGCCACTCCTGCACTGCGGCTGCCCCTCATGCACTGCAACTGCCACTCCTGCACTGCGGCTGCTCCTCATGCACTGCGACTGCCACTCCTGCACTGCGCCTCCCCCTCACGCACTGCGACTGCCACTCCTGCACTGCAGCTGCCCCTCACACACTGCGACTGCCACTCCTGCACTGTGGCTGCCCATCACGCACTGCAACTGCCACTCCTGCACTGCAGCTGTCCATCACGCACTGCGACTGCAAGTCCTGCACTGTGGCTGCCAGAGATGGTACCAGAGGCCACTCTAAGGGGGAGATGTAATAAATCCTTGGAGAGAGCCTAAATCAACCAATCAGCTTCTAACTGTCACTTATTATTATTAATGGTTTTGTGAGTTCTTCTGCAATACCGGCTATAGAAGGCAGGTGGCAGTCCCCCATCAACTCTGACAATTCACCTACTGGCATCAGCACTGAACATTGAAGCAATCATGATACAACTAATATTATACAGTTCATACTTGCCTAATATCCCAGCAAGTTGTGGGAGGCTCCCGATTTTTCGGGTAGTCCCCCACACACCCGGAAGAGTAGGCGGATCTCCCACATTGCTCCTTCTTCCTAGTGAAGTGGGCAGTATTCGGAGATTATATGGGGAATTCACGTGTCCGTATGGAGGGGACGGACTAACATGTCGCAAATCACCCCCTACTCGCAGACCTGCATTTTGCTATGACAGGGCGGGGCCCCAAAATATAGGAGGTGCTCAATCACCCACAGAACTGGCTCCTATGATGTGATATATACCTATAGTATACATACATATATACCTATAGTGGTACAAAGCCATTCCCCTGTGTAAGTATGACTGAGATGCCCACTATCAGCACCTATGCCGTTTGGGGCATCGGTTGCACAGTGGAACCTTGCACCATCCCTATAGTAGGTGAAGTTTCTCTGTCTGAGTTTGGCCTCCTATGTGAGAGTGGCTGGGATTCCCTGTATGCAAAGTGACACGCCCATAACACAGCCATGACATGCCCATAACACAGCCATGACATGCCCATAACACAGCCATGACATGCCCATGACACGCCCATAACACAGCCATGACACGCCCATAACACATCCATGACATGCCCATAACACAGCCATGACATGCCCATAACACATCCATGACACGCCATGACACGCCCATCACACAGCCATGACACGCCCATAACACAGCCATGACACACCCATGAGATGCACCTTCCCTGCGTGCATTACTAACCACCTCCCAGACACTGCCCAGTAACAACCTATACTTTGCCGTTACAGTTCTTCGTGTGCGCGCCTGACTGGATTTTGCATATATTAGGGCACGCCGTTGGGACGCGTGCGCACTGCACATTTTTAGGAGTTTTCTGAAGATACAGTTGCACTGACACAGGCGGCCATGTTCACAGACTGAGATTCTTCGCCTTCATTGGGCTGACGCAATCTTCCATAGTGCAGCTGATTGTGCGTCTCACTACACACAGCGACGGATTAGCGCTGCAGACGGTGGGCATCTCAGTAAGAAGTTCATTGGCCGCTGCAGTAGTATATAGATACAGTCACTGCTGCAGCTGCGTCTGTCTCTGAATCCTGCCCATGGCCACACCCCCTCAATTTTTCCAGCCCCCACGGCCGCGTCTGCACCCCACACAAATTTTGTTTGGGGTGCAAAGGTGGGGAAACCACTCAGAACCATTGGGACAGCCCCCCCCCCCCCCCCCAAAGGACATCTGCATCATAAAAATTCCTGAAAAAAACTTAAGAACAACCCAAAAAAGTACTTTGAAGTTGGGGACGAAAAAGAACAAAGAGGGGGGATAAGTTCGCAAACTAGCTAAATAAGGTCCTGGGGGTGCTCTAAGAAGGGGTGAAGTGTTTAGGGATTGCAGGTGGTTTTATGGGGGAGGAATTTAACTTTTTTTAAAACTTCACTTTAGAGACATTACAAGATGCTCGCACCCATTATCAGGTACCCCAAATGTGCCAGGATTACTTATCTTCTCCTAAAAATCCTGCTTTATACCATTCTTCACCACTTGTGCAAAGACGCTAATTAGTGGCAATTGAACCAACTTTAGTACCCCAAATAGTTTCATTAGAGCTAATAAGGCACAACTACATTCATCCCCAATGTTTCTGCATATTTTTGGGGGGTTCAGGCTGATTTCCCCGATTCCGACACCACTTTCCTGCCTGTTCTGATTTTGCGTGTTGCCGCTTTCGAGTCTTTTGAAATTTAACACGGCAAATAGCCGGGACACGCACGATAAGATTCCGCGGCCAAAAGATAAAATGTAGGTGAAAAGCCAGGCAGGCAGAATTTTATCGTGGGTGCGGAACTAATTGAATACCACCAAACGGCGACACGCGAAGTCAGAACAGGCGGAAAGAGGTGTCAGAATCGGGAAAATCAGCCTGTACCCCAAAAAAGATGCATAAACATTGGGTATCACTTTTTTTCTCCTGCTATTCAGCCTCACATACACTTATACACGGTCAGACCTTACTCAGGAATTGCTAACTTCATCGCACGATATGAGCACTCAGACTGCCGAGGCATCGGCGTTCAAACGCACTGTACGCCTGCGCAGGGCCGTAACTAGGGAGGTGTGAACAGTGCCATGGCATGGGGCACCGCAGGGCAGGGGGCGCTATTTGGGCCTGTCACTATTCCTGTTTATTATCACTCTCACTTGTAGATCCCTAATCTTTTATCCCCAGCATCTCCTGGCCTCCCCTATCTCTTCCCTCGTCCTTCCCCATGAGGCCATGGCCCTCTCTCAGGTGCACTATATTATTTCCCTATTTATCCCCAGCATCTCCTGGCCTCCACTATCTCTTCCCTGGCCATTCCCCATGAGGCCATGGCCCTCTCTCAGGTGCACTATATTATGTCCCTTTTTATCCCCAGCATCTCTTGGCCTCCCCGATCTCTTCCCTGGCCCATCCCCATGAGGCCATGGTCCTCTCTCAGGTGCACTATATTATGTCCCTATTTATCCCCAGCATCTCTTGGCCTCCCCTATCTCTTCCCTGGCCCTTCCCCATGAGGCCATGGTCCTCTCTCAGGTGCACGATATTATATCCCTATTTATCCCCAGCATCTCCTGGCCTCCCCTATCTCTTCCCTGGCCCTTTCGCAGGAGGCCATGGCCCTCTATCAGGTGCACTATATTATGTCCCTATTTATCCCCAGCATCTCCTGGCCTCCCCTATCTCTTCACTGGCCCTTCCCCATGAGGCCATGGCCCTCTCTCAGGAGCACTATATTATGTCCCTATTTATCCCCAGCATCTCCTGGCCTCCCCTATCTCTTCCCTGGCCATTCCCCATGAGGCCATGGCCCTCTCTCAGGTGCGCTATTTTATGTCCCTATTTATCCCCAGCATCTCCTGGCCTCCCCTATCTCTTCCCTCGTCCTTCCCCATGAGGCCATGGCCCTCTCTCAGGTGCACTATATTATTTCCCTATTTATCCCCAGCATCTCCTGGCCTCCACTATCTCTTCCCTGGCCATTCCCCATGAGGCCATGGCCCTCTCTCAGGTGCACTATATTATGTCCCTTTTTATCCCCAGCATCTCTTGGCCTCCCCGATCTCTTCGCTGGCCCATCCCCATGAGGCCATGGTCCTCTCTCAGGTGCACTATATTATGTCCCTATTTATCCCCAGCATCTCTTGGCCTCCCCTATCTCTTCCCTGGCCCTTCCCCATGAGGCCATGGTCCTCTCTCAGGTGCACGATATTATATCCCTATTTATCCCCAGCATCTCCTGGCCTCCCCTATCTCTTCCCTGGCCCTTTCGCAGGAGGCCATGGCCCTCTATCAGGTGCACTATATTATCTCCCTATTTATCCCCAGCATCTCCTGGCCACCCCTATCTCTTCACTGGCCCTTCCCCATGAGGCCATGGCCCTCTCTCAGGAGCACTATATTATGTCCCTATTTATCCCCAGCATCTCCTGGCCTCCCCTATCTCTTCCCTGGCCATTCCCCATGAGGCCATGGCCCTCTCTCAGGTGCGCTATTTTATGTCCCTATTTATCCCCAGCATCTCCTGGCCTCCCCTATCTCTTCCCTGGCCCTTTCTCAGGAGGCCATGGCCCTCTCTCAGGTGCACTATATTATCTCCCTATTTATCCCCAGCATCTCCTGGCCTCCCCTATCTCTTCACTGGCCCTTCCCCATGAGGCCATGGCCCTCTCTCAGGAGCACTATATTATGTCCCTATTTATCCCAAGCATCTCCTGGCCTCCCCTATCTCTTCCCTGGCCATTCCCCATGAGGCCATGGCCCTCTCTCAGGTGCGCTATTTTATGTCCCTATTTATCCCCAGCATCTCCTGGCCTCCCCTATCTCTTCCCTGGCCCTTTCTCAGGAGGCCATGGCCCTCTCTCAGGTGCACTATATTATGTCCCTATTTATCCCCAGCATCTCCTGGCCTCCCCTATCTCTTACCTGGCCCATCCCCATGAGGCCATGGCCCTCTCTCAGGTGCGCTATATTATGTCCCTATTTATCCCCAGCATTTCCTGGCCTCCCTAAGCTCTTCCCTGGCCCTTCCCCTTGAGGCCAAGGCCCTCTCTCAGGTGCGCTATATTATGTCCCTATTTATCCCCAGCATCTCCTGGCCTACCCTGTCTCTTCCCTGGCCCTTACAAATGAGGCCATGGCCCTCTCTCAGGTGCACTATATTATGTCCTTATTTATCCCCAGCATCTCCTGGCCTCCCCTATCTCTTCCCTGGCCCTTCCCCATGAAGCCATGGCCCTCTCTCAGGTGCACTATATTATCTCCCTATTTATCCCCAGCATCTCCTGGCCTCCCCTATATCTTCCCTGGCCCTTCCCCATGAGGCCTTGGCCCTCTCTCAGGTGCACTATATTATGTCCCTATTTATCCCCAGCATCTCCTGGCCTCTCCTATCTCTTCCCTGGCCCTTGCACATGAGGCCATGGCCCTCTCTCAGGTGCGCTATCTTATGTCCCTATTTATCCCCTGCATCTCCTGGCCTCCCCTATCTCTTCGCTGGCCATTCCCCATGAGGCTATGGCACTCTCTCAGGTGCGCTATCTTATGTCCCTATTTATCCTGAGCATCTCATGGTCTCCCCTATCTCTTACCTGGCCCTTCCCCTTGAGGCCATGGCCCTCTCTCAGGTGCGCTATATTATGTTCCTATTTATCCCCAGCATCTCCTAGCCTCCCCTATCTCTTCCCTGGCCCTTCCCCATGAGGCCATGGCCCTCTATCAGGTGCGCTATATTATGTCCCTATTTATCCTCAGCATCTCCTGGCCTCCTATATCTTTTCCCTGGCCCTTCCCCATGATCTCTTCCCTGACCCTTCCCCATGAGGCCATGCCCCTCTCTTTTTGGTGCACTATATTATGTCCCTATTCATCACCAGCATCTCCTGGCCTCCCCTATCTCTTCCCTGGCCCTTCCCCATGAGGCCATGGCCCTCTCTCAGGTGCACTATATTATGTCCCTAATCATCCCCAGCATCTCCTGGCCTCCCCTATCTCTTCCCTGGCCCTTCACCATGAGGCCATGGCCCTCTCTCAGGTGAACTATATTATGTACCTATTTATCCCCAGCATCTCCCTGCTTCCCCTATCTCTTCCCTGGCCCTTCCCCATGAGGAAATGGCCCTATCTCAGGTGCACTATATTATGTCCCTATTTATCCCCAGCATCTCCTGGCCTCCCATATCTCTTCCCTGGCCCTTCCCCATGAGGCCATGGCAGTCTCTCAGGTGCACTATATTATGTCCTTGTTTATCCCCAGCATCTCCTGCCCTCCCCTATATCTTCCCTGGCCCTTCCCCATGAGGCCATGGCCCTCTCTCAGGTGCGCTATCTAATGACCCTATTTATCCGAAGCATCTCCTGGCCTCCCCTATATCTTTCCTGGCCCTTTCGCAGGAGGCCATGGCCCTCTCTCAGGTGCACTATCTTATGTCCCTATTTATCTCCAGCACCTCCTGGCCTCCCCTATATCTTCCCTGGCCCTTCCCCATGAGGCCATGGCCCTCTCTCAGGTGCACTATATTATGTCCTTATTTATCCCCAGCATCTCCAGGCCTCCCCTATCTCTTCTCTGGCCCTTCCCCATGAGGCCATGGCCCTCTCTCAGGTGCGCTATATTATGTCCCTATTTATCCACAGCATCTCCAGGCCTCCCCTATATCTTCCCTGGCCCTTCCCCATGAGGCCATGGCCCTCTCTCAGGTGCACTATATTATGTCCCTATTTAACCCCAGCATCTCCTGGCCTCCCCTATCTCTTCCCAGGCCCTTCCCCATGAGGCCATGGCCGTCTCTCAGGTGCACTATATTATGTCCTTGTTAATCCCCAGCATCTCCTGCCCTCCCCTATATCTTCCCTGGCCCTTCCCCATGAGGCCATGGCCCTCTCTCAGGTGCGCTATCTAATGACCCTATTTATCCGAAGCATCTCCTGGCCTCCCCTATCTCTTTCCTTGCCCTTTCGCAGGAGGCCATGGCCCTCTCTCAGGTGCACTATCTTATGTCCCTATTTATCTCCAGCACCTCCTGGCCTCCCCTATATCTTCCCTGGCACTTCCCATGAGGCCATGGCCCTCTCTCAGGTGCTCTATATTATGTCCCTATTTATCCCCAGCATCTCCTGGCCTACCCTGTCTCTTCCCTGGCCCTTCCAAATGAAGCCTTGGCCCTCTCTCAGGTGCACTATATTATGTCCTTATTTATCCCCAGCATCTCCTGGCCTCCCCTATCTCTTCCCTGGCCCTTCCCCATGAGGCCATGGCCCTCTCTCAGGTGCGCTATATTAACTCCCTATTTATCCACAGCATCTCCTGGCCTCCCCTATCTCTTCCCTGGCCCTTCCCCATGAGGCCATGGCCCTCTCTCAGGTGCGCTATATTATGTTCCTATTTATCCCCAGCATCTCCTGGCCTCCCCTATCGCTTCCCTGGCCCTTCCAAATGAGGCCATGGCCCTCTCTCGGGTGCACTATATTATGTCCTTATTTATCCCCAGCATCTCCTGGCCTCCCCTATCTCTTCCCTGGCCCTTCACCATGAGGCCATGGCCCTCTCTCAGGTGCACTATATTATGTCCCTATTTATCCCCAGCATCTCCTGGCCTCCCCTATCTCTTCCCTTGCCCTTCCCCATGAGGCCATGGCCGTCTCTCAGGTGCACTATATTATGTCCTTGTTTATCCCCAGCATCTCCTGCCCTCCCCTATATCTTCCCTGGCCCTTCCCCATGAGGCCATGGCCCTCTCTCAGGTGCGCTATCTAATGATCCTATTTATCCGAAGCATCTCCTGGCCTCCCCTATCTCTTTCCTGGCCCTTTCGCAGGAGGCCATGGCCCTCTCTCAGGTGCACTATCTTATGTCGCTATTTATCTCCAGCACCTCCTGGCCTCCCCTATATCTTCCCTGGCCCTTCCCATGAGGCCATGGCCCTCTCTCAGGTGCTCTATATTATGTCCCTATTTATCCACAGCATCTCCTGGCCGACCCTATCTCTTCCCTGGCCCTTCCCCTTGAGGCCATGGCCCTCTCTCAGGTGCACTAAATTATGTCCTTATTTATCCCCAGCATCTCCTGGCCTCCCCTATCTCTTCCCTGGCCCTTCCCCATGAAGCCATGGCCCTCTCTCAGGTGCACTATATTATCAACCTATTTATCCCCAGCATCTCCTGGCCTCCCTATATCTTCCCTGGCCCTTCCCCATGAGGCCTTAGCCCTCTCTCAGGTGCACTATCTTATGTCCCTATTGATCCCCTGCATCTCCTGGCCTCCCCTATCTCTTCCCTGGCCATTCCCCATGAGGCTATTGCCCTCTCTCAGGTGCGCTATCTTATGTCCCTATTTATCCTGAGCATCTCCTGGTCTCCCCTATCTCTTCCCTGGCCCTTCCCCTTGAGGCCATGGCCCTCTCTCAGGTGCGCTATATTATGTTAATATTTATCCCCAGCATCTCCTGGCCTCCCCTATCTCTTCCTTGCCCTTCCCCATGAGGCCATGGCCCTCTCTCAGGTGCGCTCTATTATGTCCCTATTTATCCTCAGCATCTCCTGGAATCCTTTATCTCTTCCCTGGCCCTTCCCCATGATCTCTTCCCTGACCCTTCCCCATGAGGCCATGCCCCTCTCTTTTTGTTGCACTATATTATGTCCCTATTCATCACCAGCATCTCCTGGCCTCCCCTATCTCTTCCCTGGCCTTCCCCATGAGGCTATGGCCCTCTCTCAGGTGCACTATATTATGTCCCTAATCATCCCCAGCATCTCCTGGCCTCCCCTATCTCTTCCCTGGCCCTTCACCATGAGGCCATAGCCCTCTCTCAGGTGCACTATATTATGTACCTATTTATCCCCAGCATCTCCCTGCTTCCCCTATCTCTTCCCCGGCCCTTCCCCATGTGGCCATGGCCCTATCTCAGGTGCACTATATTATGTCCCTATTTATCCCCAGCATCTCCTGGCCTCCCTATCTCTTCCGTGGCCCTTCCCCATGAGGCCATGGCTGTCTCTCAGGTGC
Organism: Taudactylus pleione; assembly: GCA_031769625.1. Lineage (NCBI taxonomy): Eukaryota > Metazoa > Chordata > Amphibia > Anura > Myobatrachidae > Taudactylus > Taudactylus pleione. The sequence goes on from JAUIMM010001424.1 coordinate 494,225, forward strand.
ACTATATTATATCCTTGTTTATCCCCAGCATCTCCTGCCCTCCCCTATATCTTCCCTGGCCCTTCCCCATGAGGCCATGGCCCTCTCTCAGGTGCGCTATCTAATGACCCTATTTATCCCCAGTATCTCCTGGCCTCCCCTATCTCTTTCCTGGCCCTTTCGCAGGAGGCCATGGCCCTCTCTCAGGTGCACTATCTTATGTCCCTATTTATATCCAGCACTTCCTGGCCTCCCCTATATCTTCCCTGGCCCTTCCCATGAGGCCATGGCCCTCTCTCAGGTGCTCTATATTATGTCCCTATTTATCTCCAGCATCTCCAGGCCTACCCTATCTCTTCCCTGGCCCTTCCAAATGAGGCCATGGCCCTCTCTCAGGTGCACTATATTATGTCCATATTTATCCCCAGCATCTCCTGGCCTCCCCTATCTCTTCCCTTGCCCTTCCCCATGAAGCCATGGCCCTCTCTCAGGTGCACTATATTATCTCCCTATTTATCCCCAGCATCTCCTGGCCTCCCCTATATCTTCCCTGGCCGTTCCCCATGAGGCCTTAGCCCTCTCTCAGGTGCACTATCTTATGTCCCTATTTATCCCCTGCATCTCCTGGCCTCTCCTATCTCTTCCCTGGCCCTTGCACATGAGGCCATGGCCCTCTCTCAGGTGTGCTATCTTATGTCCCTATTTATCCCCTGCATCTCCTGGCCTCCCCTATCTCTTCCCTGGCCATTCCCCATGAGGCTATGGCCCTCTCTCAGGTGCGCTATCTTATGTCCCTATTTATCCTGAGCATCTCCTGGTCTCCCCTATCTCTTCCCTGGCCCTTCCCCTTGAGGCAATGGCCCTCTCTCAGGTGCGCTATATTATGTTCATATTTATCCCCAGCATCTCCTGGCCTCCCCTATCTCTTCCCTTGCCCTTCCCCATGAGGCCATGGCCCTCTCTCAGGTGCGCTATATTATGTCCCTATTTATCCTCAGCATCTCCTGGACTCCTATATCTCTTCCCTGGCCCTTCCCCATGATCTCTTCCCTGACCCTTCCCCATGAGGCCATGCCCCTCTCTTTTTGGTGCACTATATTATGTCCCTATTCATCACCAGCATCTCCTGGCTCCCCTATCTCTTCCCTGGCCCTTCCCCATGAGGCTATGGCCCTCTCTCAGGTGCACTATATTATGTCCCTAATCATCCCCAGCATCTCCTGGCCTCCCCTATCTCTTCCTGGCCCTTCACCATGAGGCCATGGCCCTCTCTCAGGTGCACTATATTATGTACCTATTTATCCCCAGCATCTCCCTGCTTCCCCTATCTCTTCCCTGGCCCTTCCCCATGTGGCCATGGCCCTATCTCAGGTGCACTATATTATGTCCCTATTTATCCCCAGCATCTCCTGGCCTCCCCTATCTCTTCCCTGGCCCTTCCCCATGAGGCCATGGCCCTCTCTCAGGTGCGCTATATTATGTCCCTATTTATCCACAGCATCTCCTGGCCTCCCCTATATCTTCCCTGGTCCTTCCCCATGAGGCCATGGCCCTCTCTCAGGTGCACTATATTATGTCCCTATTTATACCCAGCATCTCCTGGCCTCCCCCATCTCTTCCCTGGCCCTTGCCCAAGAGGCCATGGCCCTCTCTCAGGTGCACTATCTTATGTCCCTATTTATCCCTGCATCTCCTGGCCTCCCCTATCTCTTCCCTGGCCTTTCCCCCTGAGGCTATGGCCCTCTCTCAGGTGCGCTATCTTATGTCCCTATTTATCCTGAGCATCTCCTGGTCTCCCCTATCTCTTCCCTGGCCCTTCCCCATGAGGCCATGGCTCTATCTCAGGTGCGCTATATTATGTCCCTATTTATCCCCAGCATCTCCTGGCCTCCCCTATCTCTTCCCTGGCCCTTCCCCATGAGGCCATGGCCCTCTCACGGGTGCGCTATATTGTGTCCCTATTTATCCCCAGCATCTCCTGGCCTCCCCTATCTCTTCCCTGGCCCTTCCCCATGAGGCCATGGTCCTCTCTCAGGTGCAATATATTATGTCCCTATGTATCCCCAACATCTCCTGGCCTCCCCTATCTCTTTCCTGGCCCTTTCGCAGGAGGCCATGGCCCTCTCTCAGGTGCACTATCTTATGTCCCTATTTATCTCCAGCACCTCCTGGCCTCCCCTATATCTTCCCTGGCCCTTCCCATGAGGCCATGGCCCTCTCTCAGGTGCTCTATATTATGTCCCTATTTATCCCCAGCATCTCCTGGCCTACCCTGTCTCTTCCCTGGCCCTTCCAAATGAGGCCATGGCCCTCTCTCAGGTGCACTATATTATGTCCTTATTTATCCCCAGCATCTCCAGGCCTCCCCTATCTCTTCCCTTGCCCTTCCCCATGAGGCCATGGCCCTCTCTCAGGTGCGCTATATTATGTCCCTATTTATCCTCAGCATCTCCTAGACTCCTATATCTCTTCCCTGGCCCTTCCCCATGATCTCTTCCCTGACCCTTCCCCATGAGGCCATGCCCCTCTCTTTTTGGTGCACTATATTATGTCCCTATTCATCACCAGCATCTCCTGGCCTCCCCTATCTCTTCCCTGGCCCTTCCCCATGAGGCTATGGCCCTCTCTCAGGTGCACTATATTATGTCCCTAATCATCCCCAGCATCTCCTGGCCTCCACTATCTCTTCCCTGGCCCTTCACCATGAGGCCATGGCCCTCTCTCAGGTGCACTATATTATGTACCTATTTATCCCCAGCATCTCCCTGCTTCCCCTATCTCTTCCCTGGCCCTTCCCCATGTGGCAATGGCCCTATCTCAGGTGCACTATATTATGTCCCTATTTATCCCCAGCATCTCCTGGCCTCCCCTATCTCTTCCCTGGCCCTTCCCCATGAGGCCATGGCCGTCTCTCAGGTGCACTATATTATGTCCTTGTTTATCCCCAGCATCTCCTGCCCTCCCCTATATCTTCCCTAACCCTTCCCCATGAGGCCATGGCCCTCTCTCAGGTGCGCTATCTAATGACCCTATTTATCCCCAGTATCTCCTGGCCTCCCCTATCTCTTTCCTAGCCCTTTCGCAGGAGGCCATGGCCCTCTCTCAGGTGCACTATATTATGTCCCTATTTATATCCAGCACTTCCTGGCCTCCCCTATCTCTTCCCTGGCCCTTCCCATGAGGCCATGGCCCTCTCTCAGGTGCTCTATATTATGTCCCTATTTATCTCCAGCATCTCCAGGCCTACCCTATCTCTTCCCTGGCCCTTCCAAATGAGGCCATGGCCCTCTCTCAGGTGCACTATATTATGTCCATATTTATCCCCAGCATCTCCTGGCCTCCCCTATCTCTTCCCTGGCCCTTCCCCATGAGGCCATGGCCCTCTCTCAGGTGCGCTATATTATGTCACTATTTATCCACAGCATCTCCTGGCCTCCCCTATATCTTCCCTGGCCCTTCCCCATGAGGCCATGGCCCTCTCTCAGGTGCACTATATTATGTCCCTATTTATCCCCAGCATCTCCTGGCCTCCCCCATCTCTTCCCTGGCCCTTGCCCATGAGGCCGTGGCCCTCTCTCAGGTGCACTATATTATGTCCCTATTTATCCCCTGCATCTCCTGGCCTCCCCTATCTCTTCCCTGGCCTTTCCCCCTGAGGCTATGGCCCTCTCTCAGGTGCGCTATCTAATGACCCTATTTATCCGAAGCATCTTCTGGCCTCCCCTATCTCTTTCCTTGCCCTTTCGCAGGAGGCCATGGCCCTCTCTCACGTGCACTATCTTATGTCCCTATTTATCTCCAGCACCTCCTGGCCTCCCCTATATCTTCCCTGGCCCTTCCCATGAGGCCATGGCCCTCTTTCAGGTGCTCTATATTATGTCCCTATTTATCCCCAGCATCTCCTGGCCTACCCTGTCTCTTCCCTGGCCCTTCCAAATGAGGCCATGGCCCTCTCTCAGGTGCACTATATTATGTCCTTATTTATCCCCAGCATCTCCTGGCCTCCCCTATCTCTTCCCTGGCCCTTCCCCATGAGGCCATGGCCCTCTCTCAGGTGCGCTATATTATGTCCCTATTTATCCACAGCATCTCCAGGCCTCCCCTATATCTTCCCTGGCCCTTCCCCATGAGGCCATGGCCCTCTCTCAGGTGCACTATATTATGTCCCTATTTAACCCCAGCATCTCCTGGCCTCCCCTATCTCTTCCCTGGCCCTTCCCCATGAGGCCATGGCCGTCTCTCAGGTGCACTATATTATGTCCTTGTTAATCCCCAGCATCTCCTGCCCTCCCCTATATCTTCCCTGGCCCTTCCCCATGAGGCCATGGCCCTCTCTCAGGTGCGCTATCTAATGACCCTATTTATCCGAAGCATCTCCTGGCCTCCCCTATCTCTTTCCTTGCCCTTTCGCAGGAGGCCATGGCCCTCTCTCAGGTGCACTATCTTATGTCCCTATTTATCTCCAGCACCTCCTGGCCTCCCCTATATCTTCCCTGGCACTTCCCATGAGGCCATGGCCCTCTCTCAGGTGCTCTATATTATGTCCCTATTTATCCCCAGCATCTCCTGTCCTACCCTGTCTCTTCCCTGGCCCTTCCAAATGAAGCCTTGGCCCTCTCTCAGGTGCACTATATTATGTCCTTATTTATCCCCAGCATCTCCTGGCCTCCCCTATCTCTTCCCTGGCCCTTCCCCATGAGGCCATGGCCCTCTCTCAGGTGCGCTATATTATGTCCCTATTTATCCACAGCATCTCCAGGCCTCCCCTATATCTTCCCTGGCCCTTCCCCATGAGGCCATGGCCCTCTCTCAGGTGCACTATATTATGTCCCTATTTAACCCCAGCATCTCCTGGCCTCCCCTATCTCTTCCCAGGCCCTTCCCCATGAGGCCATGGCCGTCTCTCAGGTGCACTATATTATGTCCTTGTTAATCCCCAGCATCTCCTGCCCTCCCCTATATCTTCCCTGGCCCTTCCCCATGAGGCCATGGCCCTCTCTCAGGTGCGCTATCTAATGACCCTATTTATCCGAAGCATCTCCTGGCCTCCCCTATCTCTTTCCTTGCCCTTTCGCAGGAGGCCATGGCCCTCTCTCAGGTGCACTATCTTATGTCCCTATTTATCTCCAGCACCTCCTGGCCTCCCCTATATCTTCCCTGGCACTTCCCATGAGGCCATGGCCCTCTCTCAGGTGCTCTATATTATGTCCCTATTTATCCCCAGCATCTCCTGGCCTACCCTGTCTCTTCCCTGGCCCTTCCAAATGAAGCCTTGGCCCTCTCTCAGGTGCACTATATTATGTCCTTATTTATCCCCAGCATCTCCTGGCCTCCCCTATCTCTTCCCTGGCCCTTCCCCATGAGGCCATGGCCCTCTCTCAGGTGCGCTATATTAACTCCCTATTTATCCACAGCATCTCCTGGCCTCCCCTATCTCTTCCCTGGCCCTTCCCCATGAGGCCATGGCCCTCTCTCAGGTGCGCTATATTATGTTCCTATTTATCCCCAGCATCTCCTGGCCTCCCCTATCGCTTCCCTGGCCCTTCCAAATGAGGCCATGGCCCTCTCTCGGGTGCACTATATTATGTCCTTATTTATCCCCAGCATCTCCTGGCCTCCCCTATCTCTTCCCTGGCCCTTCACCATGAGGCCATGGCCCTCTCTCAGGTGCACTATATTATGTCCCTATTTATCCCCAGCATCTCCTGGCCTCCCCTATCTCTTCCCTTGCCCTTCCCCATGAGGCCATGGCCGTCTCTCAGGTGCACTATATTATGTCCTTGTTTATCCCCAGCATCTCCTGCCCTCCCCTATATCTTCCCTGGCCCTTCCCCATGAGGCCATGGCCCTCTCTCAGGTGCGCTATCTAATGACCCTATTTATCCGAAGCATCTCCTGGCCTCCCCTATCTCTTTCCTGGCCCTTTCGCAGGAGGCCATGGCCCTCTCTCAGGTGCACTATCTTATGTCGCTATTTATCTCCAGCACCTCCTGGCCTCCCCTATATCTTCCCTGGCCCTTCCCATGAGGCCATGGCCCTCTCTCAGGTGCTCTATATTATGTCCCTATTTATCCACAGCATCTCCTGGCCGACCCTGTCTCTTCCCTGGCCCTTCCCCTTGAGGCCATGGCCCTCTCTCAGGTGCACTAAATTATGTCCTTATTTATCCCCAGCATCTCCTGGCCTCCCCTATCTCTTCCCTGGCCCTTCCCCATGAAGCCATGGCCCTCTCTCAGGTGCACTATATTATCAACCTATTTATCCCCAGCATCTCCTGGCCTCCCTATATCTTCCCTGGCCCTTCCCCATGAGGCCTTAGCCCTCTCTCAGGTGCACTATCTTATGTCCCTATTGATCCCCTGCATCTCCTGGCCTCCCCTATCTCTTCCCTGGCCATTCCCCATGAGGCTATTGCCCTCTCTCAGGTGCGCTATCTTATGTCCCTATTTATCCTGAGCATCTCCTGGTCTCCCCTATCTCTTCCCTGGCCCTTCCCCTTGAGGCCATGGCCCTCTCTCAGGTGCGCTATATTATGTTAATATTTATCCCCAGCATCTCCTGGCCTCCCCTATCTCTTCCCTTGCCCTTCCCCATGAGGCCATGGCCCTCTCTCAGGTGCGCTCTATTATGTCCCTATTTATCCTCAGCATCTCCTGGAATCCTTTATCTCTTCCCTGGCCCTTCCCCATGATCTCTTCCCTGACCCTTCCCCATGAGGCCATGCCCCTCTCTTTTTGTTGCACTATATTATGTCCCTATTCATCACCAGCATCTCCTGGCCTCCCCTATCTCTTCCCTGGCCCTTCCCCATGAGGCTATGGCCCTCTCTCAGGTGCACTATATTATGTCCCTAATCATCCCCAGCATCTCCTGGCCTCCCCTATCTCTTCCCTGGCCCTTCACCATGAGGCCATAGCCCTCTCTCAGGTGCACTATATTATGTACCTATTTATCCCCAGCATCTCCCTGCTTCCCCTATCTCTTCCCCGGCCCTTCCCCATGTGGCCATGGCCCTATCTCAGGTGCACTATATTATGTCCCTATTTATCCCCAGCATCTCCTGGCCTCCCCTATCTCTTCCCTGGCCCTTCCCCATGAGGCCATGGCTGTCTCTCAGGTGCACTATATTATATCCTTGTTTATCCCCAGCATCTCCTGCCCTCCCCTATATCTTCCCTGGCCCTTCCCCATGAGGCCATGGCCCTCTCTCAGGTGCGCTATCTAATGACCCTATTTATCCCCAGTATCTCCTGGCCTCCCCTATCTCTTTCCTGGCCCTTTCGCAGGAGGCCATGGCCCTCTCTCAGGTGCACTATCTTATGTCCCTATTTATATCCAGCACTTCCTGGCCTCCCCTATATCTTCCCTGGCCCTTCCCATGAGGCCATGGCCCTCTCTCAGGTGCTCTATATTATGTCCCTATTTATCTCCAGCATCTCCAGGCCTACCCTATCTCTTCCCTGGCCCTTCCAAATGAGGCCATGGCCCTCTCTCAGGTGCACTATATTATGTCCATATTTATCCCCAGCATCTCCTGGCCTCCCCTATCTCTTCCCTTGCCCTTCCCCATGAAGCCATGGCCCTCTCTCAGGTGCACTATATTATCTCCCTATTTATCCCCAGCATCTCCTGGCCTCCCCTATATCTTCCCTGGCCGTTCCCCATGAGGCCTTAGCCCTCTCTCAGGTGCACTATCTTATGTCCCTATTTATCCCCTGCATCTCCTGGCCTCTCCTATCTCTTCCCTGGCCCTTGCACATGAGGCCATGGCCCTCTCTCAGGTGTGCTATCTTATGTCCCTATTTATCCCCTGCATCTCCTGGCCTCCCCTATCTCTTCCCTGGCCATTCCCCATGAGGCTATGGCCCTCTCTCAGGTGCGCTATCTTATGTCCCTATTTATCCTGAGCATCTCCTGGTCTCCCCTATCTCTTCCCTGGCCCTTCCCCTTGAGGCAATGGCCCTCTCTCAGGTGCGCTATATTATGTTCATATTTATCCCCAGCATCTCCTGGCCTCCCCTATCTCTTCCCTTGCCCTTCCCCATGAGGCCATGGCCCTCTCTCAGGTGCGCTATATTATGTCCCTATTTATCCTCAGCATCTCCTGGACTCCTATATCTCTTCCCTGGCCCTTCCCCATGATCTCTTCCCTGACCCTTCCCCATGAGGCCATGCCCCTCTCTTTTTGGTGCACTATATTATGTCCCTATTCATCACCAGCATCTCCTGGCCTCCCCTATCTCTTCCCTGGCCCTTCCCCATGAGGCTATGGCCCTCTCTCAGGTGCACTATATTATGTCCCTAATCATCCCCAGCATCTCCTGGCCTCCCCTATCTCTTCCCTGGCCCTTCACCATGAGGCCATGGCCCTCTCTCAGGTGCACTATATTATGTACCTATTTATCCCCAGCATCTCCCTGCTTCCCCTATCTCTTCCCTGGCCCTTCCCCATGTGGCCATGGCCCTATCTCAGGTGCACTATATTATGTCCCTATTTATCCCCAGCATCTCCTGGCCTCCCCTATCTCTTCCCTGGCCCTTCCCCATGAGGCCATGGCCCTCTCTCAGGTGCGCTATATTATGTCCCTATTTATCCACAGCATCTCCTGGCCTCCCCTATATCTTCCCTGGTCCTTCCCCATGAGGCCATGGCCCTCTCTCAGGTGCACTATATTATGTCCCTATTTATACCCAGCATCTCCTGGCCTCCCCCATCTCTTCCCTGGCCCTTGCCCAAGAGGCCATGGCCCTCTCTCAGGTGCACTATCTTATGTCCCTATTTATCCCCTGCATCTCCTGGCCTCCCCTATCTCTTCCCTGGCCTTTCCCCCTGAGGCTATGGCCCTCTCTCAGGTGCGCTATCTTATGTCCCTATTTATCCTGAGCATCTCCTGGTCTCCCCTATCTCTTCCCTGGCCCTTCCCCATGAGGCCATGGCTCTATCTCAGGTGCGCTATATTATGTCCCTATTTATCCCCAGCATCTCCTGGCCTCCCCTATCTCTTCCCTGGCCCTTCCCCATGAGGCCATGGCCCTCTCACGGGTGCGCTATATTGTGTCCCTATTTATCCCCAGCATCTCCTGGCCTCCCCTATCTCTTCCCTGGCCCTTCCCCATGAGGCCATGGTCCTCTCTCAGGTGCAATATATTATGTCCCTATGTATCCCCAACATCTCCTGGCCTCCCCTATCTCTTTCCTGGCCCTTTCGCAGGAGGCCATGGCCCTCTCTCAGGTGCACTATCTTATGTCCCTATTTATCTCCAGCACCTCCTGGCCTCCCCTATATCTTCCCTGGCCCTTCCCATGAGGCCATGGCCCTCTCTCAGGTGCTCTATATTATGTCCCTATTTATCCCCAGCATCTCCTGGCCTACCCTGTCTCTTCCCTGGCCCTTCCAAATGAGGCCATGGCCCTCTCTCAGGTGCACTATATTATGTCCTTATTTATCCCCAGCATCTCCAGGCCTCCCCTATCTCTTCCCTTGCCCTTCCCCATGAGGCCATGGCCCTCTCTCAGGTGCGCTATATTATGTCCCTATTTATCCTCAGCATCTCCTAGACTCCTATATCTCTTCCCTGGCCCTTCCCCATGATCTCTTCCCTGACCCTTCCCCATGAGGCCATGCCCCTCTCTTTTTGGTGCACTATATTATGTCCCTATTCATCACCAGCATCTCCTGGCCTCCCCTATCTCTTCCCTGGCCCTTCCCCATGAGGCTATGGCCCTCTCTCAGGTGCACTATATTATGTCCCTAATCATCCCCAGCATCTCCTGGCCTCCACTATCTCTTCCCTGGCCCTTCACCATGAGGCCATGGCCCTCTCTCAGGTGCACTATATTATGTACCTATTTATCCCCAGCATCTCCCTGCTTCCCCTATCTCTTCCCTGGCCCTTCCCCATGTGGCAATGGCCCTATCTCAGGTGCACTATATTATGTCCCTATTTATCCCCAGCATCTCCTGGCCTCCCCTATCTCTTCCCTGGCCCTTCCCCATGAGGCCATGGCCGTCTCTCAGGTGCACTATATTATGTCCTTGTTTATCCCCAGCATCTCCTGCCCTCCCCTATATCTTCCCTAACCCTTCCCCATGAGGCCATGGCCCTCTCTCAGGTGCGCTATCTAATGACCCTATTTATCCCCAGTATCTCCTGGCCTCCCCTATCTCTTTCCTAGCCCTTTCGCAGGAGGCCATGGCCCTCTCTCAGGTGCACTATATTATGTCCCTATTTATATCCAGCACTTCCTGGCCTCCCCTATCTCTTCCCTGGCCCTTCCCATGAGGCCATGGCCCTCTCTCAGGTGCTCTATATTATGTCCCTATTTATCTCCAGCATCTCCAGGCCTACCCTATCTCTTCCCTGGCCCTTCCAAATGAGGCCATGGCCCTCTCTCAGGTGCACTATATTATGTCCATATTTATCCCCAGCATCTCCTGGCCTCCCCTATCTCTTCCCTGGCCCTTCCCCATGAGGCCATGGCCCTCTCTCAGGTGCGCTATATTATGTCACTATTTATCCACAGCATCTCCTGGCCTCCCCTATATCTTCCCTGGCCCTTCCCCATGAGGCCATGGCCCTCTCTCAGGTGCACTATATTATGTCCCTATTTATCCCCAGCATCTCCTGGCCTCCCCCATCTCTTCCCTGGCCCTTGCCCATGAGGCCGTGGCCCTCTCTCAGGTGCACTATATTATGTCCCTATTTATCCCCTGCATCTCCTGGCCTCCCCTATCTCTTCCCTGGCCTTTCCCCCTGAGGCTATGGCCCTCTCTCAGGTGCGCTATCTAATGACCCTATTTATCCGAAGCATCTCCTGGCCTCCCCTATCTCTTTCCTTGCCCTTTCGCAGGAGGCCATGGCCCTCTCTCACGTGCACTATCTTATGTCCCTATTTATCTCCAGCACCTCCTGGCCTCCCCTATATCTTCCCTGGCCCTTCCCATGAGGCCATGGCCCTCTTTCAGGTGCTCTATATTATGTCCCTATTTATCCCCAGCATCTCCTGGCCTACCCTGTCTCTTCCCTGGCCCTTCCAAATGAGGCCATGGCCCTCTCTCAGGTGCACTATATTATGTCCTTATTTATCCCCAGCATCTCCTGGCCTCCCCTATCTCTTCCCTGGCCCTTCCCCATGAGGCCATGGCCCTCTCTCAGGTGCGCTATATTATGTCCCTATTTATCCACAGCATCTCCAGGCCTCCCCTATATCTTCCCTGGCCCTTCCCCATGAGGCCATGGCCCTCTCTCAGGTGCACTATATTATGTCCCTATTTAACCCCAGCATCTCCTGGCCTCCCCTATCTCTTCCCTGGCCCTTCCCCATGAGGCCATGGCCGTCTCTCAGGTGCACTATATTATGTCCTTGTTAATCCCCAGCATCTCCTGCCCTCCCCTATATCTTCCCTGGCCCTTCCCCATGAGGCCATGGCCCTCTCTCAGGTGCGCTATCTAATGACCCTATTTATCCGAAGCATCTCCTGGCCTCCCCTATCTCTTTCCTTGCCCTTTCGCAGGAGGCCATGGCCCTCTCTCAGGTGCACTATCTTATGTCCCTATTTATCTCCAGCACCTCCTGGCCTCCCCTATATCTTCCCTGGCACTTCCCATGAGGCCATGGCCCTCTCTCAGGTGCTCTATATTATGTCCCTATTTATCCCCAGCATCTCCTGTCCTACCCTGTCTCTTCCCTGGCCCTTCCAAATGAAGCCTTGGCCCTCTCTCAGGTGCACTATATTATGTCCTTATTTATCCCCAGCATCTCCTGGCCTCCCCTATCTCTTCCCTGGCCCTTCCCCATGAGGCCATGGCCCTCTCTCAGGTGCGCTATATTAACTCCCTATTTATCCACAGCATCTCCTGGCCTCCCCTATCTCTTCCCTGGCCCTTCCCCATGAGGCCATGGCCCTCTCTCAGGTGCGCTATATTATGTTCCTATTTATCCCCAGCATCTCCTGGCCTCCCCTATCGCTTCCCTGGCCCTTCCAAATGAGGCCATGGCCCTCTCTCGGGTGCACTATATTATGTCCTTATTTATCCCCAGCATCTCCTGGCCTCCCCTATCTCTTCCCTGGCCCTTCACCATGAGGCCATGGCCCTCTCTCAGGTGCACTATATTATGTCCCTATTTATCCCCAGCATCTCCTGGCCTCCCCTATCTCTTCCCTTGCCCTTCCCCATGAAGCCATGGCCGTCTCTCAGGTGCACTATATTATGTCCTTGTTTATCCCCAGCATCTCCTGCCCTCCCCTATATCTTCCCTGGCCCTTCCCCATGAGGCTATGGCCTTCTCTCAGGTGCGCTATCTTATGTCCCTATTTATCCTGAGCATCTCCTGGTCTCCCCTATCTCTTACCTGGCCCTTCCCCTTGAGGCCATGGCCCTCTCTCAGGTGCGCTATATTATGTACCTATTTATCCCCAGCATCTCCCTGCTTCCCCTATCTCTTCCCTGGCCCTTCCCCATGTGGCCATGGCCCTATCTCAGGTGCACTATCTTATGTCCCTATTTATCCCCTGCATCTCCTGGCCTCCCCTATCTCTTCCCTGGCCTTTCCCCCTGAGGCCATGGCCCTCTCTCAGGTGCGCTATCTTATGTCCCTATTTATCCTGAGCATCTCCTGGTCTCCCCTATCTCTTACCTGGCCCTTCCCCTTGAGGCCATGGCCCTCTCTCAGGTGCACTATATTATGTACCTATTTATCCCCAGCATCTCCCTGCTTCCCCTATCTCTTCCCTGGCCCTTCCCCATGAGGCCATGGCCCTATCTCAGGTGCGCTATATTATGTCCCTATTTATCCCCAGCATCTCCTGGCCTCCCATATCTCTTCCCTGCCCCTTCCCCATGAGGCCATGGCCCTCTCACGGGTGCGCTATATTGTGTCCCTATTTATCCCCAGCATCTCCTGGCCTCCCCTATCTCTTCCCTGGCCCTTCCCCATGAGGCCATGGTCCTCTCTCAGGTGCTCTATATTATGTCCCTATTTATCCCCAGCTTCTCCTGCCCTACCCTATCTCTTCCCTGGCCCTTCCAAATGAGGCCATGGCCCTCTCTCAGGTGCACTATCTTATGTCACTATTTATCTCCAGCACCTCCTGGCCTCCCCTATATCTTCCCTGGCCCTTCCCATGAGGCCATGGCCCTCTCTCAGGTGCTCTATATTATGTCCCTATTTATCCACAGCATCTCCTGGCCGACCCTGTCTCTTCCCTGGCCCTTCCCCTTGAGGCCATGGCCCTCTCTCAGGTGCACTAAATTATGTCCTTATTTATCCCCAGCATCTCCTGGCCTCCCCTATCTCTTCCCTGGCCCTTCCCCATGAAGCCATGGCCCTCTCTCAGGTGCACTATATTATCTCCCTATTTATCCCCAGCATCTCCTGGCCTCCCTATATCTTCCCTGGCCCTTCCCCATGAGGCCTTAGCCCTCTCTCAGGTGCACTATCTTATGTCCCTATTTATCCCCTGCATCTCCTGGCCTCCCCTATCTCTTCCCTGGCCATTCCCCATGAGGCTATGGCCCTCTCTCAGGTGCGCTATCTTATGTCCCTATTTATCCTGAGCATCTCCTGGTCTCCCCTATCTCTTCCCTGGCCCTTCCCCTTGAGGCCATGGCCCTCTCTCAGGTGCGCTATATTATGTTCATATTTATCCCCAGCATCTCCTGGCCTCCCCTATCTCTTCCCTTGCCCTTCCCCATGAGGCCATGGCCCTCTCTCAGGTGCGCTATATTATGTCCCTATTTATCCTCAGCATCTCCTGGACTCCATTATCTCTTCCCTGGCCCTTCCCCATGATCTCTTCCCTGACCCTTCCCCATGAGGCCATGCCCCTCTCTTTTTGGTGCACTATATTATGTCCCTATTCATCACCAGCATCTCCTGGCCTCCCCTATCTCTTCCCTGGCCCTTCCCCATGAGGCTATGGCCCTCTCTCAGGTGCACTATATTATGTCCCTAATCATCCCCAGCATCTCCTGGCCTCCCCTATCTCTTCCCTGGCCCTTCACCATGAGGCCATGGCCCTCTCTCAGGTGCACTATATTATGTACCTATTTATCCCCAGCATCTCCCTGCTTCCCCTATCTCTTCCCTGGCCCTTCCCCATGTGGCCATGGCCCTATCTCAGGTGCACTATATTATGTCCCTATTTATCCCCAGCATCTCCTGGCCTCCCCTATCTCTTCCCTGGCCCTTCCCCATGAGGCCATGGCCCTCTCTCAGGTGCGCTATATTATGTCCCTATTTATCCACAGCATCTCCTGGCCTCCCCTATATCTTCCCTGGTCCTTCCCCATGAGGCCATGGCCCTCTCTCAGGTGCACTATATTATGTCCCTATTTATCCCCAGCATCTCCTGGCCTCCCCCATCTCTTCCCTGGCCCTTGCCCAAGAGGCCATGGCCCTCTCTCAGGTGCACTATCTTATGTCCCTATTTATCCCCTGCATCTCCTGGCCTCCCCTATCTCTTCCCTGGCCTTTCCCCCTGAGGCTATGGCCCTCTCTCAGGTGCGCTATCTTATGTCCCTATTTATCCTGAGCATCTCCTGGTCTCCCCTATCTCTTCCCTGGCCCTTCCCCATGAGGCCATGGTCCTCTCTCAGGTGCAATATATTATGTCCCTATGTATCCCCAACATCTCCTGGCCTCCCCTATCTCTTTCCTGGCCCTTTCGCAGGAGGCCATGGCCCTCTCTCAGGTGCACTATCTTATGTCCCTATTTATCTCCAGCACCTCCTGGCCTCCCCTATATCTTCCCTGGCCCTTCCCATGAGGCCATGGCCCTCTCTCAGGTGCTCTATATTATGTCCCTATTTATCCCCAGCATCTCCTGGCCTACCCTGTCTCTTCCCTGGCCCTTCCAAATGAGGCCATGGCCCTCTCTCAGGTGCACTATATTATGTCCTTATTTATCCCCAGCATCTCCAGGCCTCTCCTATCTCTTCCCTGGCCCTTGCACATGAGGCCATGGCCCTCTCTCAGGTGTGCTATCTTATGTCCCTATTTATCCCCTGCATCTCCTGGCCTCCCCTATCTCTTCCCTGGCCATTCCCCATGAGGCTATGGCCCTCTCTCAGGTGCGCTATCTTATGTCCCTATTTATCCTGAGCATCTCCTGGTCTCCCCTATCTCTTCCCTGGCCCTTCCCCTTGAGGCCATGGCCCTCTCTCAGGTGCGCTATATTATGTTCATATTTATCCCCAGCATCTCCTGGCCTCCCCTATCTCTTCCCTTGCCCTTCCCCATGAGGCCATGGCCCTCTCTCAGGTGCGCTATATTATGTCCCTATTTATCCTCAGCATCTCCTGGACTCCTATATCTCTTCCCTGGCCCTTCCCCATGATCTCTTCCCTGACCCTTCCCCATGAGCCCATGCCCCTCTCTTTTTGGTGCACTATATTATGTCCCTATTCATCACCAGCATCTCCTGGCCTCCCCTATCTCTTCCCTGGCCCTTCCCCATGAGGCTATGGCCCTCTCTCAGGTGCACTATATTATGTCCCTAATCATCCCCAGCATCTCCTGGCCTCCCCTATCTCTTCCCTGGCCCTTCACCATGAGGCCATGGCCCTCTCTCAGGTGCACTATATTATGTACCTATTTATCCCCAGCATCTCCCTGCTTCCCCTATCTCTTCCCTGGCCCTTCCCCATGTGGCCATGGCCCTATCTCAGGTGCACTATATTATGTCCCTATTTATCCCCAGCATCTCCTGGCCTCCCCTATCTCTTCCCTGGCCCTTCCCCATGAGGCCATGGCCCTCTCTCAGGTGCGCTATATTATGTCCCTATTTATCCACAGCATCTCCTGGCCTCCCCTATATCTTCCCTGGTCCTTCCCCATGAGGCCATGGCCCTCTCTCAGGTGCACTATATTATGTCCCTATTTATCCCCAGCATCTCCTGGCCTCCCCCATCTCTTCCCTGGCCCTTGCCCAAGAGGCCATGGCCCTCTCTCAGGTGCACTATCTTATGTCCCTATTTATCCCCTGCATCTCCTGGCCTCCCCTATCTCTTCCCTGGCCTTTCCCCCTGAGGCTATGGCCCTCTCTCAGGTGCGCTATCTTATGTCCCTATTTATCCTGAGCATCTCCTGGTCTCCCCTATCTCTTCCCTGGCCCTTCCCCATGAGGCCATGGTCCTCTCTCAGGTGCAATATATTATGTCCCTATGTATCCCCAACATCTCCTGGCCTCCCCTATCTCTTTCCTGGCCCTTTCGCAGGAGGCCATGGCCCTCTCTCAGGTGCACTATCTTATGTCCCTATTTATCTCCAGCACCTCCTGGCCTCCCCTATATCTTCCCTGGCCCTTCCCATGAGGCCATGGCCCTCTCTCAGGTGCTCTATATTATGTCCCTATTTATCCCCAGCATCTCCTGGCCTACCCTGTCTCTTCCCTGGCCCTTCCAAATGAGGCCATGGCCCTCTCTCAGGTGCACTATATTATGTCCTTATTTATCCCCAGCATCTCCAGGCCTCCCCTATCTCTTCCCTTGCCCTTCCCCATGAGGCCATGGCCCTCTCTCAGGTGCGCTATATTATGTCCCTATTTATCCTCAGGATCTCCTAGACTCCTATATCTCTTCCCTGGCCCTTCCCCATGATCTCTTCCCTGACCCTTCCCCATGAGGCCATGCCCCTCTCTTTTTGGTGCACTATATTATGTCCCTATTCATCACCAGCATCTCCTGGCCTCCCCTATCTCTTCCCTGGCCCTTCCCCATGAGGCTATGGCCCTCTCTCAGGTGCACTATATTATGTCCCTAATCATCCCCAGCATCTCCTGGCCTCCCCTATCTCTTCCCTGGCCCTTCACCATGAGGCCATGGCCCTCTCTCAGGTGCACTATATTATGTACCTATTTATCCCCAGCATCTCCCTGCTTCCCCTATCTCTTCCCTGGCCCTTCCCCATGTGGCAATGGCCCTATCTCAGGTGCACTATATTATGTCCCTATTTATCCCCAGCATCTCCTGGCCTCCCCTATCTCTTCCCTGGCCCTTCCCCATGAGGCCATGGCCGTCTCTCAGGTGCACTATATTATGTCCTTGTTTATCCCCAGCATCTCCTGCCCTCCCCTATATCTTCCCTAGCCCTTCCCCATGAGGCCATGGCCCTCTCTCAGGTGCGCTATCTAATGACCCTATTTATCCCCAGTATCTCCTGGCCTCCCCTATCTCTTTCCTAGCCCTTTCGCAGGAGGCCATGGCCCTCTCTCAGGTGCACTATCTTATGTCCCTATTTATATCCAGCACTTCCTGGCCTCCCCTATATCTTCCCTGGCCCTTCCCATGAGGCCATGGCCCTCTCTCAGGTGCTCTATATTATGTCCCTATTTATCTCCAGCATCTCCAGGCCTACCCTATCTCTTCCCTGGCCCTTCCAAATGAGGCCATGGCCCTCTCTCAGGTGCACTATATTATGTCCATATTTATCCCCAGCATCTCCTGGCCTCCCCTATCTCTTCCCTGGCCCTTCCCCATGAGGCCATGGCCCTCTCTCAGGTGCGCTATATTATGTCCCTATTTATCCACAGCATCTCCTGGCCTCCCCTATATCTTCCCTGGCCCTTCCCCATGAGGCCATGGCCCTCTCTCAGGTGCACTATATTATGTCCCTATTTATCCCCAGCATCTCCTGGCCTCCCCCATCTCTTCCCTGGCCCTTGCCCATGAGGCCATGGCCCTCTCTCAGGTGCACTATATTATGTCCCTATTTATCCCCTGCATCTCCTGGCCTCCCCTATCTCTTCCCTGGCCTTTCCCCCTGAGGCTATGGCCCTCTCTCAGGTGCGCTATCTAATGACCCTATTTATCCGAAGCATCTCCTGGCCTCCCCTATCTCTTTCCTTGCCCTTTCGCAGGAGGCCATGGCCCTCTCTCACGTGCACTATCTTATGTCCCTATTTATCTCCAGCACCTCCTGGCCTCCCCTATATCTTCCCTGGCCCTTCCCATGAGGCCATGGCCCTCTTTCAGGTGCTCTATATTATGTCCCTATTTATCCCCAGCATCTCCTGGCCTACCCTGTCTCTTCCCTGGCCCTTCCAAATGAGGCCATGGCCCTCTCTCAGATGCACTATATTATGTCCTTATTTATCCCCAGCATCTCCTGGCCTCCCCTATCTCTTCCCTGACCCTTCCCCATGAGGCCATGGCCCTCTCTCAGGTGCGCTATATTATGTCCCTATTTATCCACAGCATCTCCTGGCCTCCCCTATCTCTTCCCTGACCCTTCCCCATGAGGCCATGGCCCTCTCTCAGGTGCGCTATATTATGTTCCTATTTATCCCCAGCATCTCCTGGCCTCCCCTATCTCTTCCCTGTCCCTTCCCCATGAGGCCATGGCCGTCTCTCAGGTGCACTATATTATGTCCTTGTTTATCCCCAGCATCTCCTGCCCTCCCCTATATCTTCCCTAGCCCTTCCCCATGAGGCCATGGCCCTCTCTCAGGTGCGCTATCTAATGACCCTATTTATCCCCAGTATCTCCTGGCCTCCCCTATCTCTTTCCTAGCCCTTTCGCAGGAGGCCATGGCCCTCTCTCAGGTGCACTATCTTATGTCCCTATTTATATCCAGCACTTCCTGGCCTCCCCTATATCTTCCCTGGCCCTTCCCATGAGGCCATGGCCCTCTCTCAGGTGCTCTATATTATGTCCCTATTTATCTCCAGCATCTCCAGGCCTACCCTATCTCTTCCCTGGCCCTTCCAAATGAGGCCATGGCCCTCTCTCAGGTGCACTATATTATGTCCATATTTATCCCCAGCATCTCCTGGCCTCCCCTATCTCTTCCCTGGCCCTTCCCCATGAGGCCATGGCCCTCTCTCAGGTGCGCTATATTATGTCCCTATTTATCCACAGCATCTCCTGGCCTCCCCTATATCTTCCCTGGCCCTTCCCCATGAGGCCATGGCCCTCTCTCAGGTGCACTATATTATGTCCCTATTTATCCCCAGCATCTCCTGGCCTCCCCCATCTCTTCGCTGGCCCTTGCCCATGAGGCCATGGCCCTCTCTCAGGTGCACTATATTATGTCCCTATTTATCCCCTGCATCTCCTGGCCTCCCCTATCTCTTCCCTGGCCTTTCCCCCTGAGGCTATGGCCCTCTCTCAGGTGCGCTATCTAATGACCCTATTTATCCGAAGCATCTCCTGGCCTCCCCTATCTCTTTCCTGGCCCTTTCGCAGGAGGCCATGGCCCTCTCTCAGGTGCACTATCTTATGTCCTTGTTTATCCCCAGCATCTCCTGGCCTCCCCTATATCTTCCCTGGCCCTTCCCCATGAGGCTATGGCCTTCTCTCAGGTGCGCTATCTTATGTCCCTATTTATCCTGAGCATCTCCTGGTCTCCCCTATCTCTTACCTGGCCCTTCCCCTTGAGGCCATGGCCCTCTCTCAGGTGCACTATATTATGTACCTATTTATCCCCAGCATCTCCCTGCTTCCCCTATCTCTTCGCTGGCCCTTCCCCATGAGGCCATGGCCCTATCTCAGGTGCGCTATATTATGTCCCTATTTATCCCCAGCATCTCCTGACCTCCCCTATCTCTTCCCTGCCCCTTCCCCATGAGGCCATGGCCCTCTCACGGGTGCGCTATATTGTGTCCCTATTTATCCCCAGCATCTCCTGGCCTCCCCTATCTCTTCCCTGGCCCTTCCCCATGAGGCCATGGTCCTCTCTCAGGTGCTCTATATTATGTCCCTATTTATCCCCAGCTTCTCCTGGCCTACCCTATCTCTTCCCTGGCCCTTCCAAATGAGGCCATGGCCCTCTCTCAGGTGCACTATCTTATGTCCCTATGTATCTCCAGCACCTCTTGGCCATACCTAAATATCTTCCCTGGCCCTTCCCATGAGGCCATGGCCCTCTCTCAGGTGCTCTATATTATGTCCCTATTTATCCACAGCATCTCCTGGCCGACCCTGTCTCTTCCCTGGCCCTTCCCCTTGAGGCCATGGCCCTCTCTCAGGTGCACTAAATTATGTCCTTATTTATCCCCAGCATCTCCTGGCCTCCCCTATCTCTTCCCTGGCCCTTCCCCATGAAGCCATGGCCCTCTCTCAGGTGCACTATTTTATCTCCCTATTTATCCCGAGCATCTCCTGGCCTCCCCTATATCTTCCCTGGCCCTTCCCCATGAGGCCTTAGCCCTCTCTCAGGTGCACTATTTTATGTCCCTATTTATCCCCAGCATCTCCTGCCCTCTCCTATCTCTTCCCTGGCCCTTGCACATGAGGCCATGGCCCTCTCTCATGTGCGCTATCTTATGTCCCTATTTATCCCCTGCATCTCCTGGCCTCCCCTATCTCTTCCCTGGCCATTCCCCATGAGGCTATGGCCCTCTCTCAGGGGCGCTATCTTATGTCCCTATTTATCCTGAGCATCTCCTGGTCTCCCCTATCTCTTCCCTGGCCCTTCCCCTTGAGGCCATGGCCCTCTCTCAGGTGCACTATATTATGTCCCTATTCATCACCAGCATCTCCTGGCCTCCCCTATCTCTTCCCTGGCCCTTCCCCATGAGGCTATGGCCCTCTCTCAGGTGCACTATATTATGTCCCTAATCATCACCAGCATCTCCTGGCCTCCCCTATCTCTTCCCTGGCCCTTCACCATGAGGCCATGGCCCTCTCTCAGGTGCACTATATTATGTACCTATTTATCCCCAGCATCTCCCTGCTTCCCCTATCTCTTCCCTGGCCCTTCCCCATGTGGCCATGGCCCTATCTCAGGTGCACTATATTATGTCCCTATTTATCCCCAGCATCTCCTGGCCTCCCCTATCTCTTCCCTGGCCCTTCCCCATGAGGCCATGGCCGTCTCTCAGGTGCACTATATTATGTCCTTGTTTATCCCCAGCATCTCCTGCCCTCCCCTATATCTTCCCTGGCCCTTCCCCATGAGGCCATGGCCCTCTCTCAGGTGCGCTATCTAATGACCCTATTTATCCCCAGTATCTCCTGGCCTCCCCTATCTCTTTCCTGGCCCTTTCGCAGGAGGCCATGGCTTTCTCTCAGGTGCACTATCTTATGTCCCTATTTATATCCAGCACTTCCTGGCCTCCCCTATATCTTCCCTGGCCCTTCCCCATGAGGCCATGGCCCTCTCTCAGGTGCTCTATGTTATGTCCCTATTTATCTCCAGCATCTCCAGGCCTACCCTATCTCTTCCCTGGCCCTTCCAAATGAGGCCATGGCCCTCTCTCAGGTGTACTATATTATGTCCATATTTATCCACAGCATCTCCTGGCCTCCCCTATCTCTTCCCTGGCCCTTCCCCATGAAGCCATGGCCCTCTCTCAGGTGCACTATATTATCTCCCTATTTATCCCCAGCATCTCCTGGCCTCCCCTATATCTTCCCTGGCCCTTCCCCATGAGGCCTTAGCCCTCTCTCAGGTGCACTATCTTATGTCCCTATTTATCCCCAGCATCTCCTGGCCTCTCCTATCTCTTCCCTGGCCCTTGCACATGAGGCCATGGCCCACTCTCAGGTGCACTATCTTATGTCCCTATTTATCCCCTGCATCTCCTGGCCTCCCCTATCTCTTCCCAGGCCATTCCCCATGAGGCAATGGCCCTCTCTCAGGTGCGCTATCTTATGTCCCTATTTATCCTGAGCATCTCCTGGTCTCCCCTATCTCTTCCCTGGCCCTTCCCCTTGAGGCCATGGCCCTCTCTCAGGTGCGCTATATTATGTTCATATTTATCCCCAGCATCTCCTGGCCTCCCCTATCTCTTCCCTTGCACTTCCCCATGAGGCCATGGCCCTCTCTCAGGTGCGCTATATTATGATCCTATTTATCCTCAGCATCTCCTGGACTCCTATATCTCTTCCCTGGCCCTTCCCCATGATCTCTTCCCTGACCCTTCCCCATGAGGCCATGCCCCTCTCTTTTTGGTGCACTATATTATGTCCCTATTCATCACCAGCATCTCCTGGCCTCCCCTATCTCTTCCCTGGCCCTTCCCCATGAGGCTATGGCCCTCTCTCAGGTGCACTATATTATGTCCCTAATCATCCCCAGCATCTCCTGGCCTCCCCTATCTCTTCCCTGGCCCTTCACCATGAGGCCATGGCCCTCTCTCAGGTGCAGTATATTATGTACCTATTTATCCCCAGCATCTCCCTGCTTCCCCTATCTCTTCCCTGGCCCTTCCCCATGTGGCAATGGCCCTATCTCAGGTGCACTATATTATGTCCCTATTTATCCCCAGCATCTCCTGGCCTCCCCTATCTCTTCCCTGGCCCTTCCCCATGAGGCCATGGCCGTCTCTCAGGTGCACTATATTATGTCCTTGTTTATCCCCAGCATCTCCTGCCCTCCCCTATATCTTCCCTAGCCCTTCCCCATGAGGCCATGGCCCTCTCTCAGGTGCGCTATCTAATGACCCTATTTATCCCCAGTATCTCCTGGCCTCCCCTATCTCTTTCCTAGCCCTTTCGCAGGAGGCCATGGCCCTCTCTCAGGTGCACTATCTTATGTCCCTATTTATATCCAGCACTTCCTGGCCTCCCCTATATCTTCCCTGGCCCTTCCCATGAGGCCATGGCCCTCTCTCAGGTGCTCTATATTATGTCCCTATTTATCTCCAGCATCTCCAGGCCTACCCTATCTCTTCCCTGGCCCTTCCAAATGAGGCCATGGCCCTCTCTCAGGTGCACTATATTATGTCCTTATTTATCCCCAGCATCTCCTGGCCTCCCCTATCTCTTCCCTGGCCCTTCCCCATGAGGCCATGGCCCTCTCTCAGGTGCGCTATATTATGTCCCTATTTATCCACAGCATCTCCTGGCCTCCCCTATATCTTCCCTGGCCCTTCCCCATGAGGCCATGGCCCTCTCTCAGGTGCACTATATTATGTCCCTATTTATCCCCAGCATCTCCTGGCCTCCCCCATCTCTTCCCTGGCCCTTGCCCATGAGGCCATGGCCCTCTCTCAGGTGCACTATATTATGTCCCTATTTATCCCCTGCATCTCCTGGCCTCCCCTATCTCTTCCCTGGCCTTTCCCCCTGAGGCTATGGCCCTCTCTCAGGTGCGCTATCTAATGACCCTATTTATCCGAAGCATCTCCTGGCCTCCCCTATCTCTTTCCTTGCCCTTTCGCAGGAGGCCATGGCCCTCTCTCAGGTGCACTATCTTATGTCCCTATTTATCTCCAGCACCTCCTGGCCTCCCCTATATCTTCCCTGGCCCTTCCCATGAGGCCATGGCCCTCTTTCAGGTGCTCTATATTATGTCCCTATTTATCCCCAGCATCTCCTGGCCTACCCTGTCTCTTCCCTGGCACTTCCAAATGAGGCCATGGCCCTCTCTCAGGTGCACTATATTATGTCCTTATTTATCCCCAGCATCTCCTGGCCTCCCCTATCTCTTCCCTGGCCCTTCCCCATGAGGCCATGGCCCTCTCTCAGGTGCGCTATATTATGTCCCTATTTATCCACAGCATCTCCTGGCCTCCCCTATCTCTTCCCTGGCCCTTCCCCATGAGGCCATGGCCCTCTCTCAGGTGCGCTATATTATGTTCCTATTTATCCCCAGCATCTCCTGGCCTCCCCTATCTCTTCCCTGGCCCTTCCCCATGAGGCCATGGCCGTCTCTCAGGTGCACTATATTATGTCCTTGTTTATCCCCAGCATCTCCTGCCCTCCCCTATATCTTCCCTGGCCCTTCCCCATGAGGCCATGGCCCTCTCTCAGGTGCGCTATCTAATGACCCTATTTATCCGAAGCATCTCCTGGCCTCCCCTATCTCTTTCCTGGCCCTTTCGCAGGAGGCCATGGCCCTCTCTCAGGTGCACTATCTTATGTCCTTGTTTATCCCCAGCATCTCCTGGCCTCCCCTATATCTTCCCTGGCCCTTCCCCATGAGGCTATGGCCTTCTCTCAGGTGCGCTATCTTATGTCCCTATTTATCCTGAGCATCTCCTGGTCTCCCCTATCTCTTACCTGGCCCTTCCCCTTGAGGCCATGGCCCTCTCTCAGGTGCACTATATTATGTACCTATTTATCCCCAGCATCTCCCTGCTTCCCCTATCTCTTCGCTGGCCCTTCCCCATGAGGCCATGGCCCTATCTCAGGTGCGCTATATTATGTCCCTATTTATCCCCAGCATCTCCTGACCTCCCCTATCTCTTCCCTGCCCCTTCCCCATGAGGCCATGGCCCTCTCACGGGTGTGCTATATTGTGTCCCTATTTATCCCCAGCATCTCCTGGCCTCCCCTATCTCTTCCCTGGCCCTTCCCCATGAGGCCATGGTCCTCTCTCAGGTGCTCTATATTATGTCCCTATTTATCCCCAGCTTCTCCTGGCCTACCCTATCTCTTCCCTGGCCCTTCCAAATGAGGCCATGGCCCTCTCTCAGGTGCACTATCTTATGTCCCTATGTATCTCCAGCACCTCTTGGCCTCCCCTATATCTTCCCTGGCCCTTCCCATGAGGCCATGGCCCTCTCTCAGGTGCTCTATATTATGTCCCTATTTATCCACAGCATCTCCTGGCCGACCCTGTCTCTTCCCTGGCCCTTCCCCTTGAGGCCATGGCCCTCTCTCAGGTGCACTAAATTATGTCCTTATTTCTCCCCAGCATCTCCTGGCCTCCCCTATCTCTTCCCTGGCCCTTCCCCATGAAGCCATGGCCCTCTCTCAGGTGCACTATTTTATCTCCCTATTTATCCCGAGCATCTCCTGGCCTCCCCTATATCTTCCCTGGCCCTTCCCCATGAGGCCTTAGCCCTCTCTCAGGTGCACTATTTTATGTCCCTATTTATCCCCAGCATCTCCTGCCCTCTCCTATCTCTTCCCTGGCCCTTCCCATGAGGCCATGGCCCTCTCTCAGGTGCTCTATATTATGTCCCTATTTATCCCCTGCATCTCCTGGCATCCCCTATCTCTTCCCTGGCCATTCCCCATGAGGCTATGGCCCTCTCTCAGGTGCGCTATCTTATGTCCCTATTTATCCTGAGCATCTCCTGGTCTCCCCTATCTCTTCCCTGGCCCTTCCCCTTGAGGCCATGGCCCTCTCTCAGGTGCGCTATATTATGTTCATATTTATCCCCAGCATCTCCTGGCCTCCCCTATCTCTTCCCTTGCCCTTCCCCATGAGGCCATGGCCCTCTCTCAGGTGCACTATATTATGTCCCTAATCATCCCCAGCATCTCCTGGCCTCCCCTATCTCTTCCCTGGCCCTTCACCATGAGGCCATGGCCCTCTCTCAGGTGCACTATATTATGTACCTATTTATCCCCAGCATCTCCCTGCTTCCCCTATCTCTTCCCTGGCCCTTCCCCATGTGGCCATGGCCCTATCTCAGGTGCACTATATTATGTCCCTATTTATCCCCAGCATCTCCTGGCCTCCCCTATCTCTTCCCTGGCCCTTCCCCATGAGGCCAAGGCCATCTCTCAGGTGCACTATATTATGTCCTTGTTTATCCCCAGCATCTCCTGCCCTCCCCTATATCTTCCCTGGCCCTTCCCCATGAGGCCATGGCCCTCTCTCAGGTGCGCAATCTAATGACCCTATTTATCCCCAGTATCTCCTGGCCTCCCCTATCTCTTTCCTGGCCCTTTCGCAGGAGGCCATGGCCCTCTCTCAGGTGCACTATCTTATGTCCCTATTTATATCCAGCACTTCCTGGCCTCCCCTATATCTTCCCTGGCCCTTCCCATGAGGCCATGGCCCTCTCTCAAGTGCTCTATATTATGTCCCTATTTATCTCCAGCATCTCCAGGCCTACCCTATCTCTTCCCTGGCCCTTCCAAATGAGGCCATGGCCCTCTCTCAGGTGCACTATATTATGTCCATATTTATCCCCAGCATCTCCTGGCCTCCCCTATCTCTTCCCTGGCCCTTCCCCATGAGGCCATGGCCCTCTCTCAGGTGCGCTATATTATGTCCCTATTTATCCACAGCATCTCCTGGCCTCCCCTATATCTTCCCTGGCCCTTCCCCATGAGGCCATGGCCCTCTCTCAGGTGCACTATATTATGTCCCTATTTATCCCCAGCATCTCCTGGCCTCCCCCATCTCTTCCCTGGCCCTTGCCCATGAGGCCATGGCCCTCTCTCAGGTGCACTATCTTATGTCCCTATTTATCCCCTGCATCTCCTGGCCTCCCCTATCTCTTCCCTGGCCTTTCCCCCTGAGGCTATGGCCCTCTCTCAGATGCGCTATCTTATGTCCCTATTTATCCTGAGCATCTCCTGGTCTCCCCTATCTCTTCCCTGGCCCTTCCCCTTGAGGCCATGGCCCTCTCTCAGGTGCACTATATTATGTACCTATGTATCCCGAGCATCTCCCTGCTTCCCCTATCTCTTCCCGGGCCCTTCCCCATGAGGCCATGGCTCTATCTCAGGTGCGCTATATTATGTCCCTATTTATCCCCAGCATCTCCTGGCCTCCCCTATCTCTTCCCTGGCCCTTCCCCATGAGGCCATGGTCCTCTCTCAGGTGCAATATATTATGTCCCTATTTATCCCCTGCATCTCCTGGCCTCCCCTATCTCTTCCCTGGCCATTCCCCATGAGGCTATGGCCCTCTCTCAGGTGCACTATCTTATGTCCCTATTTATCTCCAGCACCTCCTGGCCTCCCCTATATCTTCCCTGGCCCTTCCCATGAGGCCATGGCCCTCTCTCAGGTGCTCTATATTATGTCCCTATTTATCCCCAGCATCTCCTGGCCTGCCCTGTCTCTTCCCTGGCCCTTCCAAATGAGGCCATGGCCCTCTCTCAGGTGCACTATATTATGTCCTTATTTATCCCCAGCATCTCCAGGCCTCCCCTATCTCTTCTCTGGCCCTTCCCCATGAGGCCATGGCCCTCTCTCAGGTGCGCTATATTATGTCCCTATTTATCCCAAGCAACTCCTGGCCTACCCTGTCTCTTCCCTGGCCCTTCCAAATGAGGCCATGGCCCTCTCTCAGGTGCACTATATTATGTCCTTATTTATCCCCAGCATCTCCAGGCCTCCCCTATCTCTTCTCTGGCCCTTCCCCATGAGGCCATGGCCCTCTCTCAGGTGCGCTATATTATGTCCCTATTTATCCACAGCATCTCCTGGCCTCCCCTATATCTTCCCTGGCCCTTCCCCATGAGGCCATGGCCCTCTCTCAGGTGCGCTATCTTATGTCCCTATTTATCCTGAGTATCTACTGGTCTCCCCTATCTCTTACCTGGCCCTTCCCCATGAGGCCATGGCCCTCTCTCAGGTGCACTATATTATGTCCTTATTTATCCCCAGCATCTCCTGGCCTCCCCTATCTCTTCCCTGGCCCTTCACCATGAGGCCATGGCCCTCTCTCAGGTGCACTATATTATGTCCCTATTTATCCCCAGCATCTCCTGGCCTCCCCTATCTCTTTCCTGGCCCTTTCGCAGGAGGCCATGGCCCTCTCTCAGGTGCACTATCTTATGTCCTTATTTATCCCCAGCATCTCCTGGCGTCCCCTATATCTTCCCTGGCCCTTCCCCATGAGGCTATGGCCTTCTCTCAGGTGCGCTATCTTATGTCCCTATTTATCCTGAGCATCTACTGGTCTCCCCTATCTCTTACCTGGCCCTTCCCCTTGAGGCCATGGCCCTCTCTCAGGTGCGCTATATTATGTACCTATTTATCCCCAGCATCTCCCTGCTTCCCCTATCTCTTCCCTGGCCCTTCCCCATGTGGCCATGGCCCTATCTCAGGTGCACTATCTTATGTCCCTATTTATCCCCTGCATCTCCTGGCCTCCCCTATCTCTTCCCTGGCCTTTCCCCCTGAGGCCATGGCCCTCTCTCAGCTGCTCTATATTATGTCCCTATTTATCCCCAGCATCTCCTGGCCTGCCCTGTCTCTTCCCTGGCCCTTCCAAATGAGGCCATGGCCCTCTCTCAGGTGCACTATATTATGTCCTTATTTATCCCCAGCATCTCCAGGCCTCCCCTATCTCTTCTCTGGCCCTTCCCCATGAGGCCATGGCCCTCTCTCAGGTGCGCTATATTATGTCCCTATTTATCCCAAGCAACTCCTGGCCTACCCTGTCTCTTCCCTGGCCCTTCCAAATGAGGCCATGGCCCTCTCTCAGGTGCACTATATTATGTCCTTATTTATCCCCAGCATCTCCAGGCCTCCCCTATCTCTTCTCTGGCCCTTCCCCATGAGGCCATGGCCCTCTCTCAGGTGCGCTATATTATGTCCCTATTTATCCACAGCATCTCCTGGCCTCCCCTATATCTTCCCTGGCCCTTCCCCATGAGGCCATGGCCCTCTCTCAGGTGCGCTATCTTATGTCCCTATTTATCCTGAGTATCTACTGGTCTCCCCTATCTCTTACCTGGCCCTTCCCCATGAGGCCATGGCCCTCTCTCAGGTGCACTATATTATGTCCTTATTTATCCCCAGCATCTCCTGGCCTCCCCTATCTCTTCCCTGGCCCTTCACCATGAGGCCATGGCCCTCTCTCAGGTGCACTATATTATGTCCCTATTTATCCCCAGCATCTCCTGGCCTCCCCTATCTCTTTCCTGGCCCTTTCGCAGGAGGCCATGGCCCTCTCTCAGGTGCACTATCTTATGTCCTTATTTATCCCCAGCATCTCCTGGCATCCCCTATATCTTCCCTGGCCCTTCCCCATGAGGCTATGGCCTTCTCTCAGGTGCGCTATCTTATGTCCCTATTTATCCTGAGCATCTACTGGTCTCCCCTATCTCTTACCTGGCCCTTCCCCTTGAGGCCATGGCCCTCTCTCAGGTGCGCTATATTATGTACCTATTTATCCCCAGCATCTCCCTGCTTCCCCTATCTCTTCCCTGGCCCTTCCCCATGTGGCCATGGCCCTATCTCAGGTGCACTATCTTATGTCCCTATTTATCCCCTGCATCTCCTGGCCTCCCCTATCTCTTCCCTGGCCTTTCCCCCTGAGGCCATGGCCCTCTCTCAGGTGCGCTATCTTATGTCCCTATTTATCCTGAGCATCTCCTGGTCTCCCCTATCTCTTACCTGGCCCTTCCCCTTGAGGCCATGGCCCTCTCTCAGGTGCGCTATCTTATGTCCCTATTTATCCTGAGCATCTCCTGGTCTCCCCTATCTCTTACCTGGCCCTTCCCCTTGAGGCCATGGCCCTCTCTCAGGTGCACTATATTATGTACCTATTTATCCCCAGCATCTCCCTGCTTCCCCTATCTCTTCCCTGGCCCTTCCCCATGAGGCCATGGCCCTATCTCAGGTGCGCTATATTATGTCCCTATTTATCCCCAGCATCTCCTGGCCTCCCCTATCTCTTCCCTGCCCCTTCCCCATGAGGCCATGGCCCTCTCACGGGTGCGCTATATTGTGTCCCTATTTATCCCCAGCATCTCCTGGCCTCCCCTATCTCTTCTCTGGCCCTTCCCCATGAGGCCATGGTCCTCTCTCAGGTGCTCTATATTATGTCCCTATTTATCCCCAGCTTCTCCTGGCCTTCCCTATCTCTTCCCTGGCCCTTCCAAATGAGGCCATGGCCCTCTCTCAGGTGCACTATCTTATGTCCCTATTTATCTCCAGCACCTCTTGGCCTCCCCTATATCTTCCCTGGCCCTTCCCATGAGGCCATGGCCCTCTCTCAGGTGATCTATATTATGTCCCTATTTATCCACAGCATCTCCTGGCCGACCCTGTCTCTTCCCTGGCCCTTCCCCTTGAGGCCATGGCCCTCTCTCAGGTGCACTATATTATCTCCCTATTTATCCCCAGCATCTCCTGGCCTCCCCTATATCTTCCCTGGCCCTTCCCCATGAGGCCTTAGCCCTCTCTCAGGTGCACTATTTTATGTCCCTATTTATCCCCAGCATCTCCTGGCCTCTCCTATCTCTTCCCTGGCCCTTGCACATGAGGCCATGGCCCTCTCTCATGTGCGCTATCTTATGTCCCTATTTATCCCCTGCATCTCCTGGCCTCCCCTATCTCTTCCCTGGCCATTCCCCATGAGGCTATGGCCCTCTCTCAGGTGCGCTATCTTATGTCCCTATTTATCCTGAGCATCTCCTGGTCTCCTCTATCTCTTCCCTGGCCCTTCCCCTTGAGGCCATGGCCCTCTCTCAGGTGCGCTATATTATGTTCATATTTATCCCCAGCATCTCCTGGCCTCCCCTATCTCTTCCCTTGCCCTTCCCCATGAGGCCATGGCCCTCTCTCAGGTGCGCTATATTATGTCCCTATTTATCCTCAGCATCTCCTGGACTCCGATATCTCTTCCCTGGCCCTTCCCCATGATCTCTTCCCTGACCCTTCCCCATGAGGCCATGCCCCTCTCTTTTTGGTGCACTATATTATGTCCCTATTCATCACCAGCATCTCCTGGCCTCCCCTATCTCTTCCCTGGCCCTTCCCCATGAGGCTATGGCCCTCTCTCAGGTGCACTATATTATGTCCCTAATCATCCCCAGCATCTCCTGGCCTCCCCTATCTCTTCCCTGGCCCTTCACCATGAGGCCATGGCCCTCTCTCAGGTGCACTATATTATGTACCTATTTATCCCCAGCATCTCCCTGCTTCCCCTATCTCTTCCCTGGCCCTTCCCCATGTGGCCATGGCCCTATCTCAGGTGCACTATATTATGTCCCTATTTATCCCCAGCATCTCCTGGCCTCCCCTATCTCTTCCCTGGCCCTTCCCCATGAGGCCATGGCCCTCTCTCAGGTGCACTATATTATGTCCTTGTTTATCCCCAGCATCTCCTGCTCTCCCCTATATCTTCCCTGGCCCTTCCCCATGAGGCCATGGCCCTCTCTCAGGTGCGCTATCTAATGACCCTATTTATCCCCAGTATCTCCTGGCCTCCCCTATCTCTTTCCTGGCCCTTTCGCAGGAGGCCATGGCTTTCTCTCAGGTGCACTATCTTATGTCCCTATTTATATCCAGCACTTCCTGGCCTCCCCTATATCTTCCCTGGCCCTTCCCCATGAGGCCATGGCCCTCTCTCAGGTGCTCTATATTATGTCCCTATTTATCTCCAGCATCTCCAGGCCTACCCTATCTCTTCCCTGGCCCTTCCAAATGAGGCCATGGCCCTCTCTCAGGTGCACTATATTATGTCCATATTTATCCACAGCATCTCCTGGCCTCCCCTATCTCTTCCCTGGCCCTTCCCCATGAAGCCATGGCCCTCTCTCAGGTGCACTATATTATCTCCCTATTTATCCCCAGCATCTCCTGGCCTCCCCTATATCTTCCCTGGCCCTTCCCCATGAGGCCTTAGCCCTCTCTCAGGTGCACTATCTTATGTCCCTATTTATCTCCAGCATCTCCTGGCCTCTCCTATCTCTTCCCTGGCCCTTGCACATGAGGCCATGGCCCACTCTCAGGTGCGCTATCTTATGTCCCTATTTATCCCCTGCATCTCCTGGCCTCCCCTATCTCTTCCCAGGCCATTACCCATGAGGCAATGGCCCTCTCTCAGGTGCGCTATCTTATGTCCCTATTTATCCTGAGCATCTCCTGGTCTCCCCTATCTCTTCCCTGGCCCTTCCCCTTGAGGCCATGGCCCTCTCTCAGGTGCGCTATATTATGTTCATATTTATCCCCAGCATCTCCTGGCCTCCCCTATCTCTTCCCTTGCCCTTCCCCATGAGGCCATGGCCCTCTCTCAGGTGCGCTATATTATGTCCCTATTTATCCTCAGCATCTCCTGGACTCCTATATCTCTTCCCTGGCCCTTCCCCATGATCTCTTCCCTGACCCTTCCCCATGAGGCCATGCCCCTCTCTTTTTGGTGCACTATATTATGTCCCTATTCATCACCAGCATCTCCTGGCCTCCCCTATCTCTTCCCTGGCCCTTTCCCATGAGGCTATGGCCCTCTCTCAGGTGCACTATATTATTTCCCTAATCATCCCCAGCATCTCCTGGCCTCCCCTATCTCTTCCCTGGCCCTTCACCATGAGGCCATGGCCCTCTCTCAGGTGCACTATATTATGTACCTATTTATCCCCAGCATCTCCCTGCTTCCCCTATCTCTTCCCTGGCCCTTCCCCATGTGGCCATGGCCCTATCTCAGGTGCACTATATTATGTCCCTATTTATCCCCAGCATCTCCTGGCCTCCCCTATCTCTTCCCTGGCCCTTCCCCATGAGGCCATGGCCGTCTCTCAGGTGCACTATATTATGTCCTTGTTTATCCCCAGCATCTCCTGCCCTCCCCTATATCTTCCCTGGCCCTTCCCCATGAGGCCATGGCCCTCTCTCAGGTGTGCTATCTAATGACCCTATTTATCCCCAGTATCTCCTGGCCTCCCCTATCTCTTTCCTGGCCCTTTCGCAGGCGGCCATGGCCCTCTCTCAGGTGCACTATCTTATGTCCCTATTTATATCCAGCACTTCCTGGCCTCCCCTATATCTTCCCTGGCCCTTCCCATGAGGCCATGGCCCTCTCTCAGGTGCTCTATATTATGTCCCTATTTATCTCCAGCATCTCCAGGCCTACCCTATCTCTTCCCTGGCCCTTCCAAATGAGGCCATGGCCCTCTCTCAGGTGCACTATATTATGTCCATATTTATCCCCAGCATCTCCTGGCCTCCCCTATCTCTTCCCTGGCCCTTCCCCATGAAGCCATGGCCCTCTCTCAGGTGCACTATATTATCTCCCTATTTATCCCCAGCATCTCCTGGCCTCCCCTATATCTTCCCTGGCCCTTCCCCATGAGGCCTTAGCCCTCTCTCAGGTGCACTATCTTATGTCCCTATTTATCCCCAGCATCTCCTGGCCTCTCCTATCTCTTCCCTGGCCCTTGCACATGAGGCCATGGCCCTCTCTCAGGTGCTCTATATTATGTCCCTATTTATCTCCAGCATCTCCAGGCCTACCCTATCTCTTCCCTGGCCCTTCCAAATGAGGCCATGGCCCTCTCTCAGGTGCGCAATCTAATGACCCTATTTATCCCCAGTATCTCCTGGCCTCCCCTATCTCTTTCCTGGCCCTTTCGCAGGAGGCCATGGCCCTCTCTCAGGTGCACTATCTTATGTCCCTATTTATATCCAGCACTTCCTGGCCTCCCCTATATCTTCCCTGGCCCTTCCCATGAGGCCATGGCCCTCTCTCAGGTGCTCTATATTATGTCCCTATTTATCTCCAGCATCTCCAGGCCTACCCTATCTCTTCCCTGGCCCTTCCAAATGAGGCCATGGCCCTCTCTCAGGTGCACTATATTATGTCCATATTTATCCCCAGCATCTCCTGGCCTCCCCTATCTCTTCCCTGGCCCTTCCCCATGAGGCCATGGCCCTCTCTCAGGTGCGCTATATTATGTCCCTATTTATCCACAGCATCTCCTGGCCTCCCCTATATCTTCCCTGGCCCTTCCCCATGAGGCCATGGCCCTCTCTCAGGTGCACTATATTATGTCCCTATTTATCCCCAGCATCTCCTGGCCTCCCCCATCTCTTCCCTGGCCCTTGCCCATGAGGCCATGGCCCTCTCTCAGGTGCACTATCTTATGTCCCTATTTATCCCCTGCATCTCCTGGCCTCCCCTATCTCTTCCCTGGCCTTTCCCCTGAGGCTATGGCCCTCTCTCAGGTGCGCTATCTTATGTCCCTATTTATCCTGAGCATCTCCTGGTCTCCCCTATCTCTTCCCTGGCCCTTCCCCTTGAGGCCATGGCCCTCTTTCAGGTGCACTATATTATGTACCTATGTATCCCGAGCATCTCCCTGCTTCCCCTATCTCTTCCCGGGCCCTTCCCCATGAGGCCATGGCTCTATCTCAGGTGCGCTATATTATGTCCCTATTTATCCCCAGCATCTCCTGGCCTCCCCTATCTCTTCCCTGGCCCTTCCTCATGAGGCCATGGCCCTCTCACGGGTGTGCTATATTGTGTCCCTATTTATCCCCAGCATCTCCTGGCCTCCCCTATCTCTTCCCTGGCCCTTCCCCATGAGGCCATGGTCCTCTCTCAGGTGCAATATATTATGTCCCTATGTATCCCCAGCATCTCCTGGCCTCCCCTATCTCTTTCCTGGCCCTATCGCAGGAGGCCATGGCCCTCTCTCAGGTGCACTATCTTATGTCCCTATTTATCCCCTGCATCTCCTGGCCTCCCCTATCTCTTCCTTGGCCATTCCCCATGAGGCTATGGCCCTCTCTCAGGTGCACTATCTTATGTCCCTATTTATCTCCAGCACCTCCTGGCCTCCCCTATATCTTCCCTGGCCCTTCCCATGAGGCCATGGCCCTCTCTCAGGTGCTCTATATTATGTCCCTATTTATCCCCAGCATCTCCTGGCCTGCCCTGTCTCTTCCCTGGCCCTTCCAAATGAGGCCATGGCCCTCTCTCAGGTGCACTATATTATGTCCTTATTTATCCCCAGCATCTCCAGGCCTCCCCTATCTCTTCTCTGGCCCTTCCCCATGAGGCCATGGCCCTCTCTCAGGTGCGCTATATTATGTCCCTATTTATCCCCAGCAACTCCTGGCCTACCCTGTCTCTTCCCTGGCCCTTCCAAATGAGGCCATGGCCCTCTCTCAGGTGCACTATATTATGTCCTTATTTATCCCCAGCATCTCCAGGCCTCCCCTATCTCTTCTCTGGCCCTTCCCCATGAGGCCATGGCCCTCTCTCAGGTGCGCTATATTATGTCCCTATTTATCCACAGCATCTCCTGGCCTCCCCTATATCTTCCCTGGCCCTTCCCCATGAGGCCATGGCCCTCTCTCAGGTGCGCTATCTTATGTCCCTATTTATCCTGAGTATCTACTGGTCTCGCCTATCTCTTACCTGGCCCTTCCCCATGAGGCCATGGCCCTCTCTCAGGTGCACTATATTATGTCCCTATTTATCCCCAGCATCTCCTGGCCTCCCCTATCTCTTTCCTGGCCCTTTCGCAGGAGGCCATGGCCCTCTCTCAGGTGCACTATCTTATGTCCTTATTTATCCCCAGCATCTCCTGGCGTCCCCTATATCTTCCCTGGCCCTTACCCATGAGGCTATGGCCTTCTCTCAGGTGCGCTATCTTATGTCCCTATTTATCCTGAGCATCTACTGGTCTCCCCTATCTCTTACCTGGCCCTTCCCCTTGAGGCCATGGCCCTCTCTCAGGTGCGCTATATTATGTACCTATTTATCCCCAGCATCTCCCTGCTTCCCCTATCTCTTTTCTGGCCCTTCCCCATGTGGCCATGGCCCTATCTCAGGTGCACTATCTTATGTCCCTATTTATCCCCTGCATCTCCTGGCCTCCCCTATCTCTTCCCTGGCCTTTCCCCCTGAGGCCATGGCCCTCTCTCAGGTGCGCTATCTTATGTCCCTATTTATCCTGAGCATCTCCTGGTCTCCCCTATCTCTTACCTGGCCCTTCCCCTTGAGGCCATGGCCCTCTCTCAGGTGCGCTATCTTATGTCCCTATTTATCCTGAGCATC
Source organism: Taudactylus pleione (assembly GCA_031769625.1). Taxonomy (NCBI): domain Eukaryota; kingdom Metazoa; phylum Chordata; class Amphibia; order Anura; family Myobatrachidae; genus Taudactylus; species Taudactylus pleione. The sequence goes on from JAUIMM010001424.1 coordinate 529,576, forward strand.
TCCTGGTCTCCCCTATCTCTTACCTGGCCCTTCCCCTTGAGGCCATGGCCCTCTCTCAGGTGCACTATATTATGTACCTATTTATCCCCAGCATCTCCCTGCTTCCCCTATCTCTTCCCTGGCCCTTCCCCATGAGGCCATGGCCCTATCTCAGGTGCGCTATATTATGTCCCTATTTATCCCCAGCATCTCCTGGCCTCCCCTATCTCTTCCCTGCCCCTTCCCCATGAGGCCATGGCCCTCTCACGGGTGCGCTATATTGTGACCCTATTTATCCCCAGCATCTCCTGGCCTCCCCTATCTCTTCTCTGGCCCTTCCCCATGAGGCCATGGCCCTCTCTCAGGTGCTCTATATTATGTCCCTATTTATCCCCAGCATCTCCTGGCCTGCCCTGTCTCTTCCCTGGCCCTTCCAAATGAGGCCATGGCCCTCTCTCAGGTGCACTATATTATGTCCTTATTTATCCCCAGCATCTCCAGGCCTCCCCTATCTCTTCTCTGGCCCTTCCCCATGAGGCCATGGCCCTCTCTCAGGTGCGCTATATTATGTCCCTATTTATCCCCAGCAACTCCTGGCCTACCCTGTCTCTTCCCTGGCCCTTCCAAATGAGGCCATGGCCCTCTCTCAGGTGCACTATATTATGTCCTTATTTATCCCCAGCATCTCCAGGCCTCCCCTATCTCTTCTCTGGCCCTTCCCCATGAGGCCATGGCCCTCTCTCAGGTGCGCTATATTATGTCCCTATTTATCCACAGCATCTCCTGGCCTCCCCTATATCTTCCCTGGCCCTTCCCCATGAGGCCATGGCCCTCTCTCAGGTGCGCTATCTTATGTCCCTATTTATCCTGAGTATCTACTGGTCTCGCCTATCTCTTACCTGGCCCTTCCCCATGAGGCCATGGCCCTCTCTCAGGTGCACTATATTATGTCCTTATTTATCCCCAGCATCTCCTGGCCTCCCCTATCTCTTCCCTGGCCCTTCCCCATGAGGCCATGGTCCTCTCTCAGGTGCACTATATTATGTCCCTATTTATCCCCAGCATCTCCTGGCCTCCCCTATCTCTTTCCTGGCCCTTTCGCAGGAGGCCATGGCCCTCTCTCAGGTGCACTATCTTATGTCCTTATTTATCCCCAGCATCTCCTGGCGTCCCCTATATCTTCCCTGGCCCTTACCCATGAGGCTATGGCCTTCTCTCAGGTGCGCTATCTTATGTCCCTATTTATCCTGAGCATCTACTGGTCTCCCCTATCTCTTACCTGGCCCTTCCCCTTGAGGCCATGGCCCTCTCTCAGGTGCGCTATATTATGTACCTATTTATCCCCAGCATCTCCCTGCTTCCCCTATCTCTTTTCTGGCCCTTCCCCATGTGGCCATGGCCCTATCTCAGGTGCACTATCTTATGTCCCTATTTATCCCCTGCATCTCCTGGCCTCCCCTATCTCTTCCCTGGCCTTTCCCCCTGAGGCCATGGCCCTCTCTCAGGTGCGCTATCTTATGTCCCTATTTATCCTGAGCATCTCCTGGTCTCCCCTATCTCTTACCTGGCCCTTCCCCTTGAGGCCATGGCCCTCTCTCAGGTGCGCTATCTTATGTCCCTATTTATCCTGAGCATCTCCTGGTCTCCCCTATCTCTTACCTGGCCCTTCCCCTTGAGGCCATGGCCCTCTCTCAGGTGCACTATATTATGTACCTATTTATCCCCAGCATCTCCCTGCTTCCCCTATCTCTTCCCTGGCCCTTCCCCATGAGGCCATGGCCCTATCTCAGGTGCGCTATATTATGTCCCTATTTATCCCCAGCATCTCCTGGCCTCCCCTATCTCTTCCCTGCCCCTTCCCCATGAGGCCATGGCCCTCTCACGGGTGCGCTATATTGTGACCCTATTTATCCCCAGCATCTCCTGGCCTCCCCTATCTCTTCCCTGGCCCTTCCCCATGAGGCCATGGTCCTCTCTCAGGTGCTCTATATTATGTCCCTATTTATCCCCAGCTTCTCCTGGCCTACCCTATCTCTTCCCTGGCCCTTCCAAATGAGGCCATGGCCCTCTCTCAGGTGCACTATCTTATGTCCCTATTTATATCCAGCACCTCTTGGCCTCCCCTATATCTTCCCTGGCCCTTCCCATGAGGCCATGGCCCTCTCTCAGGTGCTCTATATTATGTCCCTATTTATCCACAGCATCTCCTGGCCGACCCTGTCTCTTCCCTGGCCCTTCCCCTTGAGGCCATGGCCCTCTCTCAGGTGCACTATATTATCTCCCTATTTATCCCCAGCATCTCCTGGCCTCCCCTATATCTTCCCTGGCCCTTCCCCATGAGGCCTTAGCCCTCTCGCAGGTGCACTATTTTATGTCCCTATTTATCCCCAGCATCTCCTGGCCTCTCCTATCTCTTCCCTTGCCCTTCCCCATGAGGCCATGGCCCTCTCTCAGGTGCGCTATATTATGTCCCTATTTATCCTCAGCATCTCCTGGCCTCCCCTATCTCTTCCCTGGCCATTCCCCATGAGGCTATGGCCCTCTCTCAGGTGCGCTATCTTATGTCCCTATTTATCCTGAGCATCTCCTGGTCTCCCCTATCTCTTCCCTGGCCCTTCCCCTTGAGGCCATGGCCCTCTCTCAGGTGCGCTATATTATGTTCATATTTATCCCCAGCATCTCCTGGCCTCCCCTATCTCTTCCCTTGCCCTTCCCCATGAGGCCATGGCCCTCTCTCAGGTGCGCTATATTATGTCCCTATTTATCCTCAGCATCTCCTGGACTCCGATATCTCTTAACTGGCCCTTCCCCATGATCTCTTCCCTGACCCTGAGGCCATGCCCCTCTCTTTTTGGTGCACTATATTATGTCCCTATTCATCACCAGCATCTCCTGGCCTCCCCTATCTCTTCCCTGGCCCTTCCCCATGAGGCTATGGCCCTCTCTCAGGTGCACTATATTATGTCCCTAATCATCCCCAGCATCTCCTGGCCTCCCCTATCTCTTCCCTGGCCCTTCACCATGAGGCCATGGCCCTCTCTCAGGTGCACTATATTATGTACCTATTTATCCCCAGCATCTCCCTGCTTCCCCTATCTCTTCCCTGGCCCTTCCCCATGTGGCCATGGCCCTATCTCAGGTGCACTATATTATGTCCCTATTTATCCCCAGCATCTCCTGGCCTCCCCTATCTCTTCCCTGGCCCTTCCCCATGAGGCCATGGCCGTCTCTCAGGTGCACTATATTATGTCCTTGTTTATCCCCAGCATCTCCTGCCCTCCCCTATATCTTCCCTGGCCCTTCCCCATGAGGCCATGGCCCTCTCTCAGGTGCGCTATCTAATGACCCTATTTATCCCTAGTATCTCCTGGCCTCCCCTATCTCTTTCCTGGCCCTTTCGCAGGAGGCCATGGCTTTCTCTCAGGTGCACTATCTTATGTCCCTATTTATATCCAGCACTTCCTGGCCTCCCCTATATCTTCCCTGGCCCTTCCCCATGAGGCCATGGCCCTCTCTCAGGTGCTCTATATTATGTCCCTATTTATCTCCAGCATCTCCAGGCCTACCCTATCTCTTCCCTGGCCCTTCCAAATGAGGCCATGGCCCTCTCTCAGGTGCACTATATTATGTCCATATTTATCCACAGCATCTCCTGGCCTCCCCTATCTCTTCCCTGGCCCTTCCCCATGAAGCCATGGCCCTCTCTCAGGTGCACTATATTATCTCCCTATTTATCCCCAGCATCTCCTGGCCTCCCCTATATCTTCCCTGGCCCTTCCCCATGAGGCCTTAGCCCTCTCTCAGGTGCACTATCTTATGTCCCTATTTATCCCCAGCATCTCCTGGCCTCTCCTATCTCTTCCCTGGCCCTTGCACATGAGGCCATGGCCCACTCTCAGGTGCGCTATCTTATGTCCCTATTTATCCCCTGCATCTCCTGGCCTCCCCTATCTCTTCCCAGGCCATTCCCCATGAGGCAATGGCCCTCTCTCAGGTGCGCTATCTTATGTCCCTATTTATCCTGAGCATCTCCTGGTCTCCCCTATCTCTTCCCTGGCCCTTCCCCTTGAGGCCATGGCCCTCTCTCAGGTGCGCTATATTATGTTCATATTTATCCCCAGCATCTCCTGGCCTCCCCTATCTCTTCCCTTGCCCTTCCCCATGAGGCCATGGCCCTCTCTCAGGTGCGCTATATTATGTCCCTATTTATCCTCAGCATCTCCTGGACTCCTATATCTCTTCCCTGGCCCTTCCCCATGATCTCTTCCCTGACCCTTCCCCATGAGGCCATGCCCCTCTCTTTTTGGTGCACTATATTATGTCCCTATTCATCACCAGCATCTCCTGGCCTCCCCTATCTCTTCCCTGGCCCTTCCCCATGAGGCTATGGCCCTCTCTCAGGTGCACTATATTATGTCCCTAATCATCCCCAGCATCTCCTGGCCTCCCCTATCTCTTCCCTGGCCCTTCACCATGAGGCCATGGCCCTCTCTCAGGTGCACTATATTATGTACCTATTTATCCCCAGCATCTCCCTGCTTCCCCTATCTCTTCCCTGGCCCTTCCCCATGTGGCCATGGCCCTATCTCAGGTGCACTATATTATGTCCCTATTTATCCCCAGCATCTCCTGGCCTCCCCTATCTCTTCCCTGGCCCTTCCCCATGAGGCCATGGCCGTCTCTCAGGTGCACTATATTATGTCCTTGTTTATCCCCAGCATCTCCTGCCCTCCCCTATATCTTCCCTGGCCCTTCCCCATGAGGCCATGGCCCTCTCTCAGGTGTGCTATCTAATGACCCTATTTATCCCCAGTATCTCCTGGCCTCCCCTATCTCTTTCCTGGCCCTTTCGCAGGCGGCCATGGCCCTCTCTCAGGTGCACTATCTTATGTCCCTATTTATATCCAGCACTTCCTGGCCTCCCCTATATCTTCCCTGGCCCTTCCCATGAGGCCATGGCCCTCTCTCAGGTGCTCTATATTATGTCCCTATTTATCTCCAGCATCTCCAGGCCTACCCTATCTCTTCCCTGGCCCTTCCAAATGAGGCCATGGCCCTCTCTCAGGTGCACTATATTATGTCCATATTTATCCCCAGCATCTCCTGGCCTCCCCTATCTCTTCCCTGGCCCTTCCCCATGAAGCCATGGCCCTCTCTCAGGTGCACTATATTATCTCCCTATTTATCCCCAGCATCTCCTGGCCTCCCCTATATCTTCCCTGGCCCTTCCCCATGAGGCCTTAGCCCTCTCTCAGGTGCACTATCTTATGTCCCTATTTATCCCCAGCATCTCCTGGCCTCTCCTATCTCTTCCCTGGCCCTTGCACATGAGGCCATGGCCCTCTCTCAGGTGCGCTATCTTATGTCCCTATTTATCCCCTGCATCTCCTGGCCTCCCCTATCTCTTCCCTGGCCATTCCCCATGAGGCTATGGCCCTCTCTCAGGTGCGCTATCTTATGTCCCTATTTATCCTGAGCATCTCCTGGTCTTCCCTATCTCTTCCCTGGCCCTTCCCCTTGAGGCCATGGCCCTCTCTCAGGTGCGCTATATTATGTTCATATTTATCCCCAGCATCTCCTGGCCTCCCCTATCTCTTCCCTTGCCCTTCCCCATGAGGCCATGGCCCTCTCTCAGGTGCGCTATATTATGTCCCTATTTATCCTCAGCATCTCCTGGAATCGTATATCTCTTCCCTGGCCCTTCCCCATGATCTCTTCCCTGACCCTTCCCCATGAGGCCATGCCCCTCTCTTTTTGGTGCACTATATTATGTCCCTATTCATCACCAGCATCTCCTGGCCTCCCCTATCTCTTCCCTGGCCCTTCCCCATGAGGCTATGGCCCTCTCTCAGGTGCACTATATTAAGTCCCTAATCATCCCCAGCATCTCCTGGCCTCCCCTATCTCTTCCCTGGCCCTTCACCATGAGGCCATGGCCCTCTCTCAGGTGCACTATATTATGTACCTATTTATCCCCAGCATCTCCCTGCTTCCCCTATCTCTTCCCTGGCCCTTCCCCATGTGGCCATGGCCCTATCTCAGGTGCACTATATTATGTCCCTATTTATCCCCAGCATCTCCTGGCCTCCCCTATCTCTTCCCTGGCCCTTCACCATGAGGCCATGGCCGTCTCTCAGGTGCACTATATTATGTCCTTGTTTATCCCCAGCATCTCCTGCCCTCCCCTATATCTTCCCTGGCCCTTCCCCATGAGGCCATGGCCCTCTCTCAGGTGCGCTATCTAATGACCCTATTTATCCCCAGTATCTCCTGGCCTCCCCTATCTCTTTCCTGGCCCTTTCGCAGGAGGCAATGGCCCTCTCTCAGATGCACTATCTTATGTCCCTATTTATATCCAGCACTTCCTGGCCTCCCCTATATCTTCCCTGGCCCTTCCCATGAGGCCATGGCCCTCTCTCAGGTGCTCTATATTATGTCCCTATTTATCTCCAGCATCTCCAGGCCTACCCTATCTCTTCCCTGGCCCTTCCAAATGAGGCCATGGCCCTCTCTCAGGTGCACTATATTATGTCCATATTTATCCCCAGCATCTCCTGGCCTCCCCTATCTCTTCCCTGGCCCTTCCCCATGAGGCCATGGCCCTCTCTCAGGTGCGCTATATTATGTCCCTATTTATCCGCAGCATCTCCTGGCCTCCCCTATATCTTCCCTGGCCCTTCCCCATGAGGCCATGGCCCTCTCTCAGGTGCACTATATTATGTCCCTATTGATCCCCAGCATCTCCTGGCCTCCGCCATCTCTTCCCTGGCCCTTGCCCATGAGGCCATGGCCCTCTCTCAGGTGCACTATCTTATGTCCCTATTTATCCCCTGCATCTCCTGGCCTCCCCTATCTCTTCCCTGGCCTTTCCCCCTGAGGCTATGGCCCTCTCTCAGGTGCGCTATCTTATGTCCCTATTTATCCTGAGCATCTCCTGGTCTCCCCTATCTCTTCCCTGGCCCTTCCCCTTGAGGCCATGGCCCTCTCTCAGGTGCACTATATTATGTACCTATGTATCCCGAGCATCTCACTGCTTCCCCTATCTCTTCCCTGGCCCTTCCCCATGAGGCCATGGCTCTATCTCAGGTGCGCTATATTATGTCCCTATTTATCCCCAGCATCTCCTGGCCTCCCCTATCTCTTCCCTGGCCCTTCCCCATGAGGCCATGGCCCTCTCACGGGTGCGCTATACTGTGTCCCTATTTATCCCCAGCATCTCCTGGCCTCCCCTATCTCTTCCCTTGCCCTTCCCCATGAGGCCATGGTCCTCTCTCAGGTGCAATATATTATGTCCCTATGTATCCCCAGCATCTCCTGGCCTCCCCTATCTCTTTCCTGGCCCTTCCCATGAGGCCATGGCCCTCTCTCAGGTGCTCTATATTATGTCCCTATTTATCCCCAGCATCTCCTGGCCTACCCTGTCTCTTCCCTGGCCCTTCCAAATGAGGCCATGGCCCTCTCTCAGGTGCACTATATTATGTCCTTATTTATCCCCAGCATCTCCAGGCCTCCCCTATCTCTTCTCTGGCCCTTCCCCATGAGGCCATGGCCCTCACTCAGGTGCGCTATATTATGTCCCTATTTATCCACAGCATCTCCTGGCCTCCCCTATATCTTCCCTGGCCCTTCCCCATGAGGCCATGGCCCTCTCTCAGGTGCACTATATTATGTCCCTATTTAACCCCAGCATCTCCTGGCCTCCCCTATCGCTTCCGTGGCCCTTCCCCATGAGGCCATGGCCCTCTCTCAGGTGCGCTATCTAATGACCCTATTTATCCGAAGCATCTCCTGGCCTCCCCTATCTCTTTCCTGGCCCTTTCGCAGGAGGCCATGGCCCTCTCTCAGGTGCACTATCTTATGTCCTTGTTTATCCCCAGCATCTCCTGGCATCCCCTATATCTTCCCTGGCCCTTCCCCATGAGGCTATGGCCTTCTCTCAGGTGCGCTATCTTATGTCCCTATTTATCCTGAGCATCTCCTGGTCTCCCCTATCTCTTACCTGGCCCTTCCCCTTGAGGCCATGGCCCTCTCTCAGGTGCGCTATATTATGTACCTATTTATCCCCAGCATCTCCCTGCTTCCCCTATCTCTTCCCTGGCCCTTCCCCATGTGGCTATGGCCTTCTCTCAGGTGCGCTATCTTATGTCCCTATTTATCCTGAGCATCTCCTGGTCTCCCCTATCTCTTACCTGGCCCTTCCCCTTGAGGCCATGGCCCTCTCTCAGGTGCACTATATTATGTACCTATTTATCCCCAGCATCTCCCTGCTTCCCCTATCTCTTCCCTGGCCCTTCCCCATGAGGCCATGGCCCTCTCTCAGGTGCTCTATATTATGTCCCTATTTATCCACAGCATCTCCTGGCCGACCCTGTCTCTTCCCTGGCCCTTCCCCTTGAGGCCATGGCCCTCTCTCAGGTGCACTAAATTATGTCCTTATTTATCCCCAGCATCTCCTGGCGTCCCCTATCTCTTCCCTGGCCCTTCCCCATGAAGCCATGGCCCTCTCTCAGGTGCACTATATTATCTCGCTATTTATCCCCAGCATCTCCTGGCCTCCCCTATATCTTCCCTGGCCCTTCCCCATGAGGCCTTAGCCCTCTCTCAGGTGCACTATTTTATGTCCCTATTTATCCCCAGCATCTCCTGGCCTCTCCTATCTCTTCCCTGGCCCTTGCACATGAGGCCATGGCCCTCTCTCAGGTGCGCTATCTTATGTCCCTATTTATCCCCTGCATCTCCTGGCCTCCCCTATCTCTTCCCTGGCCATTCCCCATGAGGCTATTGCCCTCTCTCAGGTGCGCTATCTTATGTCCCTATTTATCCTGAGCATCTCCTGGTCTCCCCTATCTCTTCCCTGGCCCTTCCCCTTGAGGCCATGGCCCTCTCTCAGGTGCGCTATCTTATGTCCCTATTTATCCTGAGCATCTCCTGGTCTCCCCTATCTCTTCCCTTGCCCTTCCCCTTGAGGCCATGGCCGTCTCTCAGGTGCACTATATTATGTCCTTGTTTATCCCCAGCATCTCCTGCCCTCCCCTATATCTTTCCTGGCCCTTTCACAGGAGGCCATGGCCCTCTCTCAGGTGCACTATCTTATGTCCCTATTTATATCCAGCACTTCCTGGCCTCCCCTATATCTTCCCTGGCCCTTCCCATGAGGCCATGGCCCTCTCTCAGGTGCTCTATATTATGTCCCTATTTATCTCCAGCATCTCCAGGCCTACCCTATCTCTTCCCTGGCCCTTCCAAATGAGGCCATGGCCCTCTCTCAGGTGCACTATATTATGTCCATATTTATCCCCAGCATCTCCTGGCCTCCCCTATCTCTTCCCTGGCCCTTCCCCATGAAGCCATGGCCCTCTCTCAGGTGCACTATATTATCTCCCTATTTATCCCCAGCATCTCCTGGCCTCCCCTATATCTTCCCTGGCCCTTCCCCATGAGGCCTTAGCCCTCTCTCAGGTGCACTATCTTATGTCCATATTTATCCCCTGCATCTCCTGGCCTCCCCTATCTCTTCCCTGGCCATTCCCCATGAGGCTATGGCCCTCTCTCAGGTGCGCTATCTTATGTCCCTATTTATCCTGAGCATCTCCTGGTCTCCCCTATCTCTTCCCTGGCCCTTCCCCATGAGGCCTTAGCCCTCTCTCAGGTGCACTATCTTATGTCCATATTTATCCCCTGCATCTCCTGGCCTCCCCTATCTCTTCCCTGGCCATTCCCCATGAGGCTATGGCCCTCTCTCAGGTGCGCTATCTTATGTCCCTATTTATCCTGAGCATCTCCTGGTCTCCCCTATCTCTTCCCTGGCCCTTCCCCTTGAGGCCATGGCCCTCTCTCAGGTGCGCTATATTATGTTCATATTTATCCCCAGCATCTCCTGGCCTCCCCTATCTCTTCCCTGGCCCTTCCCCATGAGGCCATGGCCCTCTCTCAGGTGCGCTATATTATGTCCCTATTTATCCTCAGCATCTCCTGGACTCCTATATCTCTTCCCTGGCCCTTCCCCATGATCTCTTCCCTGACCCTTCCCCATGAGGCCATGCCCCTCTCTTTTTGGTGCACTATATTATGTCCCTATTCATCACCAGCATCCCCTGGCCTCCCCTATCTCTTCCCTGGCCCTTCCCCATGAGGCTATGGCCCTCTCTCAGGTGCACTATATTATGTCCCTAATCATCCCCAGCATCTCCTGGCCTCCCCTATCTCTTCCCTGGCCCTTCACCATGAGGCCATGGCCCTCTCTCAGGTGCACTATATTATGTACCTATTTATCCCCAGCATCTCCCTGCTTTCACTATCTCTTCCCTGGCCCTTCCCCATGTGGCCATGGCCCTATCTCAGGTGCACTATATTATGTCCCTATTTATCCCCAGCATCTCCTGGCCTCCCCTATCTCTTCCCTGGCCCTTCCCCATGAGGCCATGGCCGTCTCTCAGGTGCACTATATTATGTCCTTGTTTATCCCCAGCATCTCCTGCCCTCCCCTATATCTTCCCTGGCCCTTCCCCATGAGGCCATGGCCCTCTCTCAGGTGCGCTATCTAATGACCCTATTTATCCCCAGTATCTCCTGGCCTCCCCTATCTCTTTCCTGGCCCTTTCGCAGGAGGCCATGGCCCTCTCTCAGGTGCACTATCTTATGTCCCTATTTATATCCAGCACTTCCTGGCCTCCCCTATATCTTCCCTGGCCCTTCCCATGAGGCCATGGCCCTCTCTCAGGTGCTCTATATTATGTCCCTATTTATCTCCAGCATCTCCAGGCCTACCCTATCTCTTCCCTGGCCCTTCCAAATGAGGCCATTGCCCTCTCTCAGGTGCACTATATTATGTCCATATTTATCCCCAGCATCTCCTGGCCTCCCCTATCTCTTCCCTGGCCCTTCCCCATGAGGCCATGGCCCTCTCTCAGGTGCGCTATATATAATGTCCCTATTTATCCACAGCATCTCCTGGCCTCCCCTATATCTTCCCTGGCCCTTCCCCATGAGGCCATGGCCCTCTCTCAGGTGCAATATATTATGTCCCTATGTATCCCCAGCATCTCCTGGCCTCCCCTATCTCTTTCCTGGCCCTTTCGCAGGAGGCCATGGCCCTCTCTCAGGTGCACTATCTTATGTCCCAATTTATATCCAACACCTCCTGGCCTCCCCTATATCTTCCCTGGCCCTTCCCATGAGGCCATGGCCCTCTCTCAGGTGCTCTATATTATGTCCATATTTATCCCCAGCATCTCCTGGCTTTCCCTATCTCTTCCCTGGCCCTTCCAAATGAGGCCATGGCCCTCTCTCAGGTGCACTATATTATGTCCTTATTTATCCCCAGCAAATCCTGGCCTCCCCTATCTCTTCCCTGCCCCTTTCCCATGAGGCCATGGCCCTCTCTCAGGTGCGCTATATTATCTCCCTATTTATCCCCAGCATCTCCTGGCCTCCCCTATATCTTCCCTGGCCCTTCCCCATGAGGCTATGGCCTTCTCTCAGGTGCGCTATCTTAAGTCCCTATTTATCTTGAGCATCTCCTGGTCTCCCCTATCTCTTACCTGGCCCTTCCCCTTGAGGCCATGGCCCTCTCTCAGGTGCGCTATATTATGTTCATATTTATCCCCAGCATCTCCTTGCCTCCCCTATCTCTTCCCTGGCCCTTCCCCATGAGGCCATGGCCCTCTCTCAGGTGCGCTATATTATGTCCCTATTTATCCTCAGCATCTCCTGGCCTCCTATATCTCTTCCCTGGCCCTTCCCCATGATCTCTTCCCTGACCCTTCCCCATGAGGCCATGCCCCTCTCTTTTTGGTGCACTATATTATGTCCCTATTCATCATTAGCATCTCCTGGCCTCCCCTATCTCTTCCCTGGCATTTCCCCATGAGGCCATGGCCCTCTCTCAGGTGCACTATATTATGTCCCTAATCATCCCCAGCATCTCCTGGCCTCTCCTATCTCTTCCCTGGCCCTTCCCCATGAGACCATGGCCCTCTCTCAGGTGCACTATATTATGTCCCTATTTATCCCCAGCATCTCCTGGCTTCCCCTATCTTTTCCCTGGCCCTTCACCATGAGGCCATGGCCCTCTCTCAGGTGCACTATATTATATCCCTATTTATCCCCATCATCTCCTGGCCTCTCCTATCTCTTCCCTGGCCCTTCCCCATGAAACCATGGCCCTCTCTCAGGTGCACTATATTATGTCCCTATTTATCCCCAGCATCTCCTGGCTTCCCCTATCTCTTCCCTAGCCCTTCACCATGAGGCCATGGCCCTCTCTCAGGTGCACTATATTATGTACCTATTTATCCCCAGCATCTCCCTGCTTCCCCTATCTCTTCCCTGGCCCTTCCCCATGAGGCCATGGCCCTATCTCAGGTGCACTATATTATGTCCCTATTTATCCCCAGCATCTCCTGGCCTCCACTATTTCTTCCCTGGCCCTTCCCCATGAGGCCATGGCCTTCTCTCAGGTGCGCTATATTGTGTCCCTATTTATCCGAAGCATCTCCTGGCCTCCCCTATATCTTCCCTGGCCCTTCCCCATGAGGCCATGGCCCTCTCTCAGGTGCAATATATTATGTCCCTATATATCCCCAGCATCTCCTGGCCTCCCCTATCTCTTCCCTGGCCCTTCCCTATGAGGCCATGGCCCTCTCTCAGGTGTGCTATCTTATGTCCCTATTAATCCCCAGCATCTCCTGGCATCCCCTATCACTTCCCTGGCCCTTGCCCTTGAGGCCATAGCCCTCGCTCAGGTGCACTATATTATGTCCCTATTTATCCCCAGCATCTCCTGGCCTCCCCTATCTCTTCCCTTGCCCTTCCCCATGAGGCCATGGCCCTCTCTCTTATGTCCCTATTTAAAAGATGGGGAGGGGGACAGGCCAATGCTCTCTGGCACAGGGAACCAAAAAGTCTAGTTATGTCTCCGCGCCTGCGTTTCTCTAATCACCCCCCCGTCACCTCCCCCAAACAGCACTTCCTGTCCTTCACTCTGCGATGGGTCTGTGTAGTCACTGCAATCTCAGTCCCAATCACAGTGGCCGGTTCACGCACCCGCGCTGAGAATCATGCGCAGAAGGCGATTATCACACGATTACGTGCATAATTGCAGTTGCGATCGGTATTGAATCAGTCTCTTCTCTTCCATTTATTGCTCATATAAACTAGGGGTGATCGGGTTCGGATTTCTGAAATCCGAACACCCCCCAGCCCCCCCGATCCGAGTCCGATCCGAGTCAGGCTCGACTTTTCCCACCTGACTCGGATCTGAAATCGAGGCAAAACATCATCATCCCGCCTTCCGAGTCTCGCGGGTTTTGGATCCTATATAAGGTACCCGCGTCGGCGCCATTTTCTCACTCGGCTGTGGACAGTGAAGAGGGAGGGTGGGAGTTAGGGCTGTGTAGTGTAGTGTAGTGTAGTGCTGCTGTTGTCCACTACTTCAAAGTCCATAGGGGCTGGCTGTGTTGTGCTGTGCTGCTGTTGTTAATAGGGGCTGTGTCCACTACTTCAAAGTCCATAGGGGCTGGCTGGACTGTGTTGTGCAGTCAGTTCTCCATAGGGGCTGTGTCCACTCCAAAGTACTGTTAAGTGTCCCAGTCCTAAAGGGGTGCTGTAGTGTTGTCAAGGGGGTGCTCTGTCCATCAGGGGTGCTCCCCCCAAGTGCTAAAAAAATATATATTTTCTGTGCTTGTGAATTGTGTGCGCAGTAGCCGCACGTGCATCAACAAAGTAGTGCCAAGCGTGCGCCTGTGTCCTAAGTAAAGGGCCGGCTGGCTTGACCGCTAAAGGGTGCTGTAACCCTCAAAGTACTCTCCAGTCCAAACCAAAAAAATAATTATTTTCTGTGTTTGTGAATTGTGTGCGCAGTAGCCGCACGTGCATCAACAAAGTAGTGCCAAGCGTGCGCCTGTGTCATAAGTAAAGGGCCGGCTGGCTTGACCGTTAAAGGGTGCTGTAACCCCCGAAAGTACACTCCAGTCCAAACCAAAAAAAAATATATTTTCTGTGTTTGTGAATTGTGTGCGCAGTAGCCGCACGTGCATCAACAAAGTATTGCCAAGCGTGCGCCTGTGTCATAAGTAAAGGGCCGGCTGGCTTGACCGTTAAGGGTGCTGTAACCCCCGAAAGTACACTCCAGTCCAAACCAAAAAAAAATTCTTTTCTGTGTTTGTGAATTGTGTGCGCAGTAGCCGCACGTGCATCAACAAAGTAGTGCCAACCGTGCGCCTGTGTCATAAGTAAAGGGCCGGCTGGCTTGACCGTTAAGCGTGCTGTAACCCCCGAAAGAACACTCCAGTCCAAACCAAAAAAAAAATTATTTTCTGTGTTTGTGAATTGTGTGCGCAGTAGCCGCACGTGCATCAACAAAGTAGTGCCAAGCGTGCGCCTGTGTCATAAGTAAAGGGCCGGCTGGCTTGACCGTTAAGGGTGCTGTAACCCCCAAAGTACACTCCAGTCCAAACCAAAAAAAAAATTATTTTCTGTGTTTGTGAATTGTGTGCGCAGTAGCCGCACGTGCATCAACAAAGTAGTGCCAAGCGTGCGCCTGTGTCATAAGTAAAGGGCCGGCTGGCTTGACCGTTAAAGGGTGCTGTAACCCCCAAAGTACACTCCAGTCCAAACCAAAAAAAAAAATATTTTCTGTGTTTGTGAATTGTGTGCGCAGTAGCCGCACGTGCATCAACAAAGTAGTGCCAAGCGTGCGCCTGTGTCATAAGTAAAGGGCCAGCTGGCTTGACCGTTAAGGGTGCTGTAACCCCCGAAAGTACACTCCAGTCCAAACCAAAAAAATAATAATTTTCTGTGTTTGTGAATTGTGTGCGCAGTAGCCGCACGTGCATCAACAAAGTAGTGCCAAGCGTGCACCTGTTTCATAAGTAAAGGGCCGGCTGGCTTGACCGTTAAGGGTGCTGTAACCCCTGAAAGTACACTCCAGTCCAAACCAAAAAAAGAATAATTTTCTGTGTTTGTGAATTGTGTGCGCAGTAGCCGCACGTGCATCAACAAAGTAGTGCCAAGCGTGTGCCTGTGTCATAAGTAAAGGGCCGGCTGGCTTGACCGTTAAAGGGTGCTGTAACCACCAAAGTACACTCCAGTCCAAACCAAAAATTAAATATTTTCTGTGTTTGTGAATTGTGTGCGCAGTAGCCGCACGTGCATCAACAAAGTAGTGCCAAGCGTTCGCCTGTGTCATAAGTAAAGGGCCGGCTGGCTTGACCGTTAAGGGTGCTGTAACCCCCGAAAGTACACTCCAGTCCAAACCAAAAAAAAAATTATTTTCTGTGTTTAGCCGCACGTATATATCAAATCGATATAACATAAATGGAGGACCAAACTTTCTCCGATAAAAATAAAATAGAGAAAGATCAAGAACCACTTCCTCCTAGTGCTGAAGCTGCTGCCACTAGTCATGACATAGACGATAACATGCCATCAACGTCGTCTGCCAAGGCCGATGCCCAATGTCATAGTAGAGGGCACATACAATCCCAAATGGCAAAGTTCAGGAAAATGACCTTGAAAAAGACATTTAAATCAGCTGAAGAGAAACGTAAACTTGCCAATATGCCATTTACGACACGGAGTGGCAAGGAACGGCTAAGGTCGATCCCTAGTATGTTCATGACTAGTGGTTCAGCTTCACATGACGATGGAAGCCCTCCTCCCACTAAAAAAATCAAAAGAGTTAAGCTGGCAAAAGCACAGCGAAGAACTGTGCTTTCTAAGAAGATATCACAAATCCCCAAGGAGAGTCCAAGTGTGGTGGTGGTTGCGATGCCTGACCTTCCCAGCACTGGACGGGAAGAGGTGGCTCTTTCCACCATTTGCACGCCCCCTGCAAGTTCTGAAAGGAGCACCCACAGTCCACTTGCTGATATGCAAATTGAAGATGTCACTGTTGAAGTTCAACAGGATGAGGATACTGGTGTAGCTGGCGCTGAGGAGGAAGTTGGCGAGGAGGATTCTGATGGTGATGTGGTTTGTTTAAATCAGGCTCCGGGGGAGACAGTTGTCCGTGGGATGAAAAAGCCCATCACGGTCATGCCTGGGCAGAAGACCAAACATTCCACCTCTTTGGTCTGGCAATATTTCTATCCAAATCCGGACAACAACTGTCTTGCCATATGTACCATATGTAAATGTGAAATAAGTAGGGGTAGGGACGTCAACCACCTAGGAACATCCTCCCTTATACGGCACCTGCAGCGCGTTCATAAAAAGTTACTGTCAAGTTCAGAAACTTTGGCTAAGACCGTAAGCAGTCCAGGGACACCTAAATCCCGTTGTCCTGTTGTATCCAAGCGCCTGCAAACCACACCGTCAACTCCCTCCTCGTCAATTTCCTCCTTAGTCAGGATCGGAAGTAGTCCTGCAGGCCATGTTACTGGCATGACTGACTCTCCTATCCGGGATTCCTCCGGAGGATCCTGCATTGCTACGCCTACTGCTGCCGCTGCTGCTGTTGCTGCTGCTGGGAGTCGTTCATCATCCCAGAGAGGAAGTAGGAACACCACTACTTTTACTAAACAATTGACCCTCCAACAGTCCTTAGCGAGGAGGATGAAGTACGACAGCAGTCATCCTGAAGCAAAACGTATAACTGAGGCCTTGACTGCTATGTTGGTGTTAGACGTGCGTCCGGTATCCGCCATTAGTGCAGTGGGATTTAGACAATTGATGGAGGTAGTGTGTCCCCGGTTCCAAATCCCGTCAAGATTCCACTTCACTAGGCAGGCGATACAGAGACTGTACAGAAACGTCAGAAAAAGTGTCCTCAGTGTCCTGAAAAATGCCGTTGTACACAATGTCCACTTAACCACGGACATGTGGACAAGTGGAACAGGGCAGACTAAGGACTATATGACTGTGACAGCCCACTGGGTAGATGTATCACCTTACGCAGCAACAGCAGCAGCGTCACCAGTAGCAGCATCTCAGAAACGCCAGCTCGTTACAAGGCAGGCTACGCTGTGTATCACCGGTTTCAGTAAGAGGCACACCGCCGACAACCTCTTAGAGAAACTGAGGGAAATCATCGCCCAGTGGCTTACCCCAATTAGACTCTCCTGGGGATTTGTGATATCTGACAACGCCACCAATATTGTGCGGGCATTACATCTGGGCAAATTCCAGCACGTCCCATGTTTTGCTCACACAATAAACTTGGTGGTGCAGAATTTTCTGAAAAGCGACAGGGGCGTGCAGGAGACGCTTTGGGTGGCCCGAAAAATTTCTGGCCACTTTCGCCATTCAGCGACTGCGCGCCGAAGACTGGAGCGCCAGCAAACACTCTTGAACCTGCCCCGCCATCACCTGAAGCAAGAGGTTGTGACGCGGTGGAACTCAACCCTCTATATGCTTCAGAGGATGGAGGAGCAGCAAAAGGCCATACAAGCCTATACATCCACCTATGACATAGGCAAAGGAGGGGGTATGCACCTGACTCAAGCGCAGTGGAGAATGATTTCTGTGTTGTGCAAGGTTCTCCAGCCCTTCGAACTTGCCACACGTGAAGTCAGTTCAGACACTGCCAGCTTGAGTCAGGTCATTCCCCTCATCAGGCTTTTGCAGAAGCAGCTGGAGAAAGTGAAGGAGGAGCTAAGACGGAGCGATTCCGCTCGGCATGTGGGACTTGTGGATGAAGCCCTTCATTCGCTTTGCCAGGATTCCAGGGTGATCAATCTGTTGAAATCAGACCACTACATTTTGGCCACCGTGCTCGATCCTAGGTTTAAAGCCTATGTGGTGTCTCTCTTTCCGGCCGACACAAGCCTGCAGAGGTGCAAAGACCTGTTGGTGAACACACTGTCAGCTGAAGCGGAATGTGACACGTCAACGGCTCCTTCTTCATTTTCTCCCGCAACTGGGGCTGCCAGGAAAAAACGTAGGTAACCTAAGCAACCCGCTGGCGGTGATGCAGGGCAGGCAGGACCAAGTTTGGACATCTGGTCCGGACTGAAGGACCTGGCAACAATTTCTGACATGTCTACTGTCACTGCATATGATACTGTCACCATTGACAGAATGGTGGAGGTTTACATCGGTGACAGCATCCAAGTAGGCATGTCAGACAGTCCATACCTGTACTGGCAGGAAAAAGAGGCAATTTGGAGGCCCCTGTACAAACTGGCTCTATTTTACCTGAGTTGCCCCCCCTCCAGTGTGTACTCCGAAAGAGTGTTTAGTGCAGCCGGGAACCTTGTCAGCGAAAGGTGTAGGAGGTTGCTTCCACAGAATGTGGAGAAGATGATGTTCATCAAAATGAATTATCAGCTCTTCCAGGGAGACCAGCCTCCAGAAGGTACAGAGGGACCTGTGGTGGTGGATTCAAGTGGGGACGAGTTAATACTTTGTGAGGATGAGGATGTACACACCGAAGAGGGTGAGGAATCGGTGGATGAGGAGGATGAGGATGACATCTTGCCTCCGTAGAGCCAGTTTGTGCAGGGACACATTAATTGCCAGCTTGTTTTGTGGGGGCCCAAACGAACCAATCATTTCAGCCACAGTCGTGTGGCAGACCCTGGCGCTGAAATGATTGGTTTATTAAAGTGTGCATGTCCTGTTTATACAACATAAGGGTGGGTGGGAGGGCCCAAGGACAATTCCATCTTGCACCTCTTTTTTTTCTTTGCATTATGTATAGTTTGGGGCCTAGTTTTTAAAACTGCCATCCTGTCTGCCACTGCAGTGTCACTCCTAGATGGGTCACGTGTTTGTGCCGCCCACTCGTATCTCTTAGCATAGTCATCCAGCTACCTCGGTGCAACCTTTGGGATATAAAAACACTATTGTGAGGTGTGAGGTGTTCAGAATAGACTGGAAATGAGTGGAAATGAAGGTTATTGAGGTTAATAATTGAATAGGAGCATAAAAACCCACAAATTCTGTGATTTTAGCTGTTTTTATGCTTTTTTAAAAAAAAATACAGATCCAAAACACAAAACCCAGAACCCAAAACACGGAAGGGTGGTTTTGGCAAAACCAATCCAGATCCAAAACACGAAGAAAGATCCAGATCCAAAACGAAAATACAAAACACGAAATGTGGCCGGTGCACACCCCTAATATAAACAGTATCTGGCTGAGAATTCTGTCACATGCAGAGGGCAAACCCCCATTATTCTACCCCCCATGTTTACTCTACTGATTGTGCCTCATGCTGCTCCTTATTTTATTCCTGGCTGTGCCTCATGCGGCTCCTTATTTTATTCCTGGCTGTGCCTCATGCGGCTCCTTATCATATTCCTGGCTGTGCCTCATGCGGCTCCTTATTTTATTCCTGGCTGTGCCTCATGCGGTTCCTTATTTTATTCCTGGCTGTGCCTCATGCGGCTCCTTATTATATTCCTGGCTGTGCCTCATGCGGCTCCTTATTTTATTCCTGGCTGTGCCTCATGCGGCTCCTTATTTTCTTCCAGGCTGTGCCTCATGCGGCTCCTTATTTTATTCCTGGCTGTGCCTCATGCGGTTGCTTATTTTATTCCTGGCTGTGCCTCATGTGGCTCCTTATTTTATTCCTGGCTGTGCCTCATGCAGTTCCTTATCATATTCCTGGCTGTGCCTCATGCGGCTCCTTATATTATTCCTGGCTGTGACTCATGCGGTTCCTTATTTTATTCCTGGCTGTGCCTCATGCGGCTCCTTATTATATTCCTGGCTGTGCCTCATGCTGCTCCTTATTTTATTCCTGGCTGTGCCTAATGCTGCTCCTTATTTTATTCCTGGCTGTGCCTCATGCGGCTCCTTATTATATTCCTGGCTGTGCCTTATGCTGCTCCTTATTATATTCCTGGCTGTGCCTCATGCTGCTCCTTATTTTATTCCTGGCTGTGCCTCATGCTGCTCCTTATTATATTCCTGGCTGTGCCTCATGCTGCACTTATTTTATTCCTGGCTGTGCCTCATGCGGCTCCTTATTATATTACTGGCTGTGCCTCATGCTGCTCCTTATTATATTCCTGGCTGTGCCTCATGCTGCTCCATAATATATTCCTGGCTGTGCCTCATGCTGCTCCTTATTATATTCCTGGCTGTGCCTCATGTGTCTCCTTATTTTATTCCTGGCTGTGCCTCATGCAGTTCCTTATCATATTCCTGGCTGTGCCTCATGCGGCTCCTTATATTATTCCTGGCTGTGCCTCATGCGGTTCCTTATTTTATTCCTGGCTGTGCCTCATGCGGCTCCTTATTATATTCCTGACTGTGCCTCATGCTGCTCCTTATTTTATTCCTGGCTGTGCCTAATGCTGCTCCTTATTTAATTCCTGGCTGTGCCTCATGCTGCTCCTTATTTTATTCCTGGCTGTGCCTCATGCGGCTCCTTATTATATTCCTGGCTGTGCATCATGCGGCTCCTTATTATATTCCTGGCTGTGCCTCATGCTGCTCCTTATTATATTCCTGGCTGTGCCTCATGCTGCTCCTTATTTTATTCCTGGCTGTGCCTCATGCTGCTCCTTATTATATTCCTGGCTGTGCCTCATGCTGCTCCTTATTTTATTCCTGGCTGTGCCTCATGCGGCTCCTTATTATATTCCTGGCTGTGCCTCATGCTGCTCCTTATTATATTCCTGGCTGTGCCTCATGCTGCTCCTTATTATATTCCTGGCTGTGCCTCATGCTGCTCCTTATTATATTCCTGGCTGTGCCTCATGCTGCTCCTTATTTTATTCCTGGCTGTGCCTCATGCGGCTCCTTATTATATTCCTGGCTGTGCCTCATGCTGCTCCTTATTATATTCCTGGCTGTGCCTCATGCTGCTCCTTATTTTATTCCTGGCTGTGCCTCATGCTGCTCCTTATTATATTCCTGGCTGTGCCTCATGGTGCTCCTTATTATATTCCTGGCTTTGCCTCATGCGGCTCCTTATTATATTCCTGGCTGTGCCTCATGCTGCTCCTTATTATATTCCTGGCTGTGCCTCATGCTGCTCCTTATTTTATTCCTGGTTGTGCCTCATGCTGCTCCTTATTTTATTCCTGGCTGTGCCTCATGCGGCTCCTTATTTTATTCCTGGCTGTGCCTCATGCTGCTCCTTATTATATTCCTGGCTGTGCCTCATGCTGCTCCTTATTTTATTCCTAGCTGTGCCTCATGCTGCTCCTTATTATATTCCTGGCTGTGCCTCATGCGGCTCCTTATTATATTCCTGGCTGTGCCTCATGCGGCTCCTTATTTTATTCCTGGCTGTGCCTCATGCGGCTCCTTATTTTCTTCCTGGCTGTGCCTCATGCTGCTCCTTATTATATTCCTGGCTGTGCCTCATGCGGCTCCTTATCTTATTCCTGGCTGTGCCTCATGCGGCTCCTTATTTTATTCCTGGCTGTGCCTCATGCGGCTCCTTATTTTCTTCCTTGCTGTGCCTCATGCTGATCCTTATTATATTCCTGGCTGTGCCTCATGCGGCTACTTATTTTATTCCTGGCTGTGCCTCATGCGGCTCCTTATTTTATTCCTGGCTGTGCTTCATGCGGCTCCTTATTTTCTTCCTGGCTGTGCCTCATGCAGCCCCTTATCATATTCCTGGCTGTGCCTCATGCAGTTTTTTATCATATTCCTGGTTGTGCCTCATGCGGCTCCTTCTATTATTCCTGGCTGTGCCTCATGCGGCTCCTTCTATTATTCCTGGCTGTGCCTCATGCGGTTCCTTATTTTATTCCTGGCTGTGCCTCATGTGGCTCCTTATTTTATTCCTGGCTGTGCTTCATGCGGCTCCTTATTTTATTCCTGGCTGTGCCTCATGCTGCTCCTTATTTTATTCCTGGCTGTGCCTCATGCGGCTCCTCATTTTATTCCTGGCTGTGCTTCATGCGGCTCCATATTTTATTCCTGGCTGTGCCTCATGCGGCTCCTTATTTTATTCCTGGCTGTGCCTCATGCGGCTCCTTATTTTATTCCTGGCTGTGCCTCATGCGGCTCCTTTTATTGTTCCTGGCTGTGCCTCATGCGGCTCCTCATTATATTCCTGGCTGTGCCTCATGCGGCTCCTTTTTTATTCCTGGCTGTGCCTCATGCGGCTCCTTTTTTTATTCCAGGCTGTGCCTCATGCGGCTCCTTATTATATTCCTGGCTGTGCCTCATGCTGCTCCTTATTATATTCCTGGCTGTGCCTCATGTGGCTCCTTATTTTATTCCTGGCTGTGCCTCATGCGGTTCCTTATCATATTCCTGGCTGTGCCTCATGCGGCTCCTTATATTATTCCTGGCTGTGCCTCATGCGGTTCCTTATTTTATTCCTGGCTGTGCCTCATGCGGCTCCTTATTATATTCCTGGCTGTGCCTCATGCTGCTCCTTATTTTATTCCTGGTTGTGCCTAATGCTGCTCCTTATTTTATTCCTGGCTGTGCCTCATGCGGCTCCTTATTATATTCCTGGCTGTGCCTCATGCGGCTCCTTATTATATTCCTGGCTGTGCCTCATGCTGCTCCTTATTATATTCCTGGCTGTGCCTCATGCTGCTCCTTATTTTATTCCTGGCTGTGCCTCATGCTGCTCCTTATTATATTCCTGGCTGTGCCTCATGCTGCTCCTTATTATATTCCTGGCTGTGCCTCATGCTGCTCCTTATTATATTCCTGGCTGTGCCTCATGCTGCTCCTTAATATATTCCTGGCTGTGCCTCATGCTGCTCCTTATTATATTCCTGGTTGTGCCTAATGCTGCTCCTTATTTTATTCCTGGCTGTGCCTCATGCGGCTCCTTATTATATTCCTGGCTGTGCCTCATGCGGCTCCTTATTATATTCCTGGCTGTGCCTCATGCTGCTCCTTATTATTTTCCTGGCTGTGCCTCATGCTGCTCCTTATTATATTCCTGGCTGTGCCTCATGCTGCTCCTTATTATATTCCTGGCTGTGCCTCATGCTGCTCCTTATTATATTCCTGGCTGTGCCTCATGCTGCTCCTTATTATATTCCTGGCTGTGCCTCATGCTGCTCCTTAATATATTCCTGGCTGTGCCTCATGCTGCTCCTTATTTTATTCCTGGTTGTGCCTAATGCTGCTCCTTATTTTATTCCTGGCTGTGCCTCATGCGGCTCCTTATTATATTCCTGGCTGTGCCTCATGCGGCTCCTTATTATATTCCTGGCTGTGCCTCATGCTGCTCCTTATTATATTCCTGGCTGTGCCTCATGCTGCTCCTTATTTTATTCCTGGCTGTGCCTCATGCTGCTCCTTATTTTATTCCTGGCTGTGCCTCATGCTGCTCCTTATTATATTCCTGGCTGTGCCTCATGCTGCTCCTTATTTTATTCCTGGCTGTGCCTCATGCGGCTCCTTATTATATTCCTGGCTGTGCCTCATGCTGCTCCTTATTATATTCCTGGCTGTGCCTCATGCTGCTCCTTAATATATTCCTGGCTGTGCCTCATGCTGCTCCTTATTATATTCCTGGCTGTGCCTCATGTGGCTCCTTATTTTATTCCTGGCTGTGCCTCATGCAGTTCCTTATCATATTCTTGGCTGTGCCTCATGCGGCTCCTTATATTATTCCTGGCTGTGCCTCATGCGGTTCCTTATTTTATTCCTGGCTGTGCCTCATGCGGCTCCTTATTATATTCCTGGCTGTGCCTCATGCTGCTCCTTATTTTATTGCTGGCTGTGCCTAATGCTGCTCCTTATTTTATTCCTGGCTGTGCCTCATGCTGCTCCTTATTTTATTCCTGGCTGTGCCTCATGCGGCTCCTTATTATATTCCTGGCTGTGCCTCATGCGGCTCCTTATTATATTCCTGGCTGTGCCTCATGCTGCTCCATATTATATTCCTGGCTGTGCCTCATGCTGCTCCTTATTTTATTCCTGGCTGTGCCTCATACTGCTCCTTATTATATTCCTGGCTGTGCCTCATGCTGCTCCTTATTTTATTCCTGGCTGTGCCTCATGCGGCTCCTTATTATATTCCTGGCTGTGCCTCATGCTGCTCCTTATTATATTCCTGGCTGTGCCTCATGCTGCTCCTTATTATATTCCTGGCTGTGCCTCATGCTGCTCCTTATTTTATTCCTGGCTGTGCCTCATGCGGCTCCTTATTATATTCCTGGCTGTGCCTCATGCTGCTCTTTATTATATTCCTGGCTGTGCCTCATGCTGCTCCTTATTTTATTCCTGGCTGTGCCTCATGCTGCTCCTTATTATATTCCTGGCTGTGCCTCATGCTGCTCCTTATTATATTCCTGGCTGTGCCTCATGCGGCTCCTTATTTTATTCCTGGCTGTGCCTCATGCTGCTCCTTATTATATTCCTGGCTGTGCCTCATGCTGCTCCTTATTTTATTCCTGGCTGTGCCTCATGCTGCTCCTTATTATATTCCTGGCTGTGCCTCATGCGGCTCCTTATTTTATTCCTGGCTGTGCCTCATGCTGCTCCTTATTTTATTCCTGGCTGTGCCTCATGCTGCTCCTTATTATATTCCTGGCTGTGCCTCATGCGGCTCCTTATTATATTCCTGGCTGTGCCTCATGCGGCTCCTTATTTTATTCCTGGCTGTGCCTCTTGCTGCTCCTTATTTTATTCCTGGCTGTGCCTCATGCGGCTCCTTATTTTATTCCTGGCTGTGCCTCATGCTGCTCCTTATTTTATTCCTGGCTGTGCCTCATGCTGCTCCTTATTTTATTCCTGGCTGTGCCTCATGCTGCTCCTTATTTTATTCCTGGCTGTGCCTCCTGCGGCTCCTTATTATATTCCTGGCTGTGCCTCATGCGGCTCCTTATTATATTCCAGGCTGTGCCTCATGCGGCTCCTTATTTTATTCCTGGCTGTGCCTCATGCTGCTCCTTATTTTATTCCTGGCTGTGCCTCATGCGGCTCCTTATTTTATTCCTGGCTGTGCCTCATGCGGCTCCTTATTTTATTCCTGGCTGTGCCTCATGCTGCTCCTTATTTTATTCCTGGCTGTGCCTCATGCTGCTCCTTATTATATTCCTGGCTGTGCCTCATGCGGCTCCTTATTATATTCCTGGCTGTGCCTCATGCGGCTCCTTATTTTATTCCTGGCTGTGTGGAGGATGGTGAATTATTAAGGATAAAGAGGATGATAAATAATTTAGCAGGAATCTGACTGTTCTCTCCGCTACCTGCCAGACAGAGAAACCCCAAACTGTCCTGGCACAGGGTCACTGCATTGGCTATTAACCCTGCAAGGACCCCGCACTGTCCTGGCACAGGGTCACTGCATTGGCTATTAACCCTGCAAGGACCCCGCACTGTCCTGGCACAGGGTCACTGCATTGGCTATTAACCCTGCAAGGACCCCGCACTGTCCTGGCACAGGGTCACTGCATTGGCTATTAACCCTGCAAGGACCCCGCACTGTCCTGGGACAGGGCCAATGCATTGGCTATTAACCCTGCAAGGACCCCGCAGTGTCCTGGCACAGGGCCAATGCATTGGCTATTAACCCTGCAAGGACCCCGCAGTGTCCTGGCACAGGGCCAATGCATTGGCTATTAACCCTGCATGGACCCCACACTGTCCTGGCACAGGGTCATTGCATTGGCTATTATCCCTGCAAGGACCCCGCACTGTCCTGGCACAGGGCCAATGCATTGGCTATTAACCCTGCATGATCCAAGCACTGTCCTGGCACAGGGTCATTGCATTGGCTATTAACCCTGCAAGGACCCCGCACTGTCCTGGCACAGGGTATTAATCCTGCAAGGACCCCGCACTGTCCTGGCACAGAGCCAATGCATTGGCTATTAACCCTGCATGATCCAAGCACTGTCCTGGCACAGGGTTATTGCATTGGCTATTAACCCTGCAAGGACCCCGCACTGTCCTGGCACAGGGTATTAATCCTGCAAGGACCCCGCACTGTCCTGGCACAGGGCCAATGCATTGGCTATTAACCCTGCATAATCCAAGCACTGTCCTGGCACAGGGTCATTGCATTGGCTATTAACCCTGCAAGGACCCCGCACTGTCCTGGCACAGGGCCAATGCATTGGCTATTAACCCTGCATGATCCAAGCACTGTCCTGGCACAGGGTCATTGCATTGGCTATTAACCCTGCAAGGACCCTGCAGTGTCCTGGCACAAGGCCAATGCATTGGCTATTAACCCTGCAAGGACCCCGCAGTGTCCTGGCACAGGGCCAATGCATTGGCTATTAACCCTGCATGGACCCCACACTGTCCTGGCACAGGGTCATTGCATTGGCTAATATCCCTGCAAGGACCCCGCACTGTCCTGGCACAGTGCCAATGCATTGGCTATTAACCCTGCATGATCCAAGCACTGTCCTGGCACAGGGTCATTGCATTGGCTATTAACCCTGCAAGGACCCCGCACTGTCCTGGCACAGGGTATTAATCCTGCAAGGACCCCGCACTGTCCTGGCACAGGGCCAATGCATTGGCTATTAACCCTGCATGATCCAAGCACTGTCCTGGCACAGGGTCATTG
Source organism: Taudactylus pleione (assembly GCA_031769625.1). Lineage (NCBI taxonomy): Eukaryota > Metazoa > Chordata > Amphibia > Anura > Myobatrachidae > Taudactylus > Taudactylus pleione. The sequence continues at coordinate 555,956 of JAUIMM010001424.1, forward strand.
CATTGGCTATTAACCCTGCAAGGACCCCGCACTGTCCTGGCACAGGGCCAATGCATTGGCTATTAACCCTGCATGATCCAAGCACTGTCCTGGCACAGGGTCATTGCATTGGCTATTAACCCTGCAAGGACCCCGCACTGTCCTGGCACAGGGTATTAATCCTGCAAGGACCCCGCACTGTCCTGGCACAGGGCCAATGCATTGGCTATTAACCCTGCATGATCCAAGCACTGTCCTGGCACAGGGTCATTGCATTGGCTATTAACCCTGCAAGGACCCCGCACTGTCCTGGCACAGGGCCAATGCATTGGCTATTAACCCTGCATGATACAAGCACTGTCCTGGCACAGGGTCATTGCATTGGCTATTAACCCTGCAAGGACCCCGCACTGTCCTGGCACAGGGCCAATGCATTGGCTATTAACCCTGCAAGGACCCCGCAGTGTCCTGGCACAGGGCCAATGCATTGGCTATTAACCCTGCATGGACCCCACACTGTCCTGGCACAGGGTCATTGCATTGGCTATTATCCCTGCAAGGACCCCGCACTGTCCTGGCACAGGGCCAATGCATTGGCTATTAACCCTGCATGATCCAAGCACTGTCCTGGCACAGGGTCATTGCATTGGCTATTAACCCTGCAAGGACCCCGCACTGTCCTGGCACAGGGTATTAATCCTGCAAGGACCCCGCACTGTCCTGGCACAGGGCCAATGCATTGGCTATTAACCCTGCATGATCCAAGCACTGTCCTGGCACAGGGTCATTGCATTGGCTATTAACCCTGCAAGGACCCCGCACTGTCCTGGCACAGGGCCAATGCATTGGCTATTAACCCTGCATGATCCAAGCACTGTCCTGGCACAGGGTCATTGCATTGGCTATTAACCCTGCAAGGACCCCGCACTGTCCTGGCACAGGGTATTAATCCTGCAAGGACCCCGCACTGTCCTGGCACAGGGCCAATGCATTGGCTATTAACCCTGCATGATCCAAGCACTGTCCTGGCACAGGGTCATTGCATTGGCTATTAACCCTGCAAGGACCCCGCACTGTCCTGGCACAGGGCCAATGCATTGGCTATTAACCCTGCATGATCCAAGCACTGTCCTGGCACAGGGTCATTGCATTGGCTATTAACCCTGCAAGGACCCCGCACTGTCCTGGCACAGGGCCAATGCATTGGCTATTAACCCTGCATGATACAAGCACTGTCCAGGCACAGGGTCATTGCATTGGCTATTAACCCTGCAAGGACCCCGCACTGTCCTGGCACAGGGCCAATGCATTGGCTATTAACCCTGCAAGGACCCCGCAGTGTCCTGGCACAGGGCCAATGCATTGGCTATTAACCCTGCATGGACCCCACACTGTCCTGGCACAGGGTCATTGCATTGGCTATTATCCCTGCAAGGACCCCGTACTGTCCTGGCACAGGGCCAATGCATTGGCTATTAACCCTGCATGATCCAAGCACTGTCCTGGCACAGGGTCATTGCATTGGCTATTAACCCTGCAAGGACCCCGCACTGTCCTGGCACAGGGTATTAATCCTGCAAGGACCCCGCACTGTCCTGGCACAGGGCCAATGCATTGGCTATTAACCCTGCATGATCCAAGCACTGTCCTGGCACAGGGTCATTGCATTGGCTATTAACCCTGCAAGGACCCCGCACTGTCCTGGCACAGGGCCAATGCATTGGCTATTAACCCTGCATGATCCAAGCACTGTCCTGGCACAGGGTCATTGCATTGGCTATTAACCCTGCAAGGACCCCGCACTGTCCTGGCACAGGGTATTAATCCTGCAAGGACCCCGCACTGTCCTGGCACAGGGCCAATGCATTGGCTATTAACCCTGCATGATCCAAGCACTGTCCTGGCACAGGGTCATTGCATTGGCTATTATCCCTGCAAGGACCCCGCACTGTCCTGGCACAGGGTATTAATCCTGCAAGGACCCCGCACTGTCCTGGCACAGGGCCAATGCATTGGCTATTAACCCTGCATGATCCAAGCACTGTCCTGGCACAGGGTCATTGCATTGGCTATTAACCCTGCAAGGACACCGCACTGTCCTGGCACAGGGCCAATGCATTGGCTATTAACCCTGCAAGGACCCCGCAGTGTCCTGGCACAGGGCCAATGCATTGGCTATTAACCCTGCATGGACCCCACACTGTCCTGGCACAGGGTCATTGCATTGGCTATTATCCCTGCAAGGACCCCGCACTGTCCTGGCACAGGGCCAATGCATTGGCTATTAACCCTGCATGATCCAAGCACTGTCCTGGCACAGGGTCATTGAATTGGCTATTAACCCTGCAAGGACCCCGCACTGTCCTGGCACAGGGTATTAATCCTGCAAGGACCCCGCACTGTCCTGGCACAGGGCCAATGCATTGGCTATTAACCCTGCATGATCCAAGCACTGTCCTGGCACAGGGTCATTGCATTGGCTATTAACCCTGCAAGGACCCCGCACTGTCCTGGCACAGGGCCAATGCATTGGCTATTAACCCTGCATGATCCAAGCACTGTCCTGGCACAGGGTCATTGCATTGGCTATTAACCCTGCAAGGACCCCGCACTGTCCTGGCACAGGGTATTAATCCTGCAAGGACCCCGCACTGTCCTGGCACAGGGCCAATGCATTGGCTATTAACCCTGCATGATCCAAGCACTGTCCTGGCACAGGGTCATTGCATTGGCTATTATCCCTGCAAGGACCCCGCACTGTCCTGGCACAGGGTATTAATCCTGCAAGGACCCCGCACTGTCCTGGCACAGGGCCAATGCATTGGCTATTAACCCTGCATGATCCAAGCACTGTCCTGGCACAGGGTCACTGCATTGGCTATTAACCCTGCAAGGACCCCGCACTGTCCTGGCACAGGGCCAATGCATTGGCTATTAACCCTGCAAGGACCCCGCACTGTCCTGGCACAGGGTATTAATCCTGCAAGATCCAAGCACAAGGATGCTGCACTGTACAGACAACTGAACAACAGGCAGTCATTGCACTGCAGTATTAACCATGTGTGAGCCAAACACAAGGATCCCGCACTGTGCAGACAGCCAATCATAAGCCATCAATATACTGCAGTATTAACCCTGTGTGAGACAAACAGAACAATTTACAGAAAAACCATCAAAAGCTGTTGACTAAACTATTAACTAATCTGAGGTAAATATAAATGTTCTGCACTGTAATGCGCTATTGACCCTGCGCTACGCAGGTGCTGAGCCCGGAATACTCGCACTAATAGCGCTGTATTAGCTGTTTGTCATAGTGTCAAGTGACTGATTTTTACATATTTTAATAAAGGTGGAAACATGAGAACCAGCCAAAGTGTTTTTCAGCAAATTAAAGTCAAAATTATATTTCGCTGTGCATTAAACTGTGCTTAATAGGATTTTATACAAGTTTGTAAAATGTTAGAAAAACTCTTTAATTCCTATATGTAAGTAAAAAAAACCTTTCCATCAATACACCTCACCATACATGTCCTACATCATTACACCTCTACATACATGTCATATCATTTACACCTCACCGTACATGTCCTACATCATTACACCTCTACATACATGTCCTACATCATTACACCTCTACATACATGTCCTACATCATTACACCTCTACATACATGTCCTACATCATTACACCTCTACATACATGTCCTACATCATTACACCTCTACATACATGTCATATCATTTACACCTCACCATACATGTCATATCATTTACACCTCACCATACATGTCCTACATCATTACACCTCACCATACATGTCCTACATCATTACACCTCTACATACATGTCCTACATCATTACACCTCTACATACATGTCATATCATTTACACCTCACCGTACATGTCCTACATCATTACACCTCTACATACATGTCATATCATTACACCTCTACATACATGTCATATCATTACACCTCTACATACATGTCATATCATTGACACCTCACCATACATGTCCTACATCATTACACCTCTACATACATGTCATATCATTGACACCTCACCATACATGTCCTACATCATTACACCTCTACATACAAGTGTCATATCATTTACACCTCACCATACTTGTCCTACATCATTACACCTCTACATACATGTCATATCATTTACACCTCACCATACATGTCCTATATCATTACACAGCTACATATATGTGTCATATCATTTACACCTCAGCATACATGTCCTACACCATTACACCTCTACATACATTGTATCATATCATTTACACCTCACCATACATGTCCTACACATAGTTGCCGACTTTCTGGCTGCTCCTTCCGGGAGGGAGCAGCCAGATCGGCAGGGCAGCTTGGGGCGTTGCCTAAAAAGGGGGCGTGTTCGGATGGGTGCCTGACGCTTGTAGGCGTCACAGGGGCGGGGTCACGCGATCGCGTCATTTTGGCCCCGCCCCCGCTACACAATGCCGATAATACAGGCATTGTGAGGCAGGGGGCGGGGCCAAAATGACGCGAATCGCATCACTGGCTGCCCTCGCAGCGGGGGCTAGGACTAAGTTGCGGTGGATGTTGAAGGGATCGGCGGCCGCCGGGAGGCTTGCCTGGCTTTCCGGGGGGGCGGGAGCTGCACCCAATTATTGGGAGGCTCTCGCCCAAATCGGGAGGGTAGGCAACCCTGGTCCTACATCAGTACACCTCTACATACATGTGTCATATCATTTACAGCTCACCATACATGTCCTATATCATTACACAGCTACATACATGTATCATATCATTTACACCTCACCATACATGTCCTACATCATTACACCTCTACATACATGTGTCATATCATTTACACCTCACCATACATGTCCTACATCATTACACCTCTACATACATGTGTCATATAATTTACACCTCACCATACATGTCCTACATCATTACACCTCTACATACATGTGTCATATCATTTATACCTCACCATACATGTCCTACCTCATCACACCTCTACATACATGTATCATATCATTTACACCTCACCATACATGTCCTACAACATTACACCTCTACATACATGTATCATATCATTTACACCTCACCATGCATATCATACACCATTACACCTCTACATACATGTATCATATCATTTACACCTCACCATACATGTCCTACATCATTACACCTCTACATACATGTATCATATCATTTGCACCTCACCGTACATGTCCTACATCATTACATCTCTACATACATGTCTCATATCTTTTACATGTCAAAATACATGTCCTACATCATTACACCTCTACATACATGTATCATATCATTTGCACCTCACCGTACATGTCCTACATCATTACATCTCTACATACATGTCTCATATCTTTTACATGTCAAAATACATGTCCTACATCATTACACCTTTACATGAATGTGTCATATCATTTACACCTGACCTTACATGTCCTACATCATTTCGCCTCTACATACAAGTTTCATATAATTTACCCCTCACCATACACCACACATGTCCTACATCATTACACCTCTACATACATGTGTCATATCATTTACACCTCACCATACATGTCCTACATCATTATACCTCTACATACATTTGTCATATATTTACACCTCACCATACATGTCCTACCTCATCACACCTCTACATACATGTATCATATCATTTACACCTCACCATACATGTTCTACAACATTATACCTCTACATACATGTATCATATAATTTACACCTCACCATACATGTCCTACATCATTACACCTCTACATACATGTTTCATATAATTTACACCTCATCATACATGTCCTACATCATTACACCTCTACATACATGTATCATATCATTTACACCTCACCATACATGTCCTACATCATTACACCTTTACATGCATGTGTCATATCATTTACAGCTGACCATACATGTCCTACATCATTACGCCTCTACAAACAAGTTTCATATCATTTATCCCTCACCATACACCACACATGTCCTACATCATTACACCTCTACATACTTTCTGACCTTTTGGCTGCCCACCCCGTGGTGCCGTGATTACCATCATTGTAAAGCAGGGGGCAGAGCCACAATGACACGATTCAATGCAAATTGCCAGTTTACTCAGGAATTGGTTGGCTCCAGTCTGCGGTGGACTTGTTCACCTTTCTGGGTGTCTGGAAGTGCTATCCGATTTTCAGGAGCCTCCCGGCCATTCCAGGAGGTCAGACAAGTGTGCATGAACTTGCTGAAAGTGACAAAACAGGGAGGAGGTTCCTAGATGGATAACGTCCCTACCTCTATTTAATTTAGCTTTACAAATTTTACATATGGCTTGACAAATGTTATCAGAATTTTTGATAAAGATAATTCCACATGAAAGAGGTGGATTTTTTGTTTTTTTGCCCAGGCATGACAATGACCTTCTTCTTATCATGGGCAAGAACTGCTGCCACTGGTGCCTGACTTATTTTGACACAAACTACATCCTCATCATTAACATTCTCATTAGTGTCAGATGCACAAATGTCAGATGTACAAATGTCTTTCTGTTGCACTTTTACAGTAGCATCCTCAACTTTTATGTTACCATCTTTACTTTTACTGCTTCTCATCCTCACATTAGCAGAGAGTGTGGCAATGGTGGAAGGAGGCTTCTCTAGGAGTACAGTGTCAGAAATATCAGACTTACACATAGCACTCGTGAACACCCTTAGACTCTCCTCAGGGTTTTGTGAAGTTTGTGAACACACAGTTTGTTCTTCTGCCTTAGTTTGTCTTTGTTGAACTGATTTGCCTGCTTTAAAGGCGACACCTCTAGACTCAGAGCGAGAAAGTGGCATGTGAGGTTTCAGGAGAAGCCTGACTATGTTTGGTCCAGGCTTCCGCAATAGGCATTCTAGTTCATGAAGCATTAGTAACAGGACCTACAGTTGTAAAGGAAGGCCATGGCCTGTATGTGGTGTATGAAATATTAACAATATTACATTTTTCAGCAGTAAATTGTCCCTTTATTATTAGAGGGGATGTTTTATTTAACATTGCAAAATATTGTTTATACTTCAGGTGCACTTTCTTAAACTTTGTTTCCCCTGGATGACCTTTAGTAGATGTTAATGTACTACCATGATTGCTTGCAGCAGCCACAGCACTAGTACTAGGTTGCTGCTCCTTCTCATCTATCAACTGATCCATATTGACTCTTGGCACTCCAGAATGTCAACATACAGTTTTTTGGCGTATTTTAGCCTAACCCTAACCCTTAACTGAAACTGTAAGCCTAACTATAACCCCTAAACCTTAACCTAAACTTAACTCTAAAAATAACACATTTTAACAGACCTGACTGATCTTAACCCAGGCTTAATCCCTAGATCAAACTTTAATCAAAGTCCTTCATTTAATCAGCTATAAACCTGGCACAACCTAGGACTATCCAGGCTCCTAACACAGATCCTCTCTTTCTGCAACAAATGAGATAACTGTAAGAAACCCTCACAGTATCATTTGTATCTGTAGAAAATGGTAACTATATTTTCCTTACACTGGTCTCAGGAAACGTGGTACACTCTACAATTTGGGAGTTTTCTCTTTAGGATAATGGTGTAAAACTATAATTTGTAAACAATTTATGAAATAATTTTATACAGTTCTTTATAATCATTTACTTATTTACGTGTAAACATTATTTTATAAAAGTAAAATATTAAAGGAAAATTTACGTTAAAACAAAATTAAATCTTACCTCATAGTGGGGGAGATGTATCAAGGCTTAGATAAAGAGAAAGTACCAACTAGTCTGCAGCTGTCATTTTTCAAACACAGCCTGTTACATGACAGTTAGATGCTGATTGGTTGCTACTTTATTTCTGTCCAAGGCTTGATACATTTCCCCCACAGAGTTTCAAATCTACAGAGACAGTCACAGGAACAATACATGTAAAAACTCTGTAGTCACTTCATTTTTTACATCTGCATTATATATTAGTAAACAGCCAATCATGTGGCAGCAGCAAAATGAATAAAAGCATTCAGGCATGGTCAAAAGGTTCAGTTGTGCTAAACCTAGTAACGGCTGATGTGTGCCCAGCGTGTGTGATCATTATGCCATAAAATATAAACACTTCAAACTTATCTAAGAATAAACACACGGAGACAGTAATGGATTTAAAAACAGGTCAGCTATTTATTAAGAAATTAATTTAATTATTTTAAATATTGTATGGTGGCTGGAAGGACGGCACTTACACAGAGCAGCCCAACAATGCAAACTCAACAACAAAACACGGCATTGCGGGCGGAGTCCGCCCTGTGGATGTCAAACTCTGCACTTGGGTATCAAGCATAGACCTTCTACCAAACACAATCCCATCCTTAGATGGCTGTACTGCCCCCGTAGAGGTGGTACAGTACTTCTCTACAAATAGATAGAAGGTGAGCACACCCAATGCACACACACTACACCCGGGCTGATGATAAGCCGTACTTCCCGCCACCGAAATTATAGCTAACAAACAATGAACCCTAGGGTACGGGAGGGCGGGCAAATGATTCCCAGGAAAGAGGCCTCAGGCTTGTAAGCCTGGCCTTACATAAGCTCTGTCCCTACTCCTCCCTCTAAGGATTTCATAGGTTGGAACCTACACAATGATCACCACCCAGGCCAAAGCCCAGCCTCCTGGTTTAAGTCACTACTGGCACATTCGAGCCCTCCGTTATTCAAACCAAACATCAGACAGACTGAGGATGAAATGTGATCTAAGGCCCTGATTCAGAGCCGGACGCTCTTTCAGAGCGCTCGCTCTGAATTAGGGCGGCATTCTTTTTTTTTGTGTCGGCCTCCTCTCCGCTCACTAAGCTTTTGCGAGTGGCCAGGTGATGGTCGCGATGGTCGTGACCATCGGGCTTGCGACGAGACCCTTGTGGTAGGGTCTCATCCATCGCAAGCCCCAATAGATCCGGAAGCTCACTACTGAGGCTGCCCCAAACGGCAGGCGTTCCTTCCACAAAACAATAAACATCCAGGGTTGAATGTATCATACACTAAAATGTGGATTATTGCAGTGTGTGTGGACTTTTCGTTAAAGTGCTGCCCCGGCCATATATAGACTTCTTGGTTTATGACCTGGGGGACCAAATGCCACCAACTGCGCCAAATATAAAGGGAGCTGAAGAATGATTGTGGGTAAAAGATGCCCCTAGGCTTCTATTGGCAATGCCATCTATTGATGGCATTGAGTTGTGGATACAAGTTACAGAAAGTTAAGCTTTACAGAGTTTGCTGTATGTGGGCAAATCACAACCCCAAAAATTTTTATGGGGACTGCTGTACCACGGGGGAGGAAGGAAAACCATACGGTAAAAATATATTACGGTAAACCTTCAAATGTGGCCACCACAGTCACCGGATCTCAGTACAACATAGCACCTTGGAGATATGGTGGAATAGCGGATTGGCAGCGTGATCTGTGACTGAACGGTGAGGAGCGCCAAAGGTCTGGCCACCGATCCTCTGTAGCTGAGCAAAGCTCCCCCACCCCCCCAGCACAATACTTGTAGATGCCAAAAGGGCCCGTTTGAATGGTGGAACTACTGTTTGTGTAGGTGTAATACCCCAGAGGTAATACGGATCGTCTGGTGCAGGTGAAAGCTGGCGGCAATTCCTAACTCAGGGCTTTACTCACTACAGAACGCAACTGCGAATGCAATTGCGATTATGCACCCAGTTCAACTGCGATAGTATGCTAATCCATTGCAATCGCTATACCGTCGCAGCACAACATAAGGACGCCCGCCTTACCTTACACACATTCGTAACGTTTAAAAAGACTGCGAAACCATCGGTAACATGGAGTACCATCGCAGCCTCACGCGCACTCTTACTCAGAAACTGCTAACTTCAGCGCACGCTATAAGACCTCAGGCTGCATATGGCATCACAGTGGATATTATATGCACGCCCCTGCAACGGTGCTCAAACACATGGCACGCCTGCGTTCGCCCGACCACCCCCCGTTACCACCCACAAACGGCACTTCCTGTCATTCACTCTGTGATGGGTCTGCATAGTCACTGCAATCACAGTCCTGACCTCCATGGCTAGTTCGCTCGCACGCACTGCAATGCATTCTCAGTACGCTACATTCGGCTGATATTATATTCCTTGCTGAAATCAGGCCCTCAGTCCACGGCCGGCAGAGAGGCGAGAATTCACCAACTAGACACCGACTATGGGAGACAAAACTTATGCAAAAGCCTGATCTAGATTTATTTCTAGTTATCCAAAATTACTGCAATGAATCACTGCTTCAGAATATAGGTTTGGTTCAATAAATTCACAATATGTCATATAAATTACAATAACAGAAGCTATTACCCTTTTACTAATTGGCTGATCTCTATACTAAAGTAGCAACGTCCTTCACACATTAGTAGAATGTCCCAATAACCTAATACACAGTGACTCACAGTCACATCCTGCCCACAATGTCCCCACTCTCACAGCAAGATAGATAGGAAGCGGCAGGGACGATACAGGGCTCGTGCTATCCCCCCACGCAGGGGGCCGCTCACAGAGGAGGGGACGATGACTAGGAATAATTCTGTGTGTAATAATGGGTTCCTCTCACCAAATCTAAATCAGAATGTGATGTCCCCTCCAAGAAATAGGTACAGCACACACTTGGACGGGACTCTCAGGGCCTGATTCAACAGGGATCAGTGACGCTATCGCGGCTGCAATCTCGCACGCAGTTCTGCTGTGACAGTATGCTAATAATTGCGATTGCAAAGCTCTCGCACGGACAACATGCAGGCGCCCACTTCCCCTCCCTCACATCCGTAATACCCTGCAATCCATCCAAAACATCGGTAACATGGAAGTACATCGGAGCCTCTCACACAATTACAGCCGGTCAGCCCTCACTTATACATTGCTGACTCTCCTGTACGCAGTGATCACTCAGGCTGTCTATGGCATTGCAGGGGCTAATTTATACACGCCCCTATAATGGTGTCCAAAGGCACTGGCACGCCTGCATTCTCCGACCACCCCCCAGTTACCACCCCCAAACGCTTTCTGCCTGTCAATCACTCTGCGATTGCTCTGCGTGATATCTGTGACCTCCGAGCGATCGTGGTGAAGCATTCGCGCACCGCACTGCCTTTCATACGCATGTGCGGTACGCAATAATTGGCCATCTGCGTACGTGATTGCAATAGTGATCCTTGCTGAGTCTGGCCGCCCTCAGTGAGGTATTGTATGTGGCTCTACAAGTCCCAGACACTCTTCTCTCTCTATCTCTCTTTCTCACAAACAACAATTGCAGACAGTCACTGAAAGATTCACCCGACCTGAAAGCTCATGGGCTGGATAATCTAAGAGCGCCCAGTTAGTCGGTCAGCACTTCTGCCAATTAAGTTTTATTGGCAGAGGTCAGGGGACACCACAATTACTGGGCCTGTGGCCCCCAAAGCTTATTACAGCCACTATTCTGATTCGTGCCTCTGTTATCTCCTTCATTCAGTGTCTGAGGTCATCTCTCTGCCAGCGCACACTGAGACACAGAGCACAGAACGCTGCTTCCATCATCCTCTCTGTCTACGCCCTGCGGCTTCCCCGTTCTGCTGACTTCCTCTTCTTATAACAGGCCCAGACGCTGATCCATGCTGTCCACAGGGGAGAATATAGTGGCACTGGCTAGCACTGTACAGATAAAGGGCCCCATTTACAAACGAAGGGAAATACCAGCGGCAATTTTCGTTTAGTATCACTGTGATACAAATGAAAATTCCACTGGTATTTAGTAATACTTACCCCTCCGGCAAGGTCCCGCGAAGTCCAGCGGAATCCTCGTCCTCAACGAGGTCCTCTGCTGGGCTGCTGGCAGCCTAACGCTGCCTGCGACGGGGCTCCAGGGTCATGCACATGCGCGACGGTCCGTCTGCACATGTGCATGACAGGGAGACCCGGCAGTGCCTGGAAGGTTTAGTTGAAGCCGGAAAGGCATCGCCGGGTCTCCATTGCCGGCAATGGGGCCCGCATCGCTCTCGCCATCTTTTAGATGGCAAGAGCGATGCTGTACAAACAGCGGTAATCTAAGATTACCTAGGTCTACTAAATACAGGAAAATGGTATAACCGCTTTAGCGAGCGCTGAAGGGGTTATACTTCGTTTGTAAATGGGGCCCAAAGTGAGTTCATTCCTCTGCTGAACACACGTCATATTGTACTAAGGCAGGTTATACTTTGTGCTGGTGTACAGCAGCCTTCGCCGCCCCGAGGACCAAACCTGCTACTTATTATCCTAAATTTAGCTCTTCCTGTTTCCTAGCACTGATCGCTGGCATAGGGCCATACCCAGGCTTCCACGTCCCTACCAAATACACAAAGCAGGCCCTAGTGCTGAGCTTCCCGGGTACAGGTGTCTATATACACACTATAGGGATGTAAATTTACTAAGCATTAAGTTTGGGTGAGATGACAATCTCATGTCAGCTTAGTCATGTTTTTTCGCACGCAAATTTACTAAAGACAAACTAAGGTGAGTTTGGAAGAGATTTCTATATTTTCACTGCTAAAACTCATGTGAGATTGCAAACTCGAAAAAACTAGTATTGATCGGCCAAACTTGTGAGTACTCTTCATGAAAAAGATGCAACTCATGAATTTACTAAGATTTGAGTTTACACCCTCGGGTGAGATTGTATCAAACTCCCTGATAAATTGAAGTTTTGAATAGATCACCTCCTGAGCTGTGAGTTTGCCAGAAACATACACAGATCAGTGTGATTTGTGTATGTTTCTGCCTGTATACATAATGTAAAGCTTTTTTTTTTAAATGAAGTAGGGTCCCCCCAAAAGCCATAACCAGCCCCGGACTTTTCAGCCAGTCCTGGTTCCAAAAATTATGGAGAGCAAAACGAGTAGGGTTCCACCGTAATTTAGAAATCAGCACCAGGCTGCAGGGCCAGTCCTGGTTTTAAATATAGGGGGGAAAAAAATGCGTAGGGGTCCCCCTATATTTAAAACCAGCACCGGACCCAAACTAACCGGGGTGTAATGCCACAGCCAGGAGACCCTATTACCAGGTCTTCGGGGCCAAAGCATTCTCACCCCAAGCCGATCAGGCCAAGTCGGGGATCTCAGGGGAGGTGGGGGCCCCCCCACAAGATGGGTGTTCCCCTCTCCCAAAACCCCAGGCTTGGTCTGAAGCCAGGGGCTCTTCCCCACACCCCTGGGCTGTGGGTACAGGGGTAATAAAGTGTAAAATCAAAGTAAATTATTGTATTTTACAGTGGAACTACAGGTGCCAGCATACCTGCCCTTTGGCACTTGTGGAACTACAAGTGCCAGCAGGCGGCCGGCACCCGTACCTCCACTGTAAAATAAATAGTTAAATAAAGACGTAACACACACACACCGTATATGGTGGCCTATTCATCAACACTAAAATAACGTTTTTAAGGACATTTTCCTTAAATAACGTTATTTTGGTATTCATGTAGCCACTTAGCACAGGAGATATCACAGATATCTCCTTGCTAAGTTCCCCTGCATTAATTTCCACACTCCCTATACATTAGTACATTAGTACATTAGTACAGGTATATTAGTACATTAGTACATTAGTATGGGTACATTAGTACATTAGTATGGGTACATTAGTACATTAGTATGGGGATATTAGTACATTAGTATGGGTACATTAGTACATTAGTATGGGGATATTAGTACATTAGTACATTAGTATGGGGATGTGGAAATTGTGGTATTCATCAAATTCCGAAAATTATGAATTTTCGGAATTTGATGCAGTTACTATTCGCCACTTTGAGGTGGCGAATAGCAGAATCGACTTACCTGTATCCGCGTGTGCAGGTCCCCCGACGAGTCCCTCCGGCACTCTGCTCCGTCCTCAGCTGGTCTGTCATGTGTGCTCCCCAGCAGAGCACAAGAAAGTTTAGAAAAAAAAAAAAAGTTTTTTTTTCTTCTAATATGTCATGTGGTCTGCTGGGAAACCACATGACAGACCAGGAGGACGGAGCCGGAGGCTGCTGCGCGGACAGGTAAGTCGGGGGGGAGGTGAGCGGAGGGGGGAGGGGAGTCCGGGGGGGGTACACAAACTTACCGCATCTGTAGGCAGTGCTGCGCATGCGCTGGTTTTACAGATGTAACAGCGCATGCGCAGCACTGTTCCCAGATGTGATAAGGTAGTGTAGAGAGGGAAAAGTATCTACTTCCCGAAAAGCTGTCATCACAAAAATGACAGGTACCGGAATAGACACTTATGGAGAGGAGGAATGATGAATTCCACCTATAACTAGCTAGAACTCCATGAGAGTTCTAAAGCTAATTATCTCCAGAGAATTTTTAGGTTTAATGAATAGGCCCCATAGTACAAGTTTATTACACACATACCTCAATCACAGATACTTACCTGTACCAGCCGGTCGGTTCACTTGTCCAATGTAGAAATCCGTGTGGAATGACCTGCAGAAAATATCCTATACTCACCTACATCCTGGCCCTGCACTCCGTAGCATCCAGAGTCTTGTTAAAACAACAAACCGACTTACCTGAACCATGCAGAAAAGGTGTAAGTACATACTGTTACATACACTTACACCTCGCGAAATGACAGATGACCGAAATCATCTGGAATTTCTCACGGGCCTCTAGCCAATCAGCGGCCGCTCATTGGCTGGGACCTATGTGGATCCAGCCAATGAGCGCCCGCTACATGTAAGGCCTGGTGCTGGTTCCTAAATTACTGTGGAATCCTACTTGTTTTGTTCCCCGTAATTTTAGGAACCAGGACTGGCTGACAAGTCCGGGGCTGGTTATGCTTTTGGGGGGGACCCTATGTAATTTTTTAAATTATATTTTAACCCGTTTTTTACAGTATAACACACAAGCAGGTTACACACATCTCACTGATATGTGTAGGCTGCTTGTTCGTGTGAGTTTGGCTGAGAGAAAACATTGCAATCTCGGGTGAGTAATCTCATCTAAACTCGCAAATAGGGGGAGAAATCTCGATCTACTTCACCATCGGAAAACTCGCTTTTGGCTAAACTCACTTCTTCTTAGTAAATTTGCGAGTTGAAAAACTGAAAATTCACCCGAGTTTCAGTCGAAGTAAAGAGTGTTTAAAAAAACAAAACTTGACCAAACTCGATTCTTAGTAAATTTACCCCTAGGTGTGTATATAGAATATGGTAATGACGCAGGAGGCGTCTTGTGTAGAGAGGCAGCATCGGATCACTCTGCGTGGACATCGGTCATCTGCGTAGCCTTCATGTTACTTTGGATAGGCCGGTGGTTTCACGCAGCTGAAGCCGGTGAAGCTGTGCACACAGATGCACCCAGTGGCTTCAGCGCATCCAAAAAACGGGTCTGACACATTTTTTGGGGTTGCTATCTGATGCCGCCTCCAAATGGGTGCAGCCTGTCGATCACGGGCACTGCGAGCTTGCAGAAAGAGACATGCACATGCGCAGATCTTCAAACATCGGATTTGTGCGCAACTTTGAACCAGGCCCATGGAACCCATTGATTTAAAGGTGTCTGAATGGAACAGCGATGAGCAAGAGGCGGCCCCCCGAGCCTCCTGCTGTGATGTGATAATTGTATGTTATAATAACGTGTAATACTTGTGTAAAGGATCTGCCGATATCTTATTACAGTCAGGAGTCTCTTTCAGTGCTTTTATGTGTATTACGTTAACCTGCTACTGAGATTAAAAGTAATGTTCGGCCCCTTTGAAGGTTAGGTGGCGCCCGGTCTATCAGATTGCCTATCACTGACATAGGGCCCCATTTATAGGCGATGACCGGAATAGCGCTCGCTAAGGGGGTTATGTCATCCTTTTTGTATTCAACAAGCAGCGGTAATCTAAGATTGTCACAGCGGCGTTCTCGCCATCCATTGATGGCAAAGGGGACCCAGCGCTGCCTTTCCCGGCTTTCCAGCTTCAGCGAATCCTATTAGGCACTGCCGGGTCCCCGTGTCATATACATGCGCAGACCGACCGTCTCACGTGCGCATTACACAGGAGCCCGTCGCTGCCAGCAGCCGAGCGGAGGACTTCACTGGATCTCGCCGGAGAGGTAAGCATTGATAAATACCAGTGGCATTTTCATTTGTATCACAGGGATACTAAACAAAACATGTCACCGCTATTCACGATCGTTAATGAATGGGGCCCATAGACAGATGTTCTCAGCCTTGATACCTTAGTATAAAACTGTCTAAACTTCCGGTGTTCCTACAAGACTTGTGGAGAGGGGGTATATTGTAGTATTTGCTACCGCGGATGTATATTCTGTTATAGTGCAGTACATGTGGGGGTAGTGATAAGCTCACTTGTGTTTGTCACCAGGCTGAGTAACCAATGTGCCAGCTTATGTAGGCTGTGGTAAGAAGGGAAGTGGCTGCCCAACATTAGTAGATCAGTTTATTAGCTTGTAATTGTCCTTTTTCGATTTTTACTAACTACATTGCTTTCTGGGTTCCTTCTGTGCTTTTTGGGCATGTGCATATGTCATCGGGCACAGGTGTCTATTCTGATTACCTTACAATGTAATACAGCTTGGGTGCGCTCTATGCAGTTATATCCAAAGAGTCCTATCCAAGGTCGACAAATGAAACAGCTCTGCCTGATGATATAAAGTGATGGCTGAGGGGCACGGGAGCACCATCTGAAAGATAGAGCTATGTATTTAGTAACAGTTGATAGGAGGACACGCTCAGTATATTACAGTTGCATGACAGTGTAAAACCCCTTTAAAGTCACAGTAATTTGGTTTTCCAGCCTCCAGTACTGCGATACCACATCAGGTTTTATTGTTCATTCTGATGAAGGGATGAAAGGACCATGGGACGGTTAGCGAAGCCCCAGCAGAGGGAGGGGTACAAGGTTCAGCCCAAACACTGTAACAACCAGCAGCGACTCTGTCTGAGCACCTCCCTGCTAGTTAGTCATGAGAAGGATGTACTGTACTAGCCGGAGGATATTACACATTGTGGTTACTTCCTCCCAGGCTGCATGCAGAGTCTAAACGTGCTGGGGCCCCCATTTCCATCCACCCATCACAGCCTGTCCGACACCTTCACCCCACTATAACAGCCGCTCACTACAGCTATCTGGGTACTACCCTCATCTCACCCCGGGCATTATGATTTCCTGCCAGCAGCCTCCCATCAGTAAGGTAAGCTGAGATCGCTGCTGTCTGTCCCAGCCCAGGATTAACTCTATGAAAGGGTAGAAAGCAAACTGTCCCTACCTGTTACGTCACATTATAATGTCCTTTTATTATAAGAAGAAATTGTACATTAATGAGTAAGTGTTTACAAGAGTGACAGCTGCCATGCTGCTTAGTGCGTCGATCCAAACTTATCATGGAACAGAGGGGCCTGACTCAGACCTGTCCGCTAGGATGCGTTTGCGCGTAGCTGTCAGCAGACAAAGTATGCAAATCCCGCGATCGCTAGCAAGACATTAGCGCGCCCACTATGTCTTGCCGTGCGATCGCGGTATCTTTTTAGACGCCCACCAGCCTGACACACGACGTCCACTTTCCGTTAGTAACATACGTCATCTCCAGGAAGTGTATTAAACAATCGGTAACATCGGACCATACGCAGCGCTTGAAGCTGACCATACCCAACCACAAGCACTGCGAGTGCCGCTGTGTGTAATTCAGTCATGTGACGTGTACGCTGACGATGCGTCTTCATTATGCATGCCCCAGAAACGCCGTTCAGACTCACAGACTCACCTCCGTTCGCACCTCCACACCCCCATTACCATCGACAACCCCCTGTCACCACCCACAAACAGCTCGTCCTGTCACTCATGCTTGCGGAGCGTCTGTGTACAGGGTGCGACCGCTTCCTGATCGCATGGACTAGTCCGCGCACGGGCACTGCTTCTTGTATGCATGCGCAGATTGCAAGCATTGCCAGGCTACCTGCGAACGCAGCCTTGCGAACGGGTCTGAATCGGGCCCAGAGCCCCTAGTGGATATCGCACATTTACTTTATGATGAATATTTTACCACCAAGGAACCCCATCTCTATACAATGAAAACATCAAGGAACATTACCATGGTACATACTGTACTGTATACTATCACCCTGGGGCCTGCAGACACAGAGAGACCTTTATCCATAGGGAACACACTCATCACCACTAAAGGGGTTACGTCATCCTTTCTGTATTTATTTATTTGTTAATTAACATTTTCTTACATAGCGCAACATATTACGTTTCACTTCACAGTTCTATTTAGCAGACAGCGGTAATCTAAGATGGCCGCTGTTTGTCACTGCACCGCTGTCAGCACCTTTAGGTGGCGAGAGCGATGTGGTCCCCGTTGCTGGCAATGGGGACCCAACAGCAGCCCTTCCGGCTTCATGCGCTGTGCAGTCTGACCGTCTTACATGACAGAGTAGCCCGTCGCTGGCAGCAATAGGCTGAGCAGAGGACACCGCCGATGAGGAGGACGTCACTGGACCTCGCCGGTGAGGTAAGTAGTGATGAATACCTGTAGCATAGACGTTTGTATCACTGCAATACTAAACAAAACATGCCGAATAAATGGGGCCCTCAATATATACAGTATATATACTGAGGCTAAATAACTACAATGCTACTAATGCCCTTAGCGCTCTGCCCTATAGCATCCTGTCTGGGGACGGAGCAGACATGGTGGCTGGTGTGACTATATTATGGTGGGCAGTGGACCCTGACACAATCTTGTGATGGGGTAAAGACCTATTTATTTATTTCATGGAAAGATGTTGAGAAACTGGGGGTTTGACTGTTCTTCCTTTAGGGGCATATTATTAGTGGTAGCGGCATATTCGGCAATAAGAGATTTCTGATGGGTGGAATGTATGATTCTAAAGGGCGCCCGTCCCGGTGACCAGTAAGAAATAAAGTGACAGCATATGACGGGCGTCTCGTTATGACAAGCGTCTTCGCAAATTGATAAGCTCGTTAAGAGTTACACAGGGGTACACCATACGTGCCGACTTTAATTAATTCCTCTCTGGGAGAAGCCGGGGAGGAGAAGCAGCTGACAGCTTTGGGGGGAGGAGGTCCGGCTCTCCCTGTCATTAGGCCCTACCCACGTTATGGCAAAATGCTGCGATTCACGGGCCTGTGAGGAGGGAGCCGGGATAGATGAGGCAGGGCCATAACAAGGAGTGGGCGAGCGGTGCAGTCACACAGAGCGCAGGGCTCCTGGGGCGGTACTGTCGCTGATAAGAAAGCGATAAGGTACCAGCCAATCAGCTCCCAACTATCATTTTTCAAACACAGCCTGTGAGTTGACAGTTGGGAGCTGATTGGCTGGCACCTTATCACTTTTCACTCTGTCTCCTAACATTGCTTAGTAAATAGACCCCTCCACTCTACTGTGCACCAGTGATCCCATTGCCATTGTCAGGGGACATTTTTATATAAAAAAAAAAACACACACCCTAAGCTTCCCCGCTATGTATTATGTATGGGGGGTGGCAGCTGATATCTGAGATACCTGTTATGGTCCCAATATTTAAAATCGCAACCATTCCTGGCAATGTCTGATGACCGCACATGCGCAGCAAGCCCGGGCCTGGGTAATTAGTGCCCTCCCCTCTTGGCGCCCCTGGCGATCAGTATACGTCTACACATCATACAGGCAGGCCCCTACCACAGCCCCCGCCCCAACATTCAATTTTTGTTAAATTCAGGCGATGCGTAATTTCTTATAGTCGAGATTTGCGTCAATAAGAGATTATAAATATAGGGAACAGGTCCTGATAATTAGTAACTTGTGTCTTACTCACTATTACCTGTATATTATTGTCTTACGTCTCCCCCTGGATGTCCCAAAGCTTCCTGCAATGTAATACAGAGTACAGCTGGTTACACTGAGCTTATTACAATCTGTTGGTGTCTTTGTCATTTATTTGCAATGTATATTATCCCCCCTCAGAATGTGCAGAGTCTGCTGATCCTGGCTCTCTCCCTGACAGTAACGCCAGGTAAGTGACATTTACTTACATAAATCACAGGGACAGTGATATATATACCGTCAGGAGGAAGAGAAGACGTCCGGTGCTCCTAGTGCTGGGCTAGAGCTGACATTGTAATAAATTATGTAGAAATACAAATAAACTATAAAGTGGAAATAGTTATATACATACTCGTTTACCTACTTCTATAGGCCAACCTCACAACCACCGCAGTGTAATAACTGTACATTATAAATACAAAAATAAATACAAAATACCTGTTTAATAGTATTTAAGATTACAGCATTGATTAAAAAACTGGGAATCAACTGCTTGAGCTAGAGGTCACTTTGCAGAAAGCAAATGTATTTATTGAATGATGGACAGGCCTGATCCTTACACACCAAACCCATTATAGAGAGAAGCATATTAATGCCAGGTGGGTCATGTAGCGGGTATGCAATCGGGAAGCCTAAATACCGGCAGCCGGCTTCACGACTGTCATATCCCGGCAAGGGTGAAATGCCGGGCATTTAGATGTAGACGCCCGGCATTTCCCCGACGCCGGGAGACCGGCGCCCGGCATCCCGATCGTAGTGATGCCAGGTGCCGCGAGCCGGGAGACCGGCGCCCGGCATCCCGATCGTAGTGATGCCGGGCGCCGCGAGGGGTTAGGTTTAGGGCTCCCGGGGGGGACTTAGAGTTAGGCACCCCCTCGGGAGGGTTAGGGTTAGGCTAGGGGGAGGGAGGGTTAGGATTAGGCACCCCCCCGGGGGACTTAGGTTTAGGCAGCGGGGAAGGGGGTGGTTAGGGTTAGGCACTTAGAGGGGGGATTAGGGTTAGGCACTTGGGGGGGAGGTTAGGGTTAGGCACCCCTAAGGAGGGTTAGGGTTAGTGGGGGTTAGGTTAGATTAGACAATACTTACCTATCCACGATCGGGATTTCCAGCGCTGTCGGGCTCCATGCGGCCGGCGGTATTTCATACCAGTTCCATGTAGCGCCCTCAGGTTGCTTCATCAATACTTTGTATTGTTGGTATATGGGGCGCGTTACTGCACTTCCTCCATGTTTCTTCTTCATACCTGAAGCATTTGTACCTAACCAAGATGGCCACCATCAGTTAATCTGCACATTCGCAGCGCCATCTTGGTTCATTGTTTGAGCGCCGCAGTGGTACAGATGCACGTACTGCTCAGCTCCACGGGGGCACTGCAGATACCAGCATTTGTTCTGTGATCCTGCCTTCATACATGACCGGCTGGTCCTCCGTGTGCCGCCATTGTATGCTCCGCTCCATCACTACGACATCACTATCACTGAGCACTACGATAAACACTAACGCCTGGTTACGTCTATCCACCCGGCATGTCTACAAAACTATCATCCGCTAGTGTCTCCTCCTAATATAACAACTCGTATCAACATGGCTGACAGTTCTAAAGGATGGCGCATTCAATGACTCTGGTAATTATTATTATTATTATTATTATTATTATTATTTTCCTTTATTTATATGGCGCCACAAGGGTTCCGCAGCGCCTTACATAGTACATAGACAAATGAGCACACAAGAAAAACAGTTATTAACAGTACAAACAATACAGGACAAATACACGATTTATACATTTCTGCATAACACTTAGATAAGCAGCATGGTGTCTGTAACCAAGGGTTAGGTGCTGTTGTCAATTAAGGTAGGAGTAAGTGAAGGAGAAGCACATGAGGGAAGAGGGCCCTGCTCTTGGGAGCTTACATTATAAAGGGGAGGGGGCAGACAAACAGGGGTGACACAGGGGCTGGATTGTGAGGAAGGAACATGGAGTAGTGGGTTAGGATGAGAGCTAGAAAGCTTTAAGGAAGAAAGGGGTCTTGAGAGCCCATTTGAAGATTAGGAGCAAAGAAGCAAAGTTAACATGGCATTTTGAGCTAAGTCCAGGGGGACGAGGAAAGTCAGCTACTCGAGGAAGTTGGAAAAGGCAACTGATATGAGCATTGAATGCAAATAATGAAGTGGAGAGTTAGAAGGTAAGAGTTGGTGGGAGTGACAAGATGATAGAAGTACCCCAACACCAACACTGTTGCCAGGGAGTGTGAAAGAATGTGAGGCTCCCAAAGGAGATAGCTGCAGGAGAAATGGTGTCAGATGGGTAAGTCCAGGGTTTGGCGATGGCTAGGAGATTGAAGGAGTTGAATATGAAGCCGTAATGTACAGTGACTAGTTGATTATAGACAGGACTGGCTTTCCAGAGGAGACAGGAGAGGGGGACAGAGTTGGGAGGAGAGAGAAGGAGATTGTTAGGGTTGCTGTAGCGTGGGGTTGAGATTGATTTAGAGCAGGGGGATAAGGAGAGTGTGGGTATGTGGTGGGCTTTTGAGTGGGGAAGGGTGACAGCAGGTGGTGGGCAAGGTGGAGGTTTAGTGTGGTGTGGTTTGAGAAGAAGAAGAGGTGTAACTTGGAGAAAAGGGAGGGTGCAGGGCTTAGGAGTTATGGGAGATGCGGTGGAGAGTACTAGATGGGATGAAGGGAGATAGAGGAGAGGAAGGAGGGAGGAAAAAGTGGAGGAGACTATGGAGGGAGAAAAGAAATGAGAACTGGTGGTAAAGTATTATGTAGCTTCTGAGTGAGGGGGGAGCAGAAGAAAAGAGAGACATTGTGCAGATGAGGGATAAAGGGGGGGAGAAAACAGCAGTAGTAGTAGTGATGAGAGTGAGATACAGGAATAGTACAGTTAAAATGTCTAAAAATTAGATAAAAGGAAGAACAGTGTTAGTAGATGTAAAGGCACAACTACAAGAGTATATAATAAACAAAATGAGTTTAGAGCTGTTAAAGTTGCAGGACTTTAAATTAAGGGTAAAGCATTCTTATAGATGAGAAGGTGTTAAAAAATGGTAGATACTACAGTGGTGTAGAGATAAATTGACAGTGGTATAAGAATAATATGTAGTTGCTTGCAATGCTGAAACAGGCTGATGGCAAAAGGTGTGTTCAGGTTATAATGACAGCTGGTGGCTGAGTTGCAGGGTATCCAGAAGCTCAGAAGATCCTTTTCAATTGTTTTCAAGTTGTAAAGTGTTCTATTTTAAATGTTGTCCTCATGTCTTCCTCCTGTTTAACTCCTGTCTAACTCTTTAAATTATGCTGTGCATATAATATGGTAACATAGGCTTTTGTGTGTCCTGAGATTGCTTTTGTGTTATATCAATAGATATATAGATAAGAATTTAGTTAAGTAGTTAATTTGATGCCATCACTTTCATTATACTCATTGAAATCTTATTCCTCTTTCAGTAAAATAATTGTAGTGGGAGCTTTCAATATTCAGCATAATCAAAGTGTTCACAAGTGAATTTACCACTTAATTAAAAACGTGCAAATATGCATTAGCAGCGTTTATACGGACAGGCACGCCTGCGTTTTTCAGACCACCCCCTTGTCACCACCCCCAAACGCCGACAACATGTCACTCACTCTGTGATGGATTCCTGTGCGCATCCGTGATTGCAGTGCGGCTTATACCCATGTGCGATGGCAAACAATCACTCCATTGCGCGCGTAATCGCCTTTGTGTCCATCTCTGAATCAGGGCCAAAATACAAACCATAATCTGTATGCGTGGTAGAGAATAATAGAGTGTCAGCTCCACTGGGGCAGGGAATGTGAATAACAAAACGTTCTCTGTACAGCGCTGCGGAATATGTGTGCGCTATATAAATAACTGGTAATAAATAATAAATAATTTCCCCAGTCAAATTTAGAAATCCGATAAACTCAATGTAGCTCAGTAATTCAGTAATACACAGGATTGTCTACAGGCGGCTTTAAGTCCTTAATAAATGCTGTATTGTATTTTTGTGCAGGCTCCCTGCAAACCACCGGCTCTCAGCACAGCACCGGCTCTCTGGACAGCACCGGCTCTCTGGACAGCACCGGCTCTCAGCACAACACCGGCTCTCAGCACAGCACCGGCTCTCAGCACAGCACCGGCCCTTCTGCTGGCAGCGGAGCAGGTAAGATAACACAGGAGGGCACACTGTCCATATCCGCCCACCTTCCCTAACGAGGCAGACTGTGTATTTACCCTGTTCATTGTTGTAATGTAGATATGACAAGATGAATGCCCAACAATGTCCTGTAGCAGAAGTTTTCCAACTTTCTCTAGATGTGCAGAGCCAGGGGCGTAACTAGAACTTTGTAGGCCCCATACCAAAATCTTGTAAGGGTCCCCCTCCCATACATTGGTCCCCACATGAAAATTAAAACATAACGAACACTGCAGACAGTTACAGTATATATATATATATATATATATATATACACACACACACATACACACACATATATATGTATATAAAAGTAATGGGACTATCAACTCAAAAGCTATTTCATGGACAGGTGTGGGCTATTCCCTCGTTATTTCATTATCAATTAAGCAGGTAAAAGGTCTGGAGTTGATTCTAGGTGTGACATTTGCATTTGGAAACAGTTGCTGTCGACTCTCAATATGAGCTCCAAAGAGCTGTCACTATCAGTGAAGCAAGCCATCATTAGGCTGAAACATCAAAACAAACCCATCAGAGAGATAGCAAGAACATTAGGTGTGGCCAAATCAACTGTTTGGAACATTCTTAAAAAGAAAGAACGCACCAGAGAGCTCAGCAACACCAAAAGACCCGGAAAACAACTGTGGTGGATGACAGAAGAATTATTTCCCTGGTGAAGAAAAACCCCTTCACAACAGTTGGCCAAATCAAGAACACTCTCCAGGAGGTAGATGTATATGTGTCAAAGTCAACAATCAAGAGAAGACTTCACAAGAGTGAATATAGAGGGTTCACCACAAGATGTAAACCATTGGTGAGCCACAAAAACAGGAAGACCAGATTAGAGTTTGCCATTACAGTTCTGAAACAACATCCTATGGACAGATGAGACAAAGATCAACTTGTACCAGAGTGATGGGATGAGAAGAGTATGGAGAAGAAAAGGAACTGCTCATGATCCAAAACATACCACCTCATCAGTGAAGCATGGTGGTGTTAGTGTCATGGCGTGGGCATGTATGGCTGCCAATGGAACTGGTTCCCTTGTATTTATTGATGATGTAACTGCTGACAAAAGCAGCAGAATGAGTTCTGAAGTGTTTTGGGCAATATTATATGCTCATATACAGTCAAATGCTTCAGAACTCATTGGACGGCGCTTCACAGTGCAGATGGACAATGACCCGAAGCATACTGCAAAAGCAACCAAAGAGTTTTTTAAGGCTAAAAAGTGGAATGTTATGCAATGGCCAAGTCAATGCCCTGACCTGAATCCGATTGAGCATGCATTTCACTTGATGAAGACAAAACTGAAGGGAACATGCCCCAAGAACAAGCAGGAACTGAAGACATTTGCAGTAGAGGCCTGGCAGAGCATCACCAGGGATGAAACCCAGCGTCTGGTGATGTCTATGCGTTCCAGACTTCAGGCTGTAATTGCCTGCAAAGGATTTGCAACAAAGTATTAAAAAGTGAAAGTTAGATTTAGGATTGTTTAGTTTGTCCCATTACTTTTGGCCCCTTAAAAAGTGGGAGGCACATATAGAAAACGTTGTAATTCCTACACCGTTCACCTGATTTGGATGTAATTACCCTCAAATTAAATCTGAAAGTCTGCAGTTAAATCACATCTTGTTTGTTTCATTCCAAAGCCATTGTGGTGGTGAATAGAGGCCAAAATATGAAAATTCTGTCATTGTCCCAATATTTATGCACCTGACTGTATATATATATATATATATATATATATATATATATATATATATATATATATATAATGTAATAATTGTCAGAAACTTTAGATATGGCATTAGATTCAACACTGCCTGCTGTTCATTTCACCTGTAATCAGGATAAGAGCTGGATTTACAGCATCCACTTAGCAATGCTTAGTACATCCCGTCCTGAGTGCAGTCTGCTGTAGCTCCCTTAGTACATATGGCCACATTCTTCCTGCACCTGCTGCTAAATGATAAAAACAGTGTGTCTGATACTTCTTTATGCCTCCAGCCAATCACAAGTGATTACTCTCTTACTGGTTGGTGGATCCCTCTGCTGCAATCATTTATTTATATATATATATACATATTTTGCCCCATTTCATTATGGACATCCTCAGGCAGAGTGTATTTAAAGGTATCTATCTCCTGAGGGGTATATGTGCTAAGCCTTGGAGAGTTATACATTGGAGAGAGATAAAGTACCAGCCAATCAGCTCCTAACTCGCTGTTTTTGAAAAATAACAGTTAGGAACTAATTGGTTGGTAGTTTATCTCTTTTCAGATTATCACTCTGTCACTAAGGCTTAGTACATCTGCACCACTGTCTCTCTCTCTCTCTCTCTCTCTCTCTCTCTGTCTCTCTCTCTCTCTCTCTGTCTCATCTTTATCTCATCTCTCTCTCTCTCTGTGACAATTTATGTATTATTCCCTTTACTGCCTGTTTTCCAGTTTCCATCTATACAACGGCAGCGCTGAGTGTTACCCCGAATACATCAAGGTCAGCAGATACAGCCGGTGAGTGGATCCCGTTGAGCCCTTTCATCTAGTAATAAGATTACCTGCCCCGATGCCTCTTACTAGTATTATCACCACTGTTACCACTGCAGCCCAGAAAAGGGTTTCCACAGTGTTCACTGATAACAAGAGAAATAGTGCCACCTGCAGTTCAGGGAGCAGTACTGCGCTGCACTATGTACAGTACTAGTCACACACGTTTGTAGGCATTTATTTATTGATTATGCGTCTCTCAGGGGTCTATTCATTATCACTTAATTTCTACAAAAGCAGGGACAAATTAAATTTTTTACCTACTTTAGGAGGAATTAAGTTTTGGGGCCGTTCCTCATACAGGTAACGCAGAAGTTATCACAGATATTTCCTGCTTACCTTTATCTCCAGATGTGGCCCGCTGTCCCCATACACTAGCATGGGGACCTAAATTCATCAAGCTCCAAAAATACAATATTTTAGGAGCATGATTGCGGGAACATTCGCTTCAGATGTTATTGGCTCCCGCGCACCTTTCTGATCCCTCCTCCCCTGTGCGGCTCCTTACGCCTGACACCAGGACTTTGTGCGCCAGTGTAAAGTCTAGATCACTAGCACTGATGAGTCAGACTCGGCCGTGCTACATTTCACTGCTCTGAAGTGAAAACATTCTGGGAGGCAGCTGATTTTCGGATCAGCTGTCTCTGCGCCGGAGCAATAATGAATTGCTCCTGGCGCTCGCCATGAGTTAAAATGTTAATTATAGGGGTCTGCCCAGACCCTGATAATTTACATAATGAGTATGATCAGTCAGCATCCTCATTTAAAAAAAACAACAACTATGTATCTAGATTGCAATGATCTGTTATCGCCAACGCCATCACAGCGCAGTCAGCTAGTTTCTGGCACATCCAATAGTGTTTATTATGCAGCCAGTGACATCATGAATGAACTTTGTGCCTCAGTGATGTCATTAGTTTCAACTAGATTTATAGAATGTACCCCAATGATCGCACCATAACTGCCCCCACTGATGCACCGACAGAATGCTTCTAGCGATTTTTAGAAAACTGCGCCTTCGCCGTGCCATGTCCATGCATTGCGTACACTCCCTGATGGAGGCTCCCACAGCGGCCTGTTCACTGGTTCCGTGTAAGTTGGTGTTTTTAGGGAGAAACATGGTGGCTACCTTGGGGACGCACGCAGACTTTTGTTTCATGGGAGTATCGTGGGCTTGTAGCAAGAGTCTATAATGAGGCGTGTGTATGATGAAGGGTCGCCTGTTTCACATGGAGGGGTCCTTCCCCCCCGTTCGTCCAGCGCACCCCCCATCTTTGGTCTGTGGCACATGTAATGTGTGAGATTATCAGATGGTGGTGCACATGCAGACGATGTAAAGGCTCGTGTATCACCTGCACCTGTGCCGCAGTCTCTGGGACGGTGCCAGGATATACTGGGTGCATGCATCAGCACAAGACGAGGGGGGTCCCGTACAAAGACTGCACACAGGCTCCATCAGCCCCTAAAAGGACCCTGCCCATGGGATTGCCAGTCCAGACTGTGATTAGCAGAACGCGCTTCCCATGCCCCTCCCATTCCACCAGTGTTACCTGGCTTCTAGGCGCTGCGGCCAACGCAATCCCTAGAAACAGTTATATTTGTGCGCATGCGTGAATTGGGCATCCGCACCCTTGCAGGACGCCCCCCAATAGAGATGTAGGAGCTGCAGCTGTCACCAATTAATCACAACCGAGGTGGCTTCATCTATCCATTGAAGTTTACAACACAGGCCACCTTCATCCCCATCGTACACACATAATATGTTACTACCAGTGATTTGTGCATTGTGTAATGTTATCTCACGCAGAATACAGTCCCCTCTCCACGCCGCAAGATGGCTCCACGCGACCGAATGTTCAAAGCACAAGAGATTCTCCTCATACCTCAGCAACATTGGGTGAGAATGGACACTGAATGCAGTTGTGTTGCTTGTATACTTCATGTGTAATATAAACGTAATCCGTAAGACGAGTTCTCTGTGTATAATAAAGAACCTACAGTATTACTCTGACATAATTCCGTACATTTACAGTACAAAAAACAAAGTAGGATAAAATAAGTCCCTCCCCTGAGCCGCTCAAACCCCACCCCCAAAACAGATCATTTTGAATAAGCCCCCCCCCCTTAATTCAGTACAGTTATGAGGTGCAGTATGACGGAGGTAGAATAATAGACTGCTTAGGAAATATCTGCATTAGAGACAAGTATGAATTACACTGACAAATCCAAGTTATCCATATCTGAGCCTTGGCCGTGACTCTATATTACCTGCGTCCCTCTGATTGGTTCCTGTAAGGTTTGGTTGCCACCTGCACAGGTTCCTGACTTTCTGGGTATTGTAGTTCTACTCCCGTCTCTGTGCATAAGGCTACTTCAGAGGCATACAGATGTGTCCTTCTATTCTGTGGCTTCAGTCATGCACAATAGTTACCGTTGGCGTGTCTGGTCCCAGGCGACGCGGCCTTGGTGACCATATTCTGTGCTCAAAATGTGACTGGAAGTAACAAAACTACTTTGCTAGCGTACACTGACCCTTACATACCTACCCTCCTGGAATTCGCGGGAGGCTCCCGATTTTTTGGATAACTCCCCCTCCTCCCTGGAAGGGTAGGCACTTCTCCCGCATTCTGACCACTTTCTAGTGAATTCTCATGAGGGGGCGGGGCTTTATGACATGATCTGTCTGGCCCCACCCGCAACTCCGCCCACCTGCTGCACCTCCCCGGGCTTCTCCCAGGGAGGAAACTGTAATAGTCGGTAAGTTTGCACTGACCATTGGGGCGACATTGGTACATCTGTGTGTGACTGCGTCTAAATCTGTGTATAAAGTGCTTCAATGCGAACAGCGGCGGCTTTTCCTCACGCCAAGTCCTGTTGTGCTTCACCTGCGACTCTGTACACGTGTATAACGCCAATTCCTGTGCGGATAAAGTTACAGCCCAGAATCTCTAGAACTCTGTGAGCGGCTTCTCGCTGCATCTCCAAAGACACTAAGATGCAAGACGTAAAGTAAAATAAGACACGTTACCCGACTTTTGTAGCGCTCTACTCTGCATTAGTATTCTTTACACTTATATTTAGTGCCTGGGAGTAATGTACACATTTGTGCATCAGACATATGCAGAAAAGACGTATGCAAATAATAACACCTCCATACTGTACATGGGTATGTTGGGTCAGACGGGCATTACGATTTGACCTAGGGAAGTATATGCTGTAGAACCTTCACACATCGCAGACACGGTCTGTACTGCTCACACTACTGTATACGCCACTAAGACGGTTTTCTTGTTTCAGGACCCGTTAAAAGTGAGACAACAAGATCTGCCATCCACAAAGCTACAAAAGGTAAGACACAGATTATGTTGTGTGTACAGTTATGGTTACAATCATTTAAGAAGTTTACATTTCAATGATACATGAAGACTGTTTGGAAGTGGAACATAATAAAGACTTTGCTATTAGTTACTGGTCTACAGGGCTGTAACTAGGGTGGTGCGACCTCTGCCATGGCACAGGGCATAGCAGGGCAGGGGTTGCTGTGCAGGCCTGTCAAATTTCTGTTTATAATCATTCTCACTTTTAGCTGCTTCTTCAATCCCCAGCATTTCCTGGCCGCCCCTATCTTCTCCCTAGCCGACTCCCACTTCATCTGGCCACCTCCCCAAGCACCTTCAGTCACATACACTTTTATTTTACATACACATTTCAAAATACTGTCATACCCGGGACTCGAATACCCGGCACCTCTCACATGGCAAGAGACACCTTACACATGGAGCTATCTGCCCCACAATTTCTGCTGGTGATTTCAGCTGCTCATGGATGTCTATTGTGCTCCAAAACTACAGCCATGGCCAAAAGTTTTGAGAATGACACAAGTATTGGTTTTCACAAAGTTTGCTGCTTTAGTGTTTTTAGACCTTTTTGTCAGATGTTATTATGGTATACTGAGGTAACATTACAGCATTACATAAGTGTCAGATGTTACTATGGTATACTGAGGTAACATTACAGCATTACATAAGTGTCAGATGTTACTATGGTATACTGAGGTAACATTACAGCATTACATAAGTGTCAGAGGTTACTATGGTATACTGAGGTAACATTACATAAGTGTCAGATGTTACTATGGTATACTGAGGTAACATTACATAAGTGTCAGATGTTACTATGGTATACTGAGGTAACATTACATAAGTGTCAGATGTTACTATGGTATACTGAGGTAACATTACAGCATTACATAAGTGTCAGATGTTACTATGGTATACTGAGGTAACATTACAGCATTACATAAGTGTCAGATGTTACTATGGTATACTGAGGTAACATTACAGCATTACATAAGTGTCAGATGTTACTATGGTATACTGAGGTAACATTACAGCTTTACATAAGTGTCAGATGTTACTATGGTATACTGAGGTAACATTACAGCATTACATAAGTGTCAGAGGTTACTATGGTATACTGAGGTAACATTACATAAGTGTCAGATGTTACTATGGTATACTGAGGTAACATTACATAAGTGTCAGATGTTACTATGGTATACTGAGGTAACATTACATAAGTGTAAGATGTTACTATGGTATACTGAGGTAACATTACAGCATTACATAAGTGTCAGATGTTACTATGGTATACTGAGGTAACATTACAGCATTACATAAGTGTCAAATGTTACTATGGTATACTGAGGTAACATTACAGCATTACATAAGTGTCAGAGGTTACTATGGTATACTGAGGTAACATTACATAAGTGTCAGATGTTACTATGGTATACTGAGGTAACATTACATAAGTGTCAGATGTTACTATGGTATACTGAGGTAACATTACATAAGTGTCAGATGTTACTATGGTATACTGAGGTAACATTACAGCATTACATAAGTGTCAGATGTTACTATGGTATACTGAGGTAACATTACAGCATTACATAAGTGTCAGATGTTACTATGGTATACTGAGGTAACATTACAGCATTACATAAGTGTCAGATGTTACTATGGTATACTGAGGTAACATTACAGCTTTACATAAGTGTCAGATGTTACTATGGTATACTGAGGTAACATTACAGGATTACATAAGTGTCAGATGTTACTATGGTATACTGAGGTAACATTACAGCATTACATAAGTGTCAGATGTTACTATGGTATACTGAGATAACATTACAGCATTACATAAGTGTCAAATGTTACTATGGTATACTGAGGTAACATTACAGCATTACATAAGTGTCAGATGTTACTATGGTATACTGAGATAACATTACAGCATTACATAAGTGTCAAATGTTACTATGGTATACTGAGGTAACATTACAGCATTACATAAGTGTCAGATGTTACTATGGTATACTGAGGTAACATTACAGCATTACATATGTGTCAGATGTTACTATGGTATACTGAGGTAACATTACATAAGTGTCAGATGTTACTATGGTATACTGAGGTAACATTACATAAGTGTCAGATGTTACTATGGTATACTGAGGTAACATTACATAAGTGTCAGATGTTACTATGGTATACTGAGGTAACATTACATAAGTGTCAGATGTTACTATGGTATACTGAGGTAACATTACATAAGTGTAAGATGTTACTATGGTATACTGAGGTAACATTACAGCATTACATAAGTGTCAGATGTTACTATGGTATACTGAGGTAACATTACAGCATTACATAAGTGTCAAATGTTACTATGGTATACTGAGGTAACATTACAGCATTACATAAGTGTCAGAGGTTACTATGGTATACTGAGGTAACATTACATAAGTGTCAGATGTTACTATGGTATACTGAGGTAACATTACATAAGTGTCAGATGTTACTATGGTATACTGAGGTAACATTACATAAGTGTCAGATGTTACTATGGTATACTGAGGTAACATTACAGCATTACATAAGTGTCAGATGTTACTATGGTATACTGAGGTAACATTACAGCATTACATAAGTGTCAGATGTTACTATGGTATACTGAGGTAACATTACAGCATTACATAAGTGTCAGATGTTACTATGGTATACTGAGGTAACATTACAGCTTTACATAAGTGTCAGATGTTACTATGGTATACTGAGGTAACATTACAGCATTACATAAGTGTCAAATGTTACTATGGTATACTGAGGTAACATTACAGCATTACATAAGTGTCAGAGGTTACTATGGTATACTGAGGTAACATTACATAAGTGTCAGATGTTACTATGGTATACTGAGGTAACATTACATAAGTGTCAGATGTTACTATGGTATACTGAGGTAACATTACATAAGTGTCAGATGTTACTATGGTATACTGAGGTAACATTACAGCATTACATAAGTGTCAGATGTTACTATGGTATACTGAGGTAACATTACAGCATTACATAAGTGTCAGATGTTACTATGGTATACTGAGGTAACATTACAGCATTACATAAGTGTCAGATGTTACTATGGTATACTGAGGTAACATTACAGCTTTACATAAGTGTCAGATGTTACTATGGTATACTGAGGTAACATTACAGGATTACATAAGTGTCAGATGTTACTATGGTATACTGAGGTAACATTACAGCATTACATAAGTGTCAGATGTTACTATGGTATACTGAGATAACATTACAGCATTACATAAGTGTCAAATGTTACTATGGTATACTGAGGTAACATTACAGCATTACATAAGTGTCAGATGTTACTATGGTATACTGAGATAACATTACAGCATTACATAAGTGTCAAATGTTACTATGGTATACTGAGGTAACATTACAGCATTACATAAGTGTCAGATGTTACTATGGTATACTGAGGTAACATTACAGCATTACATATGTGTCAGATGTTACTATGGTATACTGAGGTAACATTACATAAGTGTCAGATGTTACTATGGTATACTGAGGTAACATTACATAAGTGTCAGATGTTACTATGGTATACTGAGGTAACATTACATAAGTGTCAGATGTTACTATGGTATACTGAGGTAACATTACATAAGTGTCAGATGTTACTATGGTATACTGAGGTAACATTACATAAGTGTAAGATGTTACTATGGTATACTGAGGTAACATTACAGCATTACATAAGTGTCAGATGTTACTATGGTATACTGAGGTAACATTACAGCATTACATAAGTGTCAAATGTTACTATGGTATACTGAGGTAACATTACAGCATTACATAAGTGTCAGAGGTTACTATGGTATACTGAGGTAACATTACATAAGTGTCAGATGTTACTATGGTATACTGAGGTAACATTACATAAGTGTCAGATGTTACTATGGTATACTGAGGTAACATTACATAAGTGTCAGATGTTACTATGGTATACTGAGGTAACATTACAGCATTACATAAGTGTCAGATGTTACTATGGTATACTGAGGTAACATTACAGCATTACATAAGTGTCAGATGTTACTATGGTATACTGAGGTAACATTACAGCATTACATAAGTGTCAGATGTTACTATGGTATACTGAGGTAACATTACAGCTTTACATAAGTGTCAGATGTTACTATGGTATACTGAGGTAACATTACAGGATTACATAAGTGTCAGATGTTACTATGGTATACTGAGGTAACATTACAGCATTACATAAGTGTCAGATGTTACTATGGTATACTGAGATAACATTACAGCATTACATAAGTGTCAAATGTTACTATGGTATACTGAGGTAACATTACAGCATTACATAAGTGTCAGATGTTACTATGGTATACTGAGATAACATTACAGCATTACATAAGTGTCAAATGTTACTATGGTATACTGAGGTAACATTACAGCATTACATAAGTGTCAGATGTTACTATGGTATACTGAGGTAACATTACAGCATTACATATGTGTCAGATGTTACTATGGTATACTGAGGTAACATTACATAAGTGTCAGATGTTACTATGGTATACTGAGGTAACATTACATAAGTGTCAGATGTTACTATGGTATACTGAGGTAACATTACATAAGTGTCAGATGTTACTATGGTATACTGAGGTAACATTACAGCATTACATAAGTGTCAGATGTTACTATGGTATACTGAGGTAACATTACAGCATTACATAAGTGTCAGATGTTACTATGGTATACTGAGGTAACATTACAGCATTACATAAGTGTCAGATGTTACTATGGTATACTGAGGTAACATTACAGCATTACATAAGTGTCAGATGTTACTATGGTATACTGAGGTAACATTACAGGATTACATAAGTGTCAGATGTTACTATGGTATACTGAGGTAACATTACAGCATTACATAAGTGTCAGATGTTACTATGGTATACTGAGGTAACATTACAGCATTACATAAGTGTCAAATGTTACTATGGTATACTGAGGTAACATTACAGCATTACATAAGTGTCAGATGTTACTATGGTATACTGAGGTAACATTACAGCATTACATAAGTGTCAGACGATACTATGGTATACTGAGGTAACATTACAGCATTACATAAGTGTCAGATGTTACTATGGTATACTGAGGTAACATTACAGCATTACATAAGTGTCAGATGTTACTATGGTATACTGAGGTAACATTACAGCATTACATAAGTGTCAGATGTTACTATGGTATACTGAGGTAACATTACAGCATTACATAAGTGTCAGATGTTACTATGGTATACTGAGGTAACATTACATAAGTGTCAGATGTTACTATGGTATACTGAGGTAACATTACATAAGTGTCAGATGTTACTATGGTATACTGAGGTAACATTACAGCATTACATAAGTGTCAGATGTTACTATGGTATACTGAGGTAACATTACAGCATTACATAAGTGTCAGATGTTACTATGGTATACTGAGGTAACATTACAGCATTACATAAGTGTCAGATGTTACTATGGTATACTGAGGTAACATTACAGCATTACATAAGTGTCAGATGTTACTATGGTATACTGAGGTAACATTACAGGATTACATAAGTGTCAGATGTTACTATGGTATACTGAGGTAACATTACAGCATTACATAAGTGTCAGATGTTACTATGGTATACTGAGGTAACATTACAGCATTACATAAGTGTCAAATGTTACTATGGTATACTGAGGTAAAATTACAGCATTACATAAGTGTCAGATGTTACTATGGTATACTGAGGTAACATTACAGCATTACATAAGTGTCAGACGATACTATGGTATACTGAGGTAACATTACAGCATTACATAAGTGTCAGACGATACTATGGTATACTGAGGTAACATTACAGCATTACATAAGTGTCAGATGTTACTATGGTATACTGAGGTAACATTACAGCATTACATAAGTGTCAGATGTGACTATGGTATACTGAGGTAACATTACAGCATTACATAAGTGTCAGATGTTACTATGGTATACTGAGGTAACATTACAGCATTACATAAGTGTCAGATGTTACTATGGTATACTGAGGTAACATTACAGCATTACATAAGTGTCAGACGATACTATGGTATACTGAGGTAACATTACAGCATTACATAAGTGTCAGACGATACTATGGTATACTGAGGTAACATTACAGCATTACATAAGTGTCAGATGTTACTATGGTATACTGAGGTAACATTACAGCATTACATAAGTGTCAGATGTTACTATGGTATACTGAGGTAACATTACAGCATTACATAAGTGTCAGATGTTACTATGGTATACTGAGGTGACATTACAGCATTACATAAGTGACAGATGTTACTATGGTATACTGACATAACATTACAGCATTACTTAAGTGTCAGATGTTACTATGGTATACTGAGGTAACATTACAGCATTACATAAGTGTGAGATGTGACTATGGTATACTGAGGTAACATTA
Organism: Taudactylus pleione; assembly: GCA_031769625.1. NCBI lineage: Eukaryota > Metazoa > Chordata > Amphibia > Anura > Myobatrachidae > Taudactylus > Taudactylus pleione. The sequence goes on from JAUIMM010001424.1 coordinate 592,451, forward strand.
CAGCATTACATAAGTGTCAGATGTTACTATGGTATACTGAGGTAACATTACATAAGTGTCAGATGTTACTATGGTATACTGAGGTAACATTACATAAGTGTCAGATGTTACTATGGTATACTGAGGTAACATTACATAAGTGTCAGATGTTACTATGGTATACTGAGGTAACATTACAGCATTACATAAGTGTCAGATGTTACTATGGTATACTGACATAACATTACAGCATTACATAAGTGTAAGATGTTACTATGGTATACTGAGGTAACATTACAGCATTACATAAGTGTCAGATGTTACTATGGTATACTGAGGTAACATTACAGCATTACATAAGTGTCAGATGTTACTATGGTATACTGAGGTAACATTACAGCATTACATAAGTGTCAGATGTTACTATGGTAAACTGAGGTAACATTACAGCATTACATAAGTGTCAGATGTTACTATGGTATACTGAGGTAACATTACAGCATTACATAAGTGTCAGACGATACTATGGTATACTGAGGTAACATTACAGCATTACATAAGTGTGAGACGATACTATGGTATACTGAGGTAACATTACAGCATTACATAAGTGTCAGATGTTACTATGGTATACTGAGGTAACATTACAGCATTACATAAGTGTCAGATGTTACTATGGTATACTGAGGTAACATTACAGCATTACATAAGTGTCAGATGTTACTATGGTATACTGAGGTGACATTACAGCATTACATAAGTGTCAGATGTTACTATGGTATACTGACATAACATTACAGCATTACATAAGTGTCAGATGTTACTATGGTATACTGAGGTAACATTACAGCATTACATAAGTGTCAGATGTGACTATGGTATACTGAGGTAACATTACAGCATTACATAAGTGTCAGATGTGACTATGGTATACTGAGGTAACATTACATAAGTGTCAGATGTTACTATGGTATACTGAGGTAACATTACATAAGTGTCAGATGTTACTATGGTATACTGAGGTAACATTACATAAGTGTCAGATGTTACTATGGTATACTGAGGTAACATTAGAGCATTACATAAGTGTCAGATGTTACTATGGTATACTGACATAACATTACAGCATTACATAAGTGTAAGATGTTACTATGGTATACTGAGGTAACATTACAGCATTACATAAGTGTCAGATGTTACTATGGTATACTGAGGTAACATTACAGCATTACATAAGTGTCAGATGTTACTATGGTATACTGAGGTAACATTACAGCATTACATAAGTGTCAGATGTTACTATGGTATACTGAGGTAACATTACAGCATTACATAAGTGTCAGATGTTACTATGGTATACTGATGTAACATTACAGCATTACATAAGTGTCAGATGTTACTATGGTATACTGAGGTAACATTACAGCATTACATAAGTGTCAGATGTGACTATGGTATATTGAGGTAACATTACAGCATTACATAAGTGTCAGATGTTACTATGGTATACTGAGGTAACATTACATAAGTGTCAGATGTTACTATGGTATACTGAGGTAACATTACATAAGTGTCAGATGTTACTATGGTATACTGAGGTAACATTACAGCATTACATAAGTGTCAGATGCTACTATGATATACTGAGGTAACATTATAGCATTACATAAGTGTCAGATGTTACTATGGTATACTGTGATAACATTACAGCATTACATAAGTGTCAGATGCTACTATGATATACTGAGGTAACATTACAGCATTACATAAGTGTCAGATGTTACTATGGTATACTGAGGTAACATTACAGCATTACATAAGTGTCAGACGATACTATGGTATACTGAGGTGACATTACAGCATTACATAAGTGTCAGATGTTACTATGGTATACTGACATAACATTACAGCATTACATAAGTGTCAGATGTTACTATGGTATACTGAGGTAACATTACAGCATTACATAAGTGTCAGATGTGACTATGGTATACTGAGGTAACATTACAGCATTACATAAGTGTCAGATGTTACTATGGTATACTGAGGTAACATTACATAAGTGTCAGATGTTACTATGGTATACTGAGGTAACATTACATAAGTGTCAGATGTTACTATGGTATACTGAGGTAACATTACATAAGTGTAAGATGTTACTATGGTATACTGAGGTAACATTACAGCATTACATAAGTGTCAGATGTTGCTATGGTATACTGACATAACATTACAGCATTACATAAGTGTCAGATGTTACTATGGTATACTGAGGTAACATTACAGCATTACATAAGTGTCAGATGTTACTATGGTATACTGAGGTAACATTACAGCATTACATAAGTGTCAGATGTTACTATGGTATACTGAGGTAACATTACAGCATTACATAAGTGTCAGATGTTACTATGGTAAACTGAGGTAACATTACAGCATTACATAAGTGTCAGATGTGACTATGGTATATTGAGGTAACATTACAGCATTGCATAAGTGTCAGATGTTACTATGGTATACTGAGGTAACATTACAGCATTACATAAGTGTCAGATGTTACTATGGTATACTGAGGTAACATTACAGCATTACATAAGTGTCAGATGTTACTATGGTATACTGACGTAACATTACAGCATTACATAAGTGTCAGATGTTACTATGGTATACTGAGGTAACATTACAGCATTACATAAGTGTCAGATGTGACTATGGTATATTGAGGTAACATTACAGAATTACATAAGTGTCAGATGTTACTATGGTATACTGAGGTAACATTACATAAGTGTCAGATGTTACTATGGTATACTGAGGTAACATTACATAAGTGTCAGATGTTACTATGGTATACTGAGGTAACATTACAGCATTACATAAGTGTCAGATGCTACTATGATATACTGAGGTAACATTACAGCATTACATAAGTGTCAGATGTTACTATGGTATACTGTGATAACATTACAGCATTACATAAGTGTCAGATGCTACTATGATATACTGAGGTAACATTACAGCATTACATAAGTGTCAGATGTTACTATGGTATACTGAGGTAACATTACAGCATTACATAAGTGTCAGATGTTACTATGGTATACTGAGATAACATTACATAAGTGTCAGATGTTACTATGGTATACTGAGGTAACATTACAGCATTACATAAGTGTCAGATGTTACTATGGTATACTGAGGTAACATTACAGCATTACATAAGTGTCAGATGTTACTATGGTATACTGAGGTAACATTACAGCATTACATAAGTGTCAGATGTTACTATGGTATACTGAGGTAACATTACAGCATTACATAAGTGTCAGATGTTACTATGGTATACTGAGGTAACATTACAGCATTACATAAGTGTCAGATGTTACTATGGTATACTGAGGTAACATTACAGCATTACATAAGTGTCAGATGTTACTATGGTATACTGAGGTAACATTACAGCATTACATAAGTGTCAGATGTTACTATGGTATACTGAGGTAACATTACAGCATTACATAAGTGTCAGAGGCTTTTTAGTGACAATTACATTAAGTTTATGCAGAGAGTGAATATTTGCAGTGTTGACCCTTCTTTATCAAGACCTCTGCAATTCGCCCTGGCAGCTGTCACTCACCTTCTGGCCACATACTGACTGATAGCCGCCCATTTTTGCCTAATCAATGCTTGGAGTTTGTCAGAATTTGTGGGTTTTAGTTTGTCCACCCGCTTCTTGGGGATTAACCACAAATTCTCAATCAGATTAAGGTCTGGGGAGTTTCCTGGCCATGGACCTAAAATTTAGATGTTTTGTTCCCCGAGCCACTTAGTTATCACTTTTTGCCTTATGGCAAAGTTCTCCATCATAGTGGAAAAGGCATTGTTCATCACCAAAACAGTCACCAGGAGGGATGAAACGCATTGGGACACTTACCTACCTGCCTATGTTTTTATATTAATCCATCACCCCACTTGAATAGGGGTGAATTTGTCCTTGTACTATTATTACAATTTACATTAAATCAGCTGTTTAAAGCAAGTCACACTGAGTCAGTCTCCCTGCTGCACATATTGGGCCCCTCATCATCCACTCAGCTCACTGGGACGCAGGGAGGAGATGGACCAGCAAACACCGTAACTGGGTAAGTAGATTCAACCTTCCTTAGACTGCATTATAGTGTCCGAAATCTCCCTGATACTGCGTTCCTTGTTCCCGAGGTGGTCTCACAACATCTACATTTTGCTCATAGAAAACTCTGCCTAAAGTTATTGCCGACCTGGTACATCTTTATAGACTCACATTATTGACTATCTATACAAGACTTACCTTATCCTTTGTGGTTAAACCAGCTTATCTGCACATGCCTGTTTAAACCATTTAAGACTTTATCTAAGATACCAGCATTCAACTCCCAGCCTCAAGTTTTTGCCTACCTGACGTCACCCTGGTCACCTAGACAGAAGGACTTATAATAGAACATCTAGAGATTTAAATACGAATAGGCCATAATATAGACAGACACTATAGTCCATTATGACTATATATACATAACAATTTCATTCACATATTCCATTACCACACAGCGCTTTCCCCCTCTTGTTTTTGTATTTATTATTGTTCGTCACCAAACTGTTCTTGGATGGTTGGGAGAAGTTGCTCTTGGAGGATGTTTTGGTACCATTCTTTATTCATGGCTGTGTTCTTAGGCAAAATTGTGAGTGAGCCCACTCCCTCTTGGCTGAGAAGCAACCCCACACATGAATGGTCTCAGGATGCTTTACTGTTGGCATGACACAGGAATGATGGTAGCGGTCACCTTTCCTTCTCCGGACAAGCGTTTTTACAGATGCCCCAAACAATCTGAACGGGGATTCATCAGAGAAAATAAATTTACCCCAGTCCTCAGCAGTCCAATCCCTGTACCTTTTGCAGAATATCAGTCTGTCCAGTGGCGTCACAAGGGGGGTGCGGGGGGTGCGGCCCGCACCTGGGTGTCACCCGCCGAGGGGTGACACCAAGGTGCAGGCTCCCCCTCAGTGACAGCAGCCGGGTGCTGCACTTTAGTATTAAGTGCAGCACTCGGTTCCTGTCAGTGAGGGAGCCAGCACCGCACATGCCCGCGCCTCCTGCATCCCCCACCGGCACCACGCCATTCATTGATTTTGGTTACCACGGCCACGGGCCGGGCCGCGGGACCACGCCCCTCGCTCAGTGTCACGCCCCTTCCTTGAAGACCAGGGCCGTGATGTCACGCCCCTTGCCTATTGTCACGCCCCTCCCAAAGGCCACGCCCCCTTTTGTCAGGTGCCGCGCGCATAGCGTCTCTCCCCGCACCGGGTGTCACCGCGGGGAGAGACGCCACTGAGTCTGTCCCTGAGAGAAGTGGCTTCTTTGCTGCCCTTCTTGACACCAGGCCATCCACAAAAAGTCTTTGCCTCACTGTGCGTGAAGATGCACTCACACCTGCCTGCTGCCATTCCTGAGCAAGCTCTGCACTGATGGTGCCCCGATCCCGCAGCTGAATCAACTTTAGGAGACAGTCTTGGTGCTTGCTGGACGTTCTTGGGCACCCTGAAGCCTTCTATTGAGCCTCTCTCCTTGAAGTTCTTCATGATCAGATAAATGGTTGATTTAGATTAGGGGTGTGCACCGGCCACTTTTCGTGTTTTGTGTTTTGGTTTTGGATCTGGATCTTTCTTCGTGTTTTGGATCTGGATTGGTTTTGCCAAAACCACCCTTCCGTGTTTTGGGTTCTGGGTTTTGTGTTTTGGATCTGTATTTTTTTTAAAAAAAGCATAAAAACAGCTAAAATCACAGAATTTGTGGGTTTTTATGCTCCTATTCAATTATTAACCTCAATAACCTTCATTTCCACTCATTTCCAGTCTATTCTGAACACCTCAAACCTCACTATATTGTTTTTATGGCCAAAAGGTTGCACCGAGGTAGCTGCATGACTATGCTAAGCGACACGAGTGGGCGGCACAAACACGTGACCCATCTAGGAGTGACACTGCAGTGGCAGACAGGATGGCAGTTAGAAAAACTAGGCCCCAAACAGTACATACTGCAAAGAAAAAAAGAGGTGCAAGATGGAATTATCCTTGGGCCCTCCCACCCACCCTTATGGTTGTATAAACAGGACATGCACACTTTAACAAACTAATCATTTCAGCGCCAGGGTCTGCCACATGACTGTGGCTGAAATGATTGGTTCGTTTGGGCCCCCACAAAACAAGCTGGCAATTAATGTGTCCCTGCACAAACTGGCTCTACGGAGGCAAGATGTCGTTCTCATCCTCCTCATCCACCGATTCCTTGGATAAAACAGGAAAAAGGGATTTAGGTGTCCCTGGACTGCTTACGGTCTTAGCCAAAGTTTCTGAACTTGACAGTAACTTTTTATGAACGCGCTGCAGGTGCCGTATAATGGAGGATGTTCCTAGGTGGTTAACGTCCCTACCCCTACTTATTTCACCTTTACATATGGTACATAAGGCAAGACAGTTGTCCGGATTTGGATAGAAATATTGCCAGACCAAAGAGGTGGAATGTTTGGTCTTCTGCCCAGGAATGACCGTGATGGGCTTTTTCATCCCACGGACAACAACTGTCTCCCCCGGAGCCTGATTTAAACAAACCACATCACCATCAGAATCCTCCTCGCCAACTTCCTCCTCAGCGCCAGCTACACCAGTATCCTCATCCTGTTGTACTTCAACAGTGACATCTTCAATTTGCATATCAGCAAGAGGACTGTGGGTGCTCCTTTCAGCACTTGCAGGGGGCGTGCAAATGGTGGAAAGAGCCACCTCTTCCCATCCAGTGCTGGGAAGGTCAGGCATCGCAACCACCACCACACTTGGACTCTCCTTGGGGATTTGTGATATCTTCTTAGAACGCACAGTTCTTCGCTGTGCTTTTTCCAGCTTAACTCGTTTGATTTTTTTAGCGGGAGGAGGGCTTCCATTGTTATGTGAAGCTGAACCACTAGTCATGAACATAGGGAAAGACCTTAGCCGTTCCTTGCCACTCCGTGTCATAAATGGCATATTGGCAAATTTACGTTTCTCTTCAGATGATTTAAATGTTTTTTTTAAGGTCATTTTCCTGAACTTTGTCGTTTGGGATTGTATGTGCCCTCTACTATGACATTGGGCATCGACCTTGGCAGATGACGTTGATGGCATGTTCTCGTCTATGTCATGACTAGTGGCAGCAGCTTCAGCACTAGGAGGAAGTGGTTCTTGATCTTTCCCTATTTTATTTTTATCGGAGAAAGTTTGGTCCTCCATTTATGTTATATTGATATATACGTGCGGCTAAGGTGCACACAAACACAGAAAATAATTTTTTATTTTTGTTGGAGACTAGTGCACTTTGTGGGTTACACCACCCTTTAAGAAATGAGCCAGCCGGCCCTTTACTTATGGGACACAGGCGCACGCTTGGCGCTGCTCCTTTGTTGATGCACGTGCAGCCACAGTGCACACAATTCACAAACACAGAAACATTTTTTTAATTTTGTTTGTAGTGCCCTTTGGGGGTTACAGCACCCTTTAGCGGTCAATCCAGCTGGCCCTTTATTTTATGGGACACAGGCGCACGCTTGGCACTACTTTGTTGATGTACGTGCGGCTACTGCGCACACAATTCACAAACACAGAAAATATTTTTTTATTTGGTTTGGAGTGTACTTTGGGGGTTACAGCACCCTTTAACGGTCAAGCCAGCCGGCCCTTTACTTATGACACAGGCGCACGCTTGGCACTACTTTGTTGATGCACGTGCGGCTACTGCGCACACAATTCACAAACACAGAAAATATTTTTTTATTTGGTTTGGAGTGTACTTTGGGGGTTACAGCACCCTTTAACGGTCAAGCCAGCCGGCCCTTTACTTATGACACAGGCGCACGCTTGGCACTACTTTGTTGATGTACGTGCGGCTACTGTGCACACAATTCACAAACACAGAAAATGTTTTTTTATTTTGTTTGGAGTGTACTTTGGGGGTTACAGCACCCTTTAACAGTCAAGCCAGCCGGCCCTATACTTATGACACAGGCGCACGCTTGGCACTACTTTGTTGATGCACGTGCGGCTACTGTGCACACAATTCACAAACACAGAAAAAATATATTTTTTTTAGCACTTGGGGGGAGCACCCCTGATGGACAGAGCACTCCCTGGACAACACTACAGCACCCCTTTAGGACTGGGACACTTAACAGTACTTTGGAGTGGACACAGCCCCTACGGACAACTGACTGCACAACACAGTCCAGCCAGCCCCTATGGACTTTGAAGTAGTGGACACAGCCCCTATTAACAACAGCAGCACAGCACAACACAGCCAGCCCCTATGGACTTTGAAGTAGTGGACACAGCCCCTATGGACAACAGCAGCACAGCACAGCACAACACTACTCTGCACTACACTACACTACACTACACAGCCCAGCCAGCCCTAACTCCCACCCTCCCTCTTCACTGTCCACAGCCGAGTGAGAAAATGGCGCCGACACGGGTACCTTATATAGGATCCAAAACTCGCGAGACCCGGAAGGCGGGATGATGACGTTTTGCCTCGATTTCAGATCCGAGTCAGGCGGGAAAAGTCGAGCCTGACTCGGTCGGCCTCGGATCGGGGTGGCTCGGGGGGTTCGGATTTCAGAAATCCGAACCCGCTCACCCCTAATTTAGATGCAATCTTGCTAGCAGCAATATCGTTGCCTGTGAAGCCCTTTTTGTACAAAACAATGATAAGTGCACGTGTTTCCTTGCAGATAACCATGGTTAACAGAGGAAGAACAATGATTTTAAGCTCCACCCTCCTTTTAAAACTTCAAGTCTGTTATTCTTACTCAATCAGCATGACAGAGTGATCTCCAGCCTTGTCATCAACTCTCATAGCAGAGTTAACGAGAGAATCACTGACATGATGTCAGCTGGTCCTTTTGTGGCATGGTTGAAATTCAGTAGAAATGCTGTTTTTGGGATTAAGGGTCTGATTCAGACCCGCTAGCTAGATGCGTTCGCATGCAGACGTCAGCTACCAAAGTATGCAAATCCCGCGATCGCACAGCAAGACATTAGCACACCCACTATGTCTTGGCGAGCAATCGCAGTGTGTATTTAGACACCCACCAGCCTTTCTTAAGACACCCATTTTCCCTTAGTAATACACGTCATCTCCAGGAAGTGTATGCAACAATCGGTAACACCGGACCCATACGCAGGACTTGTGGCCGACCATACCCTACCACAAGCACTGCAAGTGGTTCAGTGTGTAATTCAGCCATGTGACGTGTATTATGACGCTGTGTCCTAATTACGCACGCCTCCGTAACGGCGATAAGATGCACAGACACGCCTGCGTTCACACCACCACAACCCCGTTTCCATAGACCAACCCCTGTCACCCCCCACAAATGGCTCGTCCTGTCACTCATTCTAGCGAGGTGTCTATGTACAAGGGGTGATTCCTTTGCAATCGCATGGACTGGTTCACGCACACGCACTGTGTTTTATACGCAGATTGCAAACATCGGCAGGCTACGTGCGAACGCAGCCTAGCGAGCGGGTCTGAATCAGGCCCTAAGTTCAATGTCATAGCAAAGAGGGACTTTGCAATTAATTGCAATTCGTCTGATCACTCTTCATGACTTTGTGAAAACCAATACTTGTCAAAACTTTTGGGCATGGCTGTAAATACAGCATTTTACAATCTCCCATGAAACAGTGCCCTCTTGTGGCTGAATAATAGAACACTTGCTAAGTCTTTTAAAACTACACCTTTAGTTTTTTGGCAATAAAAGTTTTATTAATCAAATATAATGTTTTGCTGTAATGTTCTTTGATCACATCTAAACAACAGTTTGCTTGTATACTGGATTATGCCTATCATGTGGCACAGATGTGACGGATCTTAGTGTAACTTTGTATAAGAACTCTACAGGTGACTGACTGCAGCGTACAGATAATGCGTGATCTGAGTAATGTACATTTTCTGTTCTGTCTATTTCAGACAAGGCTGTAGGTAGCCAACACGAGCAGATATTCCACTACGGTGAGTAAAACTTTTTCTTACAGTACAGGAAATATGACCCAGATTGAGCAGGAGCAGTTTTACACTGAATTACTATCAGGCCAAGAAACTAAGGGCCTGATTCAGAGCCGTTCGCTATTTGCGGTCGTTCGTTCAAAAACAAGGGGTGGCTATTCAAATGATCCGTTCGCAAATTGCAGTCTGTTCACACCTCTAAGTCTGAACGAGCGAGCAAAACATACGCTCGTTTATTTGTTAAAAACGCCCCCTGGCCGCTCGCACCATACGTCATGTCCGCTATTTATTAGATTAATCGAGTACATCGACCAGCGTATGAACTGCTCGCTATTCTTGTGGTTGGTTTTTGCTACCACAATCTTGCGAGCAGTTCTGGCTATAAAATAACCCAGTGATGTGGTCAATGACGCTGCTGTATTAATTATGCACACCCATAAAACGCCCGTTTTGACCTTTAAGCACGCCTGCGTTCGGATCTCCACTCCCCATTTTCAAGCACCTTCCCCTGTTACCACCCACATACGCCTCATTCTGTCACTCAAAATAGCAGGCATTCGCTATATTGCGAGCACATGAATTTCGGCTGCACTGACTGGTTCGCGCATGCGTATAACGATCCGTACGCATGCGCAGATGTGCGAACATCGCTCGGAACGAGCGTACTGCCGCTAGCGAGTGGCTCTGAATGAGGGCCTAAGACATAATCAGAATCTACAGCAGCAAAGCTCTGAGATCACTTCACGTCTTCAGGTCATTGTTAAGGTTACAGCCAACTTCCAAGATCTGCTCCATTCCAAAGCAACACTGCAACAAACTATCTACATCTTTATCTACCTGTGCAATATCTCTGTATGCATTAAACAATATGAAGTGGAAATATGGCAGAGGAATTTGGTGTAGAAGGGAATTCAAATTAATTGTAAAGAAGCCTAATACTAATTTAAGGAAAATATTTTTTGCAGATTATTATGCACTGAGAAAATATGGCTTGATCTGCGCACTGATACTGTCTATCATTGGGATCCTAGTGCTGACAAGTAAGTAGAGCTGTGCGCTGACCACCGTATTTTGGATCTGGATTCATCCTTGTGTTTTGGTTTTGGATATGTTTTTTATTTTATTTTAATCGATAAAATGAAAATAAAAACCGCTAAAATCATGTAATCTGCAATCTAAAACTCAAAATTTGGATTTATAATATGAATTCCAAACCACGGGAAGATCTCTCCGGATTCACAAAATCCGGATTAATTTGGATTTCTGGAGAACCGAAACGCTCTGGGGATGATTCAAAATAATAGATGGTTTATAGCCGATGTCTAATACTTCTACCATCAATGGCAGAGAACCAGATGGTTTCCTGCCATCGATGGCAGCTGTATACCCGATGGTTGTTCCCCCCCCCCTCTGTTGGTTTCACAGCTGCTGCTGCTGCACAGAGCTGCCAGACTGACAGCCAGCAGCCCTGCGCCGCCCCAATATCTTAGTAATTAGGCTGTCATTGATCCTATCCACCACAATAGGAAAAATGATCAGTAAGAATTCTGGTGTTTCCTGTGGTGTAAGACACATTTATACAAATGACCAATTCCTTGTAATGGGATTGTCTGACATTGAAATGAACAGACCATTGAAGTAAACAGCACATTGTCCTGATTTAATTTTTTTAAACTGTACCAGAAACATTACATCTAGAACAGGGGTGTCAAACTCGTGGCCACTCAGCTGCAGTGGGACTACATATCCCAGCATGCCCTGCCACAGTTTTAGCATGCCCTAATAGCAAAACCGTGGCAGTGCATGCTGGGATTTGTAGTTTCACTGCAGCTGGATGGCCGCAAGTTTGACACCACTGATCTAGAATGGCCATGTCATAATGAATATGTCGACATCATGCATGTCGACATGTCAACATAACATCCATATCGACGTTCAGACCGTGTTGACATTACGTAACACCTCAAGTGCTTTGTAACAACCAATCAGAGCTTTGTGTACATTTCTTCACTTGCAGTAGGTTGATATAAGCTAACTGCAGATTGGTTACAATGGGATAGCGCACATGACCAATGACTAACCTCATGTGATATACAGTAGGGCATGGCTCGGACGCACGTTCGTATCTGTGTCTATTGGCGGTCGCACATCTAATGCTGCTACAAGCCCTCCCCTGGTGTACATTCATACATATAAATGTGCAAGGGCTGAGACCCCCACTGTCAGCATCCATAGACGCCGTAATACCAACTGGTGCATCTGTAGACACCACCATCAGTTGCATCATCGAAACTTGCACCAGCCCTATATTTGGTGCAGATTATCCGTCTGAGTGTGCCCTCCTATGAGAGCAATGAAGCCCCTGTGTATGCAAACACTTCAGTGACACGCCCACTACACACCCACAAGGCGGACCATGTCCAATGGCCACTTCCCAGTCACCGCCTAGCACTTTTCCAATACATTCTTGATACCGTGCTCAATTGCAGCCGCGTCTCTGTGTACACACAGGACATGATTCAGACCTGTTCGCTAAGATGCGATTGCTCGTAACTGGCCGATATTTGCATTTTGCGCATGCGTATACGCAAACCACTGCGACAAATCGGGAAGCGCTCGCTCGCCCAGCATAGGCAGCTGAGTTGAATGAGTGACAGAAGAGGCCATTTGTGGGTGGTAACAGGGGCAGGCCACTAGCAATGGGGGAGTGGAAGTACGAACGCAGGCGTGCCTGAGTGTTTCAACGCCGTTTCATAGGTGTGCATAATTAACAGGCAGCGTCATAGAACACGTCACCTGGTTGTGTTTCACACTGAAGTGATCGCAGTGCTTGCGGCCAGGTATAGTCAACCTCAAGCGCTGCGAGCACATCCGATGGTGCTCGATGTACCGATGTTTTCATGCTCTTCCAGGAGATGATGTGCGCAAGTGGGCGTCTTTTGAATGGCTGATGGGCGTCTGCATACTGAAAGTGATCGCTCGCTAAGACATAGTGTGTGTGCTAATGCCTTGCTATGCGATCGCCTGCCTTGCTGGGCGTGCGTTGGATTTGCATACGCTGGGAGCGAGTGATCGCATCTAGCGAGCGGGTCTGAATCAGGTCCACAGTTCAACACATGTGGCGTATGTGTTTTTAAATTTTTTACACATGCACAGCGTGCGCTCAACTACAAAAATCACCATCGTGACTCTGAATTACGCCCCTTGTATGAACACCATTGACGTGAGGGATAGAATAACAGGAACTGGTCTTTCCTTACAGGTGGGAAGTGCAGAGGACTCTCCTGCAGACGGCGGCAAGGACGGTAAATGATGGATTTCTATCTTTCTTTGTTATAAGGATGTTAAAGGAAACAAAGGCCCTCATTCAGAGCCGTACGCTCTGAGCAGAGCGCACGCTCTGAATGAGGGCCGGGCTCCATTTTCATGGAGCGTCCTCCTGGACGCTCGTATAGCTGTGGGTCACCACCCACAGGCTATACGAGCGTGCTTTTTGATGGCCGCGATGGTCGAGACCATCGCGACCATCGAAATTGCGAGCCGGAGCCTGCGGTTGAGGTTTTCAACCACAAGCTCCGGAGTGATTTTGGCTCTATCAGAGCCAAAATCACTCCCACTGACATCACTAGTGATGTCAGTGGGCCGGCTTCTGACGGGAGGCGTTCCCGTGGGAACGCCCCCGTCAGGGAGGCACGCCCCCGGCACGCCCACCAAAGGGGGCGTGCTGTCAATCAACATTGACAGCACGCCCCCTTTGATCGGACACAACGAGCGAAGGACTTTCCTTCGCTCGTCGCGTCTGGCGCATGCGCACGACGGATGCGCATAACATCGACCCACTTGCGAGCGGACAGCCGCTCGCGAGTGGGTCTGAATCAGGCCCAAAGTTACCTATACCAATCCCATCTGGTGATACAATTGTATCCAGTGCACATTCCCCACCTTACCTATCGCTCAGTACCTGCAGGCATAAAGCTATACAGCTGGACAGTAGTTTTCTCTAAAGTGGGACGTAACCTCTAAAGGCTTATTCACATCTAGGCGCTATGAGTGCGTTTATCAGCTCCTAAACTATTAATAATATGACAGATGGCGCCTAATATCCTTGTTCCTGACAAAGGGCTGTATTCAATTAGAAGCGAAAAGTCCATTTCCGCTATAATTTTTCACCGATGACGTCATTTTCGCCAATTTCATTTATCCCCGTATTCAATTTCAGCATCTTTTTGCCGGTGCGAAAACACAATGCAGTGTAATAGGCGAAAAAGTTTTGCCTACAGTATGAATACCCGGCGGAAAAAAGTGCAGAATTGGGGTTTTGGGGTGCAAACTTGCGGGAACCACCCTGAACCCTTTGGACACCCCCCCCTGACACTAACTGCTTCAAAAAAATGCAAAAAACCCCACAAGGGACACCCCAAAAAAGCAATTTGAAAAAAAGGGCGAAAAAAAATCAAAGTGGGGTACAAAATCTAAAACTAGCGGAATAGCCTTTGAGGGGTGTCTGGAAGTATGGGGGAAGTGTATTTTGGATTGCAGGTATTTGCTGAATGTGCGTTTTTGGCGCGTTTTAATGCTTGACTTTAGCAACTTCAAAATATGCCTGCACCCATATTCATGTACCCCAAATTTACTGGGAATACTCATTCCCCCCCCAAAAAAGTAACAAAATGCCATTCTTCACCACTTACTGAAAGACACTAAATAGCGCCTATTGAGACCATTTAAAAACCCCAAATACCTTCAGCAGGGCTATTCGGGGGTACCCATAGTGATCCCCCATGTCAGTGCATCTTTAGGGGGGTGTTAGGCTGATTTCCCAAAACTGACAGACCTTTTTGGCGATTTCAGTTTCGCCGGGTCCCGTTTTCGACGATTTGGAATTAAAAACGGTGATAAGTGGGAACGAGCGCGGTACTTTTTCGCACCAAAAACCAGCGATGACGGCGAAAAGTCCGGCAATGGACTTTTTGCTCCAAATTGAATATGGGCCAAAGCGTCATAAAATGAAAAAGTCTCCTGCGGATCATGTGTATTACCTGTAACCTGGATCGCATTGGTACAGGCAAAACACATGGAAAACAGGTCAAAATACATTTAAAGGGGATGATTCCGTGGTGACAGCACAGCCAAAAAAGCCAGTAACTCTCTATCTACACGTGAACGGACGTTCTCTACAATGGACTTAAATGTAAAAAGTTGCAGCAGACTGACGGGTGGAAACTGCTCTGCAGAATATTGTTGTGTCATTTCCTGTCTTACCACAATAGCTCGTCCTCCTCATGTACACGGGCTGTAATCTGCCCCTCTCTATCTGACAATTCATGAAACGGTTTGGTAAATGTGTACGAGTGAAGCTCATCTCGGCTCTTTTCTGCGTCTTTCAGGAAATATAACGTGACGGTATATAACCACACGGAGAGCTCGCAGACTGCTGAGGATGGGTGACGGGACATTTCCTGTGTAAGAATAACCAGCCCGAATGTGCAACAGACCTTCACTTACTGTATAATAAATAATCATTTTTATCTGGAAAAGTTGGTTGTGTTTTATTACGTCTTATACAGTATTTAAGAATGATCCTATTACAGCGCCTGTGGTTAAAAAGATAAGGGGCCTATTCATCAACACTAAAGTAACATTTTTATGGTCTTATTCCTTTACTTTACCTTTCCCTTGTGTTCATTAACACACAGCAATACATGGGCCTGATTCAGAGCCGCTCGTAAGCGGCCGCTCGTTCGTTCCGAGCGATGTTAGCCCAACTGCGCATGCGTACGGATCGTTATACGCATGAGCTAACCAGTCAGTGCGGCCGAAATTCATGTGCTCGCAAAACAGCGAATGCCTGCTATTTTGAGTGACAGAAAGAGGCGTATGTGGGTGGTAACAGGGGAAGGTGCTTGAAAATGGGGAGTGGAAATCAGAACGCAGGCGTGCTTAAAGGTCAAAACAGGCGTTTTATGGGTGTGCATATTTAAAACAGCAGCGTCAATGACCACGTCACTGGGTTATTTTATAGCCAGAACTGCTCGCAAAATTGTGGTAGCAAAAACCAACCCCAAGAATAGCGAGCAGCTCATACCCTGGTCGATGTACTCGATTAATCTAATAAATAGCGGACATGACGTAGGATGCGAGCGGCCAGGGGGCGTATTTTTCCAAAAAACGAACGCAAGTTTTGTTCGCTCGTTCAGACCTAGAGGCGTGAACAGACCGCAAACAGCGAACGGTTCATTTGAATAGCCACCCCTTGTTTTAGAACGAACGACCGCAAATAGCGAGTGGCTCTGAATGAGGGCCCATGTCAGTAGCTGCTCAATCACGTCAGTAATATCACTCAGGTGCATGTAAGGGAGGGGAGGGTCTATACAAGAAACAAAAAAGTGATCCCCCAGCGCTCAGAATGATATCAGCAATAAGATTTTGAAAACTACTGTACATGGTGGTAGAGATTTCAGAGATCTCAGTTACATATATTTGCAAAGATATGGCTAAGCCCCCAGGCCGCATCACGGCGTCTTTGATACCGGAGGTCCCTATCACTTGGTCAGAGTCTGGGGTGCAGAACCTAAAAAAAGCCGGTGAAGACCACCAGTGACAGACTAAAGTGTTACTATGTTTTAATAAGAATAAAGCAAAAGCGAACACTTTAGTCTGTCACTGGTGGGCTTCACTGGCTTTTTTTAGGTTCTGCACCCCAGACTCTGACCAAGTGATAGGGACCTCCGGTAATTTGTATTTTTCAAGCTTGATGAATTATGCCATTCCGGGAGAGGAAGGTAAGCAGGAGATATCTGTGATACTAGTGTATGGGGACAGCGGCCATTCCGGGAGAGAAAGGTAAGCAGGAGATATCTGTGATACTAGTGTATGAGACCAGCGGGCCATTCCGGGAGAGGAAGGTAAGCAGGAGGTATCTGTGATACTAGTGTATGGGGACAGTGGGCCATTCAGGGAGAGGAAGGTAAGCAGGAGATATCTGTGATACTAGTGTATGAGGACAGCGGCCATTCCGGGAGAGGGAGGTAAGCAGGAGATATCTGTGATACTAGTGTATGGGGACAGTGGCCATTCCGGGAGAGGAAGGTAAGCAGGAGATATCTGTGATACTAGTGTATGGGGACAGTGGCCATTCCGGGAGAGAAAGGTAAGCAGGAGATATCTGTGATACTAGTGTATGGGACAGCGGGCCATTCCGGGAGAGAAAGGTAAGCAGGAGATATCTGTGAAACTATTATATGAGGACAGTGTCCATTCCAGGAGAGAAAGGTAAGCAGGAGATATCTGTGATACTAGTGTATGAGACCAGCGGGCCATTCCGGGAGAGGAAGGTAAGCAGGAGGTATCTGTGATACTAGTGTATGGGGACAGTGGGCCATTCAGGGAGAGGAAGGTAAGCAGGAGATATCTGTGATACTAGTGTATGAGGACAGCGGCCATTCCGGGAGAGGGAGGTAAGCAGGAGATATCTGTGATACTAGTGTATGGGGACAGCGGGCCATTCCGGGAGAGGAAGGTAAGCAGGAGATATCTGTGAAACTATTATATGAGGACAGTGTCCATTCCAGGAGAGAAAGGTAAGCAGAAGATATCTGTGATACTAGTGTATGAGACCAGCGGGCCATTCCGGGAGAGGAAGGTAAGCAGGAGGTATCTGTGATACTAGTGTATGGGGACAGTGGGCCATTCAGGGAGAGGAAGGTAAGCAGGAGATATCTGTGATACTAGTGTATGGGGACAGCGGCCATTCCGGGAGAGAAAGGTAAGCAGGAGATATCTGTGATACTAGTGTATGGGGACAGCGGCCATTCCGGGAGAGGAAGGTAAGCAGGAGATATCTGTGATACTAGTGTATGGGGACAGCGGCCATTCCGGGAGAGAAAGGTAAGCAGGAGATATCTGTGATACTAGTGTATGGGGACAGCGGCCATTCCGGGAGAGAAAGGTAAGCAGGAGATATCTGTGATACTAGTGTATGGGACAGCGGGCCATTCCGGGAGAGAAAGGTAAGCAGGAGATATCTGTGAAACTATTATATGAGGACAGTGTCCATTCCAGGAGAGAAAGGTAAGCAGGAGATATCTGTGATACTAGTGTATGAGACCAGCGGGCCATTCCGGGAGAGGAAGGTAAGCAGGAGGTATCTGTGATACTAGTGTATGGGGACAGTGGGCCATTCAGGGAGAGGAAGGTAAGCAGGAGATATCTGTGATACTAGTGTATGAGGACAGCGGCCATTCCGGGAGAGGGAGGTAAGCAGGAGATATCTGTGATACTAGTGTATGGGGACAGCGGGCCATTCCGGGAGAGGAAGGTAAGCAGGAGATATCTGTGAAACTATTATATGAGGACAGTGTCCATTCCAGGAGAGAAAGGTAAGCAGAAGATATCTGTGATACTAGTGTATGAGACCAGCGGGCCATTCCGGGAGAGGAAGGTAAGCAGGAGGTATCTGTGATACTAGTGTATGGGGACAGTGGGCCATTCTGGGAGAGGAAGGTAAGCAGGAGATATCTGTGATACTAGTGTATGGGGACAGCGGCCATTCCGGGAGAGAAAGGTAAGCAGGAGATATCTGTGATACTAGTGTATGGGGACAGCGGCCATTCCGGGAGAGGAAGGTAAGCAGGAGATATCTGTGATACTAGTGTATGGGGACAGCGGCCATTCCGGGAGAGAAAGGTAAGCAGGAGATATCTGTGATACTAGTGTATGGGGACAGCGGCCATTCCGGGAGAGAAAGGTAAGCAGGAGATATCTGTGATACTAGTGTATGGGACAGCGGGCCATTCCGGGAGAGAAAGGTAAGCAGGAGATATCTGTGAAACTATTATATGAGGACAGTGTCCATTCCAGGAGAGAAAGGTAAGCAGGAGATATCTGTGATACTAGTGTATGAGACCAGCGGGCCATTCCGGGAGAGGAAGGTAAGCAGGAGGTATCTGTGATACTAGTGTATGGGGACAGTGGGCCATTCAGGGAGAGGAAGGTAAGCAGGAGATATCTGTGATACTAGTGTATGAGGACAGCGGCCATTCCGGGAGAGGGAGGTAAGCAGGAGATATCTGTGATACTAGTGTATGGGGACAGCGGGCCATTCCGGGAGAGGAAGGTAAGCAGGAGATATCTGTGAAACTATTATATGAGGACAGTGTCCATTCCAGGAGAGAAAGGTAAGCAGAAGATATCTGTGATACTAGTGTATGAGACCAGCGGGCCATTCCGGGAGAGGAAGGTAAGCAGGAGGTATCTGTGATACTAGTGTATGGGGACAGTGGGCCATTCAGGGAGAGGAAGGTAAGCAGGAGATATCTGTGATACTAGTGTATGGGGACAGCGGCCATTCCGGGAGAGAAAGGTAAGCAGGAGATATCTGTGATACTAGTGTATGGGGACAGCGGCCATTCCGGGAGAGGAAGGTAAGCAGGAGATATCTGTGATACTAGTGTATGGGGACAGCGGCCATTCCGGGAGAGAAAGGTAAGCAGGAGATATCTGTGATACTAGTGTATGGGGACAGCGGCCATTCCGGGAGAGAAAGGTAAGCAGGAGATATCTGTGATACTAGTGTATGGGACAGCGGGCCATTCCGGGAGAGAAAGGTAAGCAGGAGATATCTGTGAAACTATTATATGAGGACAGTGTCCATTCCAGGAGAGAAAGGTAAGCAGGAGATATCTGTGATACTAGTGTATGAGACCAGCGGGCCATTCCGGGAGAGGAAGGTAAGCAGGAGGTATCTGTGATACTAGTGTATGGGGACAGTGGGCCATTCAGGGAGAGGAAGGTAAGCAGGAGATATCTGTGATACTAGTGTATGAGGACAGCGGCCATTCCGGGAGAGGGAGGTAAGCAGGAGATATCTGTGATACTAGTGTATGGGGACAGCGGGCCATTCCGGGAGAGGAAGGTAAGCAGGAGATATCTGTGAAACTATTATATGAGGACAGTGTCCATTCCAGGAGAGAAAGGTAAGCAGGAGATATCTGTGATACTAGTGTATGGGGACAGCGGCCATTCCGGGAGAGGAAGGTAAGCAGGAGATATCTGTGATACTAGTGTATGAGGACAGCGGCCATTCCGGGAGAGGAAGGTAAGCAGGAGATATCTGTGATACTAGTGTATGGGGACAGTGGCCATTCCGGGAGAGGAAGGTAAGCAGGAGATATCTGTGATACTAGTGTATGGGGACAGCGGCCATTCCGGGAGAGGAAGGTAAGCAGGAGATATCTGTGATACTAGTGTATGAGGACAGCGGCCATTCCGGGAGAGGAAGGTAAGCAGGAGATATCTGTGATACTAGTGTATGGGGACAGCGGCCATTCCAGGAGAGGAAGGTAAGCAGGAGATATCTGTGATACTAGTGTATGGGGACAGCGGGCCATTCCGGGAGAGGAAGGTAAGCAGGAGATATCTGTGATACTAGTGTATGGGGACAGGGGGCCATTCCGGGAGAGGAAGGTAAGCAGGAGATATCTGTGATACTAGTGTATGGGGACAGTGGCCATTCCGGGAGAGGAAGGTAAGCAGGAGATATCTGTGATACTAGTGTATGGGGACAGTGGCCATTCCGGGAGAGGAAGGTAAGCAGGAGATATCTGTGATACTAGTGTATGGGGACAGCGGCCATTCCAGGAGAGGAAGGTAAGCAGGAGATATCTGTGATACTAGTGTATGGGGACAGCGGGCCATTCCGGGAGAGGAAGGTAAGCAGGAGATATCTGTGATACTAGTGTATGGGGACAGGGGGCCATTCCGGGAGAGGAAGGTAAGCAGGAGATATCTGTGATACTAGTGTATGGGGACAGTGGCCATTCCGGGAGAGGAAGGTAAGCAGGAGATATCTGTGATACTAGTGTATGAGGACAGCGGCCATTCCGGGAGAGGAAGGTAAGCAGGAGATATCTGTGATACTAGTGTATGGGGACAGTGGCCATTCCGGGAGAGGAAGGTAAGCAGGAGATATCTGTGATACTAGTGTATGAGGACAGCGGCCATTCCGGGAGAGGAAGGTAAGCAGGAGATATCTGTGATACTAGTGTATGGGGACAGGGGGCCATTCCGGGAGAGGAAGGTAAGCAGGAGATATCTGTGATACTAGTGTATGAGGACAGCGGCCATTCCGGGAGAGGAAGGTAAGCAGGAGATATCTGTGATACTAGTGTATGGGGACAGCGGCCATTCCAGGAGAGGAAGGTAAGCAGGAGATATCTGTGATACTAGTGTATGGGGACAGCGGGCCATTCCGGGAGAGGAAGGTAAGCAGGAGATATCTGTGATACTAGTGTATGGGGACAGGGGGCCATTCCGGGAGAGGAAGGTAAGCAGGAGATATCTGTGATACTAGTGTATGGGGACAGTGGCCATTCCGGGAGAGGAAGGTAAGCAGGAGATATCTGTGATACTAGTGTATGAGGACAGCGGCCATTCCGGGAGAGGAAGGTAAGCAGGAGATATCTGTGATACTAGTGTATGGGGACAGTGGCCATTCCGGGAGAGGAAGGTAAGCAGGAGATATCTGTGATACTAGTGTATGAGGACAGCGGCCATTCCGGGAGAGGAAGGTAAGCAGGAGATATCTGTGATACTAGTGTATGGGGACAGGGGGCCATTCCGGGAGAGGAAGGTAAGCAGGAGATATCTGTGATACTAGTGTATGGGGACAGTGGCCATTCCGGGAGAGGAAGGTAAGCAGGAGATATCTGTGATACTAGTGTATGAGGACAGCGGCCATTCCGGGAGAGGAAGGTAAGCAGGAGATATCTGTGATACTAGTGTATGGTGACAGCGGCCATTCCGGGAGAGGAAGGTAAGCAGGAGATATCTGTGATACTAGTGTATGAGGACAGCGGCCATTCCGGGAGAGGAAGGTAAGCAGGAGATATCTGTGATACTAGTGTATGGGGACAGTGGCCATTCCGGGAGAGGAAGGTAAGCAGGAGATATCTGTGATACTAGTGTATGAGGACAGCGGCCATTCCGGGAGAGGAAGGTAAGCAGGAGATATCTGTGATACTAGTGTATGGGGACAGCGGGTCATTCCAGGAGAGAAAGGTAAGTAGGAGATATCTGTGATACTAGAGTATGGGGACAGCTGGTCATTCCAGGAGAGAAAGGTAAGCAGGAGATATCTGTGATACTAGTGTATGGGGACAGCGGGACATTCCAGCAGAGAAAGGTAAGCAGGAGGTATCTGTGATACTAGTGTATGGGGACAGTGGGCCATTCAGGGAGAGAAAGGTAAGCAGGAGATATCTGTGATACTAGTGTATGGGGACAGCGGCCATTCCGGGAGAGGAAGGTAAGCAGGAGATATCTGTGATACTAGTGTATGGGGACAGCGGGCCATTCCGGGAGAGGAAGGTAAGCAGGAGATATCTGTGATACTAGTGTATGGGGACAGGGGGCCATTCCGGGAGAGGAAGGTAAGCAGGAGATATCTGTGATACTAGTGTATGGGGACAGTGGCCATTCCGGGAGAGGAAGGTAAGCAGGAGATATCTGTGATACTAGTGTATGAGGACAGCGGCCATTCCGGGAGAGGAAGGTAAGCAGGAGATATCTGTGATACTAGTGTATGGGGACAGTGGCCATTCCGGGAGAGGAAGGTAAGCAGGAGATATCTGTGATACTAGTGTATGAGGACAGCGGCCATTCCGGGAGAGGAAGGTAAGCAGGAGATATCTGTGATACTAGTGTATGGGGACAGGGGGCCATTCCGGGAGAGGAAGGTAAGCAGGAGATATCTGTGATACTAGTGTATGAGGACAGCGGCCATTCCGGGAGAGGAAGGTAAGCAGGAGATATCTGTGATACTAGTGTATGGGGACAGCGGCCATTCCAGGAGAGGAAGGTAAGCAGGAGATATCTGTGATACTAGTGTATGGGGACAGCGGGCCATTCCGGGAGAGGAAGGTAAGCAGGAGATATCTGTGATACTAGTGTATGGGGACAGGGGGCCATTCCGGGAGAGGAAGGTAAGCAGGAGATATCTGTGATACTAGTGTATGGGGACAGTGGCCATTCCGGGAGAGGAAGGTAAGCAGGAGATATCTGTGATACTAGTGTATGAGGACAGCGGCCATTCCGGGAGAGGAAGGTAAGCAGGAGATATCTGTGATACTAGTGTATGGGGACAGCGGCCATTCCAGGAGAGGAAGGTAAGCAGGAGATATCTGTGATACTAGTGTATGGGGACAGCGGGCCATTCCGGGAGAGGAAGGTAAGCAGGAGATATCTGTGATACTAGTGTATGGGGACAGGGGGCCATTCCGGGAGAGGAAGGTAAGCAGGAGATATCTGTGATACTAGTGTATGGGGACAGTGGCCATTCCGGGAGAGGAAGGTAAGCAGGAGATATCTGTGATACTAGTGTATGAGGACAGCGGCCATTCCGGGAGAGGAAGGTAAGCAGGAGATATCTGTGATACTAGTGTATGGGGACAGTGGCCATTCCGGGAGAGGAAGGTAAGCAGGAGATATCTGTGATACTAGTGTATGAGGACAGCGGCCATTCCGGGAGAGGAAGGTAAGCAGGAGATATCTGTGATACTAGTGTATGGGGACAGGGGGCCATTCCGGGAGAGGAAGGTAAGCAGGAGATATCTGTGATACTAGTGTATGAGGACAGCGGCCATTCCGGGAGAGGAAGGTAAGCAGGAGATATCTGTGATACTAGTGTATGGGGACAGCGGCCATTCCAGGAGAGGAAGGTAAGCAGGAGATATCTGTGATACTAGTGTATGGGGACAGCGGGCCATTCCGGGAGAGGAAGGTAAGCAGGAGATATCTGTGATACTAGTGTATGGGGACAGGGGGCCATTCCGGGAGAGGAAGGTAAGCAGGAGATATCTGTGATACTAGTGTATGGGGACAGTGGCCATTCCGGGAGAGGAAGGTAAGCAGGAGATATCTGTGATACTAGTGTATGAGGACAGCGGCCATTCCGGGAGAGGAAGGTAAGCAGGAGATATCTGTGATACTAGTGTATGGGGACAGTGGCCATTCCGGGAGAGGAAGGTAAGCAGGAGATATCTGTGATACTAGTGTATGAGGACAGCGGCCATTCCGGGAGAGGAAGGTAAGCAGGAGATATCTGTGATACTAGTGTATGGGGACAGGGGGCCATTCCGGGAGAGGAAGGTAAGCAGGAGATATCTGTGATACTAGTGTATGGGGACAGTGGCCATTCCGGGAGAGGAAGGTAAGCAGGAGATATCTGTGATACTAGTGTATGAGGACAGCGGCCATTCCGGGAGAGGAAGGTAAGCAGGAGATATCTGTGATACTAGTGTATGGTGACAGCGGCCATTCCGGGAGAGGAAGGTAAGCAGGAGATATCTGTGATACTAGTGTATGAGGACAGCGGCCATTCCGGGAGAGGAAGGTAAGCAGGAGATATCTGTGATACTAGTGTATGGGGACAGTGGCCATTCCGGGAGAGGAAGGTAAGCAGGAGATATCTGTGATACTAGTGTATGAGGACAGCGGCCATTCCGGGAGAGGAAGGTAAGCAGGAGATATCTGTGATACTAGTGTATGGGGACAGCGGGTCATTCCAGGAGAGAAAGGTAAGTAGGAGATATCTGTGATACTAGAGTATGGGGACAGCTGGTCATTCCAGGAGAGAAAGGTAAGCAGGAGATATCTGTGATACTAGTGTATGGGGACAGCGGGACATTCCAGCAGAGAAAGGTAAGCAGGAGGTATCTGTGATACTAGTGTATGGGGACAGTGGGCCATTCAGGGAGAGAAAGGTAAGCAGGAGATATCTGTGATACTAGTGTATGGGGACAGCGGCCATTCCGGGAGAGAAAGGTAAGCAGGAGATATCTGTGATACTAGTGTATGGGACAGCGGGCCATTCCGGGAGAGAAAGGTAAGCAGGAGATATCTGTGAAACTATTATATGAGGACAGTGTCCATTCCAGGAGAGAAAGGTAAGCAGGAGATATCTGTGATACTAGTGTATGGGGACAGTGGGCCATTCCGGGAGAGGAAGGTAAGCAGGAGATATCTGTGATACTAGTGTATGAGGACAGCGGCCATTCCGGGAGAGGAAGGTAAACAGGAGATATCTGTGATACTAGTGTATGAGGACAGCGGCCATTCCGGGAGAGGAAGGTAAGCAGGAGATATCTGTGATACTAGTGTATGGTGACAGCGGCCATTCCGGGAGAGGAAGGTAAGCAGGAGATATCTGTGATACTAGTGTATGAGGACAGCGGCCATTCCGGGAGAGGAAGGTAAGCAGGAGATATCTGTGATACTAGTGTATGGGGACAGTGGGCCATTCCGGGAGAGGAAGGTAAGCAGGAGATATCTGTGATACTAGTGTATGGGGACAGCGGGTCATTCCAGGAGAGAAAGGTAAGTAGGAGATATCTGTGATACTAGAGTATGGGGACAGCTGGTCATTCCAGGAGAGAAAGGTAAGCAGGAGATATCTGTGATACTAGTGTATGGGGACAGCGGGACATTCCAGCAGAGAAAGGTAAGCAGGAGGTATCTGTGATACTAGTGTATGGGGACAGTGGGCCATTCAGGGAGAGAAAGGTAAGCAGGAGATATCTGTGATACTAGTGTATGGGGACAGCGGCCATTCCGGGAGAGAAAGGTAAGCAGGAGATATCTGTGATACTAGTGTATGGGACAGCGGGCCATTCCGGGAGAGAAAGGTAAGCAGGAGATATCTGTGATACTAGTGTATGAGGACAGTGTCCATTCCAGGAGAGAAAGGTAAGCAGGAGATATCTGTGATACTAGTGTATGGGGACAGTGGGCCATTCCGGGAGAGGAAGGTAAGCAGGAGATATCTGTGATACTAGTGTATGAGGACAGCGGCCATTCCGGGAGAGGAAGGTAAGCAGGAGATATCTGTGATACTAGTGTATGGTGACAGCGGCCATTCCGGGAGAGGAAGGTAAGCAGGAGATATCTGTGATACTAGTGTATGAGGACAGCGGCCATTCCGGGAGAGGAAGGTAAGCAGGAGATATCTGTGATACTAGTGTATGGGGACAGTGGGCCATTCCGGGAGAGGAAGGTAAGCAGGAGATATCTGTGATACTAGTGTATGGGGACAGCGGGTCATTCCAGGAGAGAAAGGTAAGTAGGAGATATCTGTGATACTAGAGTATGGGGACAGCTGGTCATTCCAGGAGAGAAAGGTAAGCAGGAGATATCTGTGATACTAGTGTATGGGGACAGCGGGACATTCCAGCAGAGAAAGGTAAGCAGGAGGTATCTGTGATACTAGTGTATGGGGACAGTGGGCCATTCAGGGAGAGAAAGGTAAGCAGGAGATATCTGTGATACTAGTGTATGGGGACAGCGGCCATTCCGGGAGAGAAAGGTAAGCAGGAGATATCTGTGATACTAGTGTATGGGACAGCGGGCCATTCCGGGAGAGAAAGGTAAGCAGGAGATATCTGTGAAACTATTATATGAGGACAGTGTCCATTCCAGGAGAGAAAGGTAAGCAGGAGATATCTGTGATACTAGTGTATGGGGACAGTGGGCCATTCCGGGAGAGGAAGGTAAGCAGGAGATATCTGTGATACTAGTGTATGAGGACAGCGGCCATTCCGGGAGAGGAAGGTAAGCAGGAGATATCTGTGATACTAGTGTATGGTGACAGCGGCCATTCCGGGAGAGGAAGGTAAGCAGGAGATATCTGTGATACTAGTGTATGGGGACAGTGGGCCATTCCAGGAGAGAAAGGTAAGCAGGAGATATCTGTGATACTGGTGTATGGGGACAGCAGCCATTCCAGGAGAGAAAGGTAAGTAGGAGATATCTGTGATACTAGAGTATGGGGACAGCGGCCATTCCAGGAGAGGAAGGTAAGCAGGAGATATTTGTGATACTGGTGTATGGGGACAGCGGCCATTCCAGGAGAGAAAGGTAAGCAGGAGATATCTGTGATACTAGTGTATGGTGACAGCGGCCATTCCGGGAGAGAAAGGTAAGCAGGAGATATCTGTGATACTAGTGTATGGGGACAGCGGCCATTCCGGGAGAGAAAGGTAAGCAGGAGATATCTGTGATACTAGTGTATGGGACAGCGGGCCATTCCGGGAGAGAAAGGTAAGCAGGAGATATCTGTGAAACTATTATATGAGGACAGTGTCCATTCCAGGAGAGAAAGGTAAGCAGGAGATATCTGTGATACTAGTGTATGGGGACAGTGGGCCATTCAGGGAGAGAAAGGTAAGCAGGAGATATCTGTGATACTAGTGTATGGGGACAGCGGCCATTCCGGGAGAGAAAGGTAAGCAGGAGATATCTGTGATACTGGTGTATGGGGACAGTGGGCCATTCCGGGAGAGGAAGGTAAGCAGGAGATATCTGTGATACTAGTGTATGGGGACAGCAGCCATTCCGGGAGAGAAAGGTAAGCAGGAGATATCTGTGATACTGGTGTATGGGGACAGCGGCCATTCCAGGAGAGGAAGGTAAGCAGGAGATATTTGTGATACTGGTGTATGGGGACAGCGGCCATTCCAGGAGAGAAAGGTAAGCAGGAGATATCTGTGATACTAGTGTATGGTGACAGCGGCCATTCCGGGAGAGAAAGGTAAGCAGGAGATATCTGTGATACTAGTGTATGGGGACAGTGGGCCATTCCGGGAGAGGAAGGTAAGCAGGAGATATCTGTGATACTAGTGTATGGGGACAGCGGGTCATTCCAGGAGAGAAAGGTAAGTAGGAGATATCTGTGATACTAGAGTATGGGGACAGCTGGTCATTCCAGGAGAGAAAGGTAAGCAGGAGATATCTGTGATACTAGTGTATGGGGACAGCGGGACATTCCAGCAGAGAAAGGTAAGCAGGAGGTATCTGTGATACTAGTGTATGGAGACAGTGGGCCATTCAGGGAGAGAAAGGTAAGCAGGAGATATCTGTGATACTAGTGTATGGGGACAGCGGCCATTCCGGGAGAGAAAGGTAAGCAGGAGATATCTGTGATACTAGTGTATGGGACA
Organism: Taudactylus pleione; assembly: GCA_031769625.1. Classification (NCBI taxonomy): domain Eukaryota; kingdom Metazoa; phylum Chordata; class Amphibia; order Anura; family Myobatrachidae; genus Taudactylus; species Taudactylus pleione. The sequence continues at coordinate 620,486 of JAUIMM010001424.1, forward strand.
GCGGGCCATTCCGGGAGAGAAAGGTAAGCAGGAGATATCTGTGAAACTATTATATGAGGACAGTGTCCATTCCAGGAGAGAAAGGTAAGCAGGAGATATCTGTGATACTAGTGTATGGGGACAGTGGGCCATTCAGGGAGAGAAAGGTAAGCAGGAGATATCTGTGATACTAGTGTATGGGGACAGCGGCCATTCCGGGAGAGAAAGGTAAGCAGGAGATATCTGTGATACTAGTGTATGGGACAGCGGGCCATTCCGGGAGAGAAAGGTAAGCAGGAGATATCTGTGAAACTATTATATGAGGACAGTGTCCATTCCAGGAGAGAAAGGTAAGCAGGAGATATCTGTGATACTAGTGTATGAGACCAGTGGGCCATTCCGGGAGAGGAAGGTAAGCAGGAGGTATCTGTGATACTAGTGTATGGGGACAGTGGGCCATTCAGGGAGAGGAAGGTAAGCAGGAGATATCTGTGATACTAGTGTATGAGGACAGCGGCCATTCCGGGAGAGGGAGGTAAGCAGGAGATATCTGTGATACTAGTGTATGGGGACAGTGGGCCATTCCGGGAGAGGAAGGTAAGCAGGAGATATCTGTGATACTAGTGTATGGGGACAGCGGGCCATTCCGGGAGAGAAAGGTAAGCAGGAGATATCTGTGATACTAGTGTATGGGGACAGTGGGCCATTCCGGGAGAGGAAGGTAAGCAGGAAAGATCTGTGATACTAGTGTATGGGGACAGCGGGACATTCCAGGAGAGGAAGGTAAGCAGGAGATATCTGTGATACTAGTGTATGAGGACAGCGGCCATTCCGGGAGAGGAAGGTAAGCAGGAGATATCTGTGATACTAGTGTATGGTGACAGCGGCCATTCCAGGAGAGGAAGGTAAGCAGGAGATATCTGTGATACTAGTGTATGGGGACAGTGGGCCATTCCGGGAGAGGAAGGTAAGCAGGAGATATCTGTGATACTAGTGTATGGGGACAGCGGGACATTCCAGGAGAGGAAGGTAAGCAGGAGATATCTGTGATACTAGTGTATGGTGACAGCGGCCATTCCGGGAGAGAAAGGTAAGCAGGAGATATCTGTGATACTAGTGTATGGGGACAGTGGGCCATTCCGGGAGAGAAAGGTAAGCAGGATATATCTGTGATACTAGTGTATGGGGACAGCAGGCCATTCCGGGAGAGGAAGGTAAGCAGGAAAGATCTGTGATACTAGTGTATGGGGACAGCGGGACATTCCAGGAGAGGAAGGTAAGCAGGAGATATCTGTGATACTAGTGTATGAGGACAGCGGCCATTCCGGGAGAGGAAGGTAAGCAGGAGATATCTGTGATACTAGTGTATGGGGACAGTGGCCATTCCGGGAGAGGAAGGTAAGCAGGAGATATCTGTGATACTAGTGTATGGGGACAGCGGCCATTCCGGGAGAGGAAGGTAAGCAGGAGATATCTGTGATACTAGTGTATGAGGACAGCGGCCATTCCAGAAGAGAAAGGTAAGCATGAGATATCTGTGATACTAGTGTATGGGGACAGCAGCCATTCCGGGAGAGAAAGGTAAGCAGGAGATATCTGTGATACTAGTGTATGAGGACAGCGGCCATTCCGGGAGAGAAAGGTAAGCAGGAGATATCTGTGATACTGGTGTATGGGGACAGCGGCCATTCCAGGAGAGGAAGGTAAGCAGGAGATATTTGTGATACTGGTGTATGGGGACAGCGGCCATTCCAGGAGAGAAAGGTAAGCAGGAGATATCTGTGATACTAGTGTATGGTGACAGCGGCCATTCCGGGAGAGAAAGGTAAGCAGGAGATATCTGTGATACTAGTGTATGGGGACAGTGGGCCATTCCGGGAGAGGAAGGTAAGCAGGAGATATCTGTGATACTAGTGTATGGGGACAGCGGGTCATTCCAGGAGAGAAAGGTAAGTAGGAGATATCTGTGATACTAGAGTATGGGGACAGCTGGTCATTCCAGGAGAGAAAGGTAAGCAGGAGATATCTGTGATACTAGTGTATGGGGACAGCGGGACATTCCAGCAGAGAAAGGTAAGCAGGAGATATCTGTGATACTGGTGTATGGAGACAGTGGGCCATTCAGGGAGAGAAAGGTAAGCAGGAGATATCTGTGATACTAGTGTATGGGGACAGCGGCCATTCCGGGAGAGAAAGGTAAGCAGGAGATATCTGTGATACTAGTGTATGGGACAGCGGGCCATTCCGGGAGAGAAAGGTAAGCAGGAGATATCTGTGAAACTATTATATGAGGACAGTGTCCATTCCAGGAGAGAAAGGTAAGCAGGAGATATCTGTGATACTAGTGTATGGGGACAGTGGGCCATTCAGGGAGAGAAAGGTAAGCAGGAGATATCTGTGATACTAGTGTATGGGGACAGCGGCCATTCCGGGAGAGAAAGGTAAGCAGGAGATATCTGTGATACTGGTGTATGGGGACAGCGGCCATTCCAGGAGAGGAAGGTAAGCAGGAGATATTTGTGATACTGGTGTATGGGGACAGCGGCCATTCCAGGAGAGAAAGGTAAGCAGGAGATATCTGTGATACTAGTGTATGGTGACAGCGGCCATTCCGGGAGAGAAAGGTAAGCAGGAGATATCTGTGATACTAGTGTATGGGGACAGTGGGCCATTCCGGGAGAGGAAGGTAAGCAGGAGATATCTGTGATACTAGTGTATGGGGACAGCGGGTCATTCCAGGAGAGAAAGGTAAGTAGGAGATATCTGTGATACTAGAGTATGGGGACAGCTGGTCATTCCAGGAGAGAAAGGTAAGCAGGAGATATCTGTGATACTAGTGTATGGGGACAGCGGGACATTCCAGCAGAGAAAGGTAAGCAGGAGGTATCTGTGATACTAGTGTATGGAGACAGTGGGCCATTCAGGGAGAGAAAAGTAAGCAGGAGATATCTGTGATACTAGTGTATGGGGACAGCGGCCATTCCGGGAGAGAAAGGTAAGCAGGAGATATCTGTGATACTAGTGTATGGGACAGCGGGCCATTCCGGGAGAGAAAGGTAAGCAGGAGATATCTGTGAAACTATTATATGAGGACAGTGTCCATTCCAGGAGAGAAAGGTAAGCAGGAGATATCTGTGATACTAGTGTATGGGGACAGTGGGCCATTCAGGGAGAGAAAGGTAAGCAGGAGATATCTGTGATACTAGTGTATGGGGACAGCGGCCATTCCGGGAGAGAAAGGTAAGCAGGAGATATCTGTGATACTAGTGTATGGGACAGCGGGCCATTCCGGGAGAGAAAGGTAAGCAGGAGATATCTGTGAAACTATTATATGAGGACAGTGTCCATTCCAGGAGAGAAAGGTAAGCAGGAGATATCTGTGATACTAGTGTATGAGACCAGCGGGCCATTCCGGGAGAGGAAGGTAAGCAGGAGGTATCTGTGATACTAGTGTATGGGGACAGTGGGCCATTCAGGGAGAGGAAGGTAAGCAGGAGATATCTGTGATACTAGTGTATGAGGACAGCGGCCATTCCGGGAGAGGGAGGTAAGCAGGAGATATCTGTGATACTAGTGTATGGGGACAGTGGGCCATTCCGGGAGAGGAAGGTAAGCAGGAGATATCTGTGATACTAGTGTATGGGGACAGCGGGCCATTCCGGGAGAGAAAGGTAAGCAGGAGATATCTGTGATACTAGTGTATGGGGACAGTGGGCCATTCCGGGAGAGGAAGGTAAGCAGGAAAGATCTGTGATACTAGTGTATGGGGACAGCGGGACATTCCAGGAGAGGAAGGTAAGCAGGAGATATCTGTGATACTAGTGTATGAGGACAGCGGCCATTCCGGGAGAGGAAGGTAAGCAGGAGATATCTGTGATACTAGTGTATGGTGACAGCGGCCATTCCAGGAGAGGAAGGTAAGCAGGAGATATCTGTGATACTAGTGTATGGGGACAGTGGGCCATTCCGGGAGAGGAAGGTAAGCAGGAGATATCTGTGATACTAGTGTATGGGGACAGCGGGACATTCCAGGAGAGGAAGGTAAGCAGGAGATATCTGTGATACTAGTGTATGGTGACAGCGGCCATTCCGGGAGAGAAAGGTAAGCAGGAGATATCTGTGATACTAGTGTATGGGGACAGTGGGCCATTCCGGGAGAGAAAGGTAAGCAGGATATATCTGTGATACTAGTGTATGGGGACAGCAGGCCATTCCGGGAGAGGAAGGTAAGCAGGAAAGATCTGTGATACTAGTGTATGGGGACAGCGGGACATTCCAGGAGAGGAAGGTAAGCAGGAGATATCTGTGATACTAGTGTATGAGGACAGCGGCCATTCCGGGAGAGGAAGGTAAGCAGGAGATATCTGTGATACTAGTGTATGGGGACAGTGGGCCATTCCGGGAGAGGAAGGTAAGCAGGAGATATCTGTGATACTAGTGTATGGGGACAGCGGCCATTCCAGGAGAGAGATGTAAGCAGGAGATATCTGTGATACTAGTGTATGGGGACAGCAGCCATTCCGGGAGAGAAAGGTAAGCAGGAGATATCTGTGATACTGGTGTATGGGGACAGCGGCCATTCCAGGAGAGGAAGGTAAGCAGGAGATATTTGTGATACTGGTGTATGGGGACAGCGGCCATTCCAGGAGAGAAAGGTAAGCAGGAGATATCTGTGATACTAGTGTATGGTGACAGCGGCCATTCCGGGAGAGAAAGGTAAGCAGGAGATATCTGTGATACTAGTGTATGGGGACAGTGGGCCATTCCGGGAGAGGAAGGTAAGCAGGAGATATCTGTGATACTAGTGTATGGGGACAGCGGGTCATTCCAGGAGAGAAAGGTAAGTAGGAGATATCTGTGATACTAGAGTATGGGGACAGCTGGTCATTCCAGGAGAGAAAGGTAAGCAGGAGATATCTGTGATACTAGTGTATGGGGACAGCGGGACATTCCAGCAGAGAAAGGTAAGCAGGAGGTATCTGTGATACTAGTGTATGGAGACAGTGGGCCATTCAGGGAGAGAAAGGTAAGCAGGAGATATCTGTGATACTAGTGTATGGGGACAGTGGCCATTCCGGGAGAGGAAGGTAAGCAGGAGATATCTGTGATACTAGTGTATGAGGACAGCGGCCATTCCGGGAGAGGAAGGTAAGCAGGAGATATCTGTGATACTAGTGTATGGGGACAGCGGGCCATTCCGGGAGAGGAAGGTAAGCAGGAGATATCTGTGATACTAGTGTATGGGGACAGGGGGCCATTCCGGGAGAGGAAGGTAAGCAGGAGATATCTGTGATACTAGTGTATGGGGACAGTGGCCATTCCGGGAGAGGAAGGTAAGCAGGAGATATCTGTGATACTAGTGTATGAGGACAGCGGCCATTCCGGGAGAGGAAGGTAAGCAGGAGATATCTGTGATACTAGTGTATGGGGACAGTGGCCATTCCGGGAGAGGAAGGTAGGTAAGCAGGAGATATCTGTGATACTAGTGTATGAGGACAGCGGCCATTCCGGGAGAGGAAGGTAAGCAGGAGATATCTGTGATACTAGTGTATGGGACAAGGGGCCATTCCGGGAGAGGAAGGTAAGCAGGAGATATCTGTGATACTAGTGTATGGGGACAGTGGCCATTCCGGGAGAGGAAGGTAAGCAGGAGATATCTGTGATACTAGTGTATGAGGACAGCGGCCATTCCGGGAGAGGAAGGTAAGCAGGAGATATCTGTGATACTAGTGTATGGTGACAGCGGCCATTCCGGGAGAGGAAGGTAAGCAGGAGATATCTGTGATACTAGTGTATGAGGACAGCGGCCATTCCGGGAGAGGAAGGTAAGCAGGAGATATCTGTGATACTAGTGTATGGGGACAGTGGCCATTCCGGGAGAGGAAGGTAAGCAGGAGATATCTGTGATACTAGTGTATGAGGACAGCGGCCATTCCGGGAGAGGAAGGTAAGCAGGAGATATCTGTGATACTAGTGTATGGGGACAGCGGGTCATTCCAGGAGAGAAAGGTAAGTAGGAGATATCTGTGATACTAGAGTATGGGGACAGCTGGTCATTCCAGGAGAGAAAGGTAAGCAGGAGATATCTGTGATACTAGTGTATGGGGACAGCGGGACATTCCAGCAGAGAAAGGTAAGCAGGAGGTATCTGTGATACTAGTGTATGGGGACAGTGGGCCATTCAGGGAGAGAAAGGTAAGCAGGAGATATCTGTGATACTAGTGTATGGGGACAGCGGCCATTCCGGGAGAGAAAGGTAAGCAGGAGATATCTGTGATACTAGTGTATGGGACAGCGGGCCATTCCGGGAGAGAAAGGTAAGCAGGAGATATCTGTGAAACTATTATATGAGGACAGTGTCCATTCCAGGAGAGAAAGGTAAGCAGGAGATATCTGTGATACTAGTGTATGGGGACAGTGGGCCATTCCGGGAGAGGAAGGTAAGCAGGAGATATCTGTGATACTAGTGTATGAGGACAGCGGCCATTCCGGGAGAGGAAGGTAAGCAGGAGATATCTGTGATACTAGTGTATGAGGACAGCGGCCATTCCGGGAGAGGAAGGTAAGCAGGAGATATCTGTGATACTAGTGTATGGTGACAGCGGCCATTCCGGGAGAGGAAGGTAAGCAGGAGATATCTGTGATACTAGTGTATGAGGACAGCGCCATTCCGGGAGAGGAAGGTAAGCAGGAGATATCTGTGATACTAGTGTATGAGGACAGCGGCCATTCCGGGAGAGGAAGGTAAGCAGGAGATATCTGTGATACTAGTGTATGGGGACAGTGGCCATTCCGGGAGAGGAAGGTAAGCAGGAGATATCTGTGATACTAGTGTATGAGGACAGCGGCCATTCCGGGAGAGGAAGGTAAGCAGGAGATATCTGTGATACTAGTGTATGGGGACAGCGGGTCATTCCAGGAGAGAAAGGTAAGTAGGAGATATCTGTGATACTAGAGTATGGGGACAGCTGGTCATTCCAGGAGAGAAAGGTAAGCAGGAGATATCTGTGATACTAGTGTATGGGGACAGCGGGACATTCCAGCAGAGAAAGGTAAGCAGGAGGTATCTGTGATACTAGTGTATGGGGACAGTGGGCCATTCAGGGAGAGAAAGGTAAGCAGGAGATATCTGTGATACTAGTGTATGGGGACAGCGGGCCATTCCGGGAGAGAAAGGTAAGCAGGAGATATCTGTGATACTAGTGTATGGGACAGCGGGCCATTCCGGGAGAGAAAGGTAAGCAGGAGATATCTGTGAAACTATTATATGAGGACAGTGTCCATTCCAGGAGAGAAAGGTAAGCAGGAGATATCTGTGATACTAGTGTATGGGGACAGTGGGCCATTCCGGGAGAGGAAGGTAAGCAGGAGATATCTGTGATACTAGTGTATGAGGACAGCGGCCATTCCGGGAGAGGAAGGTAAGCAGGAGATATCTGTGATACTAGTGTATGAGGACAGCGGCCATTCCGGGAGAGGAAGGTAAGCAGGAGATATCTGTGATACTAGTGTATGGTGACAGCGGCCATTCCGGGAGAGGAAGGTAAGCAGGAGATATCTGTGATACTAGTGTATGAGGACAGCGGCCATTCCGGGAGAGGAAGGTAAGCAGGAGATATCTGTGATACTAGTGTATGGGGACAGCGGGTCATTCCAGGAGAGAAAGGTAAGTAGGAGATATCTGTGATACTAGAGTATGGGGACAGCTGGTCATTCCAGGAGAGAAAGGTAAGCAGGAGATATCTGTGATACTAGTGTATGGGGACAGCGGGACATTCCAGCAGAGAAAGGTAAGCAGGAGGTATCTGTGATACTAGTGTATGGGGACAGTGGGC